>JAJHSJ010000002.1:37409351-37482689 GCA_021015155.1 Magnolia officinalis
TCCACATCAAAGTGGGGTCCACACTCTAGAAACCCCTAAAGAAATTTAGGAGAAAAAGACATGCAAACAGATCCAAACATTAGCTCAAAAGTTATGCTCAAACTGGGCCTCAAATCTGGACAGCAACATATGTTGTCCATATTTCAACCCATATTAATTAATTAAAGGGTTTATGGCCCTGATTCAACATGTGGGGTCCACCTTGATGGGTTAACAAAATTTCAGACTCATGAGCTCACTCAGACCTCCATGAAAAAGCCATTTTGGAGGCCACCCAAACCATGCATGCGTGTTGGGCTTGGACATCTAGTCAAAGTGGGCTTGGACTTCCCATCTAGCTAAGGGTCTGAGGTGTTGCTGACCTCTCCTTGGTGGGCCACAAATCATCAGAATACACAGGAGAAAAATAGAGAGAAAGGGAGAAGGAAGAAGCAATCGGCCATTGGTGCAAGGTCCTGCCACTAATGGACCTTCCACTCCACAATCCACACCATCCACTATGTATGCACCTACATGCAAGCTATTATGCATAAAGATAATTTGCTGGAAGGTAGGGACACCCTCCCTACACATATGCAAAGGCTTAGATGGCCTATGAGATGCAAGAATAAAGGAGAAGGCATCATAGTAGGTCCATGGAGAATGACCCACCATGGAAGGAAATGAGTAGGATCTAGGCCCATGGCCTTCATCCTAGGAGCCATGCAGGACCTCCACCATGGATCGGTGGGTCCTACATGCTTCCATGCATGCAAGAAAAAGAAAGAACAGATAAGCAAGAGAGAAGAAGCTAAGGAGAGCACTCACCTTAGTGGATCCATTCCAAAGTTACATCAATCTACTCTTCATGCTCCAAGGGACATGTTTCAATGGGTGAGATGGATTGTTGAAGGTTAGATAAGAGGAGATTAGAGGGAGAAGTAGCTAGAAATGTTGTAAGACCCGTAACCTAAACCGTACCGTTCAGTCAGCTCCCGCGATCCTACCGGTCGAATTCCGGTAACCTTCGACCTGTATTCAACGTTGCGCATGCACCTAAGCCGAGTCCTGCATATAAGAGTCGGCTCGACCCGAAATTGTACCTTGGCGACCGCGTCGTCGCCGCGGTTCTAACGCCGCGACTCGCACAACCGACCCGATACCCAGGCTAGAAGATGTCCGGCTTGCGTTCGATTCGATGAAAACACCGCGCGTTGCGATTACGAGGGAATCTCTACGAGATGTCCCATCAATCAATCAATCACTCATGTGTCAAGTACAAGTCAAGTCACCCCATACCCAAGTACAACAACCCATCCCTCTCCCTTACATAAGCAATCCTAAAGTCAACTCTCTCTCCCATTTTTCAATGTTACCCTTACCCATGACATCATCACACCACTCCCTCCATCCCTTATTCCTTTAATTTATTTCTTCTCCCTCTCATTCTCTCATTCCCTCTCTCTCACACGTCCCAAGCATTCCCAAGTATTCCAAGAGCAACTAGTGTGGCCCACTTTCCCCACCCCTCTCATCTCTCATCCCACACCATCAAAGTCCATCATCCACCATTAAAAGTCAAGCAAAGGAGCATTGGAGTGCAAGGAAGCAAGGAGGAGTGCAAGAGGTGGGTGATCCACCGTCATTTCTCATATTTTTGGGCCACATGTGGTGGGACCGTTTGATGTATGCATGTATGAAATGGAGGGCCCATAGTGGCGGGGTCCCTCCTCTATCTCACCGTGTATCTCTCTCTCTTTCTCTCTCTCTTTCCTCTCCCTAGGATGTTGTGGGACCCACCAATTTGTGTTAAAATACCCCATCCATCAGACAGGGTGCCCACCACATTTCAAGGAGATCCCATCCATTACATTAATATATATGAATATATTTATATTATATTAACATATATATAATTTATATATAAATATATACAGGAATGCATGGTGGACCACGTCCCTGTGGGACCCACCATGATGCTGTGCCTATCCATGCCGTCCAGCGTCCCTGGACGCTGGACGTGCAACAGGAGTGCGCGTACTGCATGGTGTGTACGTACAAGCTAACACAAAAAAAAAAAACTACTTTTAGAGTGGGCTACGTATGCAGGCCCTACCTTGACGTATTATGTGATCCACGCCGTCCATTCTGATCTTAAGATCATTTTAGACGTTGAGCCAAAGTTTCAAGGCGATCTGATCATCAGGTGGGCCATACCATCTAAAATCATATAAAGACATGCCAAAACATATAAAAGTACTTGGTGGGACCCATTTAAAGTTTGGATGCAGTTGAAAACCGTCTGGACGGTCTGAAAAGCGGGACACACATAATGGATGGGCTGGATTGTGAATCACATCTCAGTGGGCCCAAAACAAAAAAAAAATAATAAAATAAAATAAAAAAATTTTGCAGCAGCGCTCTGCTGCTTGCTGCTGCTGCTGCTTGCCAGCGCAGGCAGCGCCTGCGGCTGCTGGCGGTGGTCAGAATGGGCTGGGCCTCACGGCCCAGCTGTGGACCCCACTGTGATGCGTTTCGAACATCAAAATCGTGCATTGGGTGGGCCTCCCCCCTGGCCTTGGGCCACCCAAAAATCAACCGTATACGGAACTCAGGTGGGCCATACCATCTTAAATCATGTGGAGATGTGCCTAAACATATAAAATCACTTGGTGGGGCCTACCTGAGATTTGGACATGGGTGAAACTTGGTCTGGACGGTCAATATGGGGGGACACACATTAATGTGTGGGCTGGATTTGTGGACCACATCATGATGGGCAACTTGGTCTACTGACCATATCAACAGGCTGTTGGCAAATAAACATTACGGTGGGCCCTGGCCGCGTGACCCACTGAACAGGTCAGTTGGCAAATAAATATTTTGGTGGGCTCCCTAGCCGTGGGCCCAGGTCACGTGTGACCTTATAAACAGGTTTTGATGGCATATAAATTTCACGGTGGGCCCAAGGTCCACTTGACCTTATGAATAGATTGGATGAAAAGTAGTAAACATTATGGTGGGCCTTGGTCCATATGACCATATAAATAGATTGGATAGTAAAATAAACATTATGGTGGGCTTCACATGTGGCCCACTTAGATGCATATGTGTCCATGTACTTAGGCCCGTCTTGATGTATTTTTTTAGGCCCATTATTGAGGCCCACTTGGAAGAATATGGGCTAGCGTGTTCAGGCCCATCTTAATGTATATTCAGGCCATCATTGAGGCCCACTTTGGCATATATGGGCCCATGTTAGTAGGCCATCTTGACGAGTTTTTAGGCCTGTTGTCGGGGCCTACCTCGATATTTATAGGCCCATGTTCTGAGACCCAAATCGATGTACCTGTGGCCCATTGCTGAGGCCCACTTTAATATGTATAAGGCCTATGTGATTAGGCCCATTTGATACACATAAAACTTATGAGATTGGGCTCATTTTAATGCATTCTAAGGCCCATGGGTGATGACTCATTGCAATGTACCTAAGGCCCATTGGTGAGGCTCATTGGATGTCCCACTTGATGAATATAAGGCCCATGAGATACGGCCCATTTGATATATTTGAGGCCCATGGGATGTACCTAAGGCACATTGCAATGTGTAATTCCACCAGGATTTATTTAATGGTATTTAAGACGAGCCGAGCCTTGGGGACAATGTTGGTTTGACGTCCGCATTGTACGAGTAATGTTGGTTCGATGTCCACTTTATAACTCTCCCTAAGGCCACTGATAGGCCCGTATCTGTTTCATGTAGGCCATATAGGCCCATCTTTATTGAGAGGATAGTTTAATGCTTTATAACATGTTTAGCACAGCCCATGATTCATGATCATACGCATCATATGTATGCTTGAGATGAGGAGTGTCTGATCATAACATATGCCTTCGGGCAGACTATTTACGGGCTCCCTGATAGGCGGAGTTGCCCTACATGAGCGCGTGCTTCACGCAAGATGGTTGCATGATTGGTAATGTGGTTCATGCACTTGCATCTGTATGATTGAGATATGCCCTAGCGACATCAGGGCCATAGCCTCCACAGATATATCGTGGGTGGCTGGTTGGATACCGGAAAATCTTATTCCAAGCAATTGGGGCGTCATAGATGTCCCTGGGTGAAAGTCCCTGAACCCGATGGTACCAGAGGATGACTCCAACGTCGAGACCGAGTGGATATATGAGCGCACGAGGGCCCAATACCATGAGGCCGCGTCTCACACTGTGTCGTGGTCGGTTGGAAAGGGGTGTGGCCTTACTCGCCCGAGAGAAGGGGGCATTACTAGGCTGAGTTTGACCAGCTCGGAAATGGGTTCGCTATCGACGTGCCGAATAGGTATTGGCTGACTATTGGCCAGGCGGATAGTGAGGTTTCTTACGCTCACTTGGACTGTGCTGCTTGGAGAGAGACAGTGCCATTTGGAGTGTACTGAACCCCGGTGATTATCCAGACTGAGAACTGTATTGACATAAGGATTTGGATGAGGATTGGCATGCTTGACTTACATATTGCATCGCATGGCCTTGGTATGGCCGATAGCATTAACATCTTATACTGCATAGCCTTGGTACGGCTGGTTGTATTTACGTACTCATCAACATGATTCCGCATTACTCCAGCATTGCATTCTGAGCACGTTCGCACACACTTACACCGCCCTCTAAGCTTCTATAAGCTTATGCACGATTGATGCGTGCAGGTGACGCCAGGACGCAGCTGTAGTCTCGCCGCTGTTGGAGCGTGCCGCCGAGCTTTTGGAGTTTTGATATTACCACATATCTTGTATTTCCCTTTATACGCACTGTATTCAAAGTTTTTGTCATAGTGGATTTTGTGATGGTGTTCTTGTGGTTATTGTTCGTGGGTTATGCTTGTGGTTATGCTCATTACGAATCAAATTGATATAAGAAATTCTCCTTGTAGTATCCCAGGATCGGAACCTGGTATATGGGTACCGGGAGCCGAGAATGGGGTACTACGGAGGCTGTCGGCGCCGGATTCGGCGATCGGGAATTTTGTGAGCCCGGTCTCCTAGTTCGGGGCGTGACAAATGTAGAGGGAGAAGTAGCTGAAAATGGAGAGGGAGATGGGTTGGAGAAATTGAGGGAAGTTACTAGGGAAGAAGAGAAGAGAGAGAAATGAGAGGGAAAGAGAGGGAAAAAGCTTTTAAGGGAAGTAATCATTACCTCTCTTACCTAGGGTAGAGAAAGTAATGATTATAGTAGGGAGATACAAACAAGGTTGTAGGATAGTAGCCTTTTAGAAATTTCAGCCTATGGTGACATCATGTGCATGGAAAAATGTGCAAACCATGGTGGGGTCCACCAATCATGCAATCAATGGCCCATATCGATCGATACTCATAACTTGAGATGTACATATCGGATTAACGCACGGGATGTGACATTGGAACCGCGGTGCCGATACGGACAAGATGGCATGGGTCTCAGGCTGATCCGAGTCAGGTCAACGTGACTGAACTCGAGGCAGACCGCAAATGCTAACCGAAAGTTGTGGGTCACCGGAATTCAACCGGTTGGACCGCGGGACCAAGATGAATGGAATGCATACTCACACACACATGCACACATACGAACTCAGGTCGGGTCTCACATGGTGGGTCCCATCTCAATCGCAGCTTGTGGTTTGGTTTGAAATCCGGGCACGAGAGCGTAGGAATTTGGAAGAGTTCGGGTCAAACTATGTTTGATCGACTCTTCTAGCTTGGTGTCCTACGGAGGTACATGTGTGTTGTGTACACACACCACGAGTGTGGGGTCCACAGTGATGATCGATCCGATCTGTGCCATTTATTATATGTTGTGGGCCCTCCTAGATTATGTGATCAAGAATGGTGCAGTTTCAAACCCCTAAATTAGCTATGCAAAGGATTTCATTCAAATTTGCATTATGGGTTGTCATAACAAGAGTTTTGAGATATCTATGGTCCAATATGTTTATAAGCATTTTTCTAAATAATTCTTGTAAAAGGATTTTATATCCTAGTCTTATGGATAAAGAGTCACTTGTCAATTCGTTTAAGGGAAAGTACCTACGTCAAATCACATGATGGATGATCTTATCTAAAATCAACGGTCGGATGGCTTGATCTATTGATGGAGGTCATTCCCAACGCTTGGATTCGTGTCAGGGAATAGATGTAAGGTTACGATAGTTAGATTGGTATCTTACACATGTACAATTTACAATAAATTTCATGGTAACACTCGAGAACTTTCAATACTCAGGTATTGAAAAGTTCGGGGTGTTACACTTATTACCCAAGTCCAAAATTCAATGAACAAACTATGTTACTCATGTGATTTCAAGCACCGACTTAAAGAACAAATCATCCTTCAAGTAGTGCTTTAAACCTTTAACAATTAATAGATGTCCAATGAGTACTCTTGATGAATCTAAAACCTTACTGTTGGGGTATTAAGGTTACAAAATACCTTTAATAAATCCACCTATGTGAGTGTGGAATTGCATATTCTTTTGGGTTAGAGTAGGACTTTAATTAAGGGTCTGTTTGGAAGCTTGAAACTTTTTTAAGTTGTAAGAAAGTTATATTGTAACGCCCCGAACTTTTCGATGCTCGGGCATCGAAAGTCCTCGAGCGTTACCATAAGATTCAACGTGACATATACATGTGTACGATACCAATCCAACTATTCTAGCCTTACATCCTTGCCGTGACATAAACATAACCGTTGGGGATGATATTCATCCATAAATCAAGTCATCTGACCGTTGAATTTCAAGACAAGCTCACCCATCACATGATTTCACGTAAGTACTTTCCCTTAGATGACGTGACGAATAATTCCCTATCCATAATGATTTAGATATATGTTCTTTAGTAAGAACTGCTTAGAAACGTGTTTACAACCATATAAGTCATTAGATTTCCAAAACTCATAGATCGGCGGTAATTACGAAATTGCCACTAACCTAGACCCCTAACACTAGATCACATGGTTCCCACGGTCCGTTTCATGTGAAATTTTATACTAGACCTAATTATCATAATTAACCATACACATCAAATTTTAGCCCTTAGATCATAGTAAATCGGCTACTTGACCTCTACATCCGTTCATACACTTACCAGATCAAGATTCTGACCCGTCCACTCTTGTTCACCCCATATAAATATGCTTAACCTACCGTTAGAATTTCAATCCGAGAAACTTACACATATGAACAAGTCACTCGAATCCAACAATATATGTGACATACCCATAATCACTCCAGAAACACACCTGATGACCATCCATTTACGAAACTGACCGTACATCTACTGACATACATGACCAGAGTGCTAACCATCAAGTCCTCTTGTTATTAACAAGTAATCTGACCACCCATCATGTTTGGATCCGCCAAACGGGCCATGTAAACATCATGACAAACTGATCATCATGAAAATCTTTGGGTTTAAGTCCAAACTGCCCGGTAACTTGTCAATCAGAGGAGTACAAATATTATTTTAAAATTCTGAAATATATTAGCCATTAAAGGAGAATCTTAATCATCCTTGAGATATCAGAGATCAAATTTGGGTGACGGAAAGAGCGTGAAAAATAAAGATCACCTGTCAAATTTCATCACATTTAGACGGTAGACTTATGAGTTACAGATGGCAGAAGTTTTGAAAAGAAAAGGGTACAAGTGCAAATACAATATCATGCATGGCACTGTTGAATTTCTAACGGTGAGAATTCTTGCTACTCGGTGGGATCGTGCGGTCCATTGGATTATCTAAATTACTCCATTTTCGACAGAGTGTCCTAACATAGCGATACAAAGGTGGTGAATGGCATGGATCCTCGGAAGTCATCACAAACGGACCCCACTTAATTTTTTTTTTCCAACCGTGCATGCAAGCCACGAATTCACGTGAAATCCATGTAACATAAATGACATCCTGTTTCAATGGGAATACAGCCCGTCCACGTTGATTAACATATGACCCACCTAGTACTTAGATAAGTTTCATAGTTAGCCCCTTGGCCCTTTCCAACCGTTGACACTCAATCCCGGGATGATCCAACCATTAGATTGACAAAAACCCACCATTGGGAGTAAAGGTTTAGGTGTATGGCCCACCCAAGCTTCGTATTTCCCTCATCTCTGGCCAGACGACCCAAATGGGCCCTCGGCGGGTCATGGACGGAGTCGATTTCATCCAAACATCGTGGTGGACCCCACACATGCACTGCATGTGCACCAGGGGCATACTCTCACAGTGCATTGAGCAGAGCACGCTCAGTCAGAGCCTCTGACTCGTGTTTCTCAAAAAAAGAGAAACTTCCTCTCTTCTTTCGGCGTTGGCAGCGGACGGTCGGACGTCCTTTTTGCTTGCACTGTGGGCCACCATGAGGAACCATCAAGACGATCAGAGCCATCCATCTGACTGAGGGCAGAAGTGATACCGAAACCCTAAGTTTCACCCTATTCCACATGTGTACATGCACACGATCCTCGCCACAAGTGAGCCCAAAAACACAACTTTCTAAAATGGAAATTTCTGTCTCCAGCTGGCACGCGTGCGTGGGAATCCTTCGATCTCGTCCGATCATTGCAAACAATCCTAGCCGTCTATTTCCCTTTTTAAGGAGCTAAGGCTTTGGGAAGAAAACCTGCAACCAAGAACAGCTCTCCCATAGCCGTTTCTTCCCCATTCGACCCCACCATGAAAACGTCCATAAAGCTTTGAACAGTCGCCTCCAGAAGCTCCTGTGAACCTATACGGAATGTCCAGCAGAAGCAAAATGGAGGAAAACTCGTTGTTTAACGATCCGCCATTACCGATCCCGACTTTCTTCCTTGTCCTAGCTTCAAGCTAAACCGAGTAAGGTAACTTCTCTCTCTCTCCCTCCCTCTCTTTCTTTCGTTATTGATGATGACGACGACTGTATGGCCCACTTGATCCACGGTCCACGAGATGGACCCCACCTTGAAAACGGATTGGCTGGGTACCTCACACCAGTTACATAACTGGTTGTTGACGCCACCAGGCTCTGTGGGTCCCATCGCTGTAACGTCAACAAGTGCTATGAGACCCACCATCTGCACCGTCCAAGAATAGGATAGGTGGGAGCCCAGCATGATGTATATGTTTCATCCTATACCGTCCATCTATAAACGGCTGTTGTATCGACGATTACCAAGTTATGTGGGTCTGACTGAGGTATGTATTATTCAACACCTTTCTATTTTGCTTAAGTGGGACCCATTTAGTTGTATTTTATATCTCCACCATCCATCCCATTTTCCACCTCATTTTAGGCGTTGACCCGAAAAACGAAGCCAACCCAACTCTCTGGTAGGCCACACCAGCATAAAGACTAATTTAATAGGGGTAGATCATTAGGGCCCTTTGTGATATTTCGGTGCATCAAGACATATTCAAAATTGGGCATTGGACCTTTCCTGAGCCCTGGAACCCAATCGACGGAGTAGATCCTCCTGATACGGGCCCCACCAATCAAAAACAAAAAATATATATATATATATATGGGTAACATGCACGTAAACGTCCTCTGGACGCTGCCTCCTTTTTGCATGATTTTGGCTAGGACCATGGCCCCACCTCAGGCTCCACCGTGATGTGTGTTGAACATCAAAACCGTCCATTTGATGGGTCCCCTTTTTATATGAGGTGCCTCCAAAAATCATCCGTACATAGAGATCAGATGGCCCACACAATCTACAACCTTGTGAAGACATATTAAATCATATAAAAGCAACTGCTGGGGTCCACCTGAGATTTGGATGCACCTGAAATTTGGTTTGACCCCTTAACTTAGTGGGACACACATAATGGATGGGTTGGATTGGTGAACCACAACTTGGTGGGCCCAACAAATGATTATGAATGCTTTAATGGTGGATAAACCTCCTAACTGTTGTGTATGTTACAGCCCAAATAATCTTATTCATGGGGCCCCTCAAACCCACACTAGACTCTTTTTAAGCATTACCATAATTAGGATTACTAATATTAGAAATGTATGGCCTTTAGTAAATTATTTATATTTATATTAGATATTACATATAAATTACATATAAAGATTAGTAATAATAGACATTAATGTTTTATTCTATCATTATCAAATATTATCATTAAGGGTAGAGCATATTATGTATTTCATCACAATGATTATTAGTGTCATGTTAGCTAATATTGGGCACATTATTAATATTACTTGTTGTTTTGAAATTACTAGTGTTAGTCCTTATTTATTATCATTAGTAAATATATATACTTAGGAGGTTATTAGTCATTAGATAATGACGGTACATTCAAATATGAACTTATGAACCCACATTATTAATATTGATGGATTAATACCCCTATAATAAATATTATTTGATCAGTTGCACGATAATAATAATAATATTAAAAATTCGGGATTCAAATTTTAGAATTTAAGTTTAAGACTAAACCCTAAGATAAATAATTCAAACCCTAGGTTATAATCTCAACAATAAATAGTGTATAAAACTCGATCTAACCATGTAATTTCCTAATTCATGATAGGACTCGATTATAAGGGACCACACGTCCCTAGCCATGCTGGTAGGCGATCCAACTATAAGGTGATGATTCTTCCCCTCGAGCTTTCCATCTTCTTATTAGCTTAAGTTATAGTTTTTATTTAAGTTCATGATTGATGTCTCCCCTTATAATCACATGTGTTAGCTGGTGAAAATTGAATTGTTGTATTACATGCTTTATGATTATCTTGTATAATTGTTTATGCTTGTGGATTCTTTTGTGGATTGCTTATGGAACTTAAACTGGTACATTAGTGGAAAATTTCCACATATGAATGTACACCCATACTTGGGATGTAACTTGACTAGTTGTGATTGTAATGGACCTTCGACTTGGTGGTTATTGAGTGGTGGTCTAGATAGATCATTGATGTGGGCCTACCATCCAAGGTTGTTGCGTCCGATGGTTTTCAAGGATGGTCTTTATTGTATGGTTTTGATATTCGCCCTATGTGGCATATTTTGATACTCGCCCTATGTGGCTTATTTTGGTATCTGCCTACGTGGTTTGTTTTGGTATTTGCCCTATATGGGTTCAATGTTTTATATCGTGCAACCACGAGATGGTAAGCCCCATATGTTGCAATATGATTGATCACTAGTCGACGGCTTTCCATTAAACATCCTAAGGTGGTAGCCTCATGAGCCGGGGATGGTGGTAATGGGACACTATGCCCGAGCTGTCGGCCTACGCTGGGCTATACGCTCCCCGTAGTGACCTTGAGCTTATTTAAATTGGCTGATTGTAACTGGACTAATAATGGTTTGGCTAATCACGCATTCATAGCATATTGGTGATGACGGGTGGCTATTCTGGATACTGTAGCACGTGCCCTAGAGTTGTTAGGGTATCGTTTCGCTAGCTCCCAGACCACCGACTATCGACCCTTGTTCCGACTGGATGTTTTTCCCAGGTCGATGATTGCATGGGCGGCGGCCCTGTTCGCACGGATGAACATTCCCGGGGCGTGAACGCATTGCATGGGCGGCGGCCCTGTCCGCACGGATGAGCATCCCCGGGGCGTGAACGCATTCCATACATCCATGCATTTAATAAGACTGCATTTACTTTGTTTTGGTTGTCTGGATGTTTTATAACTATGCTTACCTAATGCGGCGGTGTGTAATCTTGAGGGGAATTCACACTGAGTTGGCCACTCATCCATCAAAATATAACCGTACAGGTAGCACAGGTGGCTTAAGTGATATGCAGGTTCAGATTGATGAGGAGCCATTATGGGGGTCAAGGACACGTGGTTGTACCTGTCGAGGAAGCTGCGCGATCTTGCAGTTTTCGTTGTGTTTCATATGTTTTTTTAAATTTCTCATGTGTGTAATATTATATTTGTTATTGTGGAGACATTGGTTTGTATAAGTCATTATGGGCAGCTCTTGTATATTTAAATGATAATGAGAACTTTCCTTTATGTCGAATTGTCCACGCTACGCTCATTTGCTTACTCTGATAAAGAAGAAAAAAAAAACTGTACACTCGAATTTGACCATCCTTTAAGGTTAACACTCGGGTTTTTGGGAAACGAGTCATATACTCGGGTCCTGAAAACTCGGGGCGTTACATATATGTAACTTACAGGTGTAAGAAAGTTACAGGTAATCTTGTTTGGATGTAAGTTGTAACTTACTTAAAGGTAACTTCGTTTTTGTGTTTGGATAACCTGTAACTTTGTTACAGGTAATAAGTTGGATATTCACACTAAATAGAGCTTGAAGTAGGGAATCGTTGAAAAATCAGATTGACACATAAAAAAGATGGGATAAAATTATTCAATTTTATTAAGCCCATGTAAATGAATAGTTTGGCCAATTCTTAGGTTAAACTAATCAATAGGTGGGCCATAAAAGTGGGCCCATGTTTTCAAAATGCTTGTATTATGGGCAAAAAACTTGAGGTAACATATCCAAGCAAAAAATTTCATTTTCTTTATAAGATATGTTTACAATGCTGTAAGGAAAAGAAAGACAAAAACAAATAACATCAAATTAGTAGCATGAGATTAAAACCACAAAACATTATCTAAGATTCAATAGCATTTCAATTACTTAATTAACAATCAACTGTAGTTTGCAAAACTACATCTAAAAGGGATCAAATATTTATGGTTGAGCCTACCAAATTCTTCATTAGTAGTTAAAATCTCCAAGTGGGACATTATTAAAATGGACCAATATCAAGAGCCACTTGTACAAAATGAACAATGGAATGGCATGGTGTAACACCCCGGTTCTCGGAACCCGACTGCACTACTCATTTTCCAAGTGTTATCCTTTCACGGTAGCTCAAATATTACGTACATTTTTTTAAAAATCTTTTTATCAGAGTTAGTAATTTAGCAGAATATGAGCAATCAAGTATAAGAGGGAGTCCGAATACAGAAAATCAAATATTCGAGTGGTTACCTGTAAACTTATACAAAGCAATGTCTTAACTTTTACAAAAACATAACAGTATAAATTAAATACAAATGAAGTTAGAAATGGAGAGTCACAAATCATCTGGCTCCTCCTATCCCACGTGAACACCAACATATGCATCATCTGCGTCTCCTGCATACTGAATACGGTTTGATAGCGTCAATGGTTATCACAGTGAGGTATAACCCCCAAGATTTATCGTATCATCAAGATAATTAAACATAGTTATTAGAGACAGTGTATAACAAAATTACACAATGATTATCATATAAATCAGATAAGGTTCATCAGATACACACTCATTAAATAAATCACATAAGATAATCTTGTTTAAATGCATGGATACATGAACATGCTCACAGACCTGGGGATGCACATCCAGCTGGTAAAAAGTCACCCAAGGAGAACTAGCCACTTGAAAAAGTACTCAAAGGTACGTCCAAAGAGAACTAGTCACGTGAAAAAGACTATGCAACAAGGTCGCCCAAGGAGAACTACCCACCCGGAAAAGTACTCAAAGGTACGCCCAAGGAGAACTAGCCACCCGGAAAAGACCATGCAACAAGGACACCCAAGGTGGACTAATCTCCGAAAAGTACACAAAGGTATGCCCAGGAGGACTAGGCACCCGAAAAGTCCATGCAACAAGGACGCCCATAACAGTACAAATACACAAAATAAAAATCACCTAAGGAGAACTAGCCACCCAGAAAAGTACTCAAAGGTACGCCTAAGGAGAACTAGTCACCCGAAAAAAAATTATGCAACAAGGGTGCCCATAGCGGTCCAGAAAACTCCCGTGTCTTACATCGACCGCCCGATAAAATCCACATGCCATGGAAATGCATGATTAACCCAACCATTATTATTCCAATTTCAAACAATCATTTTTAAAAAGCTCAAAAGTCACTATTTGGGGGGGGGGGGGGGGGGGGGGGGGGGGGGGGGGGGGTCACCTAGCATAGGCCGACAGCTCAAGCATAGTGTCCCGTTCCACCATCTTTAGCTCATAAAACTGACAAATATAATGTTTTAAGGATAGAACTCTCCAACTAGTGGCCAATCATTGTTCGACAAGTGGAACTTACCACCACAAAGTATTGTCAGAAAAGTCTTCACTGCCTTCAACCGGTCGTAGTCCACACGACCAGTCGTGGCTCGCTCAACTCAAAGTCCAGCGAGCTCACCTTTTGGTGTCCGGGCCGTTCGACCGATCGTGGGGATGACTAGACTGGTCGAGGGGGTCCCACAACCAGTCGTAGCCTCAGCTCGACCCGTCGTAGTTTCACAGATTCGTTTCTGAATCCGATGTGGACTGCAAAAATTTGAGTCGCCTTTCGCAAGGGTGCAAAAGGGAAGTTGCCTAAACTATAAATAGGTGTCCCTAGGGCTTTCTAAAGGGATGGGAAATAACTCTAAAGCTTTCTACAGGGTTCTAGGGTTATCAAAGGGTGTAGCAAGGGTGAGATTCGAAATTGTTCAAATCGGGTAAGTCCTTTCTCTTTTAATTTCTATTTCATAGTGGATTTCTGTCGCTTTGTACCATGGTTTTTTCCCACAAGGGTTTTCCACGTTAAAACTTTATGTTCTCTTGTGATTGGTTGTTACTATTGAATTACTATCCTAGATCTAGATCTGCGTGATTCCGTAGTACAAACCCCAACAAGTGGTATCAGAGCAATCGTTGGGGCACAGATCTAAATCTGTAGGATTAGTAATAATGGGAAACGACAAGTTTGATATTGAGAAGTACTCAGGAAAAAATAATTTTGAGTTATGGAAGATTAAGATGATTAGTCTGTTAACCAAGCAAGGCGAGATTAAGGCTCTTGAGGAGTGAAAATCCACCATGAAAGATGATGAATGGGAAAACCTTGATAGTAATGCTTTAGCCTCTATCTGTTTATGTCTTACGGATGAGGTTCTCTATAATGTTTTAAGGGAGAAAACTACGGCTAGTTTGTGGGTGAAGTTAGAGAACATCTATGCAAAGAAGTCATCTGAAAATCGCATACACTAGAAGCTACAGTGTTATATCTTCAAGATGGCAGAGGATGGAGATCTAGAAGCTCATATCAGAAACTTTAATAAATTGATGTGTAAATTGCTGGATATAGAGGAAGTGGTCAAAGATGAGGAACAGGCATGTATATTGTTGAATTCTCTTCCTGCATCATATGAGTCTTTCAAGAAGACGATGTGCACCACAAATAAAACCCTAAGTGTTGACACCATTATCTCAACCTTTCAAGGGAAGGCTATGAGAAAGTTATATGGTGACATAGGGGCATCTTCCGATGCACTGATTACGAGGGGCAAAGATTCTGAGCGAGGTACAAGATCCTCAAGACCTAGATCCAAATCGAAGGGCAATGGCAAATGAAAATTAAAGTGTTGGAATGTGGGTTGTCTAGACACATGAAGAAGGATTGTAGAAATCCTAAAACGAAGAAAGAGAATTCAGCAGCTTCTTCCAAAGAGGCCAATGTGGTCACATCTAATGAAGAATCAAGTGGTGGTGATGTTCTGTCTGTTTCCATGATTGGTCACTTACACGATAATCATAAAGACGAATGGATACTTGACACAGGAGCATCTTATCACATGACTTCTCATCGGAGTTAGTTTACCAGTTACAAGGAATGCGATGGTGGACAGGTTTTTATGGGCAATGACAATGCCTGTAATGTTGTGGCTATTAGTACGGTTAACATCAAGATGTTTGATGGGATGGAGCATACCTTGACTGACGTCAGGCACGTTTCTGATATGAAGAAAAGTCTGATTTCTCTTGGTGCACTCGAGACTATAGGGTGCAAGTTCACCGAAATTGATGGTATCCTTAAAGTTTCAAAAGGGGCACTCGTGGTTATGAGAGCGTAGAGGCACGAAAACCTTTACATGTTGATTGGGAGCACTTCGACAGGTGGAGCAGCAGCAACTATTGTAGACTCCACATCTCTATATATGTGGCATGCTCGTCTGGGCCACATGAGCGAGTGAGGCATGAAGGTACTTTCTGATCGATGTTTGATTTCAATTTTTAAAAGTTCTGATTTAGATATATGCGAGCATTGTATATATGGTAAACAATCTAGACTATCTTTTAAATATGAAAAACATGTTTGTAAGAAAGTGTGTAAAACCCGTATCGTATCCCGTACCATTCAGTATGCCTTCGTGGTTCTCTCGGTCAAATTCCAGCAATCCTCAACCTGTATCCAACATTTGTGCACGATCATAATCTGAGTCCCGCATATTAGAGTGGACTCGACTCGAAACTTATACCCTAGCGACCGCGTCGTAGCTGCAGTTCCAACGCCGCTACTCACGCACCGATTCGATACCCTTGCCAAAAGATGTGGGTCCGCGTTCATTCTGAAGAAACGCCTCGCGTCGCAAATTTTGAAGAAATCTCTACAACATGTCTCATTAATCAATCAATCAATCAATGTGAAGTACACTCTATGCCCCAACGTCGAGACCAAGTGGATACATGAGCACCAGAGTGTGGAATACCAGGAGGCCGCGACTCCCACTGTGTCGTGGTCGGTTGGGAGAGGTGTGACCTTACCCGCCCGAGTGTAGGGGGCATTGCTAGGCTGAGTTTGACCAACTCGTGAATCGGTCCGCTATCGACGTGCCGAATAGGTATTGACAGACTATTGGCCAGACGGATAGTGAGGTTTCTTACGCTCACTTGGACTGTGCGGCTGGGAGAGCGGCAGTGCCATTTGGAGTGTACTAAACCCCGGTGATGATCTCAGAGATGAACTATACTGATATGTGGACTTATTGAGCGGGAGTTGCATATTCACTCATTTATTCATTCACTATCCACTCGGGCTGGTGGTGGCAACTATGTGTTACGTGTACCTTCGCAATGGCCAGGATTTCAGTTGGGGCGGGTGACTAACCTGAGATTAGGAGTTTACCACATTGACTCTGACTATCCAAATTTAGGTATGAGACTGGTTTGGATAGAAGTCCCTTGTGATAGACCCCGTAGCCTGCGATACTGCGTACTATCATCTCGACTTCACACTCCAGCATGGTCATTCCATTCGCACCACAAATTGCAATACATTCGCGGCATATGACATTTTGGGTTACTGTGTTTCTGCATTTATGAAATGGCCAAGCTATATGTCCTAGAGGGGGGGTGAATAGGACAATGCCAAATAAAAACTTATAATAGCGGAATTAAAGAAAGTATGATAGCCAATGAATTAAATAAATTGCAATGCAGAAATGAAATGCAACCTCAAACTACTGAATTAGAGAGGTTGATACAAACGTTGTTCTAAGGACAACCTTTCACCAAAAACCAAATGTTTATGGTAGGACAACCTTTTATCTAGAAATGTCTTTGTATCAATTTCTCAAATCAAAGAGGAATAAAGAAATAAATACAAACTGCACTGTATGAATTTACAAATGTCTTGTTCTAGGGACAGCCATACACCATAAAAATGGCAGGGCAACCTTGCTGGAACAATTTTGGAATTTAAAGCTTGAATCAATAAAAGGAATTGCTAGAAATAAATCACTAAATTGTTACAACATTCCCACACTTGCTTGAAATTTCAAACTGTTACAACATTCATATCCACAAGGAAAATAGAACTGAATGATAAAAGATAAGGAATTAAATAACCATTCAATCCACAAGACAAGAAGTTATAGTGGTTCGCCTGTGTGTTCACCAACTATCCTCAAACAGCCACACAGAATGCTACTCCACTCCTAATATCCTCACACAGGGGATATTAGCGTTCTCTAATAAAACTGGTTTTCACAGGTTCACCAAAAACCTTCATAATTGTGTCTTTATCACTCGGGCTTACACAATTCAAAAAACCCCACAATCTGAGTTTTCTGGCTCTCCTCAGATAACCATACACATAGAGATTTTTCTGGCAAATCTCATACAAAACCAAAATAGAAATTACAGGAATTGTAGAATACCTGGATCTTATCCTTTTGCAGTAGCCCGGAAGAACCGATCAGAGTAGAGATGATTGTTCAATGTCCAATACTCAAATTATTGAGGTTCTAAGTTCTAATTGATTTTAAATGAAATCACAAAGGGCTAGCTCTATTTGATTTTAATTTCAAGAAGAAGGAATACACGATTTCCCCTTTTCAAATATGATTGGAATTTAGAATAAAATCAAATGCAAAAAGCTAACAAAAGGAATTAGAATGAAGCGCAAATTAGCTTAAAAATAAACACGACTTATCTCAGAGTGGAGCCTTGCTTTGATAGATTTTTCGATGATTAAACTCTGAAATTCGTGTGCTATTTATAGCTACAGAAATTCGTCTTCGACTGGTCTAGGAGTTCCCACGACTGGTCTTAGAAGAAACAGATTTTTGAATTTCTGCGCGGAATCAGGAAAACCGATGTTCGACCGGTCGTAGGTAGTCCACGACTGGTCGAAGGTCGTCCACGACCGGTCGAGACCCCTTCTCGACTGGTCGAGCGACTGTGAATTTAGTCGCTGGAGTTTGAATCGAGGCTCCACGACTGGTCGAGGTTCGAGTCGAGGACATCCCACGACCGGTTGAGCAGACTCCAAGACTGGTCGTGAGCGAACCAGAAAATCCGATAAAATTGAACAAGTCCAAGACTGGCCTAGGAAATTCTTAGACAGGTCGAGCCAGTGCTAGGACTGGTCGAACCAGACCCAGGACTGGTCTAAGAGCAGATCAAAAACATGTTTAAATACATTTGAATAATGTATCCAAAATGACCTACCCTAAGGTCAATGACTATGGTCTATCAAACCTGAATAATGAAGTATGGACATTGAACTCTACTTTATTCAACGAATGATAAATCTTTTAGTACTTGAAGCCTAAAGTACGAGTCGTCCAAAAACTTGACACCAACATTTATCTTGAGTTTGCTTTTGAGCTTCACACCTTCACACCTTCAAACACTGCTTGTATCTTGAACTTGAATAACCTTTGCGTGAATAAAGAATACTGTGTCTTCTTTATATCTTCGAAATGTACCTTGAAGCCGCTTGAAGAGTCCATGGTTGTCTTAAACATAGAACACACCAAGACATAGAACACACCAAGGTTTTGACACACAAAATTTGACAACCAAAGAGGTATCATATAATAGCACTAACAATTTATATGGTCTAGATACAACTGACGTTATTTGTGAACTCATCAGGAATTGCATATTGCATCACATCCTCGACATCTGATATTTGGCTCTTTATGACTCCTCATTTGCATAGTTGTTGTATATTGCATACTCTAACACTGATTGACTCATGGACTTGTCCGTATTTTCGCTTACTTTGTTATCGTGTGATTTATGATCTTATCAGTATTTCTATTTACTCTGATAATTCTTCCTTTTATCAGTATTTCTGCTCATTTCGATAATGTACGATTTATGGATTACCAGTATTTTCGGTATTGTATGACTATGACATTACGTTGAATACTTGACACTTACCTTGTGCACACACTTACACCACCCTCTAAGCTTTCTATAAAGTTATGCATGATAGAGGCGTGCAGGTGATGTTAGGTTACAACAGTGTTGAGCTTGGAGCATGCAGCGGGCTTCTGGAGCTTGATTTTCGATTTATGTATTTCCCTTTCAGCATTGTACTCAAATAATTATATTAGTGGATATGTGATGATGATGTTTCCTTTGTGAATTGGGTAATCTTGTGGTTATGCTTCTTATAAGATAAATATATGTTGGAAAATCCACCTTATAAGATCCCAGGATCGGAATCTCGCGTATGGATGCTAGGAGCCGAGAATGGGGTACTACGGAGGCTGTCGGCACCGGATTCATCGAATAAGATTCCTGTGAATCCGATTTTTGGGTTTGGGGCGTGACAGAAGTTGGTATCAGAGCATAACTTGGGAATACCTGAAGATAACATCACATATCTACTGATAGCTACCCTGCACTCTATGATTGTTGAGAATTTAGAACGGTTAGATTCCCGAGTTCAAATAACTTAGAAATTTTCTGATATAGCTCCTTACCATTTAGATTATGAGGCTGCATAGTAATCCCGGTTTGATCGTTTCTGACCTGGGATCCTAGGATCAGTGGGGTCATCATAGTGTTGATGAGGCATCCTGAGGGCACGAGGTTCAGATTAGAGAGCGCTATTTGTTAATAGATTGATTATGCCTTGTATGGTATTGATTAGCATATGTATAAGATGATACTTCCTCTTCCCTTGCTTTGTCCTGCATGATAGCAAATTTCGAGGATGAAATTTTTATTAGGAGGGGAGAGTTGTGAAACCCGTATCCTAGCCCATACCGTTCCGTATGCCTTCGGGTTCTCCCGGTCGAATTTCGGCAATCCTCGACCCGTATCCGATATTTACACCGATCCTACACCTAGTCCCGCATATTAAAGTCGACTCGACTCAAAACTTTTACCCTAGCGACCGCGCCGTAGCCGCGGTTTCAACGCCGCGACTCGCGTACCGATTTGATACTCGTGCCAGAAGATGTGAGTCCCCATTCATTATGAAGAAACGCCACGCGTTGCTAATTTCTAAGGAATCTCTACAACATTTTCCATTAATCAATCAATCAATCAATGTCAAGTACACTCTACGCCCCAACGTCGAGACCGAGTGGATACATGAGCGACCAAGTGTCAAATACTAGGAGACCACGTCTCCCACTGTGTCATGGTCGGTTGGGAGGGGTGTGGCCTTACTCGCCCAAGCGTAGGGGGCATTGCTAGGTTGAGTATGACCAGCTCATGAATGGGTCCGCTATCGACGTGCTGAATAGGTATTAGCAGACTATTGACCAGACGGATCGTGAGGTTTCTTACGCTCACTTGGACTGTGCGGCTGGGAGAGCGGCAATGCCATTTGGAGTGTATTAAACCCCGGTGATGATCCCAGAGATGAACTATACTAATATGTGGACTTATTGAGCGGGAGTTGCATATTCACTCATTCATTCATTCACTATCTACTCGGGCTGGTGGTGCGCAACTATGTGTTACGTGTACCTTAGCAATGGCCAGGATTTCGGTTCGGGCGGGCGACTAACCTGAGATCAGGAGTTTACCACATTGAGTCTGACTATCCAAATTTAGGTATGAGACTAGTTTGGATAGAAGTCCCTTGTGATAGACCCCGTAGCCTGCGATACTACGTACTATCATCCCGACTTCACACTCCATCATGATCATTCCATTCGCACCACATATTGCAATACATTCGCGGCATATGACATTTTGGGTTATGTGTTTCTGCATTTATATAGTCTAGATATGGTTGACGTTATTCGTGAACTCATCAGGAATTGCATATTGCATCACATCTTCGGCATCTGATATTGGGCTCTTTATGACTCCTCATTTGCATAGCTGTTGTATATTGCGTACTCTGACACTGATTGACTCATGGACTTGTCCGTATTTCCGTTTACTTTGTTATCGTGTGATTTATGATCTTGTTAGTATTTCTGTTTACTCTGATAATTCTTCCTTTTGTCAGTATTTTTGCTCATTCCGATAATGTACGATTTATGGATTACCAGTATTTTCGGTATTATATGACTATGACATTGCATTGAATACTTGGCACTTACCTTGTGCACACACTTACACCACCCTCTAAGCTTTTTATAAGCTTATGCACGATAGATGCGTGCAGGTGATGTTAGGTTGCAGCAGTGTTGAGCTTGGAGCATGCAACGGTCTTCTGGAGCTTGATTTTTAATTTATGTATTTTCCTTTCAGCATTGTACTCAAATAATTATATTAGTGGATATGTGATGATGATGTTGCCTTTGTGAATTGGGTAATCTTGTGGTTATGCTTCTTATGAGATAAATGTACGTTGAAAAATCCTCCTTGTAGGATCCCAGGATCGGAATCTGGGGTATGGATGCTAGGAGCCAAGAATGGGGTACTACGGAGGCTGTCGGCACCAGATTCAGTGATCGGGATTCCTGTGAATCCGGTTTCTGGGTTTGGGGCGTGATAAAGTGTTTGATTATGTGCACTCTGACGTTGGGGGCCATCGCCAGAAGTTTCCATTGGGGGGTCGTCATGGTTTATTTTATTCATTGACGACTACTCCAGGAAAGTTTGGGTTTACTTCATGAAACGTAAATCTGAAGTTTTCACCATATTCAAGCAATGGAAGGCAATAGTGGAAAAACAGTCAGGGCGAAAAATAAAGGTTTTAAGGACTGATAATGGTGGAGAATTTACTTCCACTGAGTTTAACGATTATTGCAAGGATGAAGGGGTCATCAGGCACAATATAGTGCGCCACACGCCTAAGCAAAACAGTGTGGCTAAGCGAATGAATCAGACTCTCCTGGAAAGGGCTAAATGCATGTTAAGTAATGCTGCGTTGGGCAAGGACCTATGGACTGAGGCCATTAACACAGCTTGTTATTTGGTGAACTGGTCTCCTTCAACGGCAATTGAATGTAAAATCCCAGAGGAAGTATGGAGTGGTCAGAAAATCGACTACTTAGGTCTACGCATATTTGGTTGTGAGGCTTACTCTCATGTACCGTTAGTTGAGAGAGATAAGCTAGACCATAGAGCTAAAAATTATATCTTTGTTGGTTATGACATTGGTGTGAAAGGTTACAGGTTATTCAATAAGGTCACACACAAGGTCATCACTAGCCATGACGTCAGATTTGATGAAAGCTCCCTATTTCACAAGAATTATCAAAATGAGCAAGAGGAACCAGAAAGGGTGATACTCAGGTAGAGACAGATGTGAAGACGGAGGTACAGGATCAGGTGGGCCAACCACCTGTGAGAAGGAACCCACCGCGTGATCGCAGGTTACCGGCGAGATACAGGGATGACTTTAATATTGCATATGCCCTCATTACAGATGACGGAGATCCGTCTACTATTCAGGAGGCTCTTGATGAGCCTGATGCAGAAAAGTGGAAGGCGGCTATGGATGATGAGATGGACTCGTTGCACAAAAATCACACATGGGAACTGGTGGAGCTTCTATGGGCCGAAAAGTGATCGGATGCAAGTGGTTATTCAAAAGGAAAAAATGATAGATACAAAGCAATGTTGGTAGCGAAGGGTTATGCTCAGAGAGAATGGATCGACTTCACAGAGATATTCGCGCCGGTGGTAAAGTAGGTATCTATCATATTCGTGTTGGTGCTGGTTGCCCAATACGATCTCGAGCTGGAACGAATGGATGTGAAGACTGCATTCTTGCACGGGAAATTGGAAGAGCAGATCTACATGAAGCAACCAGAGGGCTACGAAGTTAAAAGGGGTAGAGAAAAAGGTTTGCAGGTTAATAAGGTCGTTGTACCGCCTGAAACAGTCGCCTAGGCAGTGGTATAAAAAAATTTGATTCTTTCATGGTGAGTGAGAAATTTACTCGGAGTGAATACGATCACTGTGTCTATTACAAGACACTGATTGATGGAAAATTCATCATCCTAGTACAGTATGTTGATGATATGTTGATCGCCTGTCATGATATGTCTGAAATCAACATACTGAAGACTCAGTTATCAGGGACATTCGAGATGAAAGATCTGGGGGCTGCAAAGAGGGTTCTCGGCATAGATATTCATAGAGACGGGAAGAGAAGCAGGCTTTGGTTATCACAGGAAGAATACCTTGAAAAGGTATTGATCAAGTATGGGATGGATCAGGCAAAGCCAGCGAGCGTTCCCCAAGCGGCTCACTTCAAGGTTTCCTCAGAACAATGTCCTAATTCCAATGAGGAAAAGTAGGTTATGTCTCATGTGCCTTATTCAAATGCGGTTGACAGTTTAATGTATGACATGGTCTGTATAAGACTACATATTTCACAGGCAGTCGGTGTTGTGAGCAGATACATGTCAAACCCCGGTAAGCAACATTGGGAAGCGGTGAAATGACTACTTCGATACATTCGAGGTACGAAAGACTACGTCTTAACTTTTGATAAAATAGGGACAAAGTTGGTAAGGTATGTGGATTCTTACTACGCAGGCAGTATAGATTCTATGAATTCTACTTCAGGACACTCGTTTGTACTAACGGGTGAAGTAATTAGTTGGATGTCAAAACTTCAGTCAGTGGCGGCTCTTTCCACGACCGAAGCAGAATATATGGCAGTGATGGAAGCGTTTAAAGAAGGTGTTTGGCTCAGGGAGATGATAAATCAGTTGGGACTTCAGCAAGAGGCTATGTTGGTTAACTGTGATAGCGAGAGCACTATCAATTTGGCTAAAAATTCTGTTTTTCACTCACGTACTAAACACATTGATGTTCGTCACCACTTTATCCGACAAGTACTTGAGGAAGGAGGCGTCACACTGGAAAAGATTCACACCAGCGTGAATCCAGCAGACATGCTCACCAAGGTCATTCCTACAGAGAAGTTCAAGTTCTGTGCAACTTCTCTAGGCTTGGCGATGACATAAAAGAAGTACGGAGTATGCACAAGAAGCGTTGATTGAAGCTATGATGCGATGAAGAGATAAGAGAAGAGATCAAGGAGCTACACGGTTGAAGGTTGAAGACTTGGTGGAGATTGTTGTCAGAAAAGTCTTCACCGCCTTCGACCGGTCGTAGGGATTGCTCGACCGGTCGTAGGGGTCCACACGACCGGTTGTGGCTCGCTCGACTCAAAGTCCAGCAAGCTCACATTTTGGTGTCCAGGCCGCTCGACTGGTCGTGGGGATGACTCGACTGGTCGAGGGGTCCCACGACCAGTCGTAGCCTCAGCTCGACCAGTCGTAATTTCGCAGATTCGTTTCCAAATCTGATGCGGACTGCGGAAATTTGAGTCGCCTTTCGCAAGGGTGCGAAAGGGAAGTTGTCTAAACTATAAATAGGTGTCCCTAGCGCTTTATAAAGGGATGAGAAATAATTCTAAAGCTTTGTAAAGGGTTCTAGGGTTATCAAAGGGTGTAGCAAGGGTGAGATTCGAGGTTGTTCGAATCGGGTAAGTCCTTTCTCTTGTAATTTCTATTTCATAGTGGATTTATGTCACTTTGTGCCGTGGTTTTTTCTCGCAAGGGTTTTCCACGTTAAAACTTTGTGTTCTCTTGTGATTGCTTGTTACTATTGAATTACTATCCTAGATCTAGATCTGTGTAATTCCGCAGTACAAAACCCCAACACAAAGTTATATAAAATAATCCATTAAAGCCGCATGGGGCAATTATTCCATAAAAGCCGCAAGGGCCAAATATTCCACCTAATGATGTGATAAAAAAAAATTATTCCCCAAAAAACCACAAAGGCACCAAGGGTCTACAAGATGGTAATTCCACGACAAATATTTTATTTAATCTTATCAGGATAAATGACCACTAGCTCGAGGACTACCAAAAATACCATAAAGTAATCGCAAGTGGTAAAATAAGCCATGTACAATCTGAATAGTACTTATACATTTAAATGTTCATCTTAGTCTAAATAGAGGTAATTGAGATCTACAACATGTTCATATAATTGAATTAAAGTCCAATCAGCAATCATTCGTAAATAATTATACATGTAGAGACTACCATTCGTCATCATTACCTCTTAATGTCATATTAAGCAATCAATTAATATAAATGAACAATGCTAACTATCATGATGTAGCAAAGCTTGAAGGTAATCCTCACCTTGAAGCGTGGATCCTCTTCTTGTTAGACTAGAGATCACAAAGGGATTCAAGCTCACTTGATCTAACCTAAAATACCATACACGGATAGTTAGGCTACATTGTTTTAAGGGTGAAGGAACACCTAATTCTGCTACTAATGCATCAGTTACAAACTAGAACAAAGGAGGAATTTTAAACTATCCAACACTACATACCTTGATAAAGTCGAATAAAGAATGATAGATCAATACCAATCGCTCTAGATTCTATACAAGGTTGCACGGAGGCATCGAATCAACTCTTTCCTTTCTTCTCCTTCTTCCCATTTCTTCTTCTTTTTCTCCCTTTCCTTTCTCCAACATTTAGCCTTTTCACTACTCCTAGCAAACTCGACTCGACTTAGTTTCAACGAGTCGACTCGACTCAACTCGATAGTAATCCGAACCCCACTTCCCTTTCTCTTCCTTCCTCCACTTCTTCCTTCTTCTTTCCTTCTTTCTTCCTGCACACACATCCAACAAATTACTAGGTTAAACCAGAGACTAGACTCAGGAAACTCACTGAGTTAACTCAGCAGCCCACAACTCTCTTTCTTTCTCCTTTCTTCCCTTTCTTTCTTTCCTTCTTCCTTCTACTCTCTCTAGAGTTTCACAAGACCCAAACCCAGCAGGGTTGCTGGACCAAACCAGGTCCAACTCGCACGCCAGACTCGACAGCGAGTCGGGTTGACTCGAAGGGGGCAAACACCCGATTCTCAGCCCTTTTCAAACCCTCTCTTCTTCTTCTTTCCTTCTTGCTTCTCCTCCCTCTCTTTCCGAGTTTTTAGCCTGCGAGACTCAGCCCATTTCGGGCAGACTGGCTGACTCGGTGCAGTGCGGCACCCAGCCACGCACAACACTGGCCCTCTCATTCTCACCTGCTCGCAAGCTCTTCTTCTCATTCTCCATCTCCTTCTATTTACTATTCTTCTTCTTTTCCTCTTTCCCTCCTTTTCAGCTGGTGGAAAACGAGTTTGGACTCGATCCAGACTCAGTACTGCAGCTCGCAGATCACCCGACTGATGCGGCAGAGGATATGACCGACTTCAATTGTGGTCTTTGGACGAAGGCCTCTCACTTCGAAATGATGATGCTATAGCATCTAGGTCTTCCACGCGATACTTGTAGGAGTGAGAGAACGAAGCTCCAGAGACATTTTCACGGTGGGTTTGAGTTTGGAAGCCCACAACTCGATTTTTGAAAGACTGAGAAGAAGCAGTAACAGCACCGTTTCTCCCCTTGCAGCCAAAGTCTTTAAGGTTCTCTTGGGTACAAAACCCTATTTTGGATGGTTGGGATGCTCCTAGATGGACGATCCAGATGAAGTTCAATCGTACTTTTTGTAACAGATTGGAATGGAGAGATTCTCTCTGACTTTTCTCGCGGCGAAGAGGAGTAGCGATGCTGGCCCTAAAGTGGATGGCTGAGATGGTCTTCATCCAATGGCCGAAGTTACAGGAGCATGGATTGCCAGCTTGGCAAACTGAAAGGAGAATGGGGCTTTCCGTTTTTGGAAAAACGGCTACACACGGTCCCGATGCACCTAGATTTGTGCCCTCATGCGTACACACCTTTGTGTGAAATGGCCCGGGTTTTGTTCTAAATTATCCCACCTGCTAGATGGTCGGTTTAGATCATGTAGGGGACCCTCCTTGGTGGGCCACAATCAGAACTCCGGACGATCGTCCGTTTGCTGGCTAGAAAAGGCGAAAGGAGAGAGAACTCCCTCCTCTTGCTGGAAACCATGGGTCAAACCCGATTTGACCAGGGTCATGGTCGAGTGCACCTTCTTTGGTGCACACACGAAACGATAGTGGGGCCCACAGAGATGTTTTTGAGAAATCCACTCCGTCCATGATGCCCCATGGGCTTAAATGGGCCATATTGACTGGAGATGTGGCAATTTCAATGCTTAGGTGGGCCATACTGACTGAATCACTGTCTTTAGGTGCCGATTACATCGATCCAACGATCAAATTGATCCCAATCTGACCATCAACGGTCAGAGGGTCCTAATGGGTCATTTGTATGTTCAAGACTTGTTACCATCCAATAATAATAATAATTTTTATTTTATTTTATTTTTTATTATTACATGTGTATATATATATATATATATATATATATATATATATATATATATATATATATATATACTTTATTTATTATGTGGTCCCACTCCTAGGTTTTTAGGACTATCCATCTCATGATTCTCTATTATTAAATATTTAACTATTATTATTATTATTATTATTATTACCTATATATTGTTATTTATTTATTTTTTATTATACCTATATGTAAGATGTGGGGCTACTCGTTATGTGTCATTTAACTATATACCCTAATATTATGGTTACTTTGCATTAAAGTGAGCCACACCACATGAATCTCTAATTACCAAATCACGATTTGCTAGGCATTTAAACAATCTAATGATTGGATTGACTAACATTTAATTGTCAATAACCCTTGGGATCCTAAAGAATTCTTTAGGTGTGATATGAGAGTTGAATATGAATCCAAATAATCTAATCCGTGTTTTCAAAGGATTGAATGTACAATGGAAGGTTGTAAACCTGATGAACGGTGGATCTTTAGATTTAAGAATGGAGGTTACTTTCGACGGTCGGATTTTGGATAAAATGCACGTAATGTTTGCTTAAGATAGGTTTGTGTTTATACTAAGTTAGGTTACTCCGTAGCACCCGAGTACGGGAAAGTACGGGGTGTTACACATAGATATAAATTCTCTGCATTATGTCACCACTATTTCATGTGGTGTAGTCCACATGAGAGTTGGATGTTCCTTGAAATAATAATCAGAAATGGATGGACGGCATGGATATAACACATAAATCATGGTGGGGCCCACATAGCACCATCATCAGTAGTCACTTTTAGCAGACTACTGTCCATGGGCTGCTGGTGTGTTATGTGGGTCCACTATGATGTACATAAAAAATAAGGGCCTGTTTGGATTAAGGTACATCACTGGAAACAATGTACATAAAAAATAAGGTACATCACTGGAAAAAATAAGGTTGATTGAAATAAGGTACATCAAAAATAAGGTTGATTGAAATAAGGTACATCCATTATTCCAGATCATTTTAAGTCATCAGCCCATGAATACAGTACATCAAAATTTCGAGTGGACCACATCACTGGAAATAATGTTAATCGAGCACCCACCATTAAAAACTTTTGGTGTGCCACCAATGTTTTCGATCAAACTGATATTTGTTTTGTTCCCTTCATCCAGGTCTTTATGACCTAATCAACAAGTTGGATGTGAAACAAACATTACGGTGGGCCCTAGGAGTTTTTTAATGGTGGACTTTCAATCATTATTATTTTCAACGGTGTGGTCCACTTGAGATTTAGATATCCCTCATTTTTGGAATCAAGTCCTAAAACGATCCAAAAGAATGGATGGATGGCATGGATAAAACAAATATAAGATGGTGGGCCCCACAGACCATCAACCATTATTCACACCTCCTAGCCAAACTGTGTCCATCGACCCGGATGCAAAAATAAAAAAGAAGGAAAAGAAAACAAGCAATAGAAAGAAAGAAAGAGGTTTCCAACCTTGTTGAAGCTCGATTGGAGAGGAAGAGACTGCGAGAGGAAATGGAGGCTGAGAGAGGGTGATGGAGACATCAGAGAGGGATATCTGTTTATATAGCAAAATGGCCACCAACCTTCTTCAATACACAACTACAATTCTCCCCAATGGCAGCCTCATAGCCTTCATTGCATCTGCATGTAACCTTATAACCTTCAATGGTTGCTTGTAGCCTTGCCTTCAATGGTCGCTTGTAGCCTTCAATAGTCGTTCGGCCTTTACTCTGTCTAAAGGTAGGTAGGCCTCTTCAATGCAAGCTGCGATTTTTTAGAGAAATTTCGATTTCAAAATTTTCAACCGTTACTTGTATCTTAATACAGGTAACTTGAAAAACGACTCAAGTGCCTGTATCATTTTTGCCTCTTTCTCCTGTAAGAAAGTCACAGGTTGAGAGGAAGTTACCTGTGACTTTCCTCTCCCAAACACCACCTAAGTGATTATAAAATTAGAATATAGACACAATGCCAAAATAGTGTCGGCTTTAAAAGAACACCTCAAGTATTTGAAAGCTTATATGTGAGGTACATACAATTTACCATATGGGGTCCTTAGTTCAAGGCAACGGCTACTAAGCACCTTGGTAAAATCCAGTGTATCATTACTAAGTGAAAGTTCAAATCTACAAGATACCTTCATTTATGTAAAGATTTTGGAATCTAAATTAGTAATATTTAGCCATACATTTTCAAAATAGTGGAGGATTGTTGGGTACTTTCAAAATAAGAAAATATTTGGGTTATTTATTAAAAAAAAAATGAAAGTTTAAATTTTAAAATGATTATTTTCATTTACCTCCAAAATTTAATTTTAAAAGTTATCTTTTTTATCTTTGAAAATCATTTTCTTACCAAAAATTAAATATTATACGTTGGTTTGATGAGCGTATTTTTTCACCTAAGATCTAAGGTTTAAAACTCCACATGTATGAAGTACGGCACATGTGTACATGATGCAGGCAGTGGGCTATAAGGCTGCTTCGATGATCTATATAAAACTCGTCCAAATGTAGTTTTTGGCATCGATACCAACACAATTCTCTATGAATCTATGTTTCTATTTTAGATTCTTTTTTTTTTGTGATTTAAATTTTCATTGCTTTTAATACTATATATCTCTCACTGCAGAAACAAAGTACAATATGCTCTTTCTATTAGATTCATTGCAAGGGTGTGTGGTATCAGTCACCAACATTGCTCATTGTAGATCAATTGTAGGAAATTAGGCTTCATTAATTATATCTTGGGTACTTATTATCCCTAATTCAAATCAGTAGACTTTGACTTTGTATGCTAATTCAATATGTGTAAGGCTTGATATATAGGCATGAGGAATTGTATACATGATGTCCATTAACTCATATCCCCACTACATTGTGGAACCACCCAAGGGTAAGTCACATTCCAAAATCAGATTATTTGAACAATCAAAATCCTAACCTCTTATTCATTTACACTTGTTTGTGGAAACAAGGTTGAATATTTTTCATTTTTAATGTTTTAATAAGTGTCTAGCAATTATATAGTTAGATAATAGTCAAATAAATATAAAATTTATAGTGATTTTTACTTCAAAATTTCTTTGGAGTTTAGATTTACCAAGTAGTGCTTGAGGAATTAAAATTTTTGGGACAATGCTTTATGAGGAAGGAAATTATATAACTGCTTTCCTTAATTATATTTTTCCTTAAAACATAGAGAATTGAGAATTGTAGGGCCCACGTGGTTTGTGTATAACATCCAACTCGTCTAACATGTATGCCTCACTATGTTTGCTAGACAAATTAAAATAGAGGCTAAACAAAAATAAAAATAATATACACCATTAAAAATTACCTAACTTGAAGTGTGGGCCATCTAATGATTTAAACAGCCTGATTTTCAATTCGTGTAACCATCATGGTGGGATGCACATACTGGACGGATTGGATGTTATACCACCATGTGAGCCCCACAAACCCTGACTTTATTTATTCAGGCATTTGGCCTTTATGTTTGGTGACTTCATGAAGTTCCCAAGAGGTCAAGGTGTGTGGGCCCCGCCTTCATGTTTATTGGAAATCCACACTATGCATTTGATAAGTCTCCTCTAGGCTATGGGATATCCCAAAAATCAGTCGTATTGAGAACTCAAGTTTGCCACACATATGAAACCGTGTGAAATCATGCTTAAAACATTTAAAATCACTTGTTCGGCACACCGGAGTTTTGGATATGGCTGAAACTTTGTGTGACTCCTCATTCAAGTGAGACACATACAATATATGGGCTAGATTTTAAACCATACCTAAGTGGGCTCTATAAACGATCATGAAAATTTCAATGGCCGGATATCCACTCGCAACTGTTATCTTTGATGTGGACCACCTTAGTGATGGATTGACCTGATTTTTAGGCTCATAGCCCACCATGGAAGGGCCCGTCTGATTGCTGGAGTGGATGTCCGTCACACATCCCCATATATACACACGCCAATTCCAAATTTTGTTAAAACTCCCAATTTCATAGCGTCATGTCAATTTTAAATAATTTTTAAGCACATCCGTATATCATCGATCATAGTATGCCCGAGTATTAAAAATTTTCTCTGCTGCTCTTCTTTTTTAGGTGAGAAATTGAAGTGAATGTACTTCTCAATTAATGTAACGAATTCTCCTGTGGATGAATTTTCTGAAAGTGTCCTCAATCAATAAGGACGACAACATGTAAGAAATCCTGACTAACAGAGAATGTGTCAGAGATCTGAACCATTCATCAGGTACTATTCACTCTGAACGTAAGCGGATTGGCTGGTGTACCATACACCCTCGACTTGGCTGGCGTATTGACGTCACCAAGTTTTGTGGTCCTATCATGACATATATGTTATATCCAAACCGTCGGTTCATTTGGGAGGTCGTCCTACGGCTTGAGATGAAAAATAAGACGGATCCAAAGATTAAAAGCTGCAAAAAGCAGTGGGGATTGAACACCTACCATTGAGACTTTTTTTGGGGCCACGAAGTTTTGGATCACTATGATATTTGCTTTTCCTCTTCATCCCGTCAGCGTGACCTTGGGAACAAATTGGATGGAAAATAAATATTATGGTGGGCCATATGAATATTTTAACGGTGAGAATCATTATCCTACTGTTATTTGTGGTGTGGCCCACTTAAGCTTTCGATATGACTTATTTTTGGGCTCATAATCTAAAATAGTAGCAGGGATATAATAAATACATCATTTTGAGGCTTATGTAACTTTTGAACCGTTGGTACAACTTGAATCTCCTTTACACCCATATCCATAGCTCTAGTAGACTGAGTGGAATATACCTTGTTTCAACACTGAGGTCTTGGTATCGATTCCGTAGAGGGGGTGGCTAACAGTGAAACATGAACTGACGGTGGATGTACTAACAAGCTAACAAAGAAAAAAAAAAAACACAAAACTTGAATTCTAGGCATACACCAGATTTATAGCTCAAGTGGCAAACTGAGTAGAGATACACTTGAGGTCTTGGCATCGATGCCTAGTGGGGGTGGCTAACATGGAGTGTGTGTACTGGCATAGGTGTGTACTTTTTTTTTTTTTTTTTTTACACGCACACACCCCACATTTAAAAAAAAAAAAATTACACACGCACGCACTCCCCTACACACTCACGCTGGTAGAATTCCACCACCTATGGGTACTCGAACCCTTGACCGGGAGTTAAAACTCCTGAGAGTCTACCACCCGAGCAAGAGTAAGGACCCATAGATTCGAAGATGTCTGAGCAGATTAGGTTAGACCACCGTCGGTTACCGTGGGGCTCACTTTGATGTATTTATTATGTATTCATGCCGTTCATCTGCTTTTTCAGATCATTTTATTATCCCAAAAAATTAACTAGATCTAATTATTAGGTGGACAATACTAAAGAAAAAAAAAAAACAATGGTGATTGACTATTAATAGGTCACAAAAAATTATGGATCAAGCTAGTATTTGTTTTTATCTTTATGTGACCTTATCAATAGATTGGATGGTAAATAAATATTACGAAGATATATTAAAGTGCACCTTACAAAGTTTTTAATGGTAGGAAAGTTAATCACCACCTTTTGTCATGATATGGTTCACTTGATAATACGATCTGCTTTAATTTTTGGGATAATACTCTAAAATAATATAGAAAGAAAGGATGAACGCTTTGATACAAAATACATACATCAATGTGGGCTCCGCAGTAACCCCGTAAAGGCGGCACCGGCCTAGGTGAGGCCAGGATCTAACCTAACCCGCTCTCCTTAACATGCCATATGGTAAATATAAAAGTGGTACACTTGTCCAATAAACTACACGTGTAACTTGAATTTGAATTTGGGACGCCGATTTTCTACTATGTTACTGTGCTAGGAACTTAGGTGGGACCCACCTTGATGTTTGTGAGAAATTCATCCCCAGCTATAGGACATATAGTAAAAAATGAGCCGGATTCAATACTAAGCTGAAAGGATTGAATGTCCACAGTTAAATTATTCGTGGGCCATTGAAGTTTTGAATCAGTAGAAATGACATCATGAACGATATATATGTCATGTAAGCATTATTGTCGACCCTGAGGAGGTTTCGATGGTATAAGTTTCCCTACCCAACGTTTTTTCTTTAGTGCGGCCGACTCGAGTTTTGGATCCTGGTTACTTTTGGACTTAAAGATGGACGGGGCGGATGTCTTACAAACATCATAGTGGGCCCCACCTACGTTTCCAGCTGGGAAAGGTTTTTGCAGAAATCCGCCTCTTGAATTTGGAGTGTTGGTCTTCAACGGGTTGGACCATCTTCACTGCAAGAAAGTGGGTTTTTAGCGACGAAAATTTTTTTCGTCGCTAAAAGTTCACTTTTGGCGATGAAAATTTTAGCGACGAATATTTTCGCAGCTAAAAATCTAAAAATGACATTTAGTGACGAAAGTTTTCGTCGCAAAAGGCTCCAACATTTTTTTAGCCCATTATCTTTTAGCAACGAAAATTTTCGTAGCTAAAAAACCTGTATGACACTCTCCAAACATTTTCTCACCAACTTCCAATAAGTTACTTTTAGCTACGAAATTTTTCGTAGCTAAAAATCCTGCATGAGATTTTTAGCGACAAAACATTTTATCAACAACATCTTGTATGACACTTTTTAACGATGAAAATTTTCGTCGCTAAAGACCCCGAACATTGACTTTTAACGGCGAAAATGTTCGTCGCGAAATGCTCCATACATTTTTTCCCAACCTTTGAATACATTACTTTTAGCTACGAAAATTTTCGTAGCTAAAAATCCTGTATGAGACTTGTAGCGACGAAAATATTCGTCACTACATGTGAGACCCGACCCGAGTCCGCATGTGTGCATGTGCGTGTGTGAGTATGCATCTCGTTCATCATGGTCTCGCAGTCCTACCAGTTAAATTTCGGTGACCCGCGACCATCAGGTAGTGTTTGCATCATCCTTGAGTCCGGTCACGTAGACCTGACTCAGATCGAGCTGAGACCTATGCCATTGGGACCGCATCGTCACCGCGGTTCCAACGCCGCGTCTCGCGCATAAATCTGATATGTAGATCAAAAGTTGTGTACATTTCATTGTATGACCCTTAATCATGTGGCCCACTTAAGTGTCATGCATGTGAACCCCACTCCTCTTGGCACAAGTTCCCATGCAACACTATACACACCACTAAAATTTCATAGCTAATACTACTCACCCAACACACACCACCCAAAAGCCTACTCTACCCTACAACCTTGTTTTCTCCTCCCATAGATAATTATTTCTTTTCTTACAAACAAATAATTTTTTCCCTCTCTCTCTCTCTCTATCTCCTTACCTCTCTCCCTCCTTCTCATTCTCTCCATGGCCAACAAATCCCCCATTTTCTCCAGCCCCTTCTTTCCCTAATCTCTCTAAATCCATCCATTTCGATATCATCTCATCCGTTGATTTCCCTTCCGTGGAGACCTAGATTTTTGTAAGGATCAAGGTGGGTGCTCTTAAATCCTTCTTCATTTCTTTCTTAGGAGCTTGTGGGACCCATCAAGTGGTGATGGAGGTCCCTCATGTCTCCATGGTTGAGGCCAATGGCCCTTTTTCCTTGCATGCATGATCCATGGATGGGGTCATTCTCCATGGACCCCATCATGGCATTTTCCTTCGATGCATGTCATTTTCCTCTCTTGTGGCTGGATTATTTTTATTTTCCATTATTCTATTCTTGATTTCCTGATGTGTGTGGCCCACTTAGTGGCCCCGGAATATCCAGACCGTCCAAGCAAAGTGGACGCCCATGGTTGTCCATTCCTTGGACATTGGCACTCTATTTGCTCCATTTTGGGCACATGCAATGGGTTTCATGGAGGGGGTATGGTCTGGATGTTTGTGGGGCCCACTGGGATGGTCCATACCACAATTTCCATGGATTGATTTCCTCTTTTTATAGTGATTATAATTATTTTAATTCAGTATTATGTTGCTGTCCAAAAGCCATCTGGACAGATTTTTGAGCTGTCTTGAACTCAGTTTTGGGGATGATTGGTGGGTTGTTTGGCCCCATTTGATATATACCTCTTAAAGGTGGGGATCCCACCTAGATGTTCCCCAAATTTCACCCTCATCCGTCCCTGTTTGATCACCCAAAAGGGGGGGCCAAGAAGGTTGGACGGTCCAGATTTTTCTGGACTGTCTAGCCATTCTGCTGCTGTAAAAACATAAATATCAACTTGTTTTTGAAGTAGTGGGTCACCTTTGTGGACCCTACCTTGTTGTATACTTGTGTAGGGATGTTGGTCCTACATTTTCTTAAAATTTGGCAGACCTAGGCCCACTCTAATGGGGTGCACAAATCAGGGGCAGCAGCATTGTTTCAGCAGCAACATTGTTTCAGAAATACCTTGCTGTCCATAAATTGTAAGAGTTAAATAAAATACTTTTACTTTCCCAAAAATTCTAAACTTTTGCAGAGAGGTGTCCCACCTATGGTAGGGCCTGCCTACAGAATGTTAGGGCCAATGGACCCCATTTGGGCATCCAAAAGGGTGGGCCAATATAGTAGGTTACCAGAAATTTCTGCTATGCAGTCCAACAACATAGTTCCATAAAAATAAATTTAAAAAAAATATTTTCTTAGAAGGTGGGCCATATTTATGGGTCCCACCTTGTTTTGGGCTTGATGAGGGACCTTGGGTCCAAATTTCAGGAATTTTGGAGGCCCAGAACCCACCCATTTGATGGCCCAAATTCAAGACAGTTATATTCCAGCAATATTTCACCCTGGACAGATTGTATTCTTTAAATTAATTAAATTACTTCCGAGTATCCAAAAATTATGAAAGTTTACAGGAAAGTGTTTCACTCATGGTGGGATCTATCTACCAAATTTCATGTCTAATGGACCCATTTGTACACCGTGGCAAGGCCCGGACTGGCCCACCACGTTGGGACATCCAGGTCAGTCCGATTTTCTGGACATACCGTTTTATTTAAATTAATTAAAATATTTACAGGTGTCGAAAAATTCTGAAATTTTGTAGTGTTGTAGACCACTTATGGAAGGACCACCTTGCAAATTTTAAGGTCATCGGGCCCTTGTACCGATCGTGGTGTGGCCTGCAATTTGGATCAGTTTTGGGTCAAATACCTAGGCCCATATGACTAACCACCATGGGGTGCCCCTACCTTGGGCTGCTGGGCCTGCATTCTAACAGCATGGCCCACTTGAAGTAAGTGTTGTATATCCCCCTTCTTATCGGGTGGGACCCACTGTGATATGTGTGGGTCACCATTGGTTAGTAACCCATTTAAATTCTTAGTGAATTTTGTGATGTGTGCCTTTGTTATTCTCAGATTTACTTGATGTGATCTTGGGTATGCTCGTATTGGTAATGATTATACTATTATAAAAATCCTCCTTGTAGGATCCCAGGATCGGAACCTGCCTCAGGAGCCGAGAATGGGGTACTACGGAGGCTGTTGCGGCCAGAACCGGCCATCGGGTTCCTTGTGAGTCCGGTTACTGTAACGCCCTGAAAATCGGGGGTCGAGCATAAACTCAACTCCCGAGTTCCAGAACATCACTTATGCAACAAAATGAATGATGATTGAATGTTGACTGTATTCGTGCATTGAACATGAGTGTGATTAAGCCAAAACAGCATATCATACTCCAGAGACAGTTAAATTTGCAAGCGGAAGACTGTGATAGATAGATAAAATATATAACCTATGATGAGTCTCCAGAGTGTGATAACAGTACCAGGTTAAATAATTACAAGTGCAGTTCTAAAATATACCAAATGTGAGGAAGTGTAATGCCTCCTATCCCAAGTACCGTAGCCCCGTCAATACCATACCAGGTCTTCATAGACCTACAAGAGAGATACAGATAGGAGAACTCCTCTTATCATCATAGAAGTAATCCGGCTCTGCTTCACAAGCATCGCTATCACCTGAAACTCAACAAATCTGGTTGGTGTTGCAAACACCGTCCCGTAACGTGGGAGTGAGTGATCAACTCAGTGGAACAATAAAGCATAGGTTAACTTGTTATCAATTCAATCAAGCAGTAATGATAAAACAGTACAAATTAAACAATTCTAACTACTCTTATTAAGTGCGAGAATGAAATGACATGATGCTGTATGCTCTTGCCAAACCACCCTCATGCGACATCATCTTACGTTCGCGAATGCTTAACTCCCTCAGTGCGCCACATCTACTAAGTACATGCGGTGCGATGATGATCATGATTACCGAGTTATTATTAGTCCATTTCAAACAGCAGTATTGGGAAACTAAGGTACCTCCCTTGTATCATTCCCAAACATGATCCATTCTAGGGTCGTCAATCCTAGTTAATCTCATACGATATTATGGTTTGAGAGGCATAGCGAAGGCATCGCAAAGGGCTCGTCACCCATCAGCGCGGATACAGATCTCACCGTATGCGGCTCAATTGCTAGCCGTCAGCTCGAGTACAGGTCTCACCGTACTCGGCTCAATCACTAGCCGTCAGCTCGAGTACAGGTCTCACCGTACTCGGCTCCATTCATACTCTAGTTGCTGTGAAGGACTCGTATCCAATCACAGACCTTGGAATATACTCGAAGATACTACAGAGGACTTGTCGCCCGTCAGCACGAGTACAGGTCTCACCGTACTCGGCTCTCGCCGTAAGTATCGACAGCTCGAATACAGTGTCCCATACCACCATATTCGGCTCACGAGTCTGGTTGCGCAATGGTCACTACGGGGAGGCACATGGCCCCAGCGTAGGCCGACAGCTCGACCACGGTGTCCCATACCACCATGCCCGGCTCATGCGTCTTAGCGGATTGAGGTACCATGGTTAAAAGGGGTTTCACTGGTAAGTTTGGTACCCTAGGTTCAAGCAGTAGCGTCCAAACAGGGTGAACATGCATAAGGCAGATCGGGTTACTTGACGAGCTCGACTAGCACGATCGTCCATTGAGCTGCACGACATGAAGTGCATAAACAACTTCGTGTGGCCTAGCCACTGTCGACAGGCAACGCACGACTCGAGTTCGTCGAACACATCCCACGTGGCAAATGAATCTCAGCCACGAATTCAATCCCGTTACCGATTGCCTGGCCATAATCATAGCCCCAAACACAATCAATTGCAGATAGATACAGCAGTAATGGATCAGGATTCAATCATACAATCAAAGTCTGGTATTATCCGTTTAGGGCTGTCAGGGCTGTTGCACGCACTCGTTGCTCCGTTCCCCCATCACCCATGACGGATCATACAACGTAAACATAAATTTAAACATATGCATTACATAGTTAAAATCATGAAGCAATTGAGCATGTTATGAATCACAACACAAGCATGAGTTTGTACATGTTCAATTCCTAATCACATAACTATCAAAGGAGATCATACACATAGTTAAAAGAGGTTGAGAATCATATCTCAACACCCTTATATATTACAATTTGCTAACTACTACACATTCAGATATTTCAAGAAACACTTAAACAAACATACATCAACATACATGACATATGTCGATCACATAGGCATTAGGCCAAATCCTTTCACTAGGGAGTTGCCCCAATCATAATACGCGTACACCCACGACGGATAGTCATGGCAAGCAGGAACCCAAGTTCCATATTCATTCAGCTATTTCCACAAACACTTGGGCCACACATTTTAGCATATATAGTGTATATTGGCCGTGGCGTGACTTAGGGCAAATCCTTTCGTCAAAGGGGCATCGCCAATACATAAATCATGAATCCATGACAATTAGTCATGGCGAGCACGAATGAGAATTCCATACTCATTCAGTCATTTTCACAAACACTTAGAATACACTATTACAACATACATGGTGCATGTTAGCAAAACATGTATTAGGGCTATCCTTTAGCCAAGCGAGTATTTTATCTATGTATAATATATTATTACAGCAATTAATCATCATAAGTACATCTCCAAAATTTATACGTATACAGTATTTTCTAGAATACGCAATTTCAACATACATAGTGTATATAAGTAAAACATGTATTTAGGCGAATCCTTTCGCCAAATAAGTATTTTATCCATATATCGTATATTCATACAACAATTAATCATGTCAAACACATTTCCAAAATTTATACGTATACGGTATTTTCTACAAATACCTAGAATATATAGAATTCCATATTTTTCATCTTTAATCGAAACGGAAAACAGACAGCACTTTGTACATGTGCAATTGCATGCAGATCATGAATCTATCATTATCTGACATTGAAAGCATTGAAAACCATAACCTATACACCTAAAGTCTGCACCTTTTATCGTAGAATCGCAACGGAATCGATAGGTTTGCTAAGCTTCCGTATTCGGCAGTTTGGCAACCTATAGAACGAAATAGGTTAGCTATTTCACAACCTACAACAGTCTAAACCCCAAAACAGATTAGGGTTAGGGTTTCTTACCTAGAAACGACGCCGAAAATGCAGGAAAAAGTGTCAAGAAAGGGATGGTGCAGCCCGTGTGGTGGCAGGGAACGATAGTAGGGAGATTCTCCCACTTCTCCCTCACTTTCTCTCTCTTTTCCCTCTCTCAAATCCCAAATTCGTATGGCTGCCATGAGAGAGGGTTTAAGGTCCTTATATAGTCTCAAAACTCACCGAAATAGACTCATGTTCAAGGGTTACTGCTAATATAGGTATTTCGTCACTTTTCCAGCTCAAAAGAGAGGTTTTGGTGGACCTCCTTGAGCCAAACGTCAGACTTAAGCTCACCACACATAGATCTATGTTGGATTACGTTTTCGACTCGATCGGATTCGCAGATCGCACGTGGCGGACCACTTTCAGTTTAACGGTCAGTGGGCCACGATCCGAAATTCCAAGTACATGTAAATGTTTCTGAAATTTTTCCTGATCCGAGGGTGTAATTTGATCTGATTCTGACGGTCTGATTGCTTAATACTGATCCGCAAACGAATGGTGCCAGATCACTATTCCAGATATTTATTTTGTAAAGGAAAGAGTGATTTTCACACCCCCTCGCTCCGGACTCAAGCGAATGGCCGTGGAACATCGGCTGGACCTGATTTTCGAGGTGGTTGTCAAGCCCAGTGGGGCGGTCCTAGTTCCTTAACTTTGTTTGAATCGGACTTCCGATGCACGGTCTAAACCTAATACAAAGTTTCATTTCATTCCCGAGAGCAGCCGGGAAATGAGTTTGGTTCTAAACTTTAGGGTAACCTAGAGTCACTAATTTTGCAAGTTTTGGGTCCTGCAGATCGTATTTAAAGTGATTGGTGCTAATTTCACAGGCACTCTAGTTTAACACTAGCTAAATCTCGCCAAATTTCTAAAGGATTTAGTCCTGTAAGATCTCTGTCTGAGGTGGTACTTAGTCCTTTGTAGTTTGTATATAAAGTGATCCAAGTTATACTACTTAGCTAGTTTAAGATAGTGTCTATAGTGAAAGTACTTAGAAAATTTAAGGAACAAGGTGGTGAAGGGTGGGATTTGTGAAGGAAATGGGTTAAGGAGCGATTTTAGACTGTGGGATTGAGCTTTGACAAGTTGATAAGGTCTTAGGATCGACCCATTGCCTAAGGACGTATAATCCCAGGTTGGCAAAAATCCGGGATGTTACAGTTACCGAGTCCGGGGCGTGACAGAAGTTGGTATCAGAGCATAACAAGTAATTTTGGAATAACTTGGGATAGTATCACATATCTGTTGCGAGATTAGAAAAGTAGTATCCCGAGTGCGTTTTCCTCGTTCCGTTTGAGCCTTCAAGGATTCTAATTCCTAAGTGTCCATCACCTTTGTTCTTTCTGTAGACCATGTCGTCTAGTTGTGACGCCCGTGGCTGTGGTGCCCATGGACATGGTTCTCATTCCGCTCTAGTGATCCAAGTGACTTTTGCTCCACCACCTGAGATTCCTGTTTCCCCTCTGGAGCCTGCCGTGCCTATTCCTGAGGATTCCGCCATACCTGTGCCTCCGCCAGAGGCCAGTGCTACCCCTGCTTATCTGACGATTCCTGTAGGAGCTGAGCATCTCCAACAGTTGATGCAGGTCATAACTGATGTTCTTCAAACCCGTCAACCTGTTCCTGAGATGCCCAGACAGGCGGAACAGGAGCGTACGAGTCACCTTTTGCGAGATTCGACTCTGCAGCGTGCTCCATTGGCGGTATTTTTACTTCAGGGTAAGGTCGAGTGGACCAGTTCATAGAGAGATCATGATCAGAGGAGAGGCAGGAAGAGGCAGGCCCCCTCTAGTAGCTCTCGGCAGCTTCAATAGCGGCAGAGGTGCGTAGCCTATCGAGCCGCCAGAGCATCAGCATCACATGCAGTAGCTTCTTCATCATCATTAGCACCGCCGGTTTCTTCATCTTCCAGCCCCTTTTCTGGAGTTTGCTTCAGTTGTGAGCAGACGGGACACCGTAGGCGCGAGCGTCCTCATCAGCAGGATGGACCTTCGCAGCGACCGCAGTAGCAGCAGAGACCGCATATGCAAAGTAGACAGACACCTCCCCAGCCACCTCAGGCTTGATTTTGCGCGACTCATCAGGACCCTTAGATATTAGGGGAGTTGTTATGGGTATTCTCCTTGTCTCCGTAAGTAAGTCTTGTGTTTTGGTGCATCGTACCCTTTTTGTATCCAAGGGCTTTTGTTCACTCAGATTGCTATTAGAGTCTATCGTAAGGGATTGTCAGTATCGACATTTTTTGGAAAGATCGCTGTGTTAGGCTAATGATATTATCGTGTTCCATTCTGTTTGGTGAGATGCTCTTGGCCACTGAATAGTTTTGTATTACCGATGTCGAGCTTGTTTTGTTGTCAAGGCAGTACTTCTAGTTGGGGATGGTAGACCAAATTGCTAGTTTTGTGGCTGAGTGTGACGCTTGTCAGCGTGTCAAGGCAGATCATCTAAGGCCTCTTAGTCCCTTGCAGCCGTTGAGTGTTCCAAAGTGGAAGTGGGAGAGTGTATTGATGGATTTCATCGCAGGTTTGCCGAGATTAGGGAGCATTATCCCTATCTGTTCAATGATTGATTGCTTGTATTGCCTTATCTTGTGATCGATGACTGTGATATATATATATATATATATATATATATGATGTTATGCATTTTGTTGTCTCGATTTTGTCAATTTCGAGGATGAAATTTCTTTATTGGTGGGAAGGATTGTGAGACCCGACCCGAGTCCGCATGTGTGCATGTGCGTGTGTGAGTATGCATCTCGTTCATCATGGTCTCACAGTCCTACCAGTTAAATTTCGGTGACCCGCGACCATAGGATAGTGTTTGCATCATCCTTGAGTCTGGTCACCTAGACTCGACTCGGATCGAGCTGAGACCTATGCCATTGGGACCGCATCGTCGCCGCGGTTCCAACGCCGCGTCTCGCGCATAAATCCGATATGTATATCAAAAGTTGTGTACATTTCATTGTATGACCCTTAATCATGTGGCCCACTTAAGTGTCGTGCATGTGGACCCCACTCCTCTTGGCACAAGTTCCCATGCAACACTATACACACCACTAAAATTCCATAGCTAACACTACCCACCCAACACACACCACCCAAAAGCCTACTCTACCCTACAACCTTGTTTTCTCCTCCCATAGGTAATTATTTCTTTTCTTACAAACAAATGATTTTTTTTTCTCTCTCTCTATCTCCTTACCTCTCTCCCTCCTTCTCATTCTCTCCATGGCCAGCAAATCCCCCATTTTCTCCAGCCCCTTCTTTCCCTAATCTCTCTAAATCCATCCATTTCGATATCATCTCATCCATTGATTTCCCTTCCTTGGAGACCTAGATTTTTGTAAGGATCAAGGTGGGTGCTCTTAGATCCTTCTTCATTTCTTTCTTAGGAGCTTGTGGGACCCATCAAGTGGTGATGGAGGTCCCTCATGTCTCCATGGTTGAGGCCAATGGCCCTTTTTCCTTGCATGCATGATCCATGGATGGGGCCATTCTCCATGGACCCCATCATGGCATTTTTCTTTGATGCATATCATTTTCCTCTCTTGTGGCTGGATTATTTTTATTTTTCATTATTCTATTCTTGATTTCCTGATGTGTGTGGTCCACTTAGTGGCCCCGAAATATCCAGACCGTTCAAGCAAAGTGGACGCACATGGCTGTCCATTCCTTGGACATTGGCACTCTATTTGCTCCATTTTGGGCACATGCAATGGGTTTCATGGAAGGGGTATGGTCTGGATGTTTGTGGGGCCCACTGGGGTGGTCCATACCACAATTTCCATGGATTGATTTCCTCTTTTTATAGTGATTATAATTATTTTAATTCAGTATTATGTTGCTGTCCAAAAGCCATCTGGACAGATTTTTTAGCTGTCTTGAGCTCAGTTTTGGGGATGATTGGTGGGGTGTTTGGCCCCATTTGATATATACCTCTTAAAGGTGGGGATCCCACCTAGATGATCCCCAAATTTCACCCTCATCCGTCCCTGTTTGATCACCTAAAAGGGGGGGCCAAGAAGGTTGGACGGTCCAGATTTTTCTGGACTGTCTAGCCATTCTGCTGCTGTAAAAACATAAATATCAGCTTGTTTTTGAAGTAGTGGGTCACCTTTATGGAACCCACCTTGTTGTATACTTGTGTAGGGATGTTGGTCCTACATTTTCTTAAAATTTGGCAGACCTGGTCCCACTCTAATGGGGTGCACAAATCAGGGGCAGCAGCATTGTTTCAGCAGCAGCATTGTTTCAGAAATACCTTGCTGTCCATAAATTGTAAGAGTTAAATAAAATACTTTTACTATCCCAAAAATTCTAAAATTTTGCAGAGAAGTGTCCCACCCATGGTATGGCCTACCTACAAAATTTTAGGGCCAATGGACCCCATTTGGGCATCCAAAAGGGTGGGCCAATATAGTAGGCTACCAGAAATTTCTGCTATGCAATCCAGCAGCATAGTTTTATAAAAATAAATTTCAAAAAAATATTTTCTTAGAAGGTAGGCCATATTTATGGGTCCCACCTTGTTTTGGGCTTGATGAGGGACCTTGGGTCCAAATTTCAGGAATTTTGGAGGCCCAGAACCCACCCATTTGATGGCCCAAATTCAAGATAGTTATATTCCAGCAATATTTCACCCTGGACAGATTGTATTCTTTAAATTAATTAAATTACTTTCGAGTATGCAAAAATTATGAAAATTTACAGAAAAGTGTTTCACTCATGGTGGGATCTATCTACCAAATTTCAGGTCTAATGGACCCCTTTGTACACCGTGACAAGGCCCAGATTGGCCCACCACGTTGGGACATCCAGGTCAGTCCGATTTTTTAGACAGACCGTTTTATTTAAATTAATTAAAATATTTACAGGTGTCAAAAAATTCTGAAATTTTTTGGTGTTATAGACCACCTATGGAAGGACCACCCTGCAAATTTTTAGAGTCATCGGGCTCCTATACCGATCGTGGTGTGGCCTGCAATTTGGATCAGTTTTGGGTCAAATACCCAAGCCCATATGACTAACCACCATGGGATGCCCCTACCTTGGGCTGCTGGGCCTGCATTCTAACAGCATGGTCCACTTGAAGTAAGTGTTGTATATCCCCCTTCTTATCGGGTAGGACCCACTGTGATATGTGTGGGTCACCATGGGTTAGTAACCCATTTAAATTAAATAAATTTCTAGACTCCAACAGGCCTATGAAGTGGGTGGGCTGGAATTCCAGTAAGGGGCCCAAATTTGTACGTAGTTGATCTTTTGGAGCCATGGCGGCCCACCAGATTTAAGGGAGTGTTGTACACACTCTTTGTCCTCCTTCCTTAGACATTTTGGGCTTAATTAGTACTCCTTGAGGCTTACCTTTGTGGTGGTTTGTGGGCTAGCTTTAACCAGAATTTTTTATAGCTTTATAGGCCCAATGGGCTGAAAACCTATCCCTTGAGCCCAAGATTGTGCAAGGGCTGACCTTATTGATTCACGGGCCCAATGGGCCGTCTACAAGCTAATCATGTGCATTTATTAGCCTTGATGCCCTCATAAAATGCTTAATGGTGGGCTAACTTGCGAGGCCCACATAAATGTATATTGTGGAGGGGCCTTGCTAATTCTTTGGGCTGGTGTGGCAAGGCCCACACTATCAGTGTAGGCCTTGCCCATGTGTATTCTCGGGCTTACGGGCTGCCCTCAAGTCCACCATAATGTATGAATTGGATGGCTTTTGTTTGTGTCATTTCTTTTGGGCCCATCATGTGATATATTATATGCATGTTTGTGTTACCAAGTAGGCCTTATGGACTCAGTTCTTTTGGATAGGCCCATTGATCTTGGGCCTATACTCTCCTATCTATTGTGATGGGCTTAGGGACAACAATACACAAGAGGTTGGGCCCTTGGTTACCCACTAAACTGACCCAATGCTTGGGCCAAAAGTGAGACCCAACTCACTTGTTTTAAATGTGAAACTTGCCCATGTAAATGAACTACTGGGCTACCCATGAAGCCCACCACAACATGTGGAATTATGACCTTTATGGTTGGGCCCAAACCTTACTTGAGGGCCCACTATATGGCCAATGAGTTGGGCTTAGTGTATGGCCCATTAGGTCATGCATTGATTGGGCTTTAGACCTTACATTATATGAGTAGTGGCGGGCTACCTCTTGGAAACCAGTTGAGGTTGGATGTCCTCCTGGGTGATCCTAAGGTAGGCCCATAGGTTTCTCTATGGTTAAAGGCCCACCATAGACCCTACGCCATTTATTTAAGGCGCAATGTGTATGTATGTGGAACCTACCTTAACGCATGATTGGTCCAGGCTGTTCAAGCCTTGGATCGCCCGATTATGGAAGCACCCTCTGCCTTGTGTTGCTGCTAGACTCACAACCCAGTAATAGGCCTACTTGATCTTTTCATGATATATACACACTCTCCATCTGGTGGGGTCCCCCAGTGAGTATAGTTGGCCTTCATGAGATCATTCCCACTTAATTGACTAATTTCTGGGCTTTAGCAGACCCAAGAAGCTGAGTGGGCCGAACGTTTATCAAGGGGCCTTAAATGCACATTGTTATAGTTGAAACTTTATTGGACATGGGACCCACCATATTGAGAACTTGTGTGCGTGTTGCATGCTTATGTTTTCTTATAATCTTTGGGCTTAATCAATGCATTTTTGGGGTCACCTTTAGTGATCACATGAGGACCCCATCTTAGATCAGATTTTTGGGGCATCCCATGAGCCCAGAGTGGGTTGGGACGTCCTAGCTTGGCCCAACCATACATTGGGCCGACTTCCACCATTTTGATGGACTTGCGGGCTGAGATAAGGATAGTATTGGGCCCTTAGTTGCTCCCTTAAATTGCTAGTTATTGGGCTGATGTAGCGAGGCCCATTTCATCCAAACTTAAACTTATTTTTTTTTGGCTGTATATTGTGTACGCGGGCTGCCCACAAAGTCCAACTTAATGCATGGATTCTATGGCCATTGGGAATTGAGCCTTAGGCCTTAATTTTCCTCTTGGGGCCCATGTTTTAAAGGTGGTATTATATCCTTTTCTTATGACCTATTATGAGGGATATATGTATGTGGTTACCTGTGTTCTTATCTTGAATGTAGGCCTTGGGCCTTGTATCCATATAGTTCGTGGTTAAGATGCCTCTTGGGGAATGGTGGTTAAATGTTCCCATTATGGGCCCCTCTAGGCCCGATTGTATCCAAATTTGATTAGATGCTCATCTTAAACTCTTGCTAGACTCACTTCTGTGTTACTTAGACACGTAGTTGTATGCTTAGTCTCGTGGGCTACCCCAGGTAAATGGACCCCCACTAGAGGTGGGATTCCTTATGGATATTGTCTAAATACCTAGTCTTGGTCCCTTCTTAGATAGGAGGAGTGTACTACATTGTATATCGCCATATAGTGTGATTAAATTCATCTTCATGACCCATGTACATCATTGTATGCTTGGTTGACACTGAACCACTATGTGTGTATGGTCATATTGTATTATTAGGCATTGCATGTTACCTTCTACAAGGGACATAGTATTCCCTCTTGAGCACGTTGGATGCTTGGAATTGATGCATGGTTGATTGTGTGATTCATGCATCTGGCATTGCATAACATATGAGCATTTTTGCCCTTGCTTCATCAGGGTTGTAGCCTCCACAGATACATCGTGGATGGCCATGTTTGGACACCGAAAATGTTACTTGAGCATACCGGGTGCATAGGATGCCCATGGGTGAAATTTCCAAAACTTTCATGGTACCAAGGATCTGCTCCAACACCGTGATCGAGTGGAATATATGAGCGCACGAGGGTCTTATACCATTAGGCCGCGACTCCCACTGTCGTGTAGTCAGTTGGATAGGGGTGTGGCCTTACTCGCCTGATGTAAGGAGGCATTGCTAGGCTGAGTTTGACCAGCTCGTGAATGGGTCCGCTACCTTCAGGCCTTGCTGGTGATTGGTTATCCACAGGCGGGTAGTGAGGTCTCTTACGCTCGTTTGACTGTGAGGGGTCTGTAGAGCGGCAGTCATCTAGTAGTGTAATGGACCCCGGTGATTTCCTTATGATGAAAATATACTTAATATGTGGATTGGATATGAGCACTGACATTACTTCGCATTGCATTTGCATCGGCTGTGTAAGCCTCATAATGCATTACAGTACTCATTGCATTACAGTACTCATCGCATTACAGTACTCATCGCATTACAGTACTCATTGCATTACAGTACTCATCGCATTACAGTACTCATCGCATTAAGTACTCATTGCATTACAGTACTCATTGCATTATATAGCCTTGGTATGGCTTCCTGCATGATCGTACTGCCTTGGTATAGTTTCTTGCATTCATGATAGCCTTGGTAAGGCTAGTGGTATTGGTATTGATCATGACTCCCTCCTGCATTCTCTATCTTCTTCTGAGCACGATTATCACACACTTACACCACCCTCTAAGCTTCTATAAGCTTATGCACGATTGATGCGTGCAGGAGATCCTAGGCAGGCGTCGTAGCAGCAGAGCGTGGAGTAGAGTTGAGGTTGAGGACTCCAGTGTTGCTGACTCTTTTCTCTCTTTTCCCATTATCTTATATATGTCCTTTTGGACCTGATGTAAGCTTGTAAAAGTTTAAATTCTTAGTGGATTTTGTGATGTGTGCCTTTGTTATTATCAGATTTACTTGATGTGATCTTGGGTATGCTCGTATTGGTAATGATTATACTGTTATGAAAATCCTCCTTGTAGGATCCCAGGATCGGAACCTGCCTCAGGAGCCAAGAATGGGGTACTACGGAGGCTGTTACAGCCAGAACCGGCCATCGGGTTCTTTGTGAGTCCGGTTACCGAGTCTGGGGTGTGACACTACAGCCTGTGAACAGATTTTGAAAAAACTTCACAGGTTTACTTTTAACTACGAAACGTTTCGTAGCTAAAAAACGCGGATGAGACTTTTAGTGACGAAAATTTTCGTTGCCAAAGGCTGTAAACAGTTTTTAAAAAAATCCAATGGATTACTTTTAGGTACGAAACTTTTCGTAGCTAAAAATCGCGGATGAGACTTTTAGCGACGAATGTTTTCGCCACTAAAGGCTGTGAAAACTTTGCCACTAAAATCGGAAGGTTTCCTTTTAGCAACGAAATGTTCCGTAGCTAAAAAACATGGATTAGACTTTTAACAGCGATTATTTTCGTCGCTAAAGGGAGTGAACAGTTTCTGGAGGTTTACTTTTAGCTACGAAAATTTTTGTAGCTAAAAAACATTGATGTGGCTTTTAGTGACGAAAAGTTTGGTCGTTAAAGGCTATAAACAAGTATACTTTTAGTGACGAAAATATTTGTCGCTAAAGGGTTTCTTTTTTTAAAAAAAAATCTTGATATATACCTTTTAGAATATAATTCATCATATTCTTCCTGATATACACCTGTTATATAAGATATTTCATCATATTCATATTCACATCCGTCTAAACTCAAACTACGTAAATCCATCCAGACATAAACTACATTCATCCAAACACAAACAATCCTATGGAAAAAAATAAATGAAAAGAGAAAGAACATATGAGAGGTGATCCAGAGAAATGAAAAGAAAAACAACCTTAACCTAAACCTAAACCTATAACCTACACTTATAGGTTTAGGCTTTAGGTTTAGGTTTAGGTTTTAGGTTTAGGTTATAGGTTATAAGTTTAGGTTATAGGTTATGGGTTATAGGTTATAGGTTAAGGTTTAGGTTATATGTTTTGGTTTAGGTTTTAGTTTATAGGTTTAGGTTATAGGTTATAGGTTTAGGTTTTGGTTTTAGGTTTAGGTTAAGGTTATAAGTTTAGGTTATAGGTTATAGTTTAGGTTATAGGTTAAGGTTTAGTGTAACATCTCGGATTTTTGCCAACCTGGAATTGGACGTCCTTAGGCAATGGGTCGATCCTAACACCTTATTAACTTCTCAGAACTGAATCCCACTGTCTAAAATCACTCCTTAACCCATTTACTTCACAAATCTCACCTTTCACCACCTTGTTCTTTAAATTTTCTAAGTACTTTCACATTAGACACTATCTTAAAGTTTAGGTGATGAAGAACAATACTTAAACTAAACATTGCTACAAAGGACTAAGTACCACCTCAGACTGAAATCACCCAGGACTAAATCCTTTAGAAATTAGGAGAGAATTAGCTAGTGTTAAACTAGAGTGACTGTGAAATTAGCACCAATCACTTTAAATACGATCTGCAAGACCCAAAACTTGTAAAATCATTGACGCTGGGTTACCCTAAAATCTAGGATCGATCTCATTACCCGGCTGATCTCGGGAGCCTCTTGAAACTCCGTATCAGATCTAGGCCGCATGTCGGAAGTCCGATTAACACGAAGTTAAGGAATTAGGACCGCCTCGCTGGGCTTGACAACCATCTCAGAAATCAAATCCAGATAGTGTTCCAGTGTAATTCGCTTGAGTCCGGAGCGAGGAGTGTGAAAACACTTGATTTTCTTTACAAATAAATATCTCAAATAGTAATCTGGCACCTCTCACTTGCGGATCAGTTTTAAGCAACCAGACCGTCAGAATCAGACCAAATTACACCCTCGGATCAGGAGAAATTTCATACACATAACCATGTACTCGGAATCTCCGATCGAGATCCACTGACCGTTGAACTGAAACTGGTCCGCCACGCGTGATCTGAGAACCCTACTGGAACGAAAACTTAATGGTACGTAGATCCAGTGTTAGTGAGCTTAAGTCCGACCTTTGGCTCAAGGAGGCCCGCCAGAAGTCCTTCGTTGAGCTGAAACAGGTCCGCTTTGGTTATAACCTAAGTATACCTTAACCATAAGTCTATTTTAGTGAGTTTTTAGGCTATATAAGGACCTTAGAACTCTCTCTCTCACAGCCATACGAATTTGAGAGAAACCCTAGAGAGAGGAGAGAGAAAAGAGAGAGAAAGTGTGGGAGATGTGGGAGCATCTCCCTACCTTGCTTCCCTGCTGCTATCCATGCTTAACCGCTCCATTCTCATCGCTTTCCTGGCGATTCCGGCGTCGTTTCTAGGTAAGAAACCCTAACCCTAAATTGATTTGGGGTTTTGATAGTTGTAGGTTATGAAATAGCTAACCTATTTAATTCCATAAGTTGCCAAACTGCCATATATAAAAGCTTAGCAAACCTATTGACTTCGTTACGATTCTACGACAAAAGGTGCATACTTTAGGTGTATAGGTTATGGTTTTCAACGCTTTCAATGTCAAATAATGATAGATTCATGACCTGTATGCAATTGCACATGTACAAAGTGCTGTCTGTTTTCCGTTTCAATTAAAGATGAAGAATATGGAATTTTACATATTCTAGGTATTTGTAGAAAGTACCGTATGCGTATAAATTTTGGAAATGTATTTGCCATGATTATTTGCTATATGAATATATTATATATGGATAAAATACTTATTTGGCGAAAGGGTTCGCCCTAATACATGTTTTTGCTAATATACATTATGTATGTTAAAATAGTGTATTCTAAGTATTTGTGAAAATGACTGAATGAGTATAGAATTTTCATTCGTGTTTGCCATGACTAATTGTCATGGATATATGATGGTTGTATTGGCGATACCCCTTTTACGAAAGGATTTGCCCTGAATCACGCCACGACCACTATATACTATATATGTTGAAATGTGTAGCCCAAGTGTTTGTGAAAATGTTCAAATGAATATGGAACTTGGATTCCTACTTTCCATGAATATCCCTTGTGGGTGTACACGTGTTATAATTGGGGCAACTCCCTAGTGAAAGGATTTGGCCTAATATCTATGTGATCAACATATGTCATGTATGTTGATGTATGTAGTCTAAGTGTTTGTTGAAACGTTTGAATGAGTAGTAGTTAGTAAATTGTAATGTATAAGGGTGTTGAGATATGATTCTCAACTCCTTTAACTATGTGTATGATTTCCTTGGATAGCTATGTGATTAGGAATTGAATATGTACAAACTCATGCTTGTGTTGTGCTTCATAACATGCTCAACTGATTGTATGATTTTATGTATGTAATGCATAAGTTTAAATTCATGTTTACGTTGTATGGTCCGTCATGGGTGATGGGAGAGTGGAGCAACGAGTGCGTGCAACAGCCCTGGCAGCCCTAAACGGATAATATCAGACTTTGATTGTATGATTTGAATCTTAATCCATTACTGCTTTAACTATCTGCAATTGAATGTGATTAGGGCTATGATTATAGTCCAGGCAGTCGATAACGGGATCGAATTCGTGGCTGAGATTCATTCGCCACGTAGGACGCGTTTGACGAACTCGAGTCATGCGTTGCTTGTCGGCAGTGGTTAGGCCACACGAAGTGCTTATGCACTTCATGTCATACAACTTAACGGGCGCTCGTGCTAGTCGAACTCGTCAAGTAACCCGATCTGTCTAATGTATGTTCACCATGTTTGGACGCTACTACTTGAACCTAGGGTACCAAACTTGCCAGTGAAATCCCTTTAACCATGGTACCTCGATCCGCTAAGACTCATGAGCCGGGCATGGTGGTATGGGACACCGTGGTCAAGCTGTCGACCTACGCTGGGGCCACGTGCCTCCCTGTAGTGACCAATGAGCAACCAGACTCGTGAGCCGATTATGGTGGTATGGGACACTATATTCGAGTTGTCGACACCTACGGCGAGAGCTGAATACGGTGAGACCCGTATTCGTGCTAACGGGCGACCAGCCCTTCATAGTGTCTTCGACTATACTCTAAGGTCTGTGATTGACGATGAGCCCTTCACAGCAACTAGAGCATGAGTTGAGCCGAGTACGGTGAGACCTGTATTCGAGTTGACGGCCCGCGATTGAGCCAAGTACGGTGAGACCTTTATTCGAGCTTACGGCCAGCAATTGAGCCGCATACGGTGAGATCTGTATCCGTGCTGACTGGTGATGAGCCATTTGGGAATGATACAAGGGAGGTACCTTAGTTTTCCAATACTGCTGTTTGAAATGGACTAATAACAACTCGGTAATCATACTCATCATAGCATTGCATGTGCCTGGAAGATGTGGAGCACTGAGGGATGTAAGCATGCTGCGAACGTAAGATGGTGTCACACGAGGGTGGTTTGGCAAGGGCATACATCATGACTGCATTCCATACTTGCATTAATAAGAGTATTTAGAATTGTTTGACTTTACTGCTTTATCATTACTACTTGACTGAATTGATAACATGTTAACCTATGCTTTACTGTTCCACTGAGTTGATCTCTCACTCCCACGTTACGGGACGGTGTTGTACACACCAACCAGATTTGTTGAGTTTCAGGTAATGACGATGCTTATGAAGCAGAGCCGGACTACTACTATGATGTTGAGGAGGAGTTTTCCTACATGTAGCTCTCTGACAGGTCTATGAAGACCTGGTATTACATTGATGGGGCTATGTGTTTGGGATAGAAGACATTACACTTCCACAACTTGGTATATTTTGAAATTATACTTGTAATTATTTAACCTAGTAACATTATCACACTCTGGAGACTCACCACAGTTTATATATTTTATATATCTATTATAGTCTTCCGCTTGCAAATTTAACTGTCTCTGGAGTATGATATGTTGTTTTGGCTTAATCTCACTCATGTTCAATGCACTAATATAGACAACATTCAATCATCATTCATTTTGTTGCATAAGTGATGCGTTGGAACTTAGGTTTCGGTTTAGGTTAAGGTTATAGGTTTCGGTTTAGGTTAAGGTTTAGGTTAAGGTTATAGGTTTAGGTTAGGTTTAGGTTTAGGTTTTAGGTTTTAGGTTATAGTTTTGAGAATTGAGAATAGGTTAAGGTTTAGGTTTAGGAAACCGGGTTCAGGCTTGGGATCGGGTTTAGATTTGGGTTTTCAAGTTTAGGTTTAGGTTTAGGTTAGGGAGTTGAGATTAGGATTTGGTCTAAGTTTAGGTTTAGGGAATTGAGAATAGGTTTAGGTTTAGGAAATCGGGTTCGGGTTCGGGATCGGGTTTAGGCTTGGGTTTTCAAGTTTAGGTTTAGGTTAGGGAGTTGAGATTGGGATCAGGTGTAGGTTTAGGTTTAGGGATTTGAGAATAGGTTAAGGTTTAGGTATAGGTTTAGGTTTAGGTTTTAACTTATAGGTTTAGGTTTTGGTTTTAGGTTTAGGTTAAGGTTATAAGTTTAGGTTATAGGTTTTTGTTTAGGTTAAGGTTATAAGTTTTTGTTTAGGTTTAGGTTTTAGTTTATAGGTTTAGGTTATGGGTTTAGGTTTTGGTTTTAGGTTTAGGTTAAGGTTATAAGTTTAGGTTAAGGTTTAGGTTACAGGTTTTGGTTTAGGTTAAGGTTATAGGTTAAGGTTATTGGCTTAGGTTAGGTTTAGGTTTAGGTTATAGGTTATAGCTTCGGGATTTGAGAATAGGTTAAGGTTTAGGTTTAGGAAATCGAGTTCGGGTTCGGGATCGGGTTTAGGCTTGGGTTTTCATGTTTAGGTTTAGGTTTAGGTTAGAGAGTTGAGATTGGGATTTGGTGTAGGTTTAGGTTTAGGGATTTGAGAATAGGTTAAGGTTTAGGTTTAGGAAATCGGGTTCGGGTTCGGAATCGGGTTTTGAAGTTTAGGTTTAGGTTGGGGAGTTGAGATTGGGATTGGGATTGGGATTAGGTTTAGGTTTAGGGATTTGAGAATACATTTAGGTTTTAGGTTTAGGTTTAGGTTTTAACTTACAGGTTTAGGTTATAGGTTTTGGTTTTGGTTTTAGGTTTAGGTTAAGGTTATAAGTTTAGGTTATAGGTCATAGGTTAAGGTTTAGGTTATAGGTTTTTGTTTAGGTTAAGGTTATAGGTTTTGGTTTAGGTTATAGGTTTAGGTTTAGGTTAAGGTTATAAGTTTAGGTTAAGGTTTAGGTTAGAGGTTTTGGTTTAGGTTATGGTTATAGGTTTTAGTTTAGGTTAAGGTTTAGGTTTTGGGTTTATGTTAAGGTTATAGGTTAAGGTTATAGGTTTAGGTTAGGTTTAGGTTTTGGTTATAGGTTATAGGTTATAGCTTTGGGAATTGAGAATAGGTTAAGGTTTAGGTTTAGGAAATCGGGTTCAGGTTCGGGATCGCATTTAGGCTTGGGTTTTCATGTTTAGGTTTAGGTTTAAGTTAGGGAGTTGAGATTGGGATTTGGTGTATGTTTAGGTTTAGGGTTTTGAGAATAGGTTAAGGTTTATGTTTAGGAAATCGGGTTCGTGTTCGGGATCGGCTTTTGAAGTTTAGGTTTAGGTTGGGAGTTGAGAATACATTTAGGTTTTAGGTTTATGTTTAGGTTTTAGCTTATAGGTTTAGGTTTTGGTTTTAGGTTTAGGTTAATGTTATAAGTTTAGGTTATAGGTTATGGGTTAAGGTTTAGCTTATAGGTTTTTTTTTAGGTTAAGGTTATAGGTTTTGGTTTAGGATATAGGTTTAGGTTTAGGTTTAGGTTTAGGTTTTAGTTTATAGGTTTAGGTTTAGGTTTAGGTTTAGGTTTTAGTTTATAGGTTTAGGTTATAGGTTTAGGTTTTGGTTTTAGGTTTAGGTTAAGGTTATAAGTTTAGGTTAAGGTTTAGGTTACAGGTTTTGGTTTAGGTTAAGGTTATAGGTTTTGGTTTAGGTTAAGGTTTAGGTTTTGGGTTTATGTTAAGATTATAGGTTTAGGTTGGGTTTAGGTTTAGGTTATAGGTTATAGGTTATAGCTTTGGTAATTGAGAATAGGTTAAGGTTTAGGTTTAGGAAATCGGGTTCGGGTTCGGGATCAGGTTTAGGCTTGGGTTTTCATGTTAAGGTTATAGGTTAAGGTTATAGGTTAAGGTTGGGTTTAGGTTTAGGTTATAGGTTATAGGTTATAGCTTTGGGATTTGAGAATAGGTTAAGGTTTATGTTTAGGAAATTGGGTTCGGGTTTAGAAGTTTAGGTTTAGGTTTAGGTTGGGGACTTAAGATTGGGATTGGGATTAGGTTTATGTTTAGGGATTTGAGAATACATTTAGGTTTTAGGCATAGGTTTAGGTTTTAGCTTATAGGTTTAGGTTTTGGTTTTAGGTTTAGGTTAAGGTTATAGGTTTAGGTTCGGTTTAGGTTTAGGTTATAGGTTATAGCTTTGGGAATTGAGAATAGGTTAAGGTTTAGGTTTAGGAAACTGGGTTCGGGTTCAGGTTCAGGATCGGGTTTAGGTTTGAGTTTTCAAGTTCAGGTTCAGGTTTAGGTTTAGGTTAGGGAGTTGAGATTAGGATTTGGTGTAGGTTTAAGTTTAGGGATTTGAGAATAATTTAAGGTTTAGGTTTAGGAAATCGGGTTCGGGTTCGGAATCAGGTTTAGGCGTGGGTTTTCATATTTAGGTTTAGGTTTAGGTTAGGGAGTTGAGATTGGGATTTGGTGTAGGTTTAGGTTTAGGGATTTGAGAATAGGTTAAGGTTTAGGCTTAGGTTTAGGTTTAGGTTTTAGTTTATAGGTTTAGGTTATAGGTATAGGTTTTGGTTTTAGGTTTAGGTAAAAGTTATAAGTTTAGGTTAAGGTTTATGTTACAGGTTTTGGTTTAGGTTATAGGTTTTCGTTTAAGTTAAGGTTATAGGTTTTGGTTTTAGGTTTAGGTTAAGGTTATAAGTTTAGGTTATAGGTTATAGGTAATGGGTTTTGGTTTAGGTTAAAGTTATAGGTTTTGGTTTAGGTTATAGGTTTAGGTTTAGGTTTAGGTTTAGGTTTTTAGTCTATAGGTTTAGGTTATAGGTTTAGATTTAGGGATATGAGAATAGGTTTAGGTTTAGGTTTAGGAAATCGGGTTCGGGTTCGGGATCGGGTTTAGGCTTGGGTTTTCCTATTTAGGTTTAGCTTTAGGTTAGGGAGTTGAGATTGGGATTAGGTGTAGGTTTAGGTTTAGGGATTTGAGAATAGGTTAAGGTTTATGTTTAGGAAATCAGGTTCGGGTTCGGGATCGGGTTTAGAAGATTAAGTTGGGGTTTAGGTTGGGGACTTGAGATTGGGATTGGGATTAGGTTTAGGTTTAGAGATTTGAGAATACCATTAGGTTTAGGTTTAGGTTCAGGTTTTAACTTACAGGTTTAGGTTTTGGCTTTGGTTTTAGGTTTTGGTTAAGGTTATAGGTTTAGGTTATAGGTTAAGGTTATAAGTTTAGGTTCGGTTTAGGTTTAAGTTATAGGTTATAGCTTTGGGAATTGAGAATAGGTTAAGGTTTAGGTTTAGGAAACTGGGTTCGGGTTCGGGATCAGGTTTTGGTTTGGGTTTTCAAGTTCAGGTTTAGGTTTAGGTCAGGGAGTTGAGAATATGATTTGGTGTAGGTTTAGGTTTAAGTTTAGGGATTTGAGAAAAGGTTAAGGTTTAGGTTTAGGTTTAGGTTTTGGTTTTAGGTTTAGGTTATAGGTTTAGGTTTAGGTTTTGGTTTTAGGTTTAGGTTAAAGTTATAAGTTTAGGTTAGGGTTTAGGTTACAGGTTTTGGTTTAGGTTATAGGTTTTGGTTTAGGTTAAGGTTATAGGTTTTGGTTTTAGGTTTAGGTTAAGGTTATAAGTTTGGGTTATATGTTTTGGTTATAGGTTTTGGTTTAGGTTAAGGTTATAGGTTTTGGTTTAGGTTATAAGTTTAGGTTTAGGTTTAGTTTTAGGTTTTAGTTTATAGGTTTAGGTTATAGGTTTAGGTTTAGGGATTGTTAAGGTTTAGGTTTAGGAAATCGGGTTCGGGTTCGGGATCGGGTTTAGGCTTGGGTTTTCATGTTTAGGTTTAGCTTCAGGTTAGGGAGTTGAGATTGGGATTTGGTGTAGGTTTAGGTTTAGGGATTTGAGAAAAGATTAAGGTATATGTTTAGGAAATTGGGTTCGGGTTCGGGATCGGGTTTAGAAATTTAGGTTTAGATTTAGGTTGGGGACTTGAGATTGGGATTGGGATTAGGTTTAGTTTAAGGGATTTGAGAATTCATTTAGGTTTTAGGTTTAGGTTTAGGTTTCGGTTTTAGGTTTAGGTTAAGGCTATAGGTTTAGGTTATAGGATAAGGTTATAAGTTTAGGTTATAGGTTATAACTTTGGGAATTGAGAATAGGTTATGGTTTAGGTTTAGGAAACTGGGTTCTGGTTCGGTTTCGGGTTTAGGTATGGGTTTTGAAGTTCAGGTTTAGGTTAGGGAGTTGAGATTAGGATTTGGTATAGGTTTCGGTTTAGGGATTTGAGAATAGGTTAAGGTTATAGGTTTTGGTTTTAGGTTATAAGTTTATGTTATAGGTTATAAGTATAGGTTTTGGTTATAGGTTTTGGTTTAGGTTAAGGTTATATGTTTTGGTTTAGGTTATAGGTTTAGGTTTAGGTTTAGGTTTAGGTTTATAGGTTTAGGTTATAGGTTTAGGTTTAGGGATTTGAGAATATGTTAAGGTTTAGGTTTTGGAAATCGGATTCGGGTTCGGGATCGGGTTTAGGCTTGGGTTTTCATGTTTAGGTTTAGCTTTAAGTTAGGGAGTTGAGATAGGGATTTGGTGTAGGTTTAGGTTTAGGGATTTGAGAATAGGTTAAGGTTTATGTTTAGGAAATCGGGTTCGGGTTCGGGATCGGGTTTAGAAGTTTAGGTTTAGGTTTAGGTTGGGGACTTGAGATTGGGATTGGGATTAGGTTTAGGTTTAGGGATTTGACAATACCATTAGGTTTTAGGTTTAGGTTTAGGTTTTAGCTTCTAGGTTTAGGTTTTGGTTTTGGTTTTAGGTTTAGGCTAAGGTTATAGGTTTAGGTTATAAGTTTAGGTTCGGTTTAGGTTTAAGTTATAGATTATAGCTTTGGGAGTTGAGAATAGGTTAAGGTTTAGGTTTAGGAAACTGGGTTCGGGTTCGGGATCGGGTTTAGGTTTGGGTTTTCAAGTTTGGGTTTAGGTGGTTAGGGAGTTGAGAATATGATTTGGTGTAGGTTTAGGTTTAGGTTTAGGGATTTGAGAAAAGGTTTTGGTTTAGTTTTAAGTTTAGGTTTTAGGTTATAGGTTTAGGTTCTGGTTTTAGGTTTAGGTTTAACTTATAAGTTTAAGTTAGGGTTTAGGTTACGGGTTTTGTTTTAGGTTATAGGTTTTGGTTTAGGTTAAGGTTATAGGTTTTGGTTTTAGGTTTACGTTAAGGTTATAAGTTTAGGTTATAGGTTATAGGTTTTGGTTTAGGTTAAGGTTATAGGTTTTGGTTTAGGTTATAGGTTTAGGTTTTGGTTTTGGTTTAGGTTTTAGTTTATAGGTTTAGGTCATAGGTTTAGGTTTAGGGATTTGAGAATATGTTAAGGTTTAGGTTTAGGAAATCGGGTTCGGGTTCAGGATCGGGTTTAGGCTTGGGTTTTCATGTTTTGGTTTAGCTTTAGGTTAGGGAGTTGAGATTGGGATTTGGTGTAGGTTTAGGTTTAGGGATTTGAGAATAGGTTAAGGTTTATGTTTAGGAAATCGGGTTCAGGTTCGGGATTAGAAGTTTAGGTTTAGGTTTAGGTTGGGGACTTGAGATTGGGATTGGGATTAGGTTTAGGTTGGGGACTTGAGATTGGGATTGGGATTAGGTTTAGTTTTAGGGATTTGAAAATACATTTAGGTTTTAGGTTTAGGTTTAGGTTTAGGTTTTAGGTTTAGGTTAAGGTTATAGGTTTAGTTTCGGTTTAGGTTTAAGTTATAGGTTATAGCTTTGGGAATTGAGAATAGGTTAAGGTTTAGGTTTAGGAAACTGGGTTCGGGTTCGGGATCGGGTTTAGGTTTGGGTTTTGAAGTTCAGGTTTAGGTTTAGGTTAGGGAGTTGAGATTAGGATTTGGTGTAGGTTTCGGTTTAGGGATTTGAGAATAGGTTAAGGTTATAGGTTTTGGTTTTAGGTTTAGGTTTAGGTTTAGGTTATAAGTTTATGTTATAGTTTATAGGTTTTGGTTTAGGTTAAGGTTATAGGTTTTGGTTTAGGTAATAGGTTTAGGTTTAGGTTTAGGTTTTGGTTTTTGTGTATAGGTTTAGGTTATAGGTTTAGGTTTAGGGATTTGCGAATATGTTAAGGTTTAGGTTTAGGAAATCGGGTTCGGGTTCGGGGCCGGGTTTAGGCTTGGGTTTTCCTGTTTAGGTTTAGCTTTAGGTTAAGGAGTTAAGATTGGGATTAGGTGTAGGTTTAGGTTTAGGGATTTGAGAATAGGTTAAGGTTTATGTTTAGGAAATCGGGTTCGGGTTCGGGATCGGGTTTAGAAGTTTAGGTTGGGGAGTTGAGATTGGGATTGGGATTAGGTTTAGGTTTAGGGATTTGAGAATACCATTAGGTTTTAGGTTTAGGTTCATGTTTTAGCTTACAGGTTTAGGTTTAGGTTTTGGTTTTAGGTTTTGGTTAAGGTTATAGGTTTAGGTTATAGGTTAAGGTTATAGGTTTAAGTTCGGTTTAGGTTTAAGTTATAGGTTATAGCTTTGGGAATTGAGAATAGGTTAAAGTTAATTTAGGTTTAGGAAACTGGGTTCGGGTTCGGGATCGTGTTTAGGTTTGGGTTTTGAAGTTCAGGTTTAGGTTTAGGTTAGGAAGTTGAGATTAGAATTTGGTGTAGGTTTCGGTTTAGGGATTTGAGAATAGGTTAAGGTTATAGGTTTTGGTTTTAGGTTTAGGTTTAGGTTTTAACTTATAGGTTTAGGTTATAGGTTTAGGTTTAGGGATTTGAGAATATGTTAAGGTTTAGGTTTAGGAAATCGGGTTCGGGTTCGGGATCGGGTTTAGGCTTGGGTTTTCATGTTTAGGTTTAGCTTTAGGTTAGGGAGTTGAGATTGGGATTAGGTGTAGGTTTAGGTTTATGGATTTGAGAATAGGTTAAGGTTTATGTTTAGGAAATTGGGATCGGGTTCGGGATCGGGTTTAGAAGTTTAGGTTTAGGTTTAGGTTGGGGACTTGAGATTAGGATTGGGATTAGGTTTAGGTTTAGGGATTTTAGAATACATTTAGGTTTTAAGTTTAGGTTTAGGTTTTAGCTTATAGGTTTAGGTTTTAGTTTTAGGTTTAGTTTAAGGTTATAAGTTTAATTTATAGGTTAAGGTTATTGAAAAGGCCTAGCTATATGTCCTAGAGGGGGGTGAATAGGACTATGCCAAATAAATGTTATAATAGCGGAATTAAAAAATAATATGATAGCCAAAATAAATCACAATGCCGGAAAGTAAAACAACCTCAAAAATCTGATCTTGAGGGATTGATACAAATGTTATTCTAAGGACAACCTTTCACCAAAAACCAGAGTTTATGGTAGGACAACCTTATTTCTAGAAAGATCTTTGTATCAAATCTCAAACCAAAGAGGAATACAGAATTAAACACAAATTGAAATAAAGTGTAATCACAAATGTATTGTTCTAGGGACAGCCATACACCATAAAAATGGCAGGGCAACCTTGCTGGAACAACTTTAAAGAAAATTTAAATTCAAGTAGATAAAGGAATAGCAGAAAGTAAATTCTAAATTATTACAAAATTCCCACAATGCTTGAATTAAATGATTACAACATTTATCACCACACATACATCCCACAAATGAATATTAAAGATTAGAAATGTAAATCATTCAACCACAACACAAGGGATTATAGTGGTTCGCCTGTGTGTTCACCAACTGTTAAACAACAGCCACACAAAATGCTACTCCACTCCTAATATCCTCACACAGGGGATATTAGCGTTCACTCACAAAATAGGTTTTCACAGGTTCACCCAAAACCTTTACAATTGTGTCTTTGTCTGTGGGCTTCCACAATAAAAAAAACCCCACTTCTGAGTTTTCCTGGCTCTCCTCAGATAACCAATACAACAAGATTTTTCTGGCAAATCTTGAAAGAAACCAAAACAGAAATTTTTTTATAATTAAACGTAAAATACCTGATTAACTCCTTCGTTGTAGCAGCCCGGTAGAACCAAATCAGAGTAAATGATTGAATGTTCAAGTTCAATGTCCAGTACTCAATTACAATGGTTCTAGTTCTAATAGATTTTAAATTAGACCAAATAGGGCTTGTCTTAATTGATTTTGATTCCAAAGAAAGGGAATAACAATTCCTCTTATCAAATTAGATTGGAATAGCAGAAACAAAATCAATTAAATAAAGCTAAAGAAAGAGAGTATAAAATAAGCACACTTAGCTTAGATGGAGCACAAAATTACTTCTCAGAAGTTTGACAAAGATTAGCTTGAATGGATTAATTGATTGATTTTGTTCTTCTGAGTTTCGTGCTCTATTTATAGGTGAGCAGATCGCATCTTCGATTGGTCTAAGGAGCTCTTCGACTAGTCGAAGAAATAACAGATTTGAAAAAAATCGGGCGCGATAAGCTTTGACCGTTCTACGACTGGTCGAAGGCCTCCTTCGACTGGTCGTAGGTCACCTTCGACTGGTCGAAGGTCTCCTTCGACTAGTCGAAGACCTTGTAAATTATCGCTGGACTTTGAATCGAAGATTTACGACTGGTCGAAGAAGCAGTCGACACTGTTCCTTCGACTGGTCGAAGCCTAACAGAATTTATCCGAATTTTGTAACAAACTTACGACTGATCGTGGAATTTCTTGGACTGGTCGAAGCAAAGCTAGGACTAGTCGAAGAAAGCCTAGGACAAGTCCCCGAACTGCCCAAACACAAGTGTCATATACATATGACTTATGTATCCAAAATTGCCTACTTCTAAGCTCAACCTATGGTCATTCAAACCGCAATCAAGAAGTAAGGACATTGAAAACATTAGGAACAAGTGACCTAGAAGTTTAAGCCTTGAAGTCTTGATGTAGCTCAACCTCGAAAGTGACTTGAGTTCTATACGAACTACTTTGTACTCTTCTTGAAGTCTTGTATTCTTGAGTCTTGTCTTGAGAGCAATACTTGAAGTCAAGGTTGATCTTTGTACTTGTAATCTTTGCTTGTTGTGAGCTTTGCTTGTTTATGAATGTTGATCTTTAGAAAGAGCTTCACTAATGCAAGTTATATAACAGTGTTTTTGTCACCACTAATTTCACAACATACAGGGATATAAACTATAGCACTTACAGTTATAGGTTTAGGTTCGGTTTAGGTTTAAGTTATAGGTTATAGCTTTGGGAATTGAGAATAGGTTAAGGTTTAGGTTTAGGAAACTGGGTTCGGGTTCGAGATTGGGTTTAGGCTTGGGTTTTCATGTTTAGGTTTAGCTTTAGGTTAGGGAGTTGAGATTGGGATTAGGTGTAGGTTTAGGTTTAGGGATTTGAGAATAGGTTAAGGTTTATGTTTAAGAAATCGGGTTCGGGTTCGGGATCGGGTTTAGAAGTTTAGGTTTAGGTTTAGGTTGGGACTTGAGATTGGGATTGGGATTAGGATTAGGTTTAGGTTTAGGGATTTGAGAATACATTTAGGTTTTAGGTTTTAGCTTATAGGTTTAGGTTTTGGTTTTAGGTTTAGTTTAAGGTTATAGGTTTAAGTTATAGGTTAAGGTTATAGGTTTAGGTTCGGTTTAGGTTTAAGTTATAGGTTATAGCTTTGGGAATTGAGAATAGGTTAACGTTTAGGTTGAGGAAACTGGGTTCGGGTTCGGGATCGGGTTTAGGTTTGGGTTTTCAAGTTCAGGTTTAGGTTTAGGTTAGGGAGTTGAGAATATGATTTGGTGTAGGTTTAGGTTTCGGTTTAGGGATTTGATAAAAGGTTAAGGTTTAGGTTTAGGTTTAGGTTTTAGTTTATAGGTTTAGGTTATAGATTTAGGTTTTGGTTTTAGGTTTAGGTTAAAGTTATAAGTTTAGGTTATGGTTTAGGTTACAGGTTTTGGTTTAGGTTATAGGTTTTGGTTTAGGTTAAGGTTATAGGTTTTGGTTTTAGGTTTAGGTTAAGGTTATAAGTTTAGGTTATAGGTTATAGGTTTTGGTTATAGGTTTTGGTTTAGGTTAAGGTTATAGGTTTTGGTTTAGGTTATATGTTTAGGTATAGGTTTAGGTATAGTGTAACGCCCTGAAAATCGGGGGTCGAGTATAACTCAACTCCCGAGTTCCAGCGCATCACTTATGCAACATAAATAATGCTGATTAAATGTTGTCAGTGTTAGAACAATAAACATGAGTGAGATTATACCAAAAATAGTCATTCATACTCCAGATCATTTGTATAAAGGCAAGCGGAAGACTGAACTACATATACATGTATGTAAAGAAACAAAAATCATTTTTGTTCTCCAGAGTATGAATCTATCTGAGTTACCATATACATATGTTTGTTTGCGAACAAAATGTCAAAAATAATCTAAGGAGTGATCCCTGCAAATCCCGCCAGTGCGGCAGCCTAGTCGAAGCCTCCATAGTACTGCATATACGAGAACTCCTCCTGGTCCTTATCATAATCAGGCTCCGCCTCCTGAGTCGTCGACTCGCCTAAACCTGAGACAGAGTCTGATTGGTGTGCGCAACACCGTCCCATAACGTGAGAGTGAGTAACTAACTCAGTGGAACAATAAAGCATAGGTTAACATGTTATCAACACAGTCAAGCAGTAATGATAAAACAGTAAAATCAAACACTCCTAGCTACTCTTATTAATGCAAGCATGGATGCAAGTATGATGGATGCCCTCACTGACATACTCCCTCATGCGACACCATCTCACGTTCGCGGCATGCTTTCATCCCTCAGTACTCCACATCTTCCGGGCACATGCAATGCATGGTGAGCATGGTTATCGAGTTTTTAATTAGTCAATTTCAAACAGCAGGATTGGGAAACTAAGGTACCTCCCTTGTATCATTCCCAAACATGATCCAATCTAGGGTCGTCAGTCCTAGTTAATATCAGACGATGGTGTATTTTCTAGGTCACTACAGAGGCTGTCAGGGATGTTACGCACAAAGGTTACACCACTCCCCCATCACCCCTTAAACGATTCATCACAATACAGAAATAGGCCTAGTTCATATTCTATATACCGCGGCAAACTCTAAGGCGCACTGCGATTTCAGAGTATGCTCGAGGTCACTACAAAGGGCTGCTAGGGCTGTTACGTACAAAGGTTGCACCGCTTCCCCATCACCTTATCAATGTAGGCCGACAGCGCGAATATAGTGTCCCATACCACCATAATCGGCTCACGAGCTTGGTTGCTCACTGGTCACTACGGGGAGGCACGTGGCCCCAGCGTAGGCCGACAGCTCGACCACGGTGTCCATACCACCATGCCGGCTCATGAGTCTTAGCGGATCGAGGGTACCATGGTTAACGGGATTCTCACTGGTAAGTTTGGTACCCTAGGTTCAAGCATTAGCGACCAAACATAGTGAACATACATAAGACACACGGGTTATTTAACGTGCTCGGCTAGCTCGAGCGCACACACAAGTTGAGCGATATGAAGCGCAGAAGCACTTCGTGTGGCCAACCACTATCGCCAACCGAAGTACGACACAGGTTCTCCAAACACATCATGTGTGACGAGATGAATCTCAACCACGATCTCAAGTCTGGTACCGGATGTCTGGACTATGGACATAGTCCCAAGCTCAATCAATTCTCAACCATAACATGTGGAGTAAAGCATGATAAACAAAGTAATTCAAGCACACTAGCAAGCATGTCATAAAGCATATTATAAAGCATGTTATGAAACAGTTACAAAGCATGTTAAAAAGCATGTTATAGAGCACTATACAAATAGGGATACAAATACATATATTTCATAAGTGAGTGGTTAGAGTGAACAACCACATGGAGGGAATCATACGTGACTCTGTTAGTGCTATTATATGATACCTCTTTGGTTGTCAAATTTTGTGTGTCAAAACCTTGTCTTGGGTGTGTTCTATGTTTAAGACACCATATCAACTTATGGACTCTTCAAGCGGCTTCAAGGTACATTTTGAAGATATAAAGAAGACACAGTATTCTTGATTCAAGCAAAGGTTATTCAAGTTCAAGATACAAGCAGTGTTGAAGGTGTGAAGCTCAAAAGCAAACTCAAGATAAATGTTGGTGTCAAGTCTTTGGACGACTTGTACTTCAGGCTTCAAGTACTAAAAGATTTATCATTCGTTGAATGAAGTAGAGTTCAATGTCCATACTTCATTATTCAGGTTTGATAGACCATAGTCATTGACCTTAGGGTAGGTCATTTTGGATACATTATACAACTGTGTTTAAACATGTTTTTGATCTACTCTTAGACTAGTCCTGGTTCTGGTTCGACCAGTCCTAGCACTGGCTCGACCTGTCTAAGAATTTCCTAGGCCAGTCTTGGACTTGTTCAATTTTATCGGATTTTCTGGTTCGCTCACGACCAGTCTTAGAGTCTGCTCGACCGGTCGTGGGATGTCCTCGACTCGAACCTCGACCAGTCGTGGAACCTCGATTCAAACTCCAGCGACTAAATTCACTGTCGCTCGACCAGTCGAGAAGGGGTCTCGACCGGTCGTGGACGACTTCGACCAGTCGTGGACTGCCTACGACCGGTCGAACATCGGTTTTCCTGATTGCGCGCAGAAATTCAAAAATCTGTTTCTCCTAAGACCAGTCGTGGGAACTCCTAGACCAGTCGAAGACGAATTTCTGTAGCTATAAATAGCACACGAATTTCAGAGTTTAATAGTCGAAAAATCTATCAAAGCAAGTATATTCTAGGCTCCACTCTGAGATAAGTCGTGTTTATTTTTAAGCTAATTTGCGCTTCATTCTAATTCCTTTTGTTAGCTTTTTGCATTTGATTTTATTCTAAATTCCAATCGTATTTGAAAAGGGGAAATCGTGTATTCCTTCTTCTTGGAATTAAAATCAAATAGAGCTAGCCCTTTGTGATTTCATTTAAAATCAATTAGAACTTAGAACCTCGATAAAGTGAGTATTGGACATTGAACTATCATTAGTGAATCTCTACTCTGATCGGTTCTTCCGGGCTACTGCAAAAGGATAAGATCCAGGTATTCTACAATTCCTGTAATTTCTATTTTGGTTTTGTATGAGTTTTGTCAGAAAAATCTCTGTGTATGGTTATCTGAGGAGAGCCAGAAAACTCAGATTGTGGGGTTTTTTGAATTGTGTAAGCCCAAGTGATAAAGACACAATTGTGAAGGTTTTTGGTGAACCTGTGAAAACCAGTTTTATTAGAGAACGCTAATATCCCCTGTGTGAGGATATTAGGAGTGGAGTAGCATTCTGTGTGGCTGTTTTAGAACAGTTGGTGAACACACAGGCGAACCACTATAACTTCTTGTCTTGTGGATTGAATGGTTATTTAATTCCTTATCTTTTATCATTCAGTTCTATTTTCCTTGTGGATGTGAATGTTGTAACAGTTTGAAATTTCAAGCAAGTGTGGGAATGTTGTAATAATTTAGTGATTTATTTCCAGCAATTCCCTTTATTGATTCAAGCTTTAAATTCCAAAATTGTTCCAGCAAGGTTGCCCTGCCATTTTTATGGTGTATGGCTGTCCCTAGAACAAGACATTTGTAAATTCAATTTATTCAGTGCAGTTTGTATTTATTTCTTTATTCCTCTTTGATTTGAGAAATTGATACAAAGACATTTCTAGATAAAAGGTTGTCCTACCATAAACATTTGGTTTTTGGTGAAAGGTTGTCCTTAGAACAACGTTTGTATCAACCTCTCAAATTCAGTAGTTTGAGGTTGCATTTCATTTCTGCATTGCAATTTATTTAATTAGTTCATTGGCTATCATACTTTGTTTAATTCCGCTATTATAAGTTTTTATTTGGCATTGTCCTATTCACCCCCCCTCTAGGACATATAGCTTGGCCATTTCAAGTGGTATCAGAGCCTAATAGCTCGCTTTTATTTCTTTATATTTGGATTTATTTCTGAGCTAACGATCTAAGCTATATATAATAATGTCAAATTTTGATAGCCTCTCAGTCACTAGGCCTCCACCATTTGATGGCTCCAACTATGCTTATTGGAAAGCCAGAATGAGAATCTTCCTCAAATCAATGGATGAGAGTGTGTGGCAAGCCACAGTGACTGAATGGAATCCTCCTGTCATGGAAGTAACTGGAGTTGATGGTTCTAAATCTATGAGAATTTCACCATACTTTCAATGGACCACACTTCAGAAAAGTGAGAGTAGTGTTAATGCTAAAGCACTAAATGCAATTACTTGCGCACTATCACCAGATGAGTTCAAAAGAATCATATCCTGTGATACTGCAAAGAAAGCTTGGGATATTTTAGAAATGACACATGAGGGTACATCGATTGTCAAAAAATCTAAAGTCCAACTCCTCACAACTAAATTTGAAGAAATTCATATGGAGGAGAATGAAATGTTTATGGACTTCTATACTAGATTAAATGACATTGTAAACTCAATGTGGGGTCTTGGTGATAAAATCCCAGAAAGTAAAGTGTGTGCAAAAATACTACGCTCTTTCCTGAACGGTTCAATTCTAAAGTAACCGCGATCCAGGAACTTCGTGACACGGACAATATGAAGGTGGAAGAACTTGTTGGGTCTCTACAAACTTATGAATTAAATTTTAAAGCTCCTAAAGGAAAATCAATTCTTTGAAATCTTCCAAAAATACGGTAGAAGATAAATCCGATTCTGAAGATGACTTAGCTCTTATTGCAAAAAGATTTTACAAAATTTTTAAAAGTAAGAAAAGAGTTGATTTTCAAAAATCAAATGATAAAAAGAAGTTTAGATCTAAAACTCGAAAATCTTTTGAAAGACAGTCAGTGTTATAACTGTCATGAGTATGGGCATCTAGCAAACAAATGTCCTAATAAGGACAAACCCAAAAAGAAGGGTATGTTGGCTACATGGGATGAATCATCTGACTCTGAAGCTTCTTCTGAATCAGAAGATTCTAAAACCGAGTCGGGCAATGAGGTAAAAGCCCTTATGACTCTAGCCAAGTTTACCTTCTCTGATCACGATGATTCTACTAGTGAAGAAAATTTAGATAATGATCATGAGAATGAAGAAGATCTTCAAGATGCTTACAATGCCTTATACAAGGAGAGTTGTAAAATTGCTGTGAAGCTTAAACTTCAGAGAGAAAAATTTTCTAAACTTAGAAATTGTTTTGACTTGCTTGTTTTAGAAAAATCTCAAATATCAGATTATTTTGAAAAATCAAAAAGTGATTTAGAATTCAAAAACTCTCTGATTGTTGATTTAAAATCTGAAATTGAGAGACTAAAGAATGAAGTGTCTTCTCTTCTGAATTCAAAGGAAACTTGGAGGTATGCCCAAGGTGATTCTAAATTAGAAAAACTCCTATCCGGTTCAAAAAAATGTGGCGATAGATCCGGGTTGGGCTATGATAAAAACAATACCTCATAAACAGAAGAATTCTCCACCTAAATTTGTGAAAGGAGAATCCTCTAATTCAAAAGAGAAAAACACTTCACAAGGTTTTGTCAAAACAACAAAAAAATTTTAAAAACCTAGAAGCAGCTATGTCAACTTCAAAAATCAGATGAAAAATCCTTTAGCTGAAAAAATAGTTGATTTACTGAAGGAGCTTTTAAAATCTAACTCTGTAAGTCACTCTTACAAATATAAACAAAAGAAGACTAACTATGTTCCTAAACCTAAAAACTGTTATGAAATGGGTTCCTAAAGTTGACTGCTTGGTTGGTCACACTGCTTTCAAGCAACTAGCCTTTCAAAGTGGTACCTAGACAGTGGTTGCTCCAGGCATATGACTGGTGACAAAGCTCTTTTCACCGATCTACAAGATATGACTGATGGGTCAGTCACATTTGGTGATGGTAGCAATTGCAAAATTATTGGCCAAGGTACGGTTCAACTCTATAATCTTCCCTATTTAAGAATGTTTTATATGTTGAGGGTTTAAAACACAACTTGTTAGCATATCTCAAATATGCGATAACAATCATAGTGTGAAGTTTTCCAATCAAGGTTGTGAGTATAGACAAAAAAGGTCTGTGATATTAACTGGTCTCAGAACTTCTGAAAACTGCTATATAGTGAGAAATGACAGCTCATCTAATCAATTGTGTTACATGGTCCATACCCGATGAAACAGAATTATGGCATAAACGCCTTAGACATGTCACACTACCGGAATTTATATAGATTAAGCAAAGAAGAACTAATAAGAGGTCTACCAAAGATTCAAAAAGTAGATAAAATATGTGGTGAATGCCAGTATGGTAAACAAACTAGGAGATCTCACAAAAAGGTGAATCCAATACCAAATCAAGACCACTCGAACTTCTCCACATGGATCTAATAGGACCAACTAGAACGGAAAGTCGAGGTGGTAAAAAAACATTCTGGTTATTGTAGATGATTATACCAGATTCACTTGGGTTTCATTTTTAAAGGACAAATCAGAAACCCTTGATGAAGTGAAAAAGATAATCAAACGGATCCAAACTGAAAAATGTTCTCAAGTGAGTAAGATCCGAAGTGATCATGGATCCGAATTTGAATATGAAATTTGTGAAAATAGCGGTTTGAGAAATTTGTAATGATCAGGAATATCACATGAATCTCTGCACCCAAAACTCCACAGCAAAATGGCATTGTGGAAAGAAAAAATAGAGTTCTTCAAGAAATGGGAACTGTTATGCTAAATAGCATGAAGGTTTCTAAGAATTTATGGGCTGAGGCGATTAATACTGCTTGCTATATTATTAATCGTGTTTATACTTGCAAATCAAATAATAAAACGCCCTACGAAATGTGGTTTGACAAAAAAACCTACAGTCAAATATTTTCGAGTTTTTGGCAGTAAGTGTTATATTTTACGTGACCGGAAAAATTTGGGAAAATTTGATACTAAAAGTGATGAAGGATTTTCTTAGGATATTCTTTAAACAGTCATGCATATCGTGTACTGAACAAAAGGACCGGAGTTATTATTCAGAGTCAATTAATGTGGTCATAGATGATCACTTGAATACATCGGCCCCTAGTTCAGATAATGATGAAGTTCTCATAATTAAAAAAACCAGAAACTTCATCAAGTGAATCTAATCATGATGTGAGGACTGTCAAAGATCATCCAACTAGACAAATCCTTGGAATCCTCTCACTGGTGTACGCACTCGTAGACAATTAGAAGATTTTTGTAATTACGTGTGTTTCACATCTCAGATAGAACGGGTTAATGTAAAAGAAGCTCTTTCTGATGAAAACTGGATAGTTGCGATGCAGGAAGGAAGAACTTAATCAATTTGTTCGTAACGATGTCTGGTATCTTGTTCCAAGACCGAAAGATAAACATATTATTGGAACAAAATGGATTTTCAAAAATAAGTCTGATGAATTGGGAAATATTATTCGAAACAAGGCCAAGACTGGTTGTGCAAGGGTACACTCAAATTGAAGGTATCGATTTTGAGGAAACTTTCGCTCCAGTGCATGCCTTGAATCAATCAGATTATTTATATTCATTGCATGTTTTAGAAAGTTTAAGATTTATCAAATGGATGTAAAGAGTGCTTTTCTTAATGGTGATTTACATGAAGAGGTTTATGTTGAACAACCTACAGGGTTTGAAGATCCTAAGTTTTCTAATCATGTTTATCGCCTTAAGAAAGCTCTCTATGGGTTGAAACAAGCTCCCAGAGCATGGTATGTATGAAAATTTGACTAAGTTTTTACTGGGTCACAATTTTCAAATGGGTAGTGTGTGATAAAACACTTTTTGTTAAAAGCAGAACAATGATATTTAATGGTTCAAATCTATGTTGATGATATAATTTATGGATCAACTTTGTACTGACATGACTGTTGAGTTTGCAGATCTAATGAAATCTGAATTGAGATGAGTATGGTCGGAGAATTAAACTATTTTCTAGGATTGCAAGTTAAACAGCAATCTAATGGAATTTTTATTTCTCAAACTAAATATGCTCTAAATTAGTTAAGAAGGTCGGGTTTGAAAATGGTAAGAATTTTGATACTCCTATGAGTACTTCTCTAAAACTCTCAAAAGACTCTACAGGTAAAGATATAGATCCTAACTATATCGAAGCATGATTGGTAGTAGTTACTGTATTTAACAGCAAGTAGACCTGGATATTGCTTTAGTGTTGGAATTTGTGCTAGATATCAGTCTAATCCTAAAGAATCTCATTTGACTGCTTTTGTTAAACGCATTATTCGTTATGTTGCAAGTTCAGTTAATCTGGGTCTTTGGTATCCATGATACTAGTGTTCAATTGGCTAGGTTCTCGGATGCTGATTGGGCTGGTGGTAATATGGATGACAGAAAGTCAACCAGTGGGGTGGTGCTTTTACATTGGAAATTGCATAGTTCTTGGTTCAGCAAGAAACAGAGTTCCATTTCACTCTCAACTGCTGGGAGGCTGAATACATTGCTGCAGGGAAGGAATGCATGTACTCAGTTAGTCTGGATGAAACGCATGTTAAGTGATTATGGTATTGCACAAGACTCGATAGTTTTATATGTGTGATAATCAAGTGCAATTAAATTTCCAAAAAATCCCTCCAAGCATTCACGAACTAAGCATATTGACATTAGATTTCACTATATTTGTGAACTTGTTGAAGAAAAAGTAATTTGTTTAGAATATATTCCAACCGAGAAAGAAATTGAACAACTTGTGACATTTTCACCAAACCACTCGATAAATGCAGGTTCAATAAATTGAAATTGATCTCGGTTATGTTAATATAGATGATTGATTATGCATTTGTATATTATATTGTAAATATCTTCAGTTTTTTATGAAAATTTTTTAAAAAAATGCATTGTTTTGGTCTTACACGAACAGTCGAGGATAGTCTCGACCAGTCGTGGTTCGACCGGTCGAGGACTAATCACGACCGGGTCGTGTATCGCGCTGGTTCCTTTATTTGGGGGAAAAATCATTTTTTCCTCATTTCTCTCTTCTTCTCCAACGGGCTTAGCTTCGACCGGTCGTACCCATCTATGGGATTTCTCCAGGTTGAGTATTTCTCTTGATTTGTTGAAGAATCTTGAACATTGCTGCGTTGTCTTCCTTGTTTGTGTTGATTATTTCATATTCCTTCAAGGGTTTGGGGTTTTCTTCCTCATTTTCTGATTTGGTTGAAACCCATCTTGTTTTCTTGAAATTCTTCAATCTTTTCAAGAATATGGATGTTAGAGGTAAAAA
>JAJHSJ010000002.1:37482789-37526413 GCA_021015155.1 Magnolia officinalis
TCTATTAAAGAAATTTACAGAGGTCAGCAGGGATTTGCCAGTGAAATTAGCGTGTTCGTGTTAGCTCTTGAGGTTCAACGGATACCATTTATAGATGGATTTGGCACAAATGTACCCATTAAAGATTGCAGCTTCCATGCAGCGATTGATTAAATGCAAGCTTCCAACAGATGATGCAATTTAGAAGTTGGGGCTCGAATGGTATCTTGATGTTCCTGTTGTTATGCTGCTATCGATGTGAAAAGGCTCATCATATTTTATGACCATGAGACTGCTCTGTTGGTTTGGGGCTATTCAGCCATTTGTTTATATTCATTGTTTTGTTTTTCCATTGTCCCTAATCAGCCATTTCAGCATTGAGTTCAAGATGCTTTGTTCTCTAATTAGTTCAATCTGCTGGGAAGCAAGCACGTGCTTAAATATGCGGATAAGAAAAGTCATAAATTATCAGGAGATAATTTTTTTTTAAGGTTATAAGAAATGTATTGAAGTGGTTGAAATTGAGCTCTGTGGGTCATATATATTCAAAGTGTTGCTTTCTTCAGTACTGTGGTCTTTCATCATGTCATATCCATGTCCAGAGCCTGAGGATGAACGCTCCTTTATTAGTTAAATGGTAAAGCTAAACCAAATGTGTTGAAGTTTAATGTGGATGGTGCATCAAGGGAAACCCAGGCCTGGCAGGGTGAGATGGAGTTATGAGGGATTGTTTCAGGAATGCTTTACTTGCCTATTTTCAGTATTATGGGAACTGCTTGAATACTTGCTGAGTTGAGAGCCCTAATTGATGGATTATATACAGTTTGGCTTTGCAGATTCAAAATTTTAAAGTGGAAAGGGATTCTAGGGTAATTGTTAATATGGGTCAGATCTAATACTATATCAGTCTGGAATGCTTGGATTCGGTGGAAGGAATCATGTTTTTAATGTTCTTGGTCTACTTACCCTTTGCATCATTATACAGGAAGCAAAGCAACTATAAGTTAAAGGCCGACCCTATAAGTTAAAGTGAAAATTAAAAGATGTATGTATGCCACCGGATTCAGATGAAAGTACGTGCATGGAAGGTTCCCTGTGCATTTAGCCCACAAGATCATTCCCTTTAGTAAATGTATATATTATCATATAGGGAGTTATTTCACTCTGGTTCTATATGATGCTTGATGCACAGGTACTAAATTTTTTACAAAAAGGAGAAATTAATTTAAATGAAACTGAGTAAACTGTTGGACCTACTGTCTCTAACGTCACATTCCAAAAATCAGACTGGTTAAAAAAAATTACCACCGATCTGTGGGCACTTGTTTGATGAAATAGATAGTTGGATCTTTTCATTTTTAACCGTCTAATAATGTCAATCATTCATATACTTTAGCTAATCAAATAAGTGTAATTTTTTTCATGATATATCTGAACTGGGGTCCATAATTTGGATAGTCTAATTTGAATTATTGGTATTCGTAGTATGTGATTTCTAAGTAATTTATAAGCACCCCCTTATCATCCACAACACTCTGCCAAGTATCAATACTATGCTGGTACCAATACACCATGGCCTATGGCTGTGGCTATTTCTCATTGGCCCAGCCCAGCTCAGTGCAGACTCTGGGCCTGGACTTTTAGCGCAAGTCTGGCCTTAGGACCTAGTTTAGCAGTTCAAGCCCTACTCTTTAATGAAAAAAAGAAAAGAAAAGAAAAAGAAATTGAAAGAAAGAAGAATGGAGGACGTGTTCTTATGGTCTATAAAAAAAAAGGTTTGTTCTAGTGTACAGCCACGACACATTTTTCTGCATATTATGACACTCTATTTGAGTACTTACAGCTAGTGAAGAGATTTCAATTTTGACAAATTATTTATTGCTCTCTGTTCGAGTATTCTTCCAACACATTTTTCTGCATATTATGACACTCTATTTGAGTACTTACAGCTAGTGAAGAGATTTCAATTTTGACAAGTTATTTATTGCTCTCTGTTTGAGTATTCTTCTGTGGTGTGGTCTGGTGATACCCATCTTTTATCAGTGGTTTAGACCATTCGATCTAGTTGACCCCCATGTGAGAGTATTGTTCTCGACTTTGAATTTGGTAGGATCTAAGGCTAAGCTAGGACGGTACTCCTAACCCGAATCCAATTTCTTATCAAACCTCTTAGACACAGAAAATTGACTAAGGTGGACTAGGACGTGTGAGACCCAGTCTAACCTACTCTAGGGGGCTCACTCTTTTTAATTGTTAAAAGCTCTAGGAATTCCACTCTGCAGAGTGTTTTTCGGAAGATTGGGACATGTTAATCCCATTTCAGCACCTTAAACATCAAGCCCCAAATTCTCCTACATCCAGTAATTATTTGTTAAGAACTCTTGTACCATTGTTTAGACCATCAAGTTATCTTTCCAACAATCCTTAATCCGCCCAATTGTATCTCTGAGCATCGACATATAATGGAATTACTAGAAGGTGCATGGAGACAACTAGTTTGATTTTTTTTTATTTTTTATTTTTTATTTTTAAGGGATTGACTTTCAGCATCCAAAATCATCCTAACCATTTTGAATTTGACCTCTATTAATGGATGTGGGTCATACCACTGTATGGCCCGCCTAGCCTTTGTTGTTAGTTATTTTCTCTTGTTATTAAGGTTACTTTTGTCATTTTTTGTTTTCTGTGTGTGTAAAGGGGAGAGCCGTGGATGTACATACAAGTTCAACCCTAATTCCTTCTCTCTCTTTTCTCCCAACTTTCTACTGTCTCTTCTCCATTATAATGACACATACTACTTGCGAGTTAACGCGGATGAAGAAACTTTTGCAAGGTATGAGGTTTGCAATGAATCTTTACTTATGCGGGTTGTTTTGTGATGATCAAGCAATATTCCACATAGCAAGCAATCCAGTCTATCATGAGGAACTAAACATATTGAAGTCGACTCTCACTTCATACGTGAGAAGATCTCCAATCATAAAATCTCTACACCATATGTTCGGTCTCATGATCGACTTGCTGATGTGTTCACCAAGGTCCTTAATCACAATTAGTCTACACCAGTGTTTTAAATAGCGGTAGCGTGGTGCGTAGCGCTCAGCCCTCTATAGCGTGTAGCGTAAATACGTAGCGTGTGGCGTAAGCTACACGATACTTCTATTTTTTAATTTAAAAATAGGACAAATATAATAAATAGTGAATAAAAAAAAAAAATATATATAAATGCCTAAAAGATGATTCATTTTATCAATTATAAGCATGTTCAAAAAAGTTATTAGTTATCATTTATCAAAAGCCAATCCATATATATAAGCCAACAAATAATTATCACATCAACAACTTTATAAGCAAACCACTTTAATTAATATGTCTAATTGAAACCACAAATCACAATTATGAAAAGAAATAAAATCTCATAGGTTAAAAGTATCAAGTACAATACAAGTGTCACATTTCTCAACATTAGAAACAAAGAAAACCTAAAAAAATAATAAAAAACTAAAATAGTAAAAAAATACATTGTAGCTTACGCTACAGATGCTACGCGCTACGTAGCTGTAGCGTACGCTACAGGGGATTTACGCTATTTGGGACACTACGTAGCGCTACGGCCACGCTACGCTACGGAGCATACGCTACGGGCGCTATTTGAAACACTGGTCTACACACGTATATTCCAAGCTTGGCATTGACAACATTTGTGCTCCAACTTGAGGGGAAGTGTAAACGGATGTGGATGTGGGTCATACCATTGTATGGCCCACCTAGTCTTTGTTCTTTGTTATTTTCTTTTGTTATTAAGGGTAGATTTGTCATTTTATAATGGAGAAATGGTGTGGACATCCATACAAGTCCATTCAAGTCCAACCCTAATTCTCTCTCTCTCTCTCTCTCTCTCTCTCTCTTCTCTCTCTCTCTTTGATGCAAGACAATTAACCACTTGCTCTAAAAGCTCGAACTGTTAGAGTATGGAGAATTAATCCCTTTATCTCATAGCCCAGGTCTCCACATCTCATGGGTTAGGACCTCGGCCGAACCCCCCTCATGGGCTCGTGGGCCCCAAATCACATGGGCTGCCCCCTCGAGTGTGCCTCTCGCATCCCCGGGCTACCCCACTCGAGCCCAGTGTGAAATGCCCTGCATTAATGGTAGCAATTTGATGCAAGACAATTAACCACTTGCTCTAAAAGCTCGAACTATTAGAGTATAGCGAATTAATCCCTTTATCTCATAGCCCAGGCCCCCACATCTCATGGTTAGGACCTCGGCCGAACCCCCCTCGTGGCTCATGGGCCCCAAATCACATGGGCCGCCCGCCCCGAGTGTGTCCCCGATCTCACGTGCTACCCCACTCGAGGCCGGTGTGAAATGCCCCTACATTAATCACCCCGTGAGGAGGTTCGAACCCGAGACCTCCCCCGTGGGCCCCAAATCACATGGGTCACTCACCCTGTGTCGTCCCCGCCTACCCACTCAGTGGACCCCGCTGCAACCACTCATGTCTCTCTCTCTCTCTCTCTCTCTCTCTATCTTTTCTCCCAACTTTCTACTTTCTCTCTTCTTCTCTCTTCTGTGCTTTCACTTCAATCAACAAAATTTACAACCCAAACCAAAATCATTACTTAGCATGCCCAGTTAGCTTTACAACAACCCAAAGATCACCCAAACCGGTGCATGAGCGTTGAGTTCCAATCGAAAACACCTTGCCCAGTTAGCTTTACAACAACCCAAAGATTGCCCAAAATCAGTGCATGAGCATTTAGTTCTAATTTGAAAACGCCTAAGAGTGCCCAATATGGGAAAAAAAAAAAAGAAGGTTTCATGTAGTAAACAGTAAAAAATGACATTTATGTCCACGAAATCCAAAACTCAAAATTTTTTGACCCAATTTGGATCAATTTACCCTAGGACACCTAATGTCTATGAAAATCCAAAACCCAATCTCCTTTCTTTTTAAAAAATTACCCCCAACTAATTCTTGGTTATGAGCTGTCAATCTTACCCAAAGACCATAGGATTTTGACATTTGGAAAATCTCCTCTATTCAAATCGAGACATTTTGAAAAATCTCCTAGGAGCTTCCCTTCACCTTGATTACCCTTCAAGCACCTCAATTTACCCTCATACCATCAAATTAACCCTAGATCAAGCCACTTGTCATCCATCCAAAACCCCATTCTACCCTTTAGAGAACCCTCCCAATTACCAATTATTACCAAGCTAGTACTCCCCAAATCTATAAATAGAGCCCCTTTCCCCCAAGAGAAGGGTCTTGATCTTTGAATTCCCCTAAGCCTAGCCATTGGAGCCATTACCCTGGGAACCTAGCTATCCATTAGTAAAATTCCTACAATATTCAAAGAAAAATCAAGAAGGTGATTTGGAAAATTCTGACTCTACAATATTTACCAATGGTTTTGAAGGCGGTGACAGAAGAAGACTTTGTAGAAGTAGCTAACTGATCTGTGCACTCATAGAGTGGGTAGAAAAATTCATGCGCATGGTTGGTGATTACTGTTGAAGTAATTAAGTCCCTTGATATACATTAATACACCACACTCTGACAGCTTGAGCTTTTGGAGTGAATGGTTGTTTGACATGGTATCAGAGCGGAAGGTCCTATGTTCGAATATTGAGAGCAGCAAATATGCCTTGCTAAAATATTATTCTCCCACGGGGGACCAAGGAAATCAAGCCCGGTCTATTTATGGTGTGAGCATCCCTCCACCCTTGTCAGTATGTTACCGTGCAGAGTCCCACCCTGCACGGTGCGGGGGGGTGTTGAAGTAATTAAGTCCCTTGATATACATTAATACACCACACTCTGACAGCTTGAGCTTTTGGAGTGAATGGTGTTTTGACAATTACACTAATCAAGTGAGGAAACTTTGGAGTGGAAGGAATATAGGGAAAAAAGTTGGGAGTGTGACGACGCATATGGGAAGGTCTCCTCTGCAGTCCTGACCAACAGCTGTCGCCCTGGCTGGGGAAGACACCAATGGTCAGATTCTCCGATTGTCAGAATGTGATAGAGAACCCATAAGTAAGGAGGAAATTCTCTGGTTGGGTCTGAGATGGGGTTTGGGGCTACAGTTGGTGTTTAATACAAAATAAGAACCTCTGGTGATGCCACTAGAAGTCCAATTGCAAAAAATTAGTTCTGAATGATCTTCCCAAAATCTCGAGCCTTAAAGGATTCTTCACCCAACCAGACATCTTCCCCATATCTCACTTTATACCCCATCTCGGCGATAAACCTGTTCCTTCTTTTAGATTTTTTCTGGCCTTCTGGATCTCCAAGTTTACATACGTTTTTATAGACTTTGGAAACTAAATTGGCCTCGATTGTTAGGTTCCACAATCTTTTAACCTCCCCATATCTCTTGGCTATAATCTTCCTCCAAGAACAAAATCTTCTACAAAACTCCAGCACTTAAGAAGGCTCCAGTTTTTGTCCATAATTTTTCCAAACCTTCTTCTTCTTCTTCTTCTTCTTCTTCTTCTTTTGGGAAAATCATTCGATTTTATTAAATGGAATGTGTTCATCTCCTTTGCATTCCAAATGATATCTATTTGAAGCCTTTTTAGATTCGTAGCCAGCAAACCAGAGTTTTGAAGAGAATAAATACAGTGGGAGGTTGGAGAGAGTGGCTTTGATAAGAATGATGTGCCATTTGTTCTAGACATTAGTAATTTCTTTTCACATGGCTAGCTTCCTTTAAACCTGTCGACTGCTGGTTAGCATATCAAAACTGAGTTCATTTTAGCCCTTAATGGGAGAGCGAAAAAAATGACCTAGAAGGAGATTTTCTTATTATCGAAGATGAAGCCTCAATTCTCACTTGTCAGTAGCAATATCAAGTGTCCCACTTTTAGAAATATTGATGTGGAGCCCAGAAATTGCCTCATCTTGGAACCAATTATATTGCTCATATGTATCTTCTATAAAAAGGCTTATACAACCATATAAAAGGAGGAGAGTACAATTAGCACTGCTGCTCAAAAGGAACTACATCTATTTAGAAATTGCTAGCCTAATTAACTAACAAAACAAAAACAGAAAATGACATAATCTAAAATCTAGACAAATGGACTTTACAAGCCATGCGCTATGGGCTAGACTTTGTTTCACATGTGTGGCATGACATGCGAGTCCCACTGGTTATCTGAACTCTGTTTGGACCATTTGATTGCAAATATGGCCGCCAAAAGACAATCAAAACTGTTGCTCCGGGTTCTGGCTTGATGGCCTTATCTATTAACCATGCATACTGTGGAGTCCATTTGGACCACATGTTAATGGTTGGGTGTTGCACCGAATTACACCTCTGCATGCAGCCACGTGTCATCCTAGTGACCAGAATGAATGTGTGTGGAGCATTCAAATTCTGCAATAGATAGCCCCCTCTATTAGATGACTGGCCTAAAGATCAGCAACCCACTCGCCAGGTGGGCTATGGATATGCTGAATGTGGACCCCAGGCAACTTTTTCTAAACCATCCACCCTTTCATACATAGCGAACAATATGGTGAGATGAACGACCTTGCATTTTTTAGCCATACCCTGTTGGCCCATCTAATGCATGGATTTGATGTTCCACACGTGCCTGTTGTCTGCATGTAGAGGTGTGCTCTGGCTTAGTGGACTCTAGATATATTTAGATTGACCAAACCATAGAAATAATCTATCACAAAGAGGTGGATTAAAGTTTTTGGGTGCAAATGTATCAAAATAGACATTATCTGTGTATTGATTGAAAGTAATGATAATATATTGGAATGAAATTGTTGAATGCACCATCTAAAGTTCATTGGGCTTGACCTCTAATATCTTGGATAGACGCTAAAATATCTGCATGGGGTATGAAGTAAAATACAGTGATATATGACAAACTAGCATCTTTTCAAAATATATATATATATATATATATATATATATAATATATATATATAAAATTCATCCTTACTCATCTTGATGAACAATAACAGGCAAAAAAAGAGAGGAAAAAAAAAAAAAAAATCCAAATTCATGTGTTTACTCCAAAACTGGCAAGACAAGATTAACAAATAAGCAGCAGCAGTTAGCAAGGAAATATAAAAGCTTCTTTTGGTCATGTTCATGGTTCTTAAAACACCGGTCAGACACCTTGCATAGGTATGTCTAAGATAAGAATTTTTTCTGGCTTTCTCATTATGAAGTTTCAATGTACCCAAATATACTTGGGGCCCTACATTTTTCAGTGAATATATAACTATTCATCTGCAACCATATGAATTTAGTCTTGGTTGTATTCACCAAAACAATCATTATGCTCTGTGCGGTTGGATGGGTTTTGTGCTTATTGTCATAATCCACTGATCCTTCTATGTCAGATACTGCAGGATAGCTTGCGCTAGGTAGTTTTCAGATGCTGCAGGGCAGATGAAGTATCTTGCTTGTTACTTTTAGACCAATTGTTTTTTTTTTTTCCATGTTATCTTTAGTCATTCATTTTGCCTCATGAGCTGCCAATAGTCAGTAATATTACAGCTTGCAATAGGCCAGGCTGGCTTTTTGGGCTTCAAAGTCGAACTGAAATTTCTGTGCCCAGGTCTGATTTTTAGACTCGTGGATTGGACCCAGGCCCGAATTTCAGGCCCAACCAATAAACGGGCCATTGATTGACAAATTTACTAGGAGGCCTGGGAGCATTCTGACAAATGGGACTAATAAACTCCAATACATCCATTCGAGACCAAATACCAACAAAAATAAAAAAAAAAAAAAAATCTAAAACAAATTGCCCCTGAAGCATTCTGACAAAAAATCTGGGACCAATGCCATTTCAATGCTTCTATATGTACAAACTTTCGGCCCTTCTGGACAAAATGGGATGAATCGGATATTGTGAGCTTGAGAAATAAGCTAGTATTTTTCTTTTACATTGCACATGCCTTTGTAGCATGAATTTGTAACTCTATTCTTGAAACAGGTGGGATGGAGATATCTTTGTTAAGGGCTCTCTGCTCCACAGCATCTCTCGGTTCACTCTTTTGTCTTCATTTAATAGCATACAACAAGAACCAGTCAAGAAATATTATCAAAATATAGACGAAATCTTGAAGCTCTTGAAGCCTATACTCGATGACATCAATGATTCAAACATAGCTTCAGATGAACAATTTAATAAGGTGTTGGAAGAACTCGACGCAAGCATCACTGAAGCCACGGAGCTTGTGGAAAACTGGCACCAAATGACTAGTAAAGTTTATTTTGTAAGTTAACCTTCTTTTCCTTTTTGTGAATTCTTACTTCCATATGCATTTAAGTTCTTGTTGAATGTTCTTTTCTCTGCTAAACTTTTGGGATGCACGTGGTGTGTTTTTGTTATATAACCAATCTGATAAGTGAACTTTTCTATATATGAAAATCTACATATGGTTGGAAATTCAAGGGGAATTAAATATTGGGAAGTTCTGGAGTTGTAGAACCATTAGGGAATCATGTGGTCCTGCTCATCAACAGACCTTTGTTGATGCCGAGATTGCTTATGTTTGGGGTCCATGGTTTGGTGATCAAAGCCATTGACCAAGTGGTCCTCAACATGCAACATGAAAAAAAGGGCCAAATATTGAAACATCAGGATTCCAATTTGGATGATTTTCAGGGCACTCCCCATTGACAGGTAAGGCCCACCAGATCAACGATTTGGATAACCGAAACATGGGCCCTGCATTTAGAGCATCGTGTGCCTTAGCAAGTTGTACATCTGAGATGTTGAAGCCCCTTGTTTTTTCTCATTGTGTGGTCCAATGGGACTAGTGCATTTGATTAATTTTTAATGCTTGACATGCAAGGTTCTGATCTTCCTCAATGCATAAGCGAGTGTCGGTGACTATTGGACTTCTTCCAGAAATAATTCCTTCACTCATAATTTTTAACTTGGCACATGGATATCTAACCGGGTACATTTGACATGTGCAGGTTCTACAAATTGAATCATCAATGACAAAGATTCAGACCTCTGGGCTAGAGATTTGCAAGCTAGCGAATTCTTTGCTCCCATCAGTCACTGAAGCTTCAGACTCAGCATGTGTTCAGGTTCTCCCTCCCTCCTTCCCTCTGTGTGTGCGCGTGAGCCTAAGTGATCAATGCCAACATTGCACCAAAACATCACACACATCCAACATCACACACATCCAAACAGAGAGAGACTGACATGGTGGGTCAACCATTCATGGGAGATCACCCAAAATCACACAAATTGGATAATCCCAGCCATTCAATAGAAGTTTTAAGGAGAAAAATGTCCCCATTTGAACAGTTAGGATCATCCACGTCATCATTTTGGCCACCGGCATCCACAATGCAGCCTGCCAGACGAGCAGTCTGAATGTCTTACACACATTACACAAGTTGGCCTAGAGTGCGTGTATATTTTTGGTGAGGTAGTAGCTCTCTCTCCAATTTTCGTTAAAAACAAGGCATCGTTACATCTCAATCGAAATAAATTCTTTACTTTCTGCTGACTATGGATAGCATCTACTCTTTCACCTGAATCATTACAGCTCTGTATACAGAAAATTCAGCATATCAGGTCCGAACAAACATCTCATGTTATCAAAGAAGCTATGAAGGATCTACAACAGAACACCACACCCAGATCAGAGATACTGATGAAGATTGCAGACTCGTTGAGCTTGACAACAAATCAGGAATTGCTGCTGGAGGCCATGGCCCTTGAGAAGTCAAAGGCAAAGGCCGACCACAATAAAACCAATAAGGAGAGAAGGAGAGCATCGATCATATGATCACTCTTGTCACCCACATGCATGATGGCCTCATGAAAATAAAGCAGTCTCAGACCATCAATGGGATGCCTATTCCCACCGATTTCCGTTGCCCGCTTTCCCTGGAGCTGATGTCTGACCCAGTGATTGTTGCATCTGGACAGACCTACGAACGAGCTTTCATTAGGAAATGGCTTGATCAAGGCCTGACCATTTGTCCCAAGACATGCCAAACTCTCTCACACACAAATCTAATTCCTAACTATACAGTCAAGGCACTAATTGCAAATTGGTGCGAGTTAAACAATATCAAGCTTCCTCACCTGTAAAGTCGGCGATCTTAAACCAGTCCCCAGCTGCCCTCGCTCATGCAGACAGTAGCTCTGGAGATCCTCGCATCCTTCCCCATGCGGACCATGCTTCCAGGATCAATAGCCCCAGATCACCTGAATCTACCAGGTCTAACGGGACTAATGAAAATGACAGGCCGGTATCTCTCCTACATCTACACGATCCATGGAGGGCATGTGTGTTAGTGGGCTAACTTCGGGCCCGCCTTCAGATGCTGGAAACTTGATTTGGAGGTGGATATTTGTCGGGTCTCATTATCAAGTTCCAAAGAAAATGCAGGAAACTCTGAAGACCGGAAAGTGGATCACAATGGCCAAGCATCAGTGTCATCTAGGAAGGACTCCTGCAGAGAAAGCTTGGTCGATGAACAGTCATCAGGCCATAGCCGAAGTGCCTCTGTCTCCAGTGCTGTCTCCAGCATGGATGCCAACGAGGCCTCCCACCTGTCAGGTGATCTCACTCGTTACAGCAGTGATGCTTCTGTGTGAGCTGACATCGGAGGCCCCACCTCCATCAGTCCAACATAGAGAAGCTGAGTTCCCACAGAAGCTGCCTGACATGCGTTCTCGTAGCCAAATTTGGCGCCGGACACCTGAACGGGTGTGTTGCAAGGATCGTTTCTTCTCCTGCGTTGGACACGAGAGCCGATCTGGCTGGCATTGAGACCCAAGTTCGGAAGTTAGTTGAAGATCTGCAGAGCAGTTTGGTTGATGTGCAAAGAGCTGCTGCTGCTGCGAACTGCGACTTCTTGCCAAGCACAACATGGACAATAGGATTGTGATTGCTACCTGTGGTGCCATTAGCCATTTGGTTGGCCTGCTGTACTCGACGGATTTGAAGACCCAAGAGAATGCTGTTACAGCACTGCTAAACCTATCCATAAATGACAATAATAAGATTGCAATTGCGAATGTGGGGGCCATCGACCCGCTTATCCATGTGCTTGAGACGGGGAACCCTGAAGCCAAAGAGAACTCAGCTGCTACCATATTCAGTCTCTCGGTCATCGAGGAAAACAAGGTTAGGATCGGGCGGGCGGTCCGGTGCGATCAAGCCTCTGGTGGAATTGCTAGGCCATGGTACCCGCGAGGAAAGAAAGATGCCGCAACTGCTTTATTCAACTTATCAATATTTCATGAGAACAAGGCCCGAATTGTGCAGGCTGGGGCTGTGAAGTACCTCGTCGAGCTGATGGACCCCGCAGAAGCGGATGGTCGTCAGGCAGTCGTCTGGCTTCTGAATCTTTCACACACGCAGGGGCGGTTTGCCATACACAGGAGCGGTTCGCGAGGTGTTGGAATTCAACCATACACGAGGGGAGGTGCGATGCCAGCAGGTATACGGTTCTCGTGAGGTGTGATTGGGATCAGCAAGAGGGAAAGAAAATGCGCGGCTGCCTTGCTACAGTGTACAATAGCAATAAATTCTGCAGTCTGGTTCTCCAAGAAGGCGCTGTTCCGCCATTGGTGGCACTGTCACAGTCGGGCACACCGCGAGCTAAAGAAAAGGTATGATGACTAGATTTTATATGCATTTGTATACATTTACATGTATGTATGTGTCGCATGAAGAATGGTTGTAGATCCTCCATTCACAGGTTCAGTTCTGTTTTAGCAAGGCCCATGGTTTGATGATCGAGAACATTGATTTGATGGACCTCACTATGAAAGTTCGTCCATGAAGAGTCAATCCTAGCCCTTCGATCTGTTACCTGCAGGTAGGTGGTTAAAAAAGAAAATGAGATTGGATGGCTAGGATTTTCAGTCTCGGAAAATTTTGGGGCATGGTCCGTCAAATCAACAAACCATGTTCTCACATGTAATGACTCATATCTCAAGCCAAGTATCATGATGCCTCTTGTATATGTATACATGAGTTTTTCTGTTCCGCAAACTAGTTAACAATTTTATTTAGCGAACCACAAATATCTTTGCCAAGGGATGTAATTTAAGATCCAGTCCATCCATTGGGGTTCTGTTTTGTTTGTGCCCTGGTCTGGCTCACTTATCAGGTGTACCATTAGAAAAGGCAAGCCAACTTCCTACATTCGGTTGTAGAATTTGTACGTGTGGTGCACCTCATTGATGGCCTGCCTGAGTATTGGCCAGATCACATGCATGTTGGGCCCATCTGATTGACGGCTTGTACTACACTGCTGTGTGCCACATCCCATTGGGGATGCACATCTGTGTAGAATTAGCATGCATCCATTCTACGCGTCCTTAGCATAGGCAAATTAATTCGATAGTTTTTTCAGAGGTAGGTAGGGATATGAGCCTTACTTGTAAAAGGAAAAAAAAAAAAAAAAAAAAAAAGCCAAAAAGAAAAAGAAAAAAAGAACCAAAATGAAAAAAGTAAAAGAGAAGAAAAGAAAAGAAAAGAAAAGAAACAAGAAAATGGAATCTAAGCTTTGGATTTTCTGCTGGTTTGCAGGCACAGGCTCTTCTTAGCTTTTTCAGAAGCCAGAGACATGCCAATGCTGGGAGGGCTTGATATTGGCCCATGATCCGCCCTTCTTTAACATACTTGCGGCTTCTAATTCTATGATGGAGTGGAAGTGTGTGTGACTTTTGAGGTAAGTTAAAAAGAAAGTGTGAATTACTGCTGCTGCAATAATAACATCAAAAATACTTTCTGGTTGTTGCATGTAAAAAAGAAAATGATACAATTGAAGGGTTGCTGATTCTTTGTTCCACAGTGGATTCTTGTATATTCCTTTGGCAGCTCTGGTGTATGTGGAGTTGATGAGTATTATTTTTTTGTATCTAAATTACACAGGACAAGCAGTCCTTGTTCTTCTTCATCCTTTTCTTTCTTTCGTAAATACTGAGAGAGCTGTTGTAGAATGTCCAAACATTGAATGTTTTCTGTCGGTGGTGGTGTCCGTCATATCCTTTTGCAAACCATTTCACTGGTGGACTGGCCGAGTTTTGTATTACTCAGGTGAGTTTGGAAAAAGTAAAAGAGAAGTTGCATTGAATCTATGGCCAATCCACTGAGCTGAATGTAAACATGGGATGGCTTCAGGAAAAATAGGTTATGGACCGAATCATACTCAAGATTGGCTGGTTTTGGTGTAAGATTGGAGTTGGAAATTTTTCATTCTCATGGAGGTTTTAAAACAATGGCTTTCTCTTTCTTCTGTTTTTTTTTTTTTTTCCTTGTTTTTGTATTTTTGGTGATGTCTTGAGGAGTAAAGACTCTTACCATAGCACTTCACTAACAATGTCTATATCAAGGTATGACTGATGGTGCCCTACGTTTGATGGCCCCACTATGAAGATTGCCTATAGTGAAAATCGGGTCCATTCCCCCTGGGGGCACCACAGATGCCATTGAATCATATCATCAATTGTCCATCTACTTTGATGGTGTGGCCCTCCTGATTCTCAGACCAGACTGAATTTCAGGCTAGCTGTTCTTGACCAAATGCCCTACCTTTCCCGCAGCTCCTTGTGTCTACAATGTGATGTATTGGAAGGCTACAGTCTACGGATATGGATCTTTGGGGAGTAGTTCATTGAAGCTGTGCTTGATGAGCCAATGGTTTGGATCATATGACCCTGTAGGAGCACATGATAAAGACTGCAAGTAGAAGCCATATACGGGAAGGTCATGATCATCCAAAGGGGTGGGCCATGTAAAAAAAATTATCAAGAGAGAATTCAGGGGCGAACTGAGAAAATTCCATCCAGATGAATATATTGACATGTAAAAGAAATGAAACAAGGAAAAGTAGGCCTTTCTGATGGGGTTTCAGAGGGGAGAGCAACTGCTCTGCTTGTTGTGGTGCTGGATCTTCACGCGCTGAGGCATGGTGTCCTGGCCCCTCACCTATTATCTTATTGCCATTGATCTATAGCATCCACCCATTCAATGGACCCACCCCGGAGGCCAGTGTGAAAATGCCCCTGCATTAATCACCCCTGGTGAGGAGTCTCAAAACACGAGACCTTCCGCTCTAATACCAATTTAATGCAGGACAATTAACCACTTCCTCTAAAAGCTCAAATTATTAGAGCATGGCGAATCAATCAATTCATTTATCTCATAGCCCAGGCTCCATATCTCATGGGTTAGGAACTCAGCCAAACTCCCCTCGTGGGCCCCAAATCACATGGATACCCACTTCACATGGGCCGCCCACCCCGAATGTGTACCCGCATCCCACAAGCTACCCCACTCAAGTCCGGTGTGAAATGCCTCTGCATTACTTCTCTAAATCTCTTTTATAATTTCCATTTTCTAACAGAAGTTCACTATTTCATAATTATGCTTACAAGCTGCTCTCTTTGGTTTTGCAAGTCCATAGGCTTATTTCTCTTTATTTAGAGGTGAGGCTTGATTCATCTTGGAGGCAAATTTATCGCATCTCTCTTGCTAAGCGGTGTAACTATTCGTAGGGGGCAAACATCGCTTTAAAAGATAGTGACATAGTAATGCAATTCAAGCATATTTCGTTGCACATGCACATTGCTTACAACAAGAAGGCCTAACTTTTGATTTTTATGGCCCATAGATAGACAGTTAAGGTGATTGTCCATGTTCGAAAAGAAAATATTTGCAAATCAAAGGGTTGAAATACCACATTGTGAGAGGTTTTGCAGGTTTCTCCAATTCACAATGAGGCCCACCATGTATACAGTTTAGATCATTGAAGCATCTCACTTGGGATTGTATGCAACAGCTAATAATATGTAGCATGACTGATGAATTTTCTAGAAGTGGAATCATAAACCTTTAAAATCCATATTTTAACCCTTAGATCTTATCCCCATGTATATGTTATCAATTTTCTAAAAGAATCTACAACAGAGTTGTGATTATATATTTGTTTGTCATTCTCAACGAGGTTACGATAATTTGATACTATTCCATTTCCTATGAAGGTCTCTATCTCTAATAAAGGGTCAAGTTCAAAATCCTCTTCTTTTTCACAACGTAGGTATTCAAAAAATTGCCCAAGTTTGTTACAATTTCGGCTCATTTGGATTTGAGACCATACTTGCACTTACAAATGCATTGTCAAAAGGTTTTCATTAATCGAGAAACAATACATTTCGAGTCATGAATCAGAATATGCCCTTAATAATAATCCTTAGAGACAAAAAAAAAAAAAGCCCTTGATTTAAAAGTAAAAACTAGGAAACTAACCTTTTCGATATTTGTTACATGGTACAAAATATCATATGCAAATTATGCATAAAATCCTAATCTTAATCTAATCATATGTAATATGGTGTGTCAAGAGTATAATAGCATTTGGCATTTAGGTATCTCATATGGCCATTTGGGTACGTATCAGGATACAAGCGTGGCCCATGTATCATATATCTAGAGACTCATAGGCTTCAGATATGTAGCCTTGTTCCTTGTGGGTACACTACTCTGTTGGATAGTCTTACTGCAATATCACAGTTGGAAGCTTCGAATATTGATATTGCCCCAGGTCTCATATGTTAATAGAAATGGAAAATTCAACAGGAAGTTGGTTTTTCCCTGAGCCATTTTAGAAACATCAGAGATGGTATGTGACCATTCTGCTAGAGAAACAATTAGTCAAGGTGTAACCAAAGATAGCATATCCCAAAGAGTGTTGCAAAGCTGACTGGCAGTTGGCATATAACCAATATTCTAGACTTTGAATAGTTAACCCGAGATCACTGACAAGGGTCCTAACCTGCTAGTACAAAACCATTACTTAGGGCTCTGACAACTATCAAGGTCCCAGACAGTCGGCACAAAGCCAGGTTGTTGGTATTAGAAAGTTGGCTGCAACATCATCGGTGCAGGGATGAACGTGATGACGATTGATCTCCGTCTTCCTCAAGGGAATAACTATAAATCCACGGAGCTTCTCTGGACTCCTCACAACGAATCCACGAGGAAAATAAGGAAATATAAATAAATTCTAGAAAATTTATAAATTGATTGATAATTGAAATAAACGAGTTTACAACCCTTCAAATAGGAATACTAAGCCTTGGAAGAATTTTCAAAATTAAACTACAACTAAAACTCCTGGAAATTGAAACTTACTATTTATAGATGGTCATGATTCTTACTAGACATCGCAATTTTTGGCGAAACATAGTGTCTTATTTGGCTTAACCATGCTATTCTCCTAACTTTTCTTGACACTTTTCTCGTTGGACGCAACTTCTAAAACTCAATGGATGAAGAGTTATAATCAAACTAAAACTTACTATAAATAGTAAAAACGAAAATAAAATGAAAATTCGACCGTTGATCTGATGGAATCTCGTAAATTCGACATGTGCAACCTAGCATAGCAAGGTTGGGTGGCTAAAGTAGCTCGTCCTACCCACAAATCATATATGGCACGTCGGATAACTCATTCCAATTTGTGAGAAACGCCCGTTTTAAGGTCTTGATGGTCTGGATCACTTCCACCTCCGTTTGACCCTTTTTTGGTCCATCTTAGTCATGAAATTGTCCGCGACTTGCTTTTCCTCAGTCATGCTACTAGAAAATGCATTACCACTCTCTTGAGAGCAGGACAAGTAATGAATCCTTCACTTCATGGGAAAAGGACAATTGAGTCTTTAGACTCACCATTTTAAACTTGTCTTAACGTTTGTGATGAGAGAGAAGGAAGCTTCACTGTAACATCAGCGTTGAAAGGACAATTGAGTCTTTAGACTCACCATTTTAAACTTGTCTTAACGTTTGTGATGAGAGAGAGAAGGAAGCTTCACTGTAACATCAGTGTTGGAAATGAGGATCCAAATGGGTATTTATAAGCTTTTGGGTTTTGGGTTCCCTCTAAAGATAAACAGTTATTTCCTGGCCAAATAATGGTTAAGTGATTATTTCTGGTTCAAATGATGGTTTTGGAGAAGCTCCTTCAATGAATCATGCATTTTCGTCAAAGCAAGCCTTAGAGCGTGTACTGATTTGTCATCTCTTGTTGCGACAACTGCAGGCAGTGAGCAATTTCATGAGTAGTTTTTCTGCTCATCAAGTGGTTTTTCTGCTAAACCAACACTGAATATTTTAATCAATTTTTTGAAAGGTTTTTAACCGTTGAAGTTTCATTTTAGCCATTAAAACTACTTTGATCGCACTTTATGATAATTTAATGTTCTAGCTAGATACGATGGTCCAGTTCTAATTGATATGGGATATGATCATTAGTAGATATGCCATGGTGTTGAGGGTCTAATATTGCATATTGGACCCCAGTTACTATCTGGATTTATGAACATCACACTGTTTAACGGGTTATTTTAATCATGTTTGTGATACAAGGTGAATCTAGGAGCGTGGACTGGAAAGGACGGTAAAAGCATGGATTTAACGCTCTGACATCACCAAGGCATTGGACGGGACCCTAGGGGACCAAGAACGATGAATTTACACGCCCGAGATCAGAGAAAATCAAGCTGTTCACGTTAAAAAGGCCTGAAATTGGTTGCAGAATGCAGGATCACATGGTTTCCGCCATCAGATTGACTCGAAACTTTATACATGTGATGGGGGCCGTAAATTAACCGTACATATAAAATTTCAGCCATTGAAGATCTCGGGAAGTGGTCCAACGGACAGATCAGCCCATTAATCTCCAATTTGGGGCCCACCTGATATTTGGAACTGCTTCAACTTTGGTATTGACGGCTTAAATGATATGGCAGAATGAATGGACGGAGCAGATGTTTCAAAAACATCTCTGTGGGACCCACGTGTACAGCACGTGTGTACAGTGTATAAGTGCACCGGGTGTGCACCTAACCACTCAAAAGTCGGTCAGCGGCGCTGACCGACTTCCGTTTTTAAAAAATTCGAAAACGGAAATTCCGTTCTCTGTTTCGCAACCGAAACTGTCGGTTGATGCTGTGGGCCCCACTCATCATCTTAAATGATGATCCGAGCCGTTCATTCGTTCCACGGGTCGACAAACATGCTTGCCTAGATGGCAGAATCGCAAAATACTGCAAAGATCAATTTTTGACCGTTCAATGGAAGAATGAACGGTGGGTTTCAAATCCTGTGGGCCACCACAAGTATGATCCAAAACTTCGCATCTCCGACCGAAATTTTACCCTTCATCCACTGGACGGTGTGGATTTTGTAGACAAAGAGAGGAATGGGACCCACAGACTTCACAGCGGAAGAAGTCGCGGTCTCTGTTGCAGCGTCCGGAAAAACCGGCGATTCTCTTTCGTTCAACGGTCCAGATCGTGGTCGGTTCGTTGATCTGAACCGATCAAAGCATTCCTGTGGGGGTGTCTATTCGCCACCAAGGAGTCTGAACGACTCAGATTATGCGAACATCTACTCCATCGTCCGGGGAAAACAGGCAACGGAAGATCGCTACTTTCTGTTTATGCAAGCTGTTGCGGAAGATCTCCGATTCCAGCTACGGTCCGACTTCTGCACGCACTCATCTCCACAGCACCCTTCAGTATCTATAAAACGCAGAAGAGAGAGAGAGGGGGGGGGGATCATTCTACGGCTGGAGAAAGGAGAGAGAGAGAGAGAGAAAGAGAAGAGATTAGAGAGGGACTCTCCTTTAGTTTGTCTTTTACTGTTTCTTGCTGTTGAACAGATCTAGCCATGTCAGGCTAAACCCCTTAGCTAGGGCTAAGGGGTGAAGCTTGTAGCAGGATGGGAGATGTTTTTATGCTTTTGTTTAACCTGATTATGAATTTTGCTTATTTCTAGTGTTCATATGGAATGTCTTTAGTTCTTAATGGTCCATTGTGACTTAAATTACACTGGATCTATGACAGCTTCTGATATTTTCCATGCGTGTATGGAGGTTATGATCGTAGGAACCCTGTTGTTCACCATTGTCTCATGGGCATGGATGGATGACAGAATCCTTCCTTATGTTCATGCTCTCGTAGACTGGATGTGGATTGGTCAAGTTCTATTGATTACCTTATCTCCTGGGCATGGTCTTGTGATGGAATCAGGTCTAATTCTCATGCTTCTTATCTCTTGAAAACTGGATCAAAGGAAGTTCATAGTTGAAATTTCATCTGGATAAAAGCGTAGATCTCCCTGATCTCTACAAGTGGATCCCCTGAATCCCTAGTTCCCTTCTCTGAATTCTCTTAAGTTTTAGATTAAATATTCTATCATTATTCCTTAAATTTCCTTCGATTTAGATTTCATCTTAGTCTACTTCTAATTCTATTTATTTTCAGATAACGTACAGGTTTCAATCCATGTGGATTCGACCTCGATCTTATCGAGTTTATTACTACATCACAACCCTATACTTGGGGAGTGAACAAGTTTTTGGCGCCGTTGCAGGGGATTGACGGCTACATTTTTTTTGAAATTAACTGGTTTTAGGATTAGTTTAAGATTAGGAGTTTTTTTTTATTCTTAGGTTTTATTTTTAGAATTTCCTAATTCAGGTTTCCTTTAATTTTTAGAAATTTTATATTTTAAGTAACTTTCTATTTTAGATAATTTTCCTTTTTTAGAAACTAACCCAACTTTCCTATTTTGTAGGATTCTAAGATAGGTTTCTAAATTGGTAATTCTCTTTTCCTTGCTATTTCTATATTAGGATTTCTTTTTAGCAAGTTCTAATTCTAACTCTTTTAGAATTTAATTTGTTTCCTATTTTATTTTTAGAAACTTTCTATTTAAAGACTTTCTGTTTAGAAACTAACTTTCCGTTTTGTAGGCTTTTCAGAAATTTCTAATTTGGTAAGATCTTTCTAAATTCTACTTTCTATTTTTAGAATTTTCAGTTTAAGAACTTTCCTCTTTTGTTTTAGAAATTTATACTCTCTTAGGAATTTCTCTTTTTCTAAATTAGAAACTAGTTTACTGCTATTTCTCTTCTTAGGATTTTCTAATTTAGGTTAGAATTTCTCTACTTTCTATTTTTAAATTTTCTATTTCTAGGCTTTCATTTATTTTAGAAATTCTTTCCTTTTTAGAAACTCTCATTACTTTCTATTTTAGGATTAAGATTTCTAATTTAGAACTTTCTAACTCTAGGTTAGAACCTTCCTCTTTTGTTTTTAGAAACTAGGTTAGTCACTTTCCTTTTTAGAGACTCTTTCTAATTTTAGAAACTAACTCATTCTTCCTTTATTTTATTTTTTTTAGAAATTCTCTAATTTCTATTTATAGGAACTAATCCCTTTTTGGTTTCTTTTTGCAGGTTCTTAATTTAGGACTCCAAATTTGGTAACTTCCTTCTAACCCTCTCTTTCTTTTTAGATTTTTATTTCCCTTCTTAGGATTAGGTTTAGAATTTGATTAAGGGCTGTGAGTGTTTCATGCCCAAGTGGGCTCGTGACAACACTCGACGTCTTTTGACTGAAAGAGGATTAGTTGAGGGGTTAACTGTCCATCGCAGGATTAGACACCGCTCGAATTCCCCTGAGTTAATTGAGGATATGGCTGAAAATCAACCTCGTCTACCCCAACCTAGGGTAGAAGATGTTCAGGATGAGAATGAGGTGCATCAAGCACCCCCGCCTCGTACCTTACGAGATTACTTACAACCGGTGGGGGTGAGTACGCCCTCATGCATGGTTTTTCAGGAGAATGCAGGACATATGGATATCAAGCCAGGGGTGATCCAACTCCTTCCCAAATTTCATGGGCTTGAGTCAGAGAGTCCATATCTACATCTGAAAGAATTCGATGAGATCATGACTACCCTATACTTTCCTAACGTGTCTGATGACACGGTCAGGTTAAAACTCTTTCCCTTTTCTTTGAAAGAGAAAGCCAAGACGTGGTTACATTCATTACGTCCTCAATCTATTGGCAGATGGAATGACATGACAAGGGAGTTCATTAAAAAGTTTTTTCCATATCATAAGACAAACACCCTTAGGAAGTCGATCATGAACTTCGCCCAAAGGGAAGATGAAACATTCTTCCTATGTTGGGAGCGGTTCAAAGATCTTGTCAGTTCATGCCCACAACATGGTTTTGAAACGTGGCGCATCACGAATTTTTTCTATGATGGACTGACATCTCCCATGCGCCAATTAGTTGAGACTATGTGTAATGGGGAGTTTATGAATAAAGGTGTCGATGAGGTGTGGGACTACTTTGATAAACTTGCTGAGAACACACAAACATGGGACATCTCCCCTAGACGTGAGTACCACGTCTAGGCCGACTCATTCCAAAGAAAAAGGTGGAATGTACCTCCTGAAGAGGATGATGATATTAACGCCAAGGTAGCCAATCTCACTTGAAAACTCGAGGCCATGGAATTGAAGAAGGATAAGGCCAAAGAAATTGTTTGTAGTATTTGTGGTTGCAACATTCACACTACTGAGAATTGCCCAACTATATCTGCCTTTCAAGAGGTATTGAATGAGCAATCCAATGCTGTAAGCAATTACCAAAGACCTTTTAGTGGGCCCACCTCTAACACATACAATCCTGGCTGGAGAAACCATCCAAATTTCAATTGGAGGAATGGACAAACCGCTACACCTCAAGGTTTCCTAAATCAAAATCCAACTCAAGAGAAACCTCAAGAGGATCCGGTTCTGAAACATTTTCAAAAGCAAGAGCTTTTCAATCAGGGTATGCTACAGGCCTTTCAAGACCTTACAAAAGCAATACAAGGACTTAAGGCTGAAAATGCGATTGGGAACAAGGGGAGCTTCCCAGCTCAACCGCTTCCCAATCCTAAATCGCAATATGAAATTAGCGATCCAAGCTCTTCAAATCAGATGGAGCAAGCTAAATCCATCACCACTCTTAGGAGTGGAAAAATTATTGACAAAACCATTCCAGTTAGGGCTGAAAAGCCTAAGGACCCGGAAGTGGATAAAGAAGATGGATCTAGCCATGCCCCACCAGAGTTAGAACCGGAACCTCAAGGAAAGCCGGTTGCTCCATTTCCCCAACGGTTGGTTGCACCAAAACCTCTTTCTAACTCTCAGGATATTCTAGAGGTGTTGAAACAAGTGAAGGTCAACATACCTCTACTTGATGCCGTGAAACAAATACCTTCCTATGCCAAATTCTTGAAAGACTTATGTACGACCAAAAGAAGACAAAATATTCAAAAGAAAATCTTCTTGACTGAGAAAGTGAGTGCCATCCTAAAGCAAGATGTGCCGCAAAAATTCAAAGACCCCGGTAGCCCAACCATATCATGTGTAATTAGGGACTATCGAATTGATCACGCACTTCTTGACTTAGGAGCGAGCGTTAATCTTATTCCCTACTCGGTATACAAACAGTTGGGTTTAGGTGAATTAAAACCCACCTTAACTACACTACAACTTGCTGATCGCTCTGTTCGTGTACCAAGAGGAATAATTGAGGATGTGTTGGTCTAGGTTGATCGATTTTACTACCCAGTGGATTTCATCATCTTGGATACCGAACCCATCAACAATACAAGCACTCAGATTCCCGTCATTCTTGGTCGCCCATTCCTTGCCACTTCAAACGCAATTATCAATTGCAGGAATGGTGTCATGAGTATGTCTTTCAGGAATATGACATTAGAAATGAATATCTTTTTCAACATTGGCAGACGGGTAGAGGAAGATGATGATATCCACGATATTAACATGATCGATACTTTCGTGGAAGATAGGACACCCATTACCTTATCCTCTGATCCTCTAGAGATGTGTCTGGCCCACTCCCATGAGTTTGATGCTGACATAATTAGGGAGACGTGTGCCATGCTTGATGCGGTATCGGTACTTGAAGTTAACCGGTGGAGGCCTTAATTTGAAAAGTTACCCCACACTGATGAAGTGCCTCTACCGTCTAACCTCAAGCCACCGAAGCTTGACCTAAAACCTTTGCCCTCTGATTTAAAATATGTATACTTAGGTCAAGATGAGACATACCGGTGGTGATTTCTGCCCACCTTGAGAAAGAACAAGAGAGTATGCTTATATCTACTCTCCTGGAGCATAAGGGAGCCCTTGGATGGACAATCGCGGACCTCAAGGGAATCGACCCATCGATTTGTACTCACCGCATATATCTTGAGGATAATGCGAAGACAGCTCGGCAACCACAACGTAGACTAAATCCAAACATGAAGGAAGTGGTTAAGGCCGAGGATCTTAAACTATTGGATGTGGGTATCATATACCCTATATCCGATAGTCAATGGGTGAGTCCAACTCAGGTGGTTCCTAAGAAGTCCGGGATCACCATCGTAGCCAATGCCAATAATGAACTCGTACCGACTAGAGTCACTACTGGTTGGAGGATGTGCATTGACTACAGGAAATTAAATACCGTCACGAGGAAAGACCACTTTCTTTTGCCCTTCATTGATCAGATCTTGGAAAGGTTAGCTGGTCATTCCTATTACTGTTTCCTTGACGGGTATTCAGGCTACAATCAGATAGAGATCGCCCCTGAAGACCAAGAAAAGACTACGTTTACATGTCCCTACGGCACCTTTGCTTACCGAAGGATGCCGTTTGGACTATGTAATGCTCCTGCCACCTTTCAACGATGTATGATGAGCATATTTTCTGACATGGTGGGGCAATATTTAGAGGCCTTCATGGACGATTTCTCTGTCTTCGGTCCATCTTTCAGCGAGTGCTTGGAAAGTCTTAAATGTGTGCTGACAAGATGTGAAGAAAAGAACTTGGTACTTAATTGGGAGAAGTGACATTTCATGGTTCAGAAGGGAATTGTACTTAGACACATTATTTCATCCAAAGGAATCGAGGTGGATAAGGCAAAAATCGATCTTATCTCTAACCTACCTCCACCCAAGAACATAAGGGACGTGCGATCCTTCTTAGGACACGACGGGTTTTACAGAAGATTCATAGAGGACTTTAGTCTCATCTCTCGTCCTCTATGTAATCTACTTCAAAAGGATGCACCATACGAATGGACTTCACCATGGGTTTGCTCCCCATAGGTGTAGAGTCGATTCCCCATGGTTGTCTTTAAAAATATATATATATATATATATATATATATATATATATATATATATATATATATATATATATATATAGAAATACAATATTTTTGGGCAATTGACCTTCACCATAGGTTTGCTCCCTATAGGTGAGGATTTGATTCCTTTCATTGGCATTAATTTTGATGAAGAAATCGAGGGATGGAATGTTGATCTATGAGGCAGGTTTTGGTTTAGGTTTAGATTGTTATGGGTTTTCTTATTTATTACCAATGATATCATGAAAGAAAGAAGTAGATCCTAATGTTGATAAGCTGAGATCACACTATACACTCATGGAACTCAATGTGTAGAATTATTCTAGTAATGGATTAATATTTGAACTTGATTATGAAGTCTGCCATGCGCTTACCTCTAGAAGAAATTTTATGCCCAACATTCATGAATCTTAAATTTCTCATATCTAAATCGTTTTTCAAAAATATCACTCGGTTTCATTGAAATTACCCTGTAAATTCTCAACTTATTTTTCGCATGTTTTGCTCGGGACTAGCAAAATGCTGGTTGGGGGTTGTGTTGAGGGTCTAATATTGCATAGTGGACCCCAATTACTATCTGGATTTATGAACATCACACTGTTTAACGGGTTATTTTAATCATGTTTGTGATACAAGGTGAATCTAGGAGCGTGGACTGGAAAGGACGGTAAAAGCATGGATTTAACGCTCTGACATCACCAAGGCATTGGACGGGACCCCAGGGGACCAAGAACGATGAATTTACACGCCCGAGATCAGAGAAATCAAGCTGTTCACGTTAAAGAGGCCTGAAATTGGTGCAGAATGCAGGATCACATGGTTTCCGCCATCAGATTGACTCGAAACTTCATACATGTGATGGGGGCCGTAAATTAACCGTACATATAAAATTTCAGCCATTGAAGATCTCGGGAAGTGGTCCAACGGACAGATCAGCCCATTAATCTCCAATTTGGGGCCCACCTAATATTTGGAACTGCTTCAACTTTGGTATTGACGGCTTAAATGATATGGCAGAATGAATGGACGGAGCAGATGTTTCAAAAACATCTCTGTGGGACCCACGTGTACAGCACGTGTGTACAGTGTATAAGTGCACCGGGTGTGCACCTAACCACTCAAAAGTCGGTCAGCGGCGCTGACCGACTTCCGTTTTTAAAAAATTCAAAAACGGAAATTCCGTTCTCTGTTTCGCAACCGAAACTGAAGGTTGATGCTGTGGGCCCCACTCATCATCTTAAATGATGATCCGAGCCGTTCATTTGTTCCACGGGTCGACAAACATGCTTGCCTAGATGGCAGAATCGCAAAATACTGCAAAGATCAATTTTGACCATTCAATGGAAGAATGAACGGTGGGTTTCAAATCCTGTGGGCCACCACAAGTATGATCCAAAACTTCGCATCTCCGACCGAAATTTTACCCTCCATCCACTGGACGGTGTGGATTTTATAGACAAAGAGAGGAATGGGACCCACAGACTTCACAGCGGAAGAAGTCGCGGTCTCTGTTGCAGCGTCCGGAAAAACCGGCGATTCTCCTTCGTTCAACGGTCCAGATCATGGTCGGTTCGTTGATCTGAACCGATCAAAGCATTCCTGTGGGGTGTCTATTCGCCACCAAGGAGTCTGAACGACTCAGATTATGCGAACATCTACTCCATCGTCCGGGAAAAAACAGGCAACGGAAGATCGCTACTTTCTGTTTTTATGCAAGCTGTTGCGGAAGATCTTCGATTCCAGCTACGGTACGACTTCTGCACGCACTCATCTCCACAGCACCCTTCAGCATCTATAAAACGCAGAAGAGAGAGAGGGGGGGAGATCATTCTACGGCTGGAGAAAGGAGAGAGAGAGAGAGAGAGAGAGAGAAAGAGAGATTGGGAGAGGACTCTCCTTTAGTTTGTCTTTTTACTGTTTCTTTGCTGTTGAACAGATCTAGCCATGTCAGGCTAAACCCCTTAGCTAGGGCTAAGGGGTGAAGCTTGTAGCAGGATGGGAGATGTTTTTATGCTTTTGGTTTAACCTGGATTATGAATTTTGCTTATTTCTAGTGTTCATATGGAATGTCTTTAGTTCTTAATGGTCCATTGTGACTTAAATTACACTGGATCTACGATAGCTTCTGATATTTTCCATGCGTGTATGGAGGTTATGATCGTAGGAACCCTGTTGTTCACCATTGTCTCATGGGCATGGATGGATGACAGAATCCTTCCTTATGTTCATGCTCTCGTAGACTGGATGTGGATTGGTCAAGTTCTATTGATTACCTTGTCTCCTGGGCATGGTCTGTGATGGAATCAGGTCTAATTCTCATGCTTCTTATCTCTTGAAAACTGGATCAAAGGAAGTTCATAGTTGAAATTTCATCTGGATAAAAGCGTAGATCTCCCTGATCTCTACAAGTGGATCCCCTGAATCCCTAGTTCCCTTCTCTGAATTCTCTTAAGTTTTAGATAAATATTCTATCATTATTCCTTAAATTTCCTTCGATTTAGATTTCATCTTAGTCTACTTCTAATTCTATTTATTTTCAGATAACCTACAGGTTTCAATCCCTGTGGATTCGACCTCGATCTTATCGAGTTTATTACTACATCACAACCCTATACTTGGGGAGTGAACACATGGTAGTCGAGAGATTAAATCATAAGTATTTGCATGGATGAGGCGGATTGAGGCGCTTCCTTCACAGTAAGTTATATCGAAGTTCGTAAGGTGATGGAGCGTCATATTAGATGCACCCCTAAAACCCCAACCCCTCATTTATTTGATCATATCCCAGAGGAGAGGTAGAGCTATCTTTGAATGTCCCCACCCCATAAGATGTGTGTAAGGAAAAAAGAGAAAGTTTGAGAGTGAGGGGAGATCCACTCCACCCTCTTCTATTATCCTCACATGTGGTCCATTTGTATGGATGGTATATGTCTTCATTCGCACCTACCATGGGATTAGATGTTAAGCTATCTTGATATTTTGATACTTGGATAAATCAAGGAGAGACTCCTTAGTTTAGGAGAACGACATCAACAGATCAACATAGCATACATCTCTTTCATGCATATCGCGTGTTGGTGTCATCTTCACCATTTGCATATTTTGTTATATTGTAGAAATTTGATATTATTGCAAATGAGGATTCTTGGGATGGGTCCCATAATCAAATTGTATTGGACTATATTCCATTATTGATGTAGAGCAGGTTGCGAACAGTTACATGGCCAAGGGATCAGAAAAGGCCCAGTCGACGACAAAAGTGATCCAGACCATCGGACCTTAAATCAGGCGTATCTCGCAATCCGAAATGAGTTATCTGACGTAAAATATATGATTTTGGAGTAGAACGAGCTATTTTAGCCAACCAACCCAGCTATACTGGGTTGCGACGCCCGGAATTGTGAAAAACCCCTGGATTGACGGTCATTTCCCTGTTTTAATTTCAATTTTACTATAAATAGTAAGTTTTAGTTTGATTATAACTCTTCATCCGTTGAGCTTTAGGAGTTGCGCCCAACGTGAAAAGAGCTTAGAATAATTAGGAGAACAGTTTGGTGAAGCCAAATAGGACATTTACTATTTTTGTTCGAAAACCTTTTGCACTAGTAGACATCACGACTGTCTATAAATAGTAAGTTTACTATTTATAGTAAGTCGCGAATTCTAGGAGTTGTAGTTGTAGTTTGATTCTGATTTCTTTCCCATTGCTTGGTACCCCTATTTAAAGGGTTGTGAACTCGTTTTTATGAATTAATTAATCAGTTTCGAATTTATTAGAAATTATTTCTATTTTCTGCTTTCTTTCCTCGTGGATTCGAGAAGTCTCTATGAGGAGTCCAGAGAAGCTCCGTGGATTCGGAGTATTTACCCTCATCATGTTCATCCCTACGTCAATTATGTTTGTACATAAGGGACCCAACTAGTGGTATCAAAGCGGTCCCATTCTACAATAACCACAGCTTCCTAATTTGATTGAGAAAATTCAACAATGCTTCTAGTAAATGGTAACCAATCAGATTTTTTTCTTCAAACGATGATCAAACTCACTTTCTTTTTTGCATTAATCGGATTTCTGGATTGGGAGATCTGGTCTGTTAAAGCTAGCCCTATTAGGCTATCAGATTTTTGGATGCTTTTGATTACCATGTTTAAGTGGTCCTTTTTTCTTGATTTTGTACATGATGAATCTATGCTTATTGCCCTATTGATTGATGGTCTTAGATTGTATAAATTTGGTGTGGATGGGCCATTATGGGAGATCGCACATTATGTACGTCTCATGTTGTATGTTTGAGATATAGGTTGTGATCTTTTATGTTTCAGTAAAAGTATCATCAAACATCTTATAGAACCATGAGGTTAATTATGAAGGGCCCATATGGGTTAAAAAGGTCATGATGATGTGAGATCTTTAGTCATGCATTTCACAAACATCTATGTGAAATATGGATCATGATAGTTAGACGAGGAAACAAATTGTATTACATGAGTATTACAATTATGGGGAGCGAGATGGATAGAGTGGATTCAGGGTAAGAGGCCCAAAGTGGGGCCCACCATAAGGACAACCTCTGTGCGATCTTGGGAGGTGCAAAGGGTGTGTCGTACGACACCCTTTTTCCTTGGTTTGTAAGGCATCTTGGAGTTTCCTTTTTAATCAATCCTTGCTCTCTTCCTCTTTTAATAATTTTTTAATTCTAAGACTCTTAATTGGATTATGATTGAAATAAATTAGTTTTCTAATTTATATATGTAGGACCCCGAACTTTTCAATATGAATATTGAAAGTTCTCCAGTATTACCATAGAATTTAATCTATTATGTACATGCGTACGGTATCAATCTAGCTAACTTAACCTTACATATATTCCCCAATGTGAATCTGACCATTGGGAATAATCTCCATTTATAAATCAAGCCATCTGACCCTTGATTTTGAGACAAGACCATCCATCAGTGATTTGACATATGTAACTTTTTCCTTAAAAGAATTGACGAATAACTCTTTATCCATAATGACTAGATGTAAGTTCTTTTGCAAGAATTATTTAGAAAGGATAACCATGTAGAATCATTAGATTTCATAAAACTCTTAGATCAATAATAATTACGAAAATGCTATTACCTATTTACTTGAATTCCAAATCACATAGTTCTCATGATCGTTTTATGTGAATTTTTTATACCAGGCCTAATTATCATAAACTAACCATACACGACGAATTTTGAACCCTTAGATCATTGTAAAAGTGGCCCGATTAACAAATCAGCCCTTAATCGTTGATTTTGGTGTCCATCGAGTGAGGAAAGCTCATAAGTAGTTGTAATAGGATATTTTCCTCCATATGAATGACTTGGATTAACCATCATATGGACCAATATAAAATATGAAGACTCCATTTTGGTAAGCTTTTATTTAGCCCCCAAATTATCCTTTTAGGACTTACCAACTCTGTATAAACTTAGATATTCAGATTTAACTACTTCTTGCCGCTCATCGCAACTCAAACTTGGACCACAGTTTGGCCACACATGACTACGACATCATACAAAATTTAGAATCTGATCTATGATCCTACACGGTTAACGTTGATGTCATTTTTCTTCCTTTTGACGCAAAGGTGACATTTTAGATTTGGACTTTTTTCCCACCATCGATCAATCACCAAAATTTGTCCAACCATTTCCCTATATAAACTACACATTTTCCTAAAAAAATGGGGGCTTATATCATTAAATATAGACCGTTAATGAAGATTAATATGTTTCGGCACTCGATAGGAAAACTCAAGATAAGACTTCGATCTGCTTCATATTTGGACCCATGGCCCAACATGACCACGAAATCGATGAATGAAGTAGATTTTCTAAAAAACCATCATAGTGGACCCCACCTATGCATACAACAAAATCAAAGACTCTAAACCACCACATGTTGTGATAGCATCCTGATGTTTTATTTAAACCAACATGATTTAAATGATTTTTAAACTCGCAAGTATACGAATCAGATGTAGATACGGTACGTATTACGAGATCGTTCCCACGAGGACTGGTCGTCACAATTCAAATCTATGATTCTCCTTAACTAATCCAACAAATAATGGAGCGAATTACTAAGCACAATTCTATGGAAAAAAATGAGAATAAGGAAGAAAATTCAATCAAAGAAAGAGCACTAGGACTTTCGAATCCACCCCCAATTATCCTAACCCTTGTTTTGTCTGTTGATTTACCTTAATCTAGATTGATACCACTTATATAGAGAAAGCACAATCTGTGTCCTAATCGGTATACAGAATGTCTAATTCCTTTAAGCAATGCCATGAATAACATATCCCATGTCCTTGGTCGGGCACATGGAATGTACAATTCATTAAGCACCCTGTTTCTTCCTCTATAGGAAACCTGTTCATGATCAGACACAAGCACCAGAATAAGCATCCAAACAACATCCATATATATACTTTGGTCAAGTTCATAGATGGAGAAGTACATAATTCAAAGTAATCAAGCCCACTTAGAGAAAGAAACAAATCAATCAGATTAAGATAAAATCAACATAAACAAGAGTTATTCAAATTAGGGGCTTCAACTCAACCCTAGACAAAGGATTTAGAAATCCATGTGATCAATTATAATGAAGGAAAAATAAAACATAAACACTAAAAACATCCTCTCTCTTCTCTTTCCTTCTCTCCTTTCTTCTTTTCTCTGGATCTGCTACTTTCCTCTGGATCTGGAATTCTCCAATTTTTTTTTTTTTGAATTCCTTCCTTACATTTTGCAACTCTTTTTATAGCTGATGGAGTGGCTGGAGTGGTGAAAATCGGATTTGGAAAGCTTTCGCACGCGCAGCGAAAACCTTTTCGCAGCCCAGTTCGGGCCCTCGAAACATACCATTTTCCTCGCTCAAATTTCAAACAAACACCATCCCCTAGGACTTTCTTGGGTCCTCTACATGATGTATGGTTCAGATCTACCATATGATCAAAGATGGTGGCCCACAATCGCCTGGAAAACCGGATTTCCTAATATGTGCGAATCCTTTCGCACCCCTCGCTGTCGTGATCAGTGGGCCCCACAGAAGTATTTTCTAGAAAATCCACCCCGTCTATTGGATTCAAGACGAAATTTTAGTCAAGAATAGGTAGTTTTGAACGTCCGTTGATGCGTCCCAAAGAAGAAAACACAAAAAGATCAGATTTGAATGTTGCAGGGCAGCCCTTTTGTGGCCTCTATATCACACACATGTGCACGCATGGTTGCAAAGTAGCAACATAGTTTTGTAGTATTCGCGGCCATATACAAGATGAACGGCTTGGATCGGCCGGACGACCATGGACGGGGCCCACTTGACGTCCGCAAAAACGGACAGCGTCCGTCCGTTACCAGGACTGCGCACGGATCGCTGTGGTGATGGTGGGGTCCGTGATCAATTCCTTCAGCGAAATCCACTCCGTTCACTGAATTTCTCTCGGAATTTCGGTCGGAAACACATGGTTTTTATCCATTTTGGTGTGGTACACAGAATATTTCATTACACTGTCTATTCTATGTTTGAACGGCTAGATTTCACTCATGATGATCATTTGCAACTCTGCCACCTAGGCAGTGCAGTGATAATGGCCTTCATTTAGACCTGATAGACGGTCCAGATTCTTGGTGTGATGAATGGGTGGACCCACAACTGACGACCAGACGTCCGTTTACGGACGCTGGAAACTGCAACTGCCGTTTTTGATGAACGCGGGCGGGGGTCAGCGGTCGGTTTGACCGAAGTGAAGGTGCGGTGCACCGCTAGTGCAGAAGTGCTTTATGCACATTCTGTATATGTGGGGTCCACGACGATGTTTCTAAGAAATCCAATCCATCCATTCATTTTTTCTCCTCAAGTAAGCCGTTGAATCTGAAGTTGAAGCATTTCCAGATATCAGGGGGGTCTAGAATCAACGGTTTTTAGGCTAATTTGTCAGTTGGGCCACTTCCATAGTGATCCGAGGGCTAAAATTGAAATGTACGGTTAATTTAGTCTCTAATCCCATGTATAAAGTTTCGAGCCAATCGGATGGAGGGAACCATGTGATTTCATTCTGGACCATTTCGGGCCTTCTTAAACGTGAACGGCTTGATTTCCTCGGGTCCCGCATGTAAATTCTTCAATATTGGTCCTCTGAGGTTCATCCCGTTCTTGGTAATTTCGGAGCGTCAAATCCATGCTTTTAACATTATTTCAATACACGCTCCTGATTTCTTCCTGTAAGAAAAACACAATTAAAATATGGCATTAAGCATTATCATGTATGTAAAATTAGGTAATAGTCGAGGGTCTGAGATGCAATATTCGACCCCATCACATCCCAAACAAGTGCGACTACGAGAAATCCTCCAGAAATCCCTTGCACTTCAAACTACCTCACCAAACTGCCTCATCTGATGACTACCTGAGTGGTCGGATCTACTCAAAATCGGACCCCGGACCGTGTGACACGCCAAAATAGATGAATGGTGTGGATCTTCTAACAAGATCATCAGAACCCCACCTACAACGTTAAAACAAAAGATCCCGCACGCTGTGTCATCTTCCGAAGAAAACTCCAGCCGCGAGAACTCCCTCCACCAATCCTCCACCTCAGATCTTCCACTAATCAGGACCATCCAAACTCCACTCCTGGGAGTTCTGATCTAACCTGGAAAATCTGGTGGGGATAGAAAGTCGTACACGCCTGGATCGCCGAGTCTTGCGAACTCGGGTTTGCAATAGTTGAGCGGAAAAAAACGCAGCGGAAGTGTGGTGGAACCCATCAAGGAAACGATATGGGCCCTCCATCTAATGACCCACCAAGTTCCCTGTGATGAATTTGAATCCTCCACCGAAATCAGAATGTGGAGAGGAAGTGTCAATCCAAATCTGCTATTGATGCCCATTATCTTCCTCGCCAAGAAGTAGTAACCAATGGAAGCTGTCTGACCACCATTTTCGGATCTTAACCGATCAGAAAGTGGCCCACAAACTCAGTAGATGACCTACGTACTTGGAGAGGAAAGAAAATGGTATAGCAACATGATATGGACAGTCGAATGTCCAGCGTAACTACACCTACCCAACTTGACCTTACGCACTCCCAGTGAAACCTTTCCGCAGGAAGCGTCTAGGAGCATGAAGAGTCTTATAAATACCCAGCCCATCCACCTAAAGACGCACACGGGAGAGAAGAAAAGAGAGAGAAAGAAAGAGAGAAAAAGAAATGAGAAAAAGAAAATGAGAGGAGGAAGAAAGAGTCGGTCCTGCTGTGAACCGAGTTGACTCGGTCGGGTCCAGTTAGGTGGAAATTTTGGATTTTCTAGATCCAACGCCTGGCCTTCCCAAGAAAGAAGAAAGAAGGAGAAAGAAAGAGGGGAGAGAGGAGAGAGAGAGAGGCGGTTGATTAGAAGAAGGAACATGAGTTTCGTGAAGAGGTTGACTCACTGAATCATTAGCTCAAGTCAAGGATCGAGCTAAGTTCAATATTCTAGGGAGAATTGAGTCAACTCAACAGAGACGTTCAGTGAGTTACAATATTGACTGGCTAAGAATAAACATCGAATAAGGTAAATCGCTCGTCTACTTAATAGCTTGAATTCAAGTTTCTCTTAAATAAATTAATTGGTTAACCCCTAGAACTAGGCCTAGGCACAACCCTAGATTGAATCTAACCCTACAAAATTTTGTGATCTAGAATAAAAATCGGATTTAGAGGAGTGTGCATAAACACCTAGCCTCAGTTGGGAAATGATTTGACCCCAATGGTGAGGGAATCCTTTAAGCTTACTTTAATTTAAGTTGATATATTTTATTCTGCCTTTTTTATGCCCTGTTATCATGCTATTATGATTCTCCCCTTGCAATTATTTTATTTACCACCAATGATTATTTATCCTTTGGGAATGATGGTTAAGGCTTGAACTTAATTATGCGTATCTTTATTTATGTGGGCGATGGATACAAGTTTTGCCTTTGCCTTTACAAATTTGTTGAGTTAGCCTTTGCTACTCTTCTCTTTATTGAGTTGGCCATTACCACCCTCCTTATTATTGTGTTGGCCATTACCACTCTCCTCTTTGTTGAGTTAGCCATTGCTGCTCTCCTCTTTGTTGAGTTGGCCATTGCCACTTTCCTCTTTGTTGAGTTAGTCATTGCTACTCTCCTCCTTATTTTGTTAGCCTTGTGCTATCTACATTTAAGGCTTGGGCATGTGCCTTGGATTTCTAAAGCTCCCATGATTCAGTTTACATTCTCTTTGATGCAAATAATATGTTAGAAATCCCACTTATAGTGATCAAGTGAATATCGTGGACATAATGCGATTTCGGTAGCAGCCCCTGGGTGGAAGCGGATTGTGTCATGCCCTAAACTCAGAAACTAGGTTCACAAAATTCTAGATCGCCGAATCCGGTGCCGACAGCTTCCGTAGTACCCCATTCTCGGCTACTCCAACGTCCATACGCCAGATTCTGATCCTGGGATTCTACAAGGAGGATTTTTCAATGTACATTTAACTCATAATAAGCATAACCACAAGTTTACCCAAGTCACAAAGGCAACATCATCATCACATATCCACTAATATAAACAGTGAATACAGTGCTGAAAGGGAAATACATATGCCAAAAATCAAAGCTCCATAAGTCCACTGCATGGTCCAAGCTCAATGTTGTTAAACCTGACGCTACCTGCATACATCTATCGTGCATAAGCTTATAGAAAGCTTAGTGAGTAGGAAAGTGTGTGCACAAGGTAAGTGCTAAGTAAGCAATATCAGAGTAAGCGGAACTATGACAAGTCCATGAGTCATACAATAGCAGGGACACAATGCAGATCAGTTATGCAAAGATGAGTTAAAGCGAGCCAAATATTAGATGCCGAGGATACAATGCCATAAATAAACAATATCGAAATAAGCGAAAATATACTGATAAGTCAATGAGTGTCATCAACCGTACCAAGGCTATGCGATGCAAGACATGAGTACTAATGGCCATATCAATGCAGAAACATATCAACCCAAAATACTAAGTACTGTAGATGCAATGTAATATGCGGTGCGAATGAAATGAACAAGCTAGAGTGAAGTCGGGATGATAGTACATAAAATCGCAGGTTATGGGGTCCATCACAGGGACTTCTATCCAAATCAGTCTCATACCTAAATTTGGATAGTCAGACTCAATGTGGTGAACTCCTGATCTCAGGTTAGTCGCGTGCCCAACCAAAATCCTGGTCATGCGAAGGTACACAACAATTAGTTGCGCACCACCAGCCCGAGTGGATAGTGAATAAAACGAATGCATGAGTATCAATCCTACTCAATAAGTCCACATATCAGTACGGTTCCTTTCTGGGATCATCACCGGGGTCTAGTACACTCTACGCCACCTGTCGTCTCATCAAGCGCACAACTGGGTAAGTGGAAGAGACCTCACTATCCACCTGGCCAGTAGTCTGTTAATACCTACCCGGCTCGTCGATAGCCGACCCATTCCTCGAGCTGGTCAAACTCAGCCTAGTTATGCCTACTCCCTCTGGTGGGTAAGGCCACACCCCCTCCCAACCGACCACGACACAGTGGGAGACGCATCCTCCTGGTATTCGGCACTCGGGCGCTCATGTACATCCACTCGATCTCGACGTTGGGGCATCCTCTAGTACTAAGAGGGTTGTAGGGATTTTCACCCAGGGCCATCTATGGCAGCCCGATGCTCGAACCAAACATTTTCGGTGTCCCGTCTGGCCATCCACGATATGCCTGTGGAGGCTACGACCCTGATGTAGCTAGGGCGTACAGTAATAACAACACACAATGCAAGATGTATGAGTCATACAATCCAGTCATGCACCAATCCTCCGCATATCGTGCGTTCATGTGAGATAACCTCCGCCTTTTAGGGAGTCTCATACAACCTGCCCAATGACATATGCAATGGTCAACCACATCTCATAACAAACATGCAGATGACGCGTATAGGCATGTATCATGATACTATGCGGTCACATACTCATAATCGGTATCAATAATCGACATCGACAATGTGGACATTTAACCAACATTGCCCCCAAGGAATGACCCATATAGAACCTAACATACAGTAGACTCATGGCCTCACACTAGGGCCAAATATATAACACCATGGGCCTCACTCAAGAGCTTAATACACATCGCGATGGGCCTCACTCATGTGCCACATATATATCAAGTCGGGCCTCACCATATGGGCCGAAAATATATCACAATGGGCCACGTCCCATGGGTCTCAAATACATTACAATGGGCCTCGACAATTGGAATTGGCCTCAACAATTGGAGTCGACACTTAGAATCGGCCTCGATACTCGGCCTCGACAATCGAAATCGGCAAATTGGTTATGACAATCGGAATTGATCGATAATCGGAATCGGCAAATCGGTCACGTCAATCTGAAATCGGCAATCGGTCACGATAATCGGCCTCGATCGCTAATCGGCAATCGGCCACGACAATTGGAATTGGTCAATAATCAGAATCGGCAAATCGGTCATGTCAAATCGGAATTGGCAATCGGTCATGATAAACGGTCTCGATCGCTAATCGGCAATCAGTCAAGTCAATCGGAATCGGCAATCGGCCACGACAATCGAAATCGACAAATTGGTCACGACAATCGGAATCGATCGATAATCGCAATCAGTAAATTGGTTACGTCAATCGAAAATCGGCAATCGGTCATGATAATCGACCTCGATCGCTAATTGGCAATCGACCACGACAATTGGAATTGGTCAATAATCGGAATCAGCAAATCTGTCATGTCAATCGGAATCAGCAAATCGGTCATGATAAACGGCCCCGATCGCTAATCGGTAATCAATCAAGTCAATCGAAATCAGCAATCGGCCACGACAATCAAAATCGACAAATCAGTCAAGACAATCGGAATCAATCGATAATCGGAATTGACAAATTGGTCACGTCAATCGGAAATCGGCAATCGGTCACGATAATCGGCCTCGATCGCTAATCGGCAATCGGCCACAACAATTGAAATCGGTTAATAATCAGAATCGACAAATCGGTCATGTCAATCGAAATCGACAATCGGTCATGATACATGGCCTCGATCGCTAATCGACAATCGGTCAAGTCAATCAGAATCGACAATCGGCCACGATAATCGAAATCGGTCATGATACACGGCCTCGATCGTTAATCGGTAATTAGTCAAGTCAATCAAAATCGGCAATCGGCCACGGCAATCGAAATGGGTAAATCAGTCACGATAATCAGAATCGATTGATAATCGGAATCAGCAAATCGATCACGATAATCGGCCTCGATAATCAGTAGATAAACAAAGCGGGGTCCATAGATGATCAGCCGATCAACCATAGTATAAAGATTGACACTCAGCCATGGTAAACAATCAAATTCGATAGCACAAAGTCATCCGTCTACGGTGAATGAGGCCCACTTATTTGGGTTAACTCACGAAGAGAATGGGCCTAACAAGCCTAGGGAAGGTCACAATGAGGACGTCTAACCATCATTGACCCTCATATGGACATCTAACCAAATTGCTCTCAAGGAGTGACCCACATAAGGAATTCAAATAATGTAACGGTCACATACATACATTATATTGGGCCCCTCGCCATAGGCCTCACAACATCGCATCGAGCTGATCGAATGGGCCGATTAAAATGGGCCAACTCAAATGGGCCAATTCAATGGGCCTTACCAATGGGCTTCATGTATATTAACCAGGCCCGCTCTTATGCATTTTTGAGACCCGACCTATTCATAAGTTAACATAGGGATAGATGAAGTGAAGACCAAATATCAGTTTGAGTGGGAACCACTGTGGCCCTTAGAATTTCCAACGGCGGACGTCGTTGTCCACTATTTAAATGGTGGGGTCCACTTGAGCTTTAGATCTTACCCATTCTTTAAATCATGCCCGAAAATGATCTTACAAATGGTTGGACGATTTGTATACGGCACAAGCATCATGGTGGGTCCCATAAATAGACGGCGTGGATGGAAGAGGTGGGACCCACGAAGCTTACTGCCGTGTACAGTAGCAGGTCACAGAACCGTGGTACATGAGCTAAGGCTGCTTTAAAGAACAGCAGAGGTGGGTCCCACGTAGGGCCCACCCTTATGTATGTAAATAAAAAATAATATATATTATTACGGATATAACTGCTGCTACGCAGCTTTTATGTATCTACACATAAAATATATATTATACATTATATAAATATCACAGCTACATATATAGGATTATATATATATATATATATATTATATATATAATATATATATATATATATATATATATATTATATTATATTTATATTATATAAAAAACTCAACGTCCAGGCCATCCACGGCCTGGACAGTCATGTGTATCAAGGAGGGCCCCACACATGAGGTGGGTTTCACCGTCCAAGGACGGTTGAACACCACACGTACGTGATGGTGTGGCCCACTCCAAATGGATGGACAGCATGGATGAGTCCCATAGACCCCACCGTCAGTCCACACTCCACTGTAGCCACCTGCACTAGGGAATCGTGCCAGACCTCAGCTTTGAAATGAGGTATCTTTCACTCAGCCTATCACTGGAGCTATGGGTCCCACTGTTGAAAGGAGGTATCTTTCACTCAGCCTACCACGTGAGCCATGGATCTGGGTCCCACCGTCCTTGGACGGTGGATGCACACTTGCGTGTGGCGTGGTCCACTAAAATGGAGATGGATGGGTCCCATGGACCCCACCGTCTGCACACACTTCACTGTTAGTGCACCCACATCAGTCAACACTTCATTTGCTACCCACTCCCCCACGTCAGTGCACCCGCTGACAGTTAATACTTCACTAGCTGCACCCTCCACTGTGCGTCGACTGGCCTCCCTGCTGACGAACGGTGTGGATGTACACCTCATCAAGGTGGGTTGCATATGGCCCACCTGTTTTGGATTAGCCTGATATTTGTGTTTTGCCATGGCACATACCACCCATGAAAATAGTAGGTCCACATCAATGGATGGCGTGGATAAGGTCATGCATCAAGTGGGCCACAGGCCATCATACAAAAAAATAAATAAATAAAGAGATGAGAGAGAGAGAATGGAGAGGATGGAGGGGCCCCGCCACTAGGGGACCCTCTTTGATACAAAACCTACATCAAGGTGGGTCCCACCACAAGTGGGCCCTTAAATCATAAAAACAATAAATAAGTGGAGATCCAAAATCACCCACCATTCCTTCTTGCTCCCTAGGCTTCCTTTGCTCCTTAACTTCGATCATAACGGAGGGAGATGATAGTTTTGATGGTTGAGATGAGAGCTGAGAGGGTGGGAAAGTGGGCCACATTTGTTGCTTGGGAAGAGCTTGGAGAGGCTTGGATGTATGGAATTTTTGGGTTGCTTGGAAAGTGTGTTTGAGAAATGAAATATGCGGTGCGAATGAAATGACTAAGCTAGAATGTGATGTCAAGATGATAGCACGTAGTATCGCAAGCTGTAGGGTCTATCACAAGGGACTTCTATCAAACCAGTCTCACACCTAAATTTGGATAGCTAGCCCAATATGGTAAACTCTTGATCTCAGGTTGTCGCGCGCCCCAACCGAAATCCTGGTCACTGCAAAGGTATACACAATGACTTAATTGTGCACCACCAACCCGAGTGGATAGTGAAACGAATGAATGAATGAGTCAAATGCTGAGTACACAATTCCTACTAAGTAACTCCACATATCAGTATAGCTCATCTCTAGAATGTCACCATGGTCTAGTACACTCTACAATGGTTGCCGCCTCCCTAGCCGCACAACCAGCGAGTGAAAAAGACCACATTATTTGCTAAGCTAGTAGTCTGCCAATACCTACCCAGCTCGTCGATAGCGGACCCATTTACGAGCTGGTCATACTCAGCCTAGCTTACAGCCCCTCACTCGGGCGAATAAGGCCACACCCCCTCCCAACTGACCACGACATAGTGAGAGATGCCGCCTACTGGTATTCGGCACTCGGGCGCTCATGTATCCACTCGGTCTAGACGTTGGGGTATTCCTCCGGTACCAAGAGGATTCTGGGACTCTCACCCAAGGACGTCCCATGTGCCCACAATGCTAGAACCAAATATTTTCGGTATCCCATCTAGCAATCCACGATGAACCTGTAGAGGTCATAGCCTTGATATCGTTAGTAGGGCACCAAGTGATATGTTATACAAATGTGAGATGCATGAGTCATACCATCCAGTCATGCGTCAAACCTGCGCGTGCTGCGCAATCATGTGAGGCAACTCCGTCTCTCAGGGAGTCCCATAATAATCTGCCCAATGACATGTGTTATTATCAAACACTCCTCATATCAAGCATACATATGATGCGCATGGTCACGGATCGTTGAGCTATACTAAACATGTTATATGATGATGATATACTCTCCTCATATCAAGGATGGGCCTAGATGGTCTACTCATTACAAGAATGGGTCTACAAGGCCTAAGGAAAGGTCACAATGTAGACATTTAACCATCATTGCCCATCAATATGGACATTCAACCAACATTGCTCTCAAGGAGTGGCCCTCATAGGGCCAAACATATAATGGGGCCCATAGCCTCACATAAGGGCCTCACATATCATAATGAGAAGCATCACATGAGCCTTATACACATCAAGTGGACTACATCGCATGGGCCTCATATACATCATAATGGGCCGCATCACATGTGCCTTACACATCGCAATGGGCCGTATCTCATGGGCTTAATACACATCACAATGGGCCGCATTACATGGGCCTCATCACGTCACAATTGGGCCACATCACATGGGCCTTACACATCACAATGGGTTGCACCTCATGAGCCTCTTTACATCGCAATGGGCTGCATTACATGGGCCTCTCACACAGGCCTAATATACCTCACAAATGGGCTGCTCACACGGGCCTAATATACATCATATTGGGGCTCATCCCATGGTCCTCGGCACAAGGACTTTATATACATTGTATTGGGCCTCTCTCATGAGCCTCATATAGATCTCATTGGGCCTCATACTTAGGCCTTACATACATCATAATGGGCCTCACCATTTGGCCTCAAATACATCACATGGGTCACATCACAATCATAATGGGCCACATATTCATCACAATGGGCCATAAATACATTACATTAAGGTCGGCCCTGCACATTCCAAATGGGCCACAAATATATCACATGGGCCTTATAAATGGGCCAGTTGTTGGGTCCCTCCACAAACATCATAATGGGGCCCATAAGATTTTTAACGGTGGGCATTTAATCACTGCTGTCCAGGAGCGTTCAGATTGCCGTTGGACTGGTATGAATGAAATACATACTTCCCGTGGGCCCCACAGCCATTAGACAGCATAGGATAAAACACATATATCATGGTGGGGTCCACGTTAGTGGACTCGATGGCTAGATAAAACACATGCAACATGGTGCAAACCCACCGTCCAGCAATATCGACCGGTGGAGATAAAACACATATATATGGTGTCATGGTCCACATAGATGGACGGCGTGGATAATATATATCATTAGAGGTGGGTCCCACCATCCAACAGTTTGCTGTACGGTGCAAGATAAGACCCAGACATACGCGGACGGACCCACAGAACTTGCTGACGTTGCTACAGCAGCAAGCTGCTGGTCCAACAGATGAACGTTAGGATATAACACATGCATCATGAGGTCCACGAAGCTTGCTGAAGTCCAACAGTATCTATATGGCTGCACTGTCCAAATGGACGGTTTTGATATAGAATACATACATTAAGTGGGCCCCACCTATCATGTCCAGCATTGTGTAAAATACAAGCATACATCTGGTGGGCCCCACTCCACACGTGCAGCACGTGTGGGGTGGGTCCCACATGTACGGACGACAGGGATAAAACCCATAGATCACAGCTGGGGTCCACACACGTCCTTATGACGGACATCTGGATGGATATAGAATACCTGCAACGAGCTGGGTCGGTGTGGATTCTCTCCCAAACAGGGCCACGTTCAGGGATGGACGGCCTGGATGAAAGACATACATCAGGTTTATATTTCCCACCAAAACACCTCACCTCGGACAAATTTGGAGTACCCAGATTTCTAAGAAAATCCCTGGAGAGCTGAGTTACGTACTAAAATCAAAATGAGAATTTAGTGTACATATGCACACCTTATAATGTATACCCCGCCCCACATGAATTCTCGACCTTAGAATTGCGACTCAGAGGCAATCCAACCATTAAAAAAAAAAAGCAGACCATTGAACATTGGGATCGACTTACATAAACGATTACCATCGGCGGGTCATAGATCAACATGATGAGTGTTACCCTTATTATGGATCCACCTTGATGATTTGTTGTATATCCACACCGTCCATCTTTTTCTCCGGCCCATTAAGATGGACTCCCAGAATTTATGCAGATCAAAATCTCAAATGGACCACACCACCAAATGCCTCGCTATTAAAAATTGTAAAGGGCTCATAATAAGGTTTCATAATGTTTATTTACAATCCAACCTTTTGATAATGTCAAAA
>JAJHSJ010000002.1:37526513-37752368 GCA_021015155.1 Magnolia officinalis
AGTTGTGATGATGGGGTAAATTTCGAGGATGAAATTTTTATTAGGTGGGGAGAGCGTAAGACCGTATCCTAGTCCGTATTGTTCCGTCGACTTCCGCGATCCTTCCCATCGAATTCCGGAACCTGCGACGTATAATCAATGTTTGTGATCGACCCTAAGTCATGTCCTGTAGAATTGAGTCGGCTTAATTCGAGACTCGTACCATTGCGACCGCACCATCGCCGCGACTCACGCACCAATCCAATACCCTGACCAGAAGATGCGGGCCAGCGTTTTATTTCTAAGAAACGCCGCGCGTTTGCAATTCGAAGGGAATCTCTACAACATCCATCAATCAATCACTCAAATCAATCAATTAATCACATCATGTCAAGTATAAAGCAACCCAGCTTTCTTTCTCCACAAGTTAAGCACCACCAAAGTCAACCCATCACTCACCTCACCATCACTCACCTCCATCCATCACTCCTTACAACCCTCACTCTCTCTCTCTCTTCTCATTTTTCAAACACAATCCAAGCTAAGGAAGAGGCTCACGTTCCAAGCCTTTCCAAGAGAGAAAAAGTGGTGTGTGGCCCACTTCCTCTCCCAAAAATCCTCAATCCTAGCCGTTTAACTCTCATCCTCTCCATCAAAGTGAAGCACAAGGAGACCGGCGTTCCAATGGACCGAGAATATCGAACGGTGGGTACTTATTAGGCTAGATCTTTCCATGTTTTGATGATGGGCCAAGTGAGGCCTACCGATTGATGGTATGGAGCTCACTTGGGACCCTAAGGTGTGGCCGATGGCCCACCTTGATCTTCATGATCATTCCATGATGGGGCTATTCTCCATGGACCCCATCATGATGTGTATTTTCTAGCTTGAAAAGGGGTCATCTAGACCTTCTATTTTGGTGGAGAAAGGATCTCCACCGTTTATTTTGATCAGTGGGCCCATATGAAATGAGACCCACTTGATGTATGTTTTAAATCATGCAAGGGAGGGCCATAATGTCGGAGTCCTTCCATCACACGTGTTCCTCTCTCTCTCTCTCTCTCTCTCTCTCTCTCTCCTTCCTTTATTTTGTGGCCCATGGTGTATGTGATTTGTTCGTGTTGTCCACCTTCGTGGGACCCACTCGATGGACGTGTATGATCTACACCATCCAAATCATGTGGACCCTACCTTAATGAAGATGGGAAAACACAAATACCATGTTGATAAAATCAGGTGGGCCAAGTCCACGTGGGACCCACCCTGAAATTTATATGCATGTTGTCCGTCCAGCGTCCAGGGACGCTAGACGTGGGTCTCATGAAGCGTGAGGACAGTGGGGTGTACTAATGTCATCAAAAAGAAAAATAAAAAGAAAGGAGTGGTTTTTGGGTGGGCCATCCTACAGGCCCCACCTTGATGTATATATTTAATCCAAGCCGTCCACCCTTTTTCCCATACCATTTTAGGCGTTGAGCCAAAAAATGAGGTTAATCTGACTCTCAGGTGGACCATACTTTAGCAAACAGTGATTTTCACCGTTTAAATTCATTTGAATTTTTCTACACGGCGAAATATGCCCAATATTGGGCTTGTTGGTTTTCTTACGGACTGTAGAAACCAGTGGGCAGGGTGGATTCTTTCGATGCAGGCCCCACACATGAAAAACCACAAAAAAAAATTTTCAAATATATATATTATATATATATACAGCAGCAGCTGACGCTGCTGCTGTCAGAGAGGCGCAGCCAGCGCCTGCTGCTGTGTACGAGCGGGCGGAAGGCAGGGTCCCACGGCCCCAGCCGTGGGCCCCACCATGATGTATATTTGTCATCCAACCCGTTCATTGGGTGGGCCCCCTCCAAAGGTCAGCCACATCCAAGGCTCGGGTGGCCCACACCACAGGAAACAATGTTGATTGGACGTCCACCGTTGGGACCTTTTTTGGGCGTCCAGGAGTTTTGGATCAAACTGAAATTTGTTTTTCCTCAGGGTCCAGGTCCGTGTGACCTTATGTACGGATTGGATGGCATATATGCATTAAGGTGGGCCCCACAGCGATGTATGTGTTTCATTCCACTGTCCAGGCGGACGGTGGAGCCCTCGGTGATGTATTTGTTATATCCCCACCGTCCAGGGGATGGTGGGTGTGTGTGTGCGCGTGCGTGTGTGTGTGAGCGTGTGTGTGGTGCATGCGTGTGTGTGTGAGCGTGTGTGTGGTGCATGCGTGTGTGTGCATGTGTGTGTGTGTATATATATGTGTTATATTATAGTATATGTAATATTGTGTATATATATATATATATATATATATATAAATTATATTATACATATACATATACCTGATGGTGGGCCTTCGTGGACCCCCACCATGATGCATGTGTTGCATCCAATCTGTCCATCCATTTCTAAAGCTCATTTTTCGGCATGAGCTAAAGAATGAGTCAGATCCATAGTTCAGTGGACCCCACCCTTGATGCATGTGTTGCATCCAATCTGCCCAACCATTTTGAAAGCTTATTTTAGGGCTTGAGACCAAGAGCAAGACAGATCCAGGATTAGGTGGGCCACATTAAAGAAAGTAGTGGGTTTGAACGTCCACCATTAAAACCCTTGGGCCACCCATTTTGGACCAATATGATATTTGCTTTTCTCCTTTCAGGTCATTGTGACCTTATTATCAGATTGGATGGGGAATAAATGTTATCGTGGGCCATGGGATTTCAATGGTGGAAATCATTATCACGACTTATTTGGTTGTGACCCATTTGATGTACGTATGGGGCCTAATTGGTGTGACCCATCTAATATACATAAGGCCCATGTAATGTGGGCCCTTCTTAATGTCTTTGTGGCCCATTGGTGTGGCCCATTTGATATACAAAAGGCCCATGTGATTATGCCCATTCGATGTATTTGTGGCCCATTGTCGAGGCCCACTTTGATATATATGAGACCCATGTTACGAGGCCATTGTGATGTTTTCAAAGGCCCATGGGATATGGCCCATTGCAATGTACATAAGGCCCATTGATGCAGCCCACTTGATTGATATAAGGCCCATATGAGGTGGCCCATTTGATGTATCTGAGGACTATGGGTCGAGGCCCAATGAGATGTATATAGGTCCATTGCAATGTGTGATTCCCCATGGTTTGTGTAATGATATTTATGGCGGACCGTGCCTTGGGAGCAATGTTGGTTTGACGTCCACATTGTAAGTACAATGTTGGTTAAATGTCCGCATTATGACTCTCCCTAGGGCCCATTGATAGGCCCATACTCGTTGTGTGTAGGCCGTCTATGCCCATCTGCATTGTAAGTATAGTTCATTACTTTATAAAATGCTGAGTATAACTCCATGATTCATGCCCATACGCATCATATGTATGCTTGATATGAGGAATGTTTGATCATAGAATAAGCCGTTAGGCTGAGACATTACGGGATTCCATATGAGACGGAGTGCCTGACATGAGCGCGTGGTACGCGCGAGATTGCTGCATGTTTGTACGGTGTGACTCATGCATCTCGCATATGTGTGACTTGATCACTGCACGCCCTAGCGACATCAGGGCCGTGACCTCCACAGGCACATCGTGGATGGTCGTATTGAATACCAGAAATATTGGTTCTAGCATTGTGGACACTTAGGATGTCCTTGGGTGAAAATCCCAGAACCTTTGTGGTTCCATGAGTTGCTCCAACGTTTAGACCGAGTGGATACACGAGCGCCCGAGTGCTGAATACCAGTAGGTCGCGTCTCCCACTGTGTCGTGGTCGGTTGGAAGGGGGTGTGGCCTTATCCACCCGAGTGAGGGGAAGTGTATTAGACCCTGGTGATATCTAGAGAGGAACTGTACTGATATGTGTACTTGATGAGTACTGACATGCTTGTATTGCATCTCGCATATGACATTTGGCTACATAGGCCTCGCATCGCATGACCTTGGTATGGCCGATAGCATTCATGCCTTGCATCACATAGCTTTGGTACAGCTGATAGCATTCATGGACTTAGCGCATATTTCCGCATTACTCTGATATTGTATACTTGACACTCGCCTTACACACACTTTCACCATCCTCTAAGCTTTCTATAAGCTTATGCACGATAGATGCGTGTATGTGGCGTTAGGTTGCAGCAGCGTTGAGCTTGGAGCATGCAGCCGAGCTTCTAGAATTTCTGTTACTCTCATTATATTGTATTTCCCTTTTCGCATTGTATTTAAAAGTTTTTGATATAGTGGATATGTGGTGATGTTGTTTTGTGACTTGGTTATGCTTGTGGTTATGCTTCATTACAAAAAAAATTCATACTGAAAATCCTCCTTGTAGGATCCTAGGATCGAAATCTGGCATATGGGCACTGGGAGCCGAGAATGGGGTACTACGGAGGCTGTTGGCGCCGGATTTGGCGATCGAAAATTTTGTGAGCCCGGTTTTCGAGTTTGGGGCGTGACATTCTACTTCATAGTGAATTGTTGCTTTGGACGAGGTCCCGTAGTTTTTACCTCTTTGAGGGTTTTCCACGTAAAATCCCTTGTGTCGTGTGGTTTTTGCTTTGATTTATTTCATTGCTTTATTATATCCCATAATTCTGGTGCTTTGGGCGGCGAGATCCTAAGGTTTTTGTGCAACGCTCCCAACAAAGTGGTATTAGAGAGTTCAGGTTGGTTTAATGAAGTGGGATCAGATCTGAATTTTGGAAGGTGGCTCATCAAGGATGATCAGTCTCAATGGTTCTAACTGGACTATATGGAAGGCTAAGATGGAGGACTTGCTTTATTGCAAGGACTTGTATGCTCCAATTCTAGGCAATCAACAAAGACAAAGGATATGTCAGATGATGATTGGAAGAAGTTGGACTGGAAGGCGGTGGAGTTTATTAGACAATGGCTGGTCGATTCCGTATTCCATCATGTGTCTACGGAGACCTCAGCCGCTATCATATGGCTGAAATTGCAAGGGTTGTATGAGAGGAAGACACCTGACAATAAGATTTTTTTGATAAGACGACTTGTGAATCTCAAGTTCAAAGATGGTGGTTCTATGGCTGAGCACCTGAATGAGGTCAGCAATATATTGATCCATCTCTCCGCTATGAAGATGGTCCTGGACGATGAATTACAAGCTTTGCTATTGCTTAGCTCATTGCCTGACAGTTGGGAGACATTGGTGGTGTCTCTGAGTAACTCCGGACCAGACGGAAAGGTGTCCATGGAACAGGTAACCAGTTGTCCCTTAAATGAGGAGACAAGGAGGAAGTCTCAGGGGTCTACTCATTAAGAGGCCCTTGTGATACAAGATCGAGGGAGAGGATAGAACAGAAAGGGCGGGAAGGCCAGAGATAAATCAAGAGGCAAGTCGAGTATCAGGAAGGATATTAAATGCTGGAATTATGGCAAGAAGGGCCATTACAAGCATGAATGTCATAAGAAGAAGAATGTCAAGAAAGGACAAGGAAAGGAGAAGGAAGATGAATCAGACTCCACTACGGTCGCTTTAGATGACGATGTTGTAATTATTCTTTCAGCAGATCATGATGTTTGTCTCACGGCTATGAGTCAGGACATCGACTGGGTGATAGACACGGGAGCTTCATTTTTGCGACTCCACACAGGGAATTCTTCACAAGCTACAAGCCAGGAGACTTTGGGACCACGAAAATGGAAAATTTTGACGTATTAAAGATTTTAGGGGTCGGTGATATTTGCGTAAAGACCAATGTGGGCTACACATTGGTTCTCAGGGATGTGAGGTACATTCTAGACCTTTGTTTCAACTTAATGTCGACGGGAAGGTTGGATGATGATGGCTATGAAAGCCGATTTGTTGGTGGGCACTGGAAGCTCATCAAGGGTTCGTTGATCGCAGCCAGAGAGAAGAAGTGTTGCACTCTTTACAAGGCAAGTGTCAGTAAGTGCAAGGGTGGGTTAAACGCAGCGGAAGATTTAACTACTAACATGTAGCACAGGCGTTTAGGCCACATGAGTGAAAAAGGGCTTCAGCTACTAACAAAGAAGCGGCTCCTTCCAGACATGACAGGTATACCTCTCAAAACCTGTATTGACTGTTTATCAGGGAAATAACATAGAGTTTCATTTGTTAAATCTGCTTCTCATGTTTATAAATTGCATGCATTAGATTTGGTTTATTTTGATGTTTGTGGTCCTATGAGGACAAAAACCTTGGGTGAGGCATTGTATTTTTTCACTTTTATAGATGATGCATCTAGGAGGGTTTGGGTTTATGCTTTGAAATCCAAGGACGAGGTCTTTGATGTGTTTAAAATGTTTCATGTTATGGTCGAGAGAGAGAGACAGATAGATCATTAAAGTGCATCCACACTGACAATGGTAGTGAATACATTGGTGACTTCGATGAGTATTGTAAGTCCCTGGGTATACGGCATGAACATACAGTTCCCAATACCCCCTAACATAATGGTGTGGCTGAGCGAATGAATCGCATGCAAAGTTGCCCAAGACGTTCTAGGGAGAAGCAATGCACACGACAGTGTATTTAATAAACAGGTCTCTATCAGCCCCGTTGAATGGAGAAGTACCTGAGAAGTTGTGGACTGGACAAGATCCATCGTACAATCATCTCACAGTGTTTGGATGTGGGGCATTCGTTCACGTACCAATGGACGAGAGGTCCAAGCTCGATATAAATATCAGGCAATGTATGTTCTTGGGGTACGGTGATGAAAAGTTCGGCTACATATTGTGGGATCCGACCGAAAAGAAGCTCGTTAGGAGTAGAGATGTGGCTTTCTTTTAAGATCAATGTATAGAAGACATTTGTAAGTCAGAGAAGACCCAACCTAATTCAGGTGAGCTAAAGGACATGGATCCGGTTATTCCTCCTGTGGTGTCTGATGATGGAGGAGTACAGTAAGGTGCAGAGGACGAGGGAGTTCTTACAGAAGATGGACAGGGGGAGCAGCTCCCGCTTGATCCACCTATTGAGCCACAGGTGAGGAGGTCATCTAGGGACATGCATCCATCCAAGAAGTACTCGCCGCATGAGTACATTATGCTCACTGATGGGGGAGAGCTAGAAGATTATTCTGAGGCCCTAGCCGATGATGATAAGGGGGAGTGGTTGAAAGCTATGCAAGAGAAAATGAAATCCTTGCATAAGAACCACACTTATGATATGGTGAAATTACCTCAGGGCAAGAAAGCTCTGAGCAACAAGTGGGTGTTCAGAAAGAAGATTGAACAGAAGAATTCACAAACGAGCTTCAAGGCCAGACTTGTAGTGAAAGGGTTTGGTCTGATGAAATGTATAAACTTCAAGGAGATATTCTCACCAGTGGTGAAGATGACATCCATACGGGTGTTGCTTGGGTTGGCGGCTAGCATGAATCTAGAGATAGAGCAGTTAGATGTTAAAACTACCTTTCTCCATGGTGACCTGAAAGAAGAGATCTACATGCACTAACCAGAGGGGTTTGAAGTCAAGGGTAAAAAGCATATGGTGTGTAGCCTAAGGAAGAACGTGTTTGGGTTGAAACAAGCTCCAAGCAATAGTAAAAGAAGTTCGACTCGTTCATGTTAAAGCATGGATATGACAGAACGGAGTCGTACCACTGTGTGTTCACGTGCAAGTTCTCAGATGGTGATTTTTTAGTTCTGCTGTTATATGTTGATGACATGCTCATCATGGGTAAAGACATCAAGAAGATTGACAGGCTAAAATAGGAGTTGGGCAAGTCGTTTGCAATGAAAGACTTGGGCCCGGCTAAACAAATCCCAGGAATGGAGATAACCCGTGACAGAATCAGCAGAAAGCTTTGGTTGTCACAAAAGTGATATATTGAGAAAGTCCTAGAGCGGTTCAATATGAATGTAGCGAAGCCGGTCAGTACGCCACTGGATGGTCACTTCAAATTGAGCGACAAGCAGTGTCCAAAGATGAAGGCAGAGGTGGATAAGATGAGGAAGATACCCTACGAATCAGCGGTAGGAAGTTTGATGTATGCTATGGTGTGTACGCACCCAGACATAGCATATGCGGTTGATGTTGTTAGCCGGATCTTGCCAATCCTGACAAAGAGCATTGGGCAATGGTGAAATGGATATTGCGGTTTCTAAGAGGCTTATCCAGGTTGAGCCTATGTTATGGTGACGGAAAACCTGTGTTAGAAGGCTACACAGATGCAGATATGGCAGGTGACATAGACTTCAGGATGTCTACATCGGGGTTTATGTTCACGTTTGCAGGGGGAGCGGTCTCTTGGTAAAGCAAGTTACAGAAGGTAGTAGCATTGTCGACGATAGAGGTCGAGTACATTGCAGTTATAGAGGCATGTAAAGAGATGCTTTGGGTGAAGAGGTTCCTATAAGAACTTAGCCTGAAGCAGGAGCAGCACGTGGTGTATTGCGATAGTAAAAGTGCTATACACTTGAGTAAGAATCCAAGTTAGCACTCCAAGTCGAAGCACATAGTGATTCGGTATCATTGGATCAAGAATACTTTGGAACAGAAGGTGTTACAGCTTGAGAAGGTCCACACGGACGATAATGGGTCAGACATGATGACCAAGGCATTGCTCAAGGGCAAGTTTGGGTTTGTAGAAACCTGACTGGCTTGAAGAAGGTGAATTCCTCTTGAGTCGGAAAGGGGGAGATTTGATGAAATTTTCCTCCTCAGTTCAGAGGAGATGTGGTGCAGATCGGATGCCAAAAATCTTGGCATTACTACGCTGCTCGACCAGTCGAGGGCACTGCTCAACCGGTCGAGTGGGCCGCTCAACCAGTTGAGCGGTACTCGACTCAAAGTCCAGCGAGCTATTTGTTTTGGAATTCTGTGGGGCTCGACCAGTCGAGGGTCAGGCTCGACCGGTCGAGTGGTCCGCTCGACTGGTTGAGCACCCGGCTCGACTAGTCGAGGGTTACACAGATTCAGCCCAGATTTGGTGCAGACTGCGTAAATTTGAGGCGATTTCATTAGAGGTGCCGAAAGGAGTTGCCTAAACTATAAATAGAGGTCCTAGGGTTATTCTAGGGTAATGCAAGGGTGTTTCCTAAAGCTTTGCAAAGGGTTTTAGGGTTATCAAAAGGTGAGAGAAAGAGAAAAGAGAGAGAGGAAGCTTGCGGAAGGGAGGATTTTGCTCGTAGAGGTGATCTACTTCATAGTCGACATCTCAGCGCTTCCACGTCCTCGTGATCAGTGAGATCTCTCCATTTTCTTTATTCTCTTATTATTTATCCACTCCTTTGTAAGTGAAGAAGGTTTGATCCAAGCAGTGTGTTCTTGTGATCGGTTGTAACGTTCAACTTCATTGTGAATTGTTGCTCTGACGAGGTCCCGTGGTTTTTACCTCTTTGAGGTTTTCCACGTAAAATCTCTTGTGCCGTGTGGTTTATGCTTTAATTTATTTCATTGCTTTCTTATATCCCATAATTCAGGTGTTTTGGGAGGCAAGATCCAAGGTTTTTGTGCAATGCTCCCAACGATTTATCACAAAGCCGGCAAGGATAGAGAGGAAATTAAAATGAGTGTTTGTTTGACTCCGCCATCCAAACTTGTGGAATTATCCTCACTTAATTTTCATGACCATGCCAAGCACCCTGCCATGCATTTTGATGAGTGCCACTGCCTATTTATTAATAAGGAGGCTAACGACCACCTTTGCCATTCTCCTTTGGCAATAAGAATAGAAATCATTAGCGACACAATCTCTATTCCACGTGTGACACATGTATACAACGATTGGAACTGTTGATCTGGTTGACCACGTCGGCTGCCATGGGTGAAAATTACACCAATAGGACAACAATTCAACGGCTATGATTGGGCAATGACAACACATTGCATTTTGAATGGAAAGCTTGACTCTGTACTCCAAAGATATGCAGTAATAAAGATACCAAATTCAATTCGATAGGATGAGGGCAACCTTGCCTTACGTAACAGGGGTTTTTCAGCTGCAATGTAGCTTCCCGTTTTAAGTAATATAACGCTTATCTTGAATTTGCCTACATTATTTAGAAATTAAGGATAGTAAAAACCTATACCAGCTACTGTATGTATACATCTTCTTTTAGGTCTTCACGTAGAGTTCTTCCCATCTAGAGGGCCATTTCTTACAACATGCGTTTGGGCCAAAATAGTTCTAATAGTGTGCCTTTACAACCTAAAACAATTATGTCTTTAGCTCCCAAAACTTTGGTGGGCCATGCGATATAAAAAATCAAGCCAAAAACATCTAAAATCAAGCGTTGTGGTTCCTTGTAATTTTTGAATGGCCTGATTTGTTGGGACTGTTGGAGATCCGCCCTGCAGAAATACCTTAATTGGGATTCAAACAGACAAGAGAACGAACATCTAAGCAAATACACAGAGTTACGGTTTTCTGAGATCTTCTAAGAGAGAAAGCTAGAGTTTTGGCTCATTCATGTAATCTTCTCTGCATGGTAGAATGATCGTTACTTTGTGCCGTGGTTTTTTCCTGCAAGAATTTTCCACCTAAAAATCATGTGTTCTTTGTGTGTTTATTTAGATTTTCATTTTCTCTTGTTTGTTTCAATGTAGATTACGGTGCTTTTGCGGGACTGGATCTCCAACAAAGACTCCATGGATCCTTTTCAAATGCATCTTCTCAATCGATTAGATGGAATATAAAATGCACACTTGGCCTCACATATATGTAGTCTAGAGTATTTTAATGGCAGACATCTCTATCCCAACTACTACTGGTGGTGTGCCCACTTGAGTCTTGGATCAGCCTGATTTTTGGGCACCGAGGATAATATAGGGGTTTGCAAATGATGGACATATTGGATGTCCTTGATATATCATGGTGGACCACACATTGATTTGTATATCAAGTAAACATTTGTATTGGATTAGGCCGCAATTGGTTTACACCACTAGCATTAACACAAATTAATACAATCATGCGCATTTTCTATGCCTATCATAGAAAAATCACTATCATAGTGCATGCCATCAACAACACTAGTCATGCGATCAATGGATTAGGCAAGTAGAACTACTTAACTGCAGTGATTTACATTCAGTTCGTCATTGACGAAAGCCTTCCTACTTGTTAACACTTGCACGACATCTACCAACAAACACATCACATATGACCAACAAACAAACGGAGAGCAAACAGACATGACTCAAAATTTCTAGTTGGAGAGATGCTTGAAATATCATTTCTTACATTACATATAACAAACATCAACTTGCTATATATTATATGAATATAATATAATACATGCATGAGTCCTAGTCAACTGTATTTATTTTTTACTGTGGCAAGTTGGCTCGCGGCTCACAAGGTACGACTTCAAATCCGATTTCACGTCTCAATAGCCCTCTTCTTAGTGGAATTTACAATTATGCCATTTTGATAAGTATATTTTCTTAGTGGAATTCTCAATTATGCCATTTGTAACTCAATATTCTAACAAGTAGTACTTCAAATTAAGAACCAAAAATTCCATCGTTATGCTTTTTAAGGAGAGAATTTCCGTAATTGCCCTTGTTTAAGTCTTCATTAAAAGGTGGAGAATCTAGAGTTATATGTCCATGACATAGGCAAAGGTGCACACTAGGTCTCACGCAAAAAATTGTGGGGATCATATATATATATAATATATATATATATAATATATATATATATATATATATGGAAATGGTTCTATGAGGTCGACCTCATGGGAACTTCCCATGAGATCGAACTGTGTGGCCCCACAGTGATGTACGTTGAACATCTACCCCATCAATCAGATGCAACATTCCATGGTAGGCGACAAGCTTAAAAATTAAGTTAATCCATGACTTGGTGGGCCACACCACATACAACAGCTGAGTGGGATTACCCTCCCATTAAGACATTCGTAATCATTTATTGGGTCCATCGAGATTTGGTTCATAGATTCAGCCCATTCATTGTGTGTGTCCCACTTGGATGAGGAGTCCGACCAAGTTTCAGCTGCATCTATAACTCAGGTGGGCCCCACCAAGTGCTTTTATATGTTTTAAGAATGTCTTCACATAGTTTTAGATGGTATGGCCCACCTTAGTTTCGTATATGGCTGATTTTTGGGATATACTATAACCTAAAGGGGACCCATCAAATGCACGGCGATGATGTTCGACACACATCATGGTGGGGCCCACACAACTCAACCTTATAGTACCATTTCACACACACACACACACACACACACACACACACACACACATATATATATAGAAATGATCACTTGCACACTTGTTCGCACGGCTAGGTGCGAACCTTGACGTTAGAAACGGATTGCATATTTACAGCTTTGTTAGCAAGGTGGTTATTAACAGTGCTCTGTGGGCCCCATTATGTTGTATGTGTTTCAAATAAGAAACAAAAAGCATTTGATTTGGGGAATTATTTTATTCAAGCATAAGAGAGAGAGAGAGAGAGTAAGAAGGCAATCATCATGTTTTATTAATACTAAGTTCATTTGCATCCTCAAATAACCCTTGATTCTAAGATAGATCATTCAAAATGTACAAATTGACAAAGTTCAAATATTCAAGTCAAATATCAAATCCGGCAGCATTTCGGCTCTTGATTTGATCATCTCTTTAAGAGGAATATAATATGAGTCTCTTCTACTAATTCCTCCTCTTGAAGCTTAGAACAGAAGAAATTTGGAGGCTTGGCCATTTCAGCAGCATAACAACCCTTTAACTTCACAGACTGCAGGACAGTCTGGTTGCGCGGACCCGCGGAACGGATATTGATTGCGCGGACCCGGGCAACCGACCGGAGCTTCTTCTCTTACCTTCAATATCCTTCCTTGCTTTACTTCCTCTCTGAAATCTTCAATCCTGCTTTAATGAAGGAGGGGATGGGGTATTTATAGGCCTTCGCACGTGTGACACCTCGATTTTGGTGCCATGGGACCCACCTTTCAATGCTTGAGATCTTTTACAAAGAATCAGTCCCAGAATTAGTTGTGCGAACCTACGCAACTGATATTTTGGTTGCGCGGTCCCGCGCAAACTACCTTCCACTACTTCGGATCCTTTTCAGAGAATCAAACCCTGTACGTCAGTTGAGCGATTCTGCACAACTGTCATTTTGGTTGCACGGTCCCGCGCAATCAATATCCCTCGCGCGGTCCGGCGCAATCAATATTGCTGTTTGTGCAGTCAGGCGTAATACTAAGCTATTCTTTCTTCTCTTCAAATTAACACATGATGGAAACTTTGCACATTTTTTGTGCACCAACAGTATGTATCCCATCCATGCCTTCCATCCATTTTCCAGACTAATTTATGACATGAGCCCCAAAAATGAGTAAGATCTAAATCTCATATGGACCACACCACAGGAATGAGTGGTGATTGAACAATTACCATTAAAAACTTCATAGGGTTCGCAAAAGTTTTAAATTAAGTTGATATTTTCATTTTCTCTTCATCTAGGTGTGAGTGACCTAATCAAGATGACAAATAAATATTACAGTGAGCCTTATGAAGTTTTTAATGGTGGACATTCAATCTTACTCATTTTCAGGCTAGTAATATATAATAATCTTAAAAAAAATAAATTTGATGGACGGCTTCAATAAAACACGTATATATCATGCGGGGCCAACACAACACTCTCAGTGGTGTCCTCGCAGTAGACGTTGTCAGTGAGCAATCCGCCTCGGAAACGGATTGCCACTAGCCAATGGGCAGTGGTCGGTGCTCCGTGGGCTCCACCATGATGTATGTGTTTCATCCATGCCGTCCACCCAATATTCCACATTATTTTATGGTATGAGCCCAAAAATGAGTTGATCCAAATCTCACGTGTACCTCATAATGTTGATTGATCGCCCACCATTAGAAACTTCTCGGGGGCCGCAAAGTTTTAGATCTAGCTGATATATATTTTTTTAATGGTGGACCTTTAATGAACTAATCAACGGGTTAGATGTCAAATAACCATTACAGTGGGGCCCAGGAGGTTTTTAATGGTGGGCCTTTAATCACTATTGTTTTCTTGTGGTGTGGTCCACCTTAGATTTAGATCTACCTCATTTTTGGGATCAAGCCCTAAAATTATCTTTCAAAATGGATGGACGGCGTGGATAAAACACTTACATCATGGTGGGGTACACATAGCATCGACCACTAGCCACCTAGCCGGTAGCAGCGACACTGGGATTTCCGGAAAATCCTTCAGCAGGAAGTTCCTGCCCAGGAAACCCAGGTGGGGCCACTATTAGAGTTGGGCATCGGACCGAGTCGAATCGGATTGGGCCCAACTCGACCAGGTCCGAGTTCTGCATGGCCTGACCCGAACTCGGTCAGATCGGGACCGAGTCTGGGTCCTCTGACCAGATCCGATCCTAAACCATGCTGACCTGGACCGATCCGAGTCCGACTCGGTCAGGAAAACTGAGTCGAATTGGATTGGCCCAGGTTCGGATTGGGGTTTTTGTCCTTATGTAAAGTTGTAGTAACGCTGTAGTTTTTATAATGCAAGCAAACCAAAATATGAAGGACTCTGTGCAAGGAATCCATTTTACCAACATCTCTGCCATGATTGACTTAAATTAAGGACTAACTTGGAGAGCTATAAATATCAATCGAGAAACTTAGAATGGTTGGTCAACATGAATTTGAATTTTTGCTCTGTTGGTTCTGTTTAGACAATTTCTGAAGCTGAGCATGTCAGAAGGTTGGGAAAGAAAATCATGGGTAGGTTAGGCATGCACAAATAGATTATAGAGATACATGGCTAGAGAAAATGGCATTTTTATCATTTGTTAATGGCACATTGTCTCTAAAATGACATTGCTGGTACGATTGTTAAACCATTGTCTAATGGACCTAAATGTTTTCCAAAGCAATAAAACACAAGTCCAAAATCTTCTCATCCAAACATCCATAAAGTTAGCAATTAGATTCAAATGTATAACCCATATGTTCAATGACAAAAAGGAAAATCAAAATAAAAAATTCAATCAATTATTTAAAACCAGAACTGGACCGCCACCGTTTAGTTCAAAGCAGTCCAACTGCCAGTTCCACCTGCTATATTAATGTGCATGTGAATATGTATAGCGGCATCAGACAAATCTTTTTTTTTTTTTTTTTTTCTTTTTTAACTTGTGAGCTACTTAATAGCCAATAGGCATTCTAATAAATTAATCTTTAGCAACAATAAAAAAAGCCAAAAGGATGGCATGTTTGATGATTATGTCATGCACTCCTACAATAACATTCCAAGTAAATGTTTTGGTATGCACAATGAGGGGACTTTTATGCCATTTACTAAGACAAGGATCATAGGCATCGAACATAGATATCTAAAGAACTTGACATCAATCATAACAAAATGTTATAAATTCATAGACATCAATCAACACAAATAAAATTAAAGAGATATTGGCATCAGCCTTCAATATCTCTTTGAAACCTAATTTACATATCAAATAACACTATTAAGAGATCAACAAAGAGAAAATAGAGTTTAAAAACACAGAACTTGCAAACCTTCAAAATACAACAAATGAATGAAAATTGCTAAAATACAAAAATAAGAGATGGTGGACATCATTATGAAGACATCATTCATGGAAGCACCTTTACAGTCCTGTAACACCTCGGTTCCCGGAACCCGAGTACATTACTCGTTTTCCAAAAACCCAAGTGTTAACCTCTGAAAGCACCTAAATTCTACGTACACATTTTTTTTTCCTTTATCAGAGTTCTTAATATAGCGGGATGGAAATAAATCAAATATTAGAGTGAGTCCAATCATACATAACCAATGTTTCAAGTGGTTACCCGGAAACTTATACAAACCAATGTCTTAACCTTTACAAATATAACAGTATAAATTAAGTACAAATAAAATCAGGAATGAAGAGTCGCAAGATCATCTGGCTCCTCCCAGTCAACATGAAAACCAGCATACGCGTCATCTACGTCCTGCACACTGAGTACAGTTCGATAGCGTCAATAGCTATCCAGTGAGGTATAACCCCCAAGATTTAACACAACATCAAGATAATTAAGCACAGTTATCAGAGACAGTATATAACAAATATTACACAATGATTATCATGGAAATCAGGTGAGGTTCAACAAATACGCATTCATTAAATAAATCATACAAAATAACCTTGTTTAAATGCATGGATGTATGCACATGCTCACAGACCTGGGGATGCACATCCAGCTGGTAAAAAGTCGTCCAAGGAGAACTAGTCACCCGGAAAAGACTATGATATATAGATCGTCCAAGGAGGATTAGTAACTCGGAAAAATACGTAAAAGTATGCCCAAGGAGAACTAACCACCCGGAAAAGACTGTAATAATACATAAATCGCCCAAGGGGGATTAGTCGCCCAAAAATACGCAAAGGTACGCCCAAGGAGAACTAACCACCCGGAAAAGACTGTAATAATACATAGATCGCCCAAGGAGGATTAGTCACTCGGAAAAATACACAAAGGTACGCCCAAGGATAACTAACCACCCGGAAAAGACCATGATAATATATGCCATGAAATGCATGATTAGCCCAACCATTATTATTCCAATTTCAAACAATCACTTTAAGAAGCTCAAAGGTCACTATGGGAGGTTTGTCACCCAGCATAGGCCGACAGCTCAGGCATAGTGTCCCATTCCACCATCCCCGGCTCATGAGACTAACAACAGGATGTTTTAAAGGTGACCTACACAACAAGTGGCCAATTATAGTTCTACAAGTGGAACTTACCATCGCGAGGTCGTAAGAAAGTAGTCCGTCAAAGCCATGTAGGCAAATAATCTATTAAAACCGCCAGGGCAAATGGTTCATCCCAAGGATGTAATAAAAATGGGATTATCCCCATAAAGCCACAAAGGCACTAAGGATCCACAATATGGTAATTCCACAACATAACTTTATTTAATCCACAACACAAATGGCCACTAGTTCGAGGACCTCCAAGCATTCCATTAAGTAATTATGGATGATAAATTAAATCACGTATGATAACATCAAGATAGCACATGCATATTTAAAGCGTACATTTTAAATCATATTAAAGACATTTAATTCACGTCAAATCCAATTCATCAATTATCTTGGGAAATCAGAATCAGTAAGAACAATCCACTACGTTAAGCAATTAATGAGATAAATGAACAGGGAAAAATAACAGAGTTAATCATCAAGATGTAGAAAAGCCTGAAGGGTGATCCTCACCTTTCAAAAGTTAGTGCGTCTCCCATGATGTTAGGGTTAATCGTAAACGCCTTATTTGTGAAGATCTAGTTGTGAAACTTGACCCATGCTTGGCCCACTTGCTCTTGACACAGTGGGTCGACTCACTGAGTCAACTCAGCTTGACACTCTCTTCTTCTTTTTCTCTTGTATTTTTCTCCTTTTCCTTCCTTCCTTCTTCTTTCTTCCTTCTGCTTTCTCCTTCTACTCTCTCTAGAGTCTCACAAGACCTAAACCCAAGTTAGTAGAACGTTGGTCCCTACCAGACTGAGTTGACTCAGTTCGGGTCAACTCGGTGCGGCAAAACCGGTAGTGACCCAACTTGCTTTCCTTTCTCTCTTTCCTTTCTCTCTTCTCTTTCTCTTTCAATCTCATGACCAGCATGGGGGCCGGACCAAACCAAACACAACTCAGCTCAACTTGTCGAAGATGGGTTGAGCCAACAAGACTGAGTCAGCTCGTTCGCAACCTGTTGGCCCCCCTTTCCTTCTCCTCTTTTCGTACTTCCTCCTTTTTCTCCCTCTCTCCATCATCTTCTTTTCTTTTCTTTCTTCTCTCACAGACCAGGCCTCTTCTCAACCCATCTGGGACCCGATCTCGCCACAGGAATCTTGACTCCAGCTGAGCGGTGCGGTAATAGCAGCGGCCACAACCCTCATCTCTCTCTCACTCTATCTTCTCTCCTTCTTCTCTTATTCCGTTCTCCCCTCTTCCTTTCTGCTTCCATCTTTCTCTTTCCCTGTTAGGAAGATCAAACGCAGTGCTGGACTCATCCCGGGGCTTGCAGTAACTCGAACCGAGTCGACCAGATGAGGTGCGGCTTCGAAAACGGCGCCCTCTCTTTTCCATTTTTCTCATTCTCTTTCTCCCTTTCCATCTTTTGAGAGGATTGCCCTAAATGGCAACCTTTTATAAGGCTTCTTAATTATTTTCTAGAGGCTTCTACAACAACTTATCAGCGGATTAGTCGCAGGTTAATCGTTTCTACCCGCCCAAGATTTGATATGGTAGCTCTGGTTTCGGGTTACATGGCATCAATCGGATGTTGTAGATGGTTTTAGGTACCATAGGTCACTGAATAGACGTCTTTGATCAGGAGGTGGGGCCCACTGAGAGAAGATGGTTTTTTTTAGATAGACGGTGAAGATGATTCTGCTGGTAATGGCGGAAATCCTACGGACGGTTGATTTAAAGATCAGTAACGTTTGGATGGCTCTGATGGGTCGTAAGGACCATGTGGGACCCACCATTCACTTAACAAATCCCAAAATATCATGCTTTCACGAGTTTCTCCGCCCCAACTAACAACTCGTGCACTTGCGAGTTTCTCGTGAGAATCCCGTTTTGGTTAAGACGCTCTCATTTGTCGCCCTAAGATCAACGTCTGAAAGCTGCTGAGCGGTTCTTTAGAGAGAGGTAACGGTTGAGGTCGTGCCAACTGGCCGAAACCAAAAGATGCTTTCCGTCTTTCTCTTCGTGGCTGTGGGAAATCCTAAAACGGAAATGGATAAAGGGCCAGGATGCGTCGTGTTGAGTGGCTGGGATTTGAAGGACTTCTCTTTGATCAGATTGCCAACCTGGCAAACGGATGAAGAAACGGACCTTTCCGTTTTTGGAAGAGCGGCTGCACACCACTGTTTTGTGCTAGCGATCGTGTACCTACACACGGGAAGTAACGTGTAAAAATAGCTAGGTTTTGGTCAGACCACTCGTTCAGACCAGATGGACGGTTCTGATCAAGGGTGTGGTTGAAGATGATGGGCCACAACAACTTCAAACGGACATCGTCCGTATAAACAGCGTGCGACGTGAAAAGAAAAGGGAAATTCCCTTTTTCAAATGGGAGTCAGGTTTTGATTGGAATATCATGGCCTAGATGATGGACGGTTCGGATCATTGATGGCGGTCATGATGGTGGGCCATGAGCCATCACAGCCATCCCTCGTCCGTTTAAAGTTCCTGCGGCGGGAAAACAGGAGACGGAGAGAAAATCTCTCCTTTTCTTGTTATAATCGGGTCAACACGGTCAAACCGTGTTGACAGGTTCGGTGCATTGCGAGAACATGCACACTCGTGCACAGGCAGTTGCGGTGGGACCCACTCTGACGTATATGAATGAGATCTAATCCATTCATCAGTTTTGTGCGATTCTGTTAAGGTGATGGATAAAGAGTGAGGTCAATTAGGTGATTAGGTGAACCATAATACATGATTTACGTGCCTAAATGGCACCATTTGACGATCCTCGAAGTTCCGACGGTCGGATCATTTTCCATTTTCATCTTAATGGTAAAAAAAGTCTCAGGATCCCCTTAGCTAGTTAGGTGACTCAATACGCATTCATTATTGTATTAATTATCAATTTTAAAACTTCATTATCATTATCATTATCATTATCAACATTATTATTATTATTATTATTATTATTATTTAAAGTTTTAAAATTGTTGAGTCTAGAGCTGTTCTCATAGTAGATTAACACCTACGAGTCGTGTGCTTAATTCTTAAAGTATCTTAACTGTTTAGTGGCCCACAACACACGAATGTCTAATTACCAATCTCGACTTCTCAACCGTTCAAATGGCCCAACGGTTGGATCGACCCGTATTTAGCTATCAATCACCCTACGGATTTTAAGAATGTTTAAGTGAAATATGTGAGTTGAATATGAAGTCAAATAATTTGATGTGTGCTTTCAAAGGATAGACGGATGTAAGCCCGATGGACAATGGATTTGATGGATTGATAATTCATCTTGAAGAGTAATGAGTGGACAACTTGACCAATGGATGGAGATTACTTACCATGATTAGACTTAGGACAGATGTGGGTAAACGTTCACAAAAGCTAGGCCAGTATTTATACTATGTTAGGTTACATGGTAACACCCAACACTTCTGAAAAGTACAGGATGTTACAATCTACCCCCCTTAAAGAAAATCTCGTCCTCGAGATTTAATGCTTCTAATAGGATTAAGGACAATTACAATGTAATTTGTGGTGACTTTAAGCATCCATTGTTTTCTTATAAAGGTTTTTGTTTGTGTATAACAACACATATCACTATCTATTAGAACTGGGGTCGTTACAGTTGAATTGTTGATATGATGGGCATTCGGTCGATAGTTAATAGAACCAACTGTGAAAATCCTAACCATCAAAATGGTGGTCAGCAATGCAGGATTGAGAACGAAAATACAGCAAGTTTCCACATTCACCCAAGAAACAACCAAAGACATCACAACTAGGATTTTCTAATATGGAGATTTTTGGTTGCGCAGATGAGATCTAGGTGGGACCAGTCTTATCAATGGTTTGGATCTGTGAAACATGAGCAACACTTGTACAAACTAACAACCTAACAACCTAACATAACTGTAGAAAGTACAAACTCACAGCCCCAACTTTAGCACCAGAGCATACCGTAAGGTACAACCATGGCCCCCACCCATTTGTGAATAGGTAACGCAGGTGTAGATAAAAAAAAAATTTGGTTAAGTCTTGATAGGTGGCAATTCTAATACTTCACAAGTCATAGAATTAGTCACATTTTTATTTTATTTATTTATTTGGCATGGTAGAAGCGCTTACCTCTAACCATGGTCTAAAAATACACACCCAAATGAGTGAAAATCTTAGTACTATATAAAACCCAAAAGAACTTCCTGGAGAAGATGGGGTAATTCAAGATGAGGCCAAAAATGCAGTGTTATGTTTTTCATTAGACCATTTCAACCTTGAAAGGTTTGGAAATCTTGTGTAAAGAAAAAAAAATCATTTGATTATGGCGTGTCATGTGGGAGTTTTGTTATCTTCGATGAGGTAAAACTAAATGAAACAATGATACATAAAAATGTAATTCTTGAATCTAGACAACTCAAGCATCATATGCATATTGTAGTGACCACATCAAGATGTGTTTTTCAGTCTACTTATGTTGCACTAGTTTTCTAACAGACAGGCGTGCATGCATATGTGGATGCATACACACCCATTGGTTTTTAACCCTTTTGACGTAGAAAAACTTGACTTCGTCTACTCAACCGAATCTCAAGTCAAATATCTCAGTCAGAGCCAAGTTTTTAGTTGTTAACCCTAGCGAGAAACATGTACAACTATCGTGAGTGTTTGCAAATAATATCTACCTGCCGACCACTAACTTTCAAAGATACAGCTACTTAGGAGGAATTCATACGGATCATCAAGCCAATAATATCAATAGCATTGTTAGGTATTTTGTATCTATGCGGCTCATGGCTATGCGATCTAGACCGTTGATCTGTCAGGCCCCACAGTGGATGGGCCACTCCTAAGAATCTAATTGATGCAACAACGTTAATGCTTCAACCAGTGGTCCACAAATTGATGGCTATGAAAAGAAATACAGAGATGGGACACATTCAGCGGGACAAGCAAAAGAGAGGATGGATATTTGAGTCCAAAATTTTGCTAATTTCATCTAGGTTTTCGAATTTAGTCCTAATGTGCTCAGTCTAGGGTTAGAAGTTCAACCAAAACTCCATAATGTCTCCTCCAGTTTATTCTACGTACTGGAATTTATAAGGAATATTGTCTCTAACTAAAGGGACATATTGGGAGAGTTCAGATTATGATTCGTACGTAATACAATTTGGAATTTGTTTTCCCCTGGTACTTATGTAGTTGCCAATTTCAAGTAACTGTTCTAATAGTTTATGATGAATTCAAAGTACTTGTTTCTATGTTCAAATAACTCGTCCTAAAATTTTTAAAGGAGACTAAGGTTTCAAATTTCCATGGAATTTATCAATCTAGATAGCATTCTTAATTATTTTCTAAGGGGACCTAGTGTTTGGTTTACAAGTCCAGACAATCAATAGTTCAAAATGGGAACCTAAGTTTGGGTATCTACCTTCACAAACTCTTTCTAAACTAAAGAAAATTTACTTAAGTTAAAATAACTAATTCCAACTTCCTAACTTAAGACATTTAAGGTCTGTATAAGTCCGTTTCCCAAAGGCAAGGTTTGTCTAGACTCTCTCTGATACCAACTTGTAACACCTCAGTTCCCGGAACCCGAGTACATTACTCGTTTTCCAAAAACCCAAGTGTTAACCTCTGAAAGCACCCAAATTCTACGTACACAGTTTTTTTCCTTTATCAGAGTTCTTAATATAATGGGATGGAAATAAATCAGATATTAGAGTGAGTCCAATCATACATAACCAATGTTTCAAGTGGTTACCCGGAAACTTATACAAACCAATGTCTTAACCTTTACAAATATAACAGTATAAATTAAATACAAATAAAATCAGGAATGAAGAGTCGCAAGATCATCTGGCTCCTCCCAGTCAACATGAACACCAGCATACGCGTCATCTACGTCCTGCACACTGAGTACGGTTCGATAGCGTCAATGGCTATCCAGTGAGGTATAACCCCCAAGATTTAACACAACATCAAGATAATTAAGCATAGTTATCAGAGACAGTATATAACAAATATTACACAATGATTATCATGGAAATCAGGTGAGGTTCAACAAATACGCATTCATTAAATAAATCATACATAATAACCTTGTTTAAATGCATGGATGTATGCACATGCTCACAGACCTGGGGATGCACATCCAGCTGGTAAAAAGTCGCCCAAGGAGAACTAGTCACCCGGAAAAGACTATGATATATAGATCGCCCAAGGAGGATTAGTAACCCGGAAAAATACGCAAAAGTATGCCCAAGGAGAACTAACCACCCGGAAAAGACTGTAACAATACATAGATCACCCAAGGGGGATTAGTCGCCCAAAAATACGCAAAGGTACGCCCAAGGAGAACTAACCACCCTGAAAAGACCGTAATAATACATAGATCGCCCAAGGAGGATTAGTCACCCGGAAAAATACACAAAGGTACGCCCAAGGATAACTAACCACCCACCCGAAAAGATCATGATAATATATGCCATGAAATGCATGATTAGCCCAACCATTATTATTCCAATTTCAAACAATCACTTTAAGAAGCTCAAAGGTCACTATGGGAGGTTTGTCACCCAGCATAGGCCGACAGCTCAGGCATAGTGTCCCATTCCACCATCCCCTCCCGGCTCATGAGACTAACAACAGGATGTTTTAAAGGTGACCTACACAACTAGTGGCCAATTATAGTTCTACAAGTGGAACTTACCATCGCAAGGTCGTAAGAAAGTAGTCCGTCAAAGCCATGTAGGCAAATAATCTATTAAAACCGCCAGGGCAAATGGTTCATCCCAAGGATGTAATAAAAATGGGATTATCCTCATAAAGCCACAAAGGCACTAAGGATCCACAATATGGTAATTCCACAACATAACTTTATTTAATCTATAACACAAATGGCCACTAGTTTGAGGACCTCCAAGCATTCCATTAAGTAATTATGGATGATAAATTAAATCACGTATGATAACATCAAGATAGCACATGCATATTTAAAGCGTACATTTTAAATCATATTAAAGACATTTAATTCACGTCAAATCCAATTCATCAATTATCTTGGGAAATCAGAATCAGTAAGAACAATCCACTACGTTAAGCAATTAATGAGATAAATGAACAGGGAAAAATAATAGAGTTAATCATCAAGATGTAGAAAAGCCTGAAGGGTGATCCTCACCTTTCAAAAGTTAGTGCGTCTCCCATGATGTTAGGGTTAATCGTAAACGCCTTATTTGTGAAGATCTAGTTGTGAAACTTGACCCATGCTTGGCCCACTTGCTCTTGACACAGTGGGTCGACTCACTGAGTCAACTCAGCTCGACACTCTCTTCTTCTTTCTCTCTTTTATTTTTCTCTTTTTCCTTCCTTCTTTCTTCTTTCTTCCTTCTGCTTTCTCCTTCTACTCTCTCTAGAGTCTCACAAGACCCAAACCCAAGTCAGTAGAACGTTGGTCCCTACCAGACTGAGTTGACTCAGTTCGGGTCAACTCGGTGCGGCAAAACCGGTAGTGACCCAACTTGCTTTCCTTTCTCTCTTTCCTTTTCTCTTCATGTCTTTCTCTTTCAATCTCATGACCAGCATGGGGGCCGGACCAAACCAAACACAACTCAGCTCAACTTGTCGAAGATGGGTTGAGCCAACAAGACTGAGTCAGCTCGTTCGCAACCTGTTGGCCCCCCTTTCCTTCTCCTCTTTTCGTACTTCCTCCCTTCCTCTTTTCTCCATCATCTTCTTTTCTTTTCTTTCTTCTCTCTCACAGACTAGGCCTCTTCTCAACCCATCTGGGACCCGATCTCGCCACAGGAATCTTGACTCCAGCAGAGCGGTGCGGCAATAGCAGCGGCCACACCCTCATCTCTCTCTCACTCTATCTTCTCTCCTTCTTCTCTGATTCCGTTCTCCCCTCTTCCTTTCTGCTTCCATCTTTCTCTTTCCCTGCTAGGAAGATCAAACGCAGTGCTGGACTCATCCCGGGGCTTGCAGTAACTCGAACCGAGTCGACCAGACGAGATGCGGCTTCGAAAACGGCGCCCTCTCTTTTCCAATTTTCTCATTCTCTTTCTCCCTTTCCATCTTTTGAGAGGATTGCCCTAAATGGCAACCTTTTATAAGGCTTCTTAATTATTTTCTAGAGGCTTCTACAACAACTTATCAGCGGATTAGTCGCAGGTTAATCATTTCTACCCGCCCGAGATTTGATATGGTAGCTCTGGTTTCGGGTTACATGACATCAATCGGATGTTGTAGATGGTTTTAGGTACCATAGGTCACTGAATAGACGTCTTTGATCAGGAGGTGGGGCCCACTTAGAGAAGATGGTTTTTTTTAGATAGACGGTGAAGATGATTCTGCTGGTAATGGCAAAAATCCTACGGACGGTTGATTTAAAGATCAGTAACGTTTGGATGGCTCTGATGGGTCGTAAGGACCTTGTGGGACCCACCATTCACTTAACAAAACCCAAAATATCGTGCTTTCACGAGTTTCTCTGCCCCAGCTAACAACTCGTGCACTTGCGAGTTTCTCGCGAGAATCCCATTTTGGTTAAGACGCTCTCGTTTGTCGCCCTAAGATCAACGTCTGAAAGCTGCTGAGCGGTTCTTTAGAGAGAGGTGACGGTTGAGGTCGTGCCAACTGGCCGAAACCAAAAGATGCTTTCCGCCTTTCTCTTCGTGGCTGTGGGAAATCCTAAAATGGAAATGGATAAAGGGCCAGGATGCATCGTGTTGAGTGGTTGGCATTTGAAGGACTTCTCTTTGATCAGATTGCCAACCTGGCAAACGGATGAAGAAACGGACCTTTCCGTTTTTGGAAGAGCGGCTGCACACCACTGTTTTGTGCTAGCGATCGTGTACCTACACACGGGAAGTAACGTGTAAAAATAGCTAGGTTTTGGTCAGACCACCCGTTCAGACCAGATGGACGGTTCTGATCAAGGGTGTGGTCGAAGATGATGGGCCACAACAACTTCAAACGGACATCGTCGTATAAACACCCGCGTGCGACGTGAAAAGAAAAGGGAAATTCCCTTTTTCAAATGGAGTCAGGTTTTGATTGGAATATCATGGCCTAGATGATGGACGGTTCGGATCATTGATGGCGGTCATGATGGTGGGCCACGAGCCATCACAACAACCCTCGTCCGTTTAAAGTTCCTGCGGCGGGAAAACAGGAGACGGAGAGAAAATCTCTCCTTTTCTTGTTATAATCGGGTCAACACGGTCAAACCGTGTTGACAAGTTCGGTGCATTGCGAGAACATGCACACTCGTGCACAGGCAGTTGCGGTGGGACCCACTCTGACGTATATGAATGCGATCTAATCCATTCATCAGTTTTGTGCGATTCTGTTAAGGTGATGGATAAAGAGTGGGGTCAATTAGGTGATTAGGTGAACCATAATACGTGATTTACGTGCCTAAATGGCACCATTTGACTATCCTCGAAGTTCCGACGGTCAGATCATTTTCCATTTTCATCTTAATGGTAAAAAAAGTCTCAGGATCCCCTTAGCCAGGAATCGACTGTTGGATTAGGGTTTAGGTGACTCAATACGCATTCATTATTGTATTAATTATCAATTTTAAAACTTCATTATCATTATCATTATCATTATCAACATTATTATTATTATTATTATTATTATTATTATTATTATTATTATTATTATTATTATTATTATTATTATTATTATTTAAAGTTTTAAAATTGTTGAGTCTAGAGCTGTTCTCATAGTAGATTAACACCTACGAGTCGTGTGCTTAATTCTTAAAGTATCTTAACTGTTTAGTGGCCCACAACACACGAATGTCTAATTACCAATCTCGACTTCTCAACCGTTCAAATGGCCCAACGGTTGGATCGACCCGTATTTAGCTATCAATCACCCTACGGATTTTAAGAATGTTTAAGTGAAATATGTGAGTTGAATATGAAGTCAAATAATCTGATGTGTGCTTTCAAGGGATAGACGAATGTAAGCCCGATGGACAATGGATTTGATGGATTGATAATTCATCTTGAAGAGTAATGGGTGGACAACTTGACCAATGGATGGAGATTACTTACCATGATTAGACTTAGGACAGATGTGGGTAAACGTTCACAAAAGCTAGGCCAGTATTTATACTATGTTAGGTTACATGGTAACACCCAACACTTCTGAAAAGTACAGGATGTTACAAGTCCAATGAACAAATTCCCACACCTTAGCACATGGAGATGGTGGATCCCACTCAACAAGAAAACCCTAGAATGGGTGCTTCAAATTTGAAAGAGAAGACAATGTGTTAGATTGCACCATTATTTCATGAAAATATCATGATATATTGTGCCACAGTAGACATGATATTTAGTGCAACCAAGATGTTAAGAAGTTGTATGGATAAAAAATTGTATGGTTGCGACAAATACCATGAAATTTCATGACTAATTAGTCTAATTTGGTGTAGATTTTCATGAAATTTGGTACCAAACACACTTTAAGCTAAAATTTAAAGATAATAAAGAAAGAAAAAGAAAAAGATTAGGCCATAAAAGCAAAGGAGCATCCAAACGAAAGAACATTCTTCACTTCGAAAGTAAATAAATTATGTCCAACATTGTGACACCCCATACCTTTGGTACTCGGGTGTTACCCTTTCAAAGTCTACATTAACTCAAGTCGATTTTGGACTAATCAACTGACTTGAACTCAACGCATGTAGGAAGGAGGTTCCAGGCAAAATTAGAACATCCATCTAGGTCTCCGAGAGCCGGGGCACGCCCTACAGCAATCCAAAAGGGGAGGTAAATAATCCGAACGCTCTAATTTTAAGTCATCATGTCAGCTTATACTAGTACAATACACTGGCCACCAACCCTTAAGAATTAGTTAATGATAAATCAAGCTTTCATCATAACCAGTGCCGTATTTTAACCGTTGAAAATAAGTATCAAACCACTGAATCAACCAATCGCATCACAACAGGCCGATAATGGGCCAAAGGGTGTGTAACGGTCCACCTAGGCCGCAAGTCTACCCAAAAAGGCATAGACCTAGACCCCTGCAACGACCTACAGAGTAGTTGAACGGATCTGATCCATCGTGATCGTTTCTACGGGCCTCACACAGCAAGTACGTGCATCCCATGCACTGGCACGTGATGTGCACTGGACTCATTGCTCGGTCAAACAAGCTATGACCGAGCTCCTCCTTACATCTTTAAAAAAAAATTCCCCTCCCGCCTAAACAGAGGCTCCTGCAACCAAAAACTTGAGCTCCTGTGTGGACCACACGCGATCGCCTTCCGAACCATCCGGTCCGTTCAAAGTTTCAACGGGACCCAGATTAGCAAACCCTTTAGCCCTTTTCTCTCCCCGAAACGGACGGGGAAGATGAACTACCACCGTCCAACACCATGCACGTGGAAGGCGTCCATGAGATGGGACCATGTTAGGATCGTCCGGGCGGCTCGCAAATCGGTCCGATCGTGTGATCTCGTCCGTCCTTTTCCCCGTGGGAAACACGCCTCTCTTGTTGCCCAAAACGGCCAAACCAGGCCTGTAAAAATAAAGGGGAGAGAAAAGTTTTCCTACCCGGGAAAGGAAGGGGCTGGTGCAGTTTCAGCCGTCCGATCGAAGGGTCGTTCCCAGCCGTTCCTTTCTCCCTCTCCCTCTATATAAACGACCCTGTAGAGCTAGGGATTTACGCCAAGTGCAAAAAGAGAATGAGAGTATTGAGGAAACAGAGAGTGAGAAAGAGAGAGCGTTAAGGCAGTGAGTGAGGGGAAAGGAGTGAAAAAAAAAGCTGGGAAACCGAACCAGGTGCGATGAGTTGCACTACTCTAGGGGAAAAACACCTTCTCCTTGTTCGTTTTCCCATTCCTGATGTTCTTCTTTTTTCTTTTTTTTTTTTTTTTTTTTTCTTTTTCTTTGGTTGTTTCATTCCTAGTTCCTTTCTTTACAGTAGCTAGTAGTGGGTGATGCTCACCTAGGATCCAATGGTAGCTGGAACTCGGGCCTGATATCAGTTAAATAATGGCTGGGAATCAGTCCGGGAATAGCAACGTCTGGAGGTCGAGGTCGAGCCAAGCAATGACACCACCTTGGGCTGCATCAGATGCCGTTTGGTCGCTGTTTTGGGCCGGAACTGAGCCAACAAATGGCCCTGTTCCGGGCTGAAATCCGACCCATCCAAAGCCTCCATTTCGGGCTGAGGTCTGGCCAAACGGTGGTTAGAAGCAAGACCAACCCAAGGCTCTGTGTGGAGCTAAAACTGTGTGTTACAAACAGGCCGTGCGTCGGCCCTGTTCTTGTGCTAAACCGACCAAGAAAGGGTCGGATTTCAATCAGCAACGGGCCCAGATGATGACCGGATGTCATGACGAAGTCAAAACTCTGGTTGCTTTGGGAGCTAGCCAAGCAATGGCTACCTTCCAAACAGAGATAGCAAAGCCAATCAATGGCCGAGGTTGGATTGAACGAACGGCAGGAAACAAACCATGTTGGCAGTTGAGAACATGTCGTTGTAGCTGAAAGCGGGCCCCATCTGGTCACAATTAGATGGGTCGAGGCCTATTCCCTCTACCTACCTGGCTGAAAGTAACACTTCGATCTGCTCTCTGAAACTGAGTAGTCGGGTACTACGTTGGTGCAACTCTCAGCAAGAGGGAGCAATGGGCGCTGCTGGTGTTGGGCTTGCGCAATATGCAGGTGGGCCTCACTGCGTTTTGGCGGCCTGCTTTGTCATGGGTCTTCGCCAAAACGTTGGTCTGCTCTGTGTAAGATCCCATCCCCACATCTGCACCGTCCAAACCACCGAACGGTGGGCCAGCATGCTACGTTGCTGCACCACTAGACGGTGCTGTGTGGGCCTTACTCTGATATACGGCCTAAACCTTTCAGCCGTTCCTAATGGGTGGGCCGTGGGGGGCTTCTCCTGGATATGTATGAGTCATCCGAGCCATCCGTTCGGCTGGGGAGCTCGTCCTTAGGGAAGGGAAGGTGTGGATCAGATCTGGCCACCAAATGAACCACACAGCTGCATTTCGGTTGGAGGTAGACGTCCACCGTTGAAACGCCTTAGCACCAGGTGCTCACATAGCGCATGTGCAATGAAGGTAACATGTGTATGCATGCTGGTTAGTGCAAAAAATAACGTACCTATGCATGCCTAGTACACTACATACATATATAATGCACACGTGAATTCCGTGTGATCAATACATATGGCGTATGGATAGGTATACCTGGGTGTTATGTGGTACTTATACCTTATACATGATGCACACCCTGCCATGTGGTGAAATTGCAGCGTATGTTGGGTGTTTGTGTATTAGGTATATACAACCTGCATATCGTGCACGCTATTGCCATATGTTGCTTATGTTATATACATTGCGTGTACATATACATATGTAGTATGTATCTGTTGTACAGTATATGTACTGTTTTGGGGCTTTGGCTATATAATATATAATATCTATGCAATATGTACAGTATATTCAGTATATGGTGAGGCGAGTTTGGCTAGATTAGTCGCCTTGGTTACAAAACCTCCTGTTTGGGGCCTTCCAAATTTTCTCCTACTCTTACATGTTAACCGAACGACTCACTGACCATTATGAATGACTTGATCAGGGAACCACGCGAGCAGCGCAAGCTCACCTCCTTCCTTGCCTTCAGGAGCAATCCACCCCGCGTCTGGTGATGACTTCCTCCCCTTAAGCTTTCCACCCCTAACTAGACTAGAAGTAGCAGCTCTCTAGAAGTATAAGTGACTAATTAGACCAATGATGAATCATATAAACTATATTCACTTGAATTGTCTGCTTAAGATGATAATCCACATGCCTACCATCGTTTTGATTGTCTATTTCGTTAACTGTCTAAATGAATAATTCAGTCATTATGTTATGCTATTGTAGTTATTGCTCCTCATTTTTCTTCTAATTGTGAATATGCTGCTATGATACACATGTTGGTAAAATCTCTCCATGGGAACTCCCATCAAAGGAGAGTCCGTGCTTGGGGTGTAACAAGACTAGTTTGATTATAGTAGGCCCCTGACACTGAGGTCTGGATAGTGTATTTGACCCTAGGGTTTACCATTCCATGTGGGGCTCCACCTGTCAGACTCGGGATGAACTCCACAAATTTCTCAATACCGATGTTTACTCGCCTTTGCAAACCGTTCATGCCATCATGTTTAGTCGCTATGTTTGGTAATTCCAATATTTCATTCCCAGTCGACATTGGTGGTGGCCCCCCTTTATGTTGAACTGATTGGCCACATGTTAGTGGGTACTACACACACCCTAAGACGGCAAACTCATGGGCCGGGGATGGTGGAAATGGGACACTATGCCCGAGCCGTCGGCCTACGCTGGGCCACGTGCTCCCCGTAGTGACCTTTGAGTTTATCTAAATTGGTTGATTGTAAATGGACTAATAATGATTTGGCTAATCATGCATACATGGCACGTATTGTTCCGACTGGGTGGTGTTTCCCAGGTTCGATGATTGCATGGGTGACAGCCCACTGTCCGCACGGATGAGCATCCCCGGGGCGATGATTGCATTCATACATCCATGCATCTAATAAGACTGCATCTACTACATTTGGGTTTGTATGTATTTTTGTGTTGTCCCTTGTTTAGCGCGGCGGTGTGTAATCTTGGGGGAGATCACACTGAGCTGGCCACTCATTCATCAATGTTCAACCGCACAGAGGACGCAGGTTCGGGAGGCGTCGAGGGCGTGACCGATTTGGAGGCGGTGGCAGCCGAGGAGGAGCCATATGATGGAGAGTTGCAACAAGAGGCGGCAACCTACTTCGGGCTAAACCAGTAGTTTAGTTGTTTATCCTATTTCCGTACATTAGGTTTTCTTTGGAATGATACTTAAGATTTTGTAAGCGGCCCCCAGCTGGGTGGGCCTGAATATTGCTCCTATTTTGAGGCCGTATCTATGTCATGTTTTCATTCCCGCTATATCGCACTTTGATTTAATTGAATGGTAGTCATCGTTACCATTAGCTAACTCCTGGGTTCTTGAAATCTGGGTCATGTACTCGGATTTCGAAAACCGGGGCGTTACAAACATCATGTCCAAAATCAAAAGTAAAAAAACCTAACATGCACATACTGACATATAGATTAGGTAAAACTTTCATACATTTAATACCCTCTATATGATGAATGCCTTTGTGGCATGTAACTAAATGAACCTTGTCCGTAATAGTAACCTCCTCCTCCACTTCCACCTTCATCGCTAGATTCATCCTTCGGTTATCTTTTTACTGATTCAACTGTAGGAGAACTCTTGGACGACTCCGAGCTGGATGTGTCAAAAAAATAGTCGTTCACCTCTGCTGAATCGGATGGTGGGGATCCCTTCCCATCGTCCTCATTCACAGATGCAAGAAGTTTTTTCAGACACTTTTTATGATCCGATTTGTACGAGATTTCCAACCCCCTATAAAATGCTGTAAGACTTTTAAGAAACTTTGATGGTTTACTTGTGCCTGCTTCAATATCATGTTGTCTCAAAGGTGGATTTTGTTGCCTGGTACTTGTTGATCTGTATGCCATTCGCAGGCTTTCTTTGACAGCCTCTTTAAAATCTCGTTCTTCTTGCTCTCCCAAAATTCTCTCTTGTTCTTCTTCTTTACTAATTGTGGTTGTGGAAGGCTTGAAACTAGAGCTAGAGGCAGTTGCAGTTCCTCTGTTAAACCCTTCTTCATTTATAACAGGCCTACTTCTATATATTCTTTGGTTAGTTGTATTGGTTGTAGTTGCAGGGTGAGGGGTGTGGGAAGTCTTTGTATTAGAATCGAGAATGGCTCTAAATAAATCTCGGACCTCTTGAGAAGATTTGTTATAAGGTGCGGCGTCTCCTCCTCGACAAGCCAAATGTAATTTGAGTCGATTTGTTTTGTTGACAAACTGTTTTCCACACAACTTACATTGCAACTTTATCTTTCCATCCTGGGAGTAGGTTTGGACTCCATAATCCCAAATATCCGCCGATGCATCATCTTCCGATGACATATCTAGTGTATATTTGGTTAGCTTAGGACAAAAAAAATAAAATTAAAATTATGAATGAACGCAATTACTCAACAATATAATAAGAGATTCAAACAACATTATATAATTGAATGGTACTAATGAAAAAAGCGAAATATTTATCCACCCATAAGACATAACCATAAAACTTCAATGTAACTGTTTTAACAAAATTACAAATAACATGATATAACAAAATTAGAAGGCATCAAAATCATATTGCAACAACAGACACTGTCTCTTCAATCTTGTCACTCTCCTCTTCATCGAACTCCTCATCGATAGAGGTCTCTTTTCCCCACATCGGACGTAGCCAATCCTGAGTACAAATGAGCGATTCAACCGATTCAGGTGTAAGTGAGCTTCTATACTTGCTTACGACCCTACTCCCCGTACTGAAAGCAGATTCTGAAGCCACGGTTGAAATTGGAATTGATAATATGTCGCGTGCCATTAACGAGAGTACAAAGTACGGTAACTTACCAGATCTCGCCCTCCACCACTCTAAGCATCAAACTCATCGCCTTTGTTTAGAACTAGAAGATCCTCTTTGAGATACTCTTCAAGTTCTGATTTATGCATCTGTGACTGTACTTGAGTCCCTTTCACCTGTGCATAGTAAGACATGAAATCATCTGCCGTGTCTTCTTGCGATTCATCAACAGCAGAACTAGAACCCACATGAGGAGATTGTTCTTTTGCGACACACACATACAAATTGTACAATTCACTGGCTACACCAGAAATCTTTTCGGCCTCAGCAACACCCATCAAACCATACAACTTATTACATATGAAGCCAACCATAATCATCTTGTATCGAGGATCAAGAACGACCGCAACACCCATTACCAGACTATACTCAGACCAATACTTATCAAACTTTACCTGCATACCCATGGTCATGAAGTGTAAAAAGTCTTGTCCACTACTGCTTTTGCGCAATGCATCTTTTACCTTCCAAAGTTTAGGTAGAAATATATTTGCTGTTGGATACTTGCAGCCCGAAAATTTCTTCGTGCTGTTGTAAAAACAGAAAGGAATCTGATTCAGCTCTTGACCAATCATCTTCAGAAGGCAGCCAATCATACACACTATCACGCTCCGCATAGTGAGAGAAGGCAGGTCTCAAATCTATCGCTGAATCTAACATTTCAAAAGTTGAATTCCAACGTGTCGTGACATCTAACTTCATCGTTCTCTGAGTTGACAAATTCAACCGCTTCACGATCTCATTCCATGCATGTAATCGTGAAGGTGACCCCCGTATATACTTCACACTCTCTCTTATGTTTTCAATCGTGGGATCGATTATTTTAAAGCCTTCTTGTACATTCAAGTTTAGGATGTGGGCACAACACCTGACATGAAATATCTTTCCACCAAAATCAAGTCACCGGTGGCCTTAAACTAGTTGCGCAAATTGATTATCACGCTATCATTTGCAGAGACATAATTGTCGAGATCTTCTTCTCAATTCCCTACTCCATTAGACATCTGTGTATGCAGTCTAAAATCATCAAACCGCTATGAGGAGGCGCAAAATAACGGAAGTTTATTATTTTCTTACAAAGCCTCCATTCGGCATCAATGTAGTGAGCAGTTAGGGACATATACCCCTTTCGTTGATTGGATGCCGTCCACAAATCTGATGTCAGGCTAATTCGGGAAATCATGGCTAACTCTCTTTTCAACTTGACCTTCTCGCCTTCATACATATTCATACACACCCTCCTGATTGTTGTACGAGAGACCTTCTTGTATCTAGGGTTAAGGCATTTGGCTAGTCCAACAAAAGCAGGACTCTCTACCATCTGAAATGGTCTTTCATCTGAAATAGTTAACTTGGCCATCCACTCATTCACTGACTCTTTGTCATACTTGTAGATGGACACTGACGGACCCCCTACAGATTGTGAAAATGAAAGTGTTTGTTGTCTTGCCCTACTTCTCACTTTTTCAAAACACTTTGTTAGATGTTTCTTCAATGTTGTGGTCGAACCATCTGCTTGCTTAGTGTACTAACTATTGTAGTGCTTGCATTGTATCTTCACATGACAATTCTTCCGGGTTACTTCTTCAAAATCTTCCCACACTACCGACCTCTTTTTTGTATTTCCCGCAACATGTGACTGTGTGGTACTAGTATCAACCACGTTGATGGGCACCTCTTCATGTTCAACACCTAATCCTTCATCTTCAAGGATCATCGGTGATGTAATTGATCGACCACTAGGGGCCGGGGACAGGGTATTGGAAAGACCCTCGCTTTCCATCTGATAGTTGAAATATATTAGATCATATTAGCATTAACAATCTAATGCTAACAGAGTTATACTAAATTCTAAATTAGTTACCCATCCAAGGTTGGATAGATTGTAATACTTTCATATTCCCATTTAAACGTCCACGTCGAAAATTCGGCAGCATCTCCCCATGCCTCTCCAGATAAGTTGATCTTACGTTAATTTTGATGCCAAATATCTAAAACAATGTAAAGATATTTGGCATTGGATACGAAACGAAAGAAACATATCCAGAGAGAAACGAGGAGATGGATCGCGGATCAGGCATGAACATTTAAATAGGTTATATGAAAACATACTATCCATCTAACCTTGAACTATCCAAAAAGGGACAATTTGAGCGATTTCTATGCCACTAAAAACACACTATATCTATATATGGCCACATAGAAATCTTCAAATGGGTAACTAATTATCTAACTTACAAGTAATAATCACAACTAAGCTAAGTATACAATGCACAATAATTAACTAAGCAATGCACATACTAAGCTAAGTATACACATTACAATGCACAATAATTAACTAAGCAATGCACATATTAAGCTAAGTATACACATTACAGTGCACAATAATTAACTAAGCAATGCACATATTAAGCTAAGTTAAGGAAAAATTTGGAAACTAAAGTTAAGGATTCCAATCCTCTAGAATGCTACATCTGTGGTATAGATTTTGAACCATTCTTGAATTGAAATCAAGATTTTCATCAATGCCAAATGAATACACTTATATAAATTCTACATTTCAAATCCTCACTGCACACAATCTAAGATTTTAAGAAGGTGCCAAACGGCGCCTTAAAGATTGACTCATATGAAAGCAAAAAGTACCTCAAGGGAAAAGTGGTGTGGTGGGACCACTACCTTGGTTCTATTGTATAACACACACACATGCAGAAAAAGGAATTGTAGGTCCACTCAAATAATAAAGTGGAATGAATAAGTACGCACCATTGACAGTTAGGTCCACACATACATCATAGTTTTTCTAATAGAAGTACACACCATTGACGTTAGAAAGCGTGTCTTTTTTCTTTCTCTCTCTCTCTCTCTCTCTCTCTCTCTCTCTCTCTCTCTCTCTCTCTCTCTCTCTCTCTCTCTTTTCCTCTCTTTTTCTAAGTGGTTGTGGAGAAGACAGCTCGTGTTCCCTACTCAAGGGTATTTATTATTCCATTTATTATCATACTAACATTAATTATTTACTACTTACCAAAGTAGTTGTACAATCCACGTGCTGAGTGTGTATCATGCATCCCCCTCTCAACTATTTTCCATAGAGCATACATAAATCACGGGTTCACCTGATTTTCTGCCCAGGCCTTACCTGGGTTGATGCACCCTATGGACAAAGTTGATTTCACATACATATCATGGTGGGCCCCACTACTTTGCTGGCATGAACAATCTGCCATGGCCTGCATAGAACACTCACTTACACATTGCAGTGGGCCCACATGATATTCATTCCAACCTCCTAAAATGGCAACTTTTTTTTTTTTTTTTTAAAAAAAAAAAAAATTATTTTTTCCCAATAAGGCTGGATGACAACAAAAAAGAACGATCCTCCTACCATCAAGCACACCGTAAAATAATTTATGAAACAAAATAAAACAACACGTACCTCACAGCCAACTAAACAGCCAGATGAAGATTACCACTAATGTCAGGAAAATCCAAGGCCAATGAGTCCTCTTCTATTTAAAGCGGGTGCTGGATATATAAGACATACCAAGAAGAATCTGATTGGCAAACAGCAGGGTTATTCCCAAAAAAATAAATAAAGAGGATAATTAAAAGAATTCCACGAACTCACATCTGCCAAACCCCATGAACAAATGGGCACGCCATCTATTGCTAGGTAGGGTAGCCCTCTTCCAAACAGAGGACCGCACGAACAGCGGGCAGCGGCCATGGATGGTGTCACGCCCCAAACCCGGAAATCGGATTCAGAGGAATCCCGATCGCCGAATCCGGTGCTGACAACCTCCATAGTACCCCATTCTCGGCTCCTAACGTCCATACTCCAGATTCCGATTCTGGGATCTTACAAAGAGGATTTTTTTATACATTTAACTCGTAATAAGCATAACCACAAGATTACCTAATTCACAAAGGCAGCATCATCATCACATATCTACTAATATAATCATTTGAGCACAATGTTGAAAGGAAAATACATCAATCGAAAATCAAGCACCAGAAGACCACTGCGCGCTCCAAGCTCAACTCTGCTGCAACCTAACATTACCTGCACACATCTATCGTGCATAAGCTTATAGAAAGCTTAGAGGGTGGTGTAAGTGTGTGCACAAGGTAAGTTCCAAGTATTCAATACAATGTCATCATCATACAATACCAGAAATACTGGTAATCCATAAATCATACAATATCGAAATAAGCAGAAATACTGATAAGAGCAGGAATTGTCATGGTAAACAGAAATATGAACAAGATCATTAATCATATGATAACAGAGTGAGCGGAAATACGAACAAGTCCATGAATCAATCAATATCAGAATACATAATATAGAACAACTATGCAAATGAGGAGTCATAAAGAGCCAAAATCAGATGCTGAGGATGCAATGCAGTACGCAATTCCTGATGAGTTCACGTATGACATCAGTCGTGTCTGGACCATATAAATGCAGAAATACAGTAACCCAAAATGCCATATGCCGCGGATGTAATGCAATATGCGATGCGAATGGAATGACCATGCTGGAGTGTGAAGTCAGGATGATAGTACGTAGTATCGCAGGCTATGGGGTCCATCATAAGGAACTTTTATCCAAACCAGTCCCATACCTAAATTTGGATAATCAGACTCAATGTGGTAAACTTCGGATCTCACGTTAGTCACGCGCCCCAACCGAAATTCTGGCCATTGCGAAGGTACACGTAACAAATAGTTGCGCACCACCAACCTGAGTGGATAGTGAATGAATGAATGAATGAGTATGTAACTCCTGCTCAATAAGTCTGCATATCAGTATTGTTCATCTTTGGGATCATCACCGAGGTTGAGTACACTCCAAATGACACTGCCGCTCTCCCAACCGCATAGTCCAATGAGTGTAAGAAACCTCACTATCTGCCTGGCCAATAGTCTGCCATTACCTATCCAGCACTTCGATAGTGGACCCATTTACGAGCTAGTCAAACTCAGCCTAGCTATGCCCCCTACGCTCAGACGGGTAAGGCCACACCCCCTCCCAACCGACCACGACACAGTGGAAGACGCGGCCTCCTGGTATTCGGCACTCGGGCGCTCATGTATCCACTCGGTCTCGACGTTGGGGCATCCTGTGGTACCAAGAGGGTTTAGGGATTTTCAGCCAGGGTCATCTATGACAGCCCGATGTTAGAACAGATTTCCGGTGTCCCACCTGGCCATCCACGATATGCCTGTCGAGGTTATAGCCCTGATGTCGCTAGGGCGTATAGTAATCTCAACACACAATGCAAGATGCATGAGTCATACAATCCATTCATGCATCCATGCTACGCATACCATGCGCTCATGTAAAATAATCTCCGCTTATCAGGGAGTCTCATAACAACATGCAGATGATGCGTATGAGCATGTATCATGATGCTATGCCGTCACATACTTTTGATCGATATCAATAGGTTGCATCAACAATCGGCCTCGACAATGTGGACATTTAACTAACATCGCACCCAAGGAATGACCCACATAGAGTTTAACATATAGTGGACCCATGACCTCACATAAGGACCTAATACACAACACTATGGGCCTCACTCAAGAGTTTAATATACGTCACGATGGGCCCCTCACATGGGCCTAACATACATCAAAAAGCATCACAATGGGCCTCATCACATAGGCCTCATAATATCACATTGGGCCTTAAACACGGGCAGAATACACATCTCAATAGGCCTCAAATACGAGCCGCATATACATCACATTGGGTCTCGATAATCGAAATCGACAATCGGCCACGATAATTGGCCTCGATCGATAATCGGTCAATCGACCACGACAATCATAATTGGTAATCGACCACGATAATCGACCTCGATCGATAATCGATCAATCGGCCACGACAATCATAATCGGCTTGTACAATCAGCCTTGACAATCGTAATCGGCTTTGATACTCGGCCTCGACAATCGGAATCGATCGATAATCGGAATTGGTAAATTGGTCACGTCAATCGGAATCGGCAATCAGACACGACAATCGGGATCGATCGATAATCAGAATCGACAAATCAGTCACGTCAATCGGAGTCGATAATCAGTCACGACAATCGAAATTGATCAATAATTAGAATCGGCAAATCGGTCACGTCAATCGGAGTCGGCAATCGGTCACGACAATCGGAATCGATCAATAATCTGAGTCGACAAATCGGTCACGTCAATCGGAGTCGGTAATTGGTCACGACAATCGGAATTGATCGATAATCAGAATCGGCAAATCGGTCACCAATCGGAGTTGGTAATCGGTCACGACAATCGGAATCGATAATCGGTCACGATAATCGAAATCGATCGATAATTGGCCTAACAAATGACCTAAGGGAAGGTCATAATGTGGACATTTAATCATTATCGCCATCAATGTGGACATTTAACCATCATTGCTCCCAAGGAGTGGCCCACATAGAGCCAAACGTATTGTAGGCCCATGGCCTTATACAAGGACTTAATACACATCACTATGGGTCTCACTCATGGGCCAAATACTCATCACAGTGGACCTCGGCACATGGGCCATGACTACATCACATCGGGCCTCGTCATATAGGCCTCACATGCATCACAATGGGCCGTAATACACGGATCTCATATACATCAAATTGGCCGCACTATATGGGCCTCTCATACTACTGTGGGCTTCTCACACAACAGGTGGGCCTCACACAAGGGCTACATATACATCACTATGGGCCGCATTGCGTGTGCCACATATGTATCACATTGGGCCACACATATGGGCCGAAAATACATCATAATGGACCTCAAACATGGGCCTCATATACATCTAATGGGACAAATCGCATGGGCCTTGCACATCACGATGGGCCGCATCTCATGGGCCTCTTATGCATCACAATGGACTTCATTACATGGGCCGTAACAAAGGACCACAAAATACATCAAAGTGGGCTGCATAAATGGGCCACACTAATGGGCCTCATACACATCAAGTGGGCCTCATAAATGGGCCTCAAGTGGGCTTGGACTACACCAAAAATCATTTCAATAGTTGTGGGTGTGACATGTGTATCACTGTACACTATCATTTTATGGGGCACATGGCCCACTAACGATGATCAGCACGGTCCAAATATTTCCTTTGTAAATCAGCGCCATCCAACCATTGTCCATGTATATCAGCACCGTCCAACACATCAGCACCGTTGAAATGGACTGGTGTGTATAAAACACATACATCAAAAGGGGCCCACGTAGCACCGTCCAAACTATCTAGCACCGTCCAGATGGTCTGGACGGTGTGGATGAAACAAATACATCATGGTGGCCTACACGTGCGTGTCTAGATGGCGGTATAGATACAAAATATAAATCAAGGTGGGTTCCACCATTCCTCATGTGTCACACGTGTGGTGTGCCCCAAGCGTCCAAAACGGAGGGACGGTACGGATATAACACAGACGAGTCCGGATCAAACTCTCAGATGGAGGGTCTGGATATAACACAGGCCGCACGTGAGCTCCACAGGCCTTGCTGACGTCAGACGTCAGCTATATCATATAATATTATATTTAATATATATATATATATACACACGTTTGATCAGATAGGAACGTCTAGGCCTAGGGGCCTGGATGAGTTCATACATCAAGGTGGGTCCTACGTAGGTGGGCCACCCCACTTCTTTTATATATATATATATATATATATATATATATATATATATATATATTATATTATATTATAGTAATAACGTCTAGACCTGGACGTCCATTGTCGGACGGTCAGATGTGGATTCCATATGGACCCCCTGAACTTGATGACGTCACTGGGTGGGTTGGCCCACCGTCCAGATGATGGACGGTCTGGATATAACACATACCGCATGGTGAGGCTCACAGAACACGTTGACGTCAGTCCAACAGGTGGAGTTGGCGGATCCACAACACTTCTGATTCTAACGTTCAATAGCAGCTGTAAAGCTGGGGCCTAGACGGTGTTGATCAGCATATACATTTGATTGGATCAAGGAGATAGTTGTATTTTCTCTCCATCCAGGCCTGTCCAAACGGACAGGCAGGTGGATCCTGCCCGCTGGACAGACAACATGCATGAAATGCTTACATCATGTGGGCCACATTTTAGGCAGCGTGGATCATCATCATACATCATGGCGGGCCCACGTTCCAAGGAATGGATGACATGGATATGGATATACGCACATGCATCAGGTGGGTCTACACACTCCAAACTGCTGGATGGTGTAGATACAATATATCATCAAGGTGGGCCATCAAACCAGGGAGAAGAAAGAGGAGAAAGAGAAACACGTGGAGATGGGAGGGACCCCGCCACTATGGGTCCCTCTTTGATATAAGGCATACATCAAGGTGAGTCCCACCACAAGTGGGCCCTATCACATTGAAATCACACAATTCAAAACCTTAAAAAAAACACCCACCTATGCTTCTTCTTGGACTTCTTCTTTCATCAACACATCCTAAAGCCCCCAAGGATCATGATTTAAGGGTTGAGATGAAGCTTGGATGGTGGACATGGGAGGCAGGAAGGTGGGCCACAATAACTCTTTCTTTCTCACTTAGGAAGCCATGGACGTTTCTTCCCGGTAGCATGGGATAGAGTGAGAAAATGAGAAAGAGAGAGGAGTGGTGAGATGGAGTGATGGGATGAGAGGGCATGGTGCTTGTTGACTTATGGTAAGAGATGAATGGGATGGGTATGAGTTTAGTTGAATTTTAGGTAAAAGAGGAATGGGTGGGGAGAGAGAGTTGACTTGTGAGGGGTGAGGTGGCATGGGGCATGGGTGGTGTACTTAACTTGTGAAATGATGTGTACTTGATTGATTGATGTGACGGGTCGTAGAGTTTCTCTTGGAATTCGTAACGCGCAACATTTCTTCGGAATGAACGCGGACTCACATCTCCTGGCCCAGGTATCGGATTGATGCACGAGTCGCGGCGTTGGAACCGCTGTGACGGCGCGGTCGTTAGGGTACACGTTTCGAGTCGAGTCGACTTCGATATGCAGGATTCGGCTTAGGGTCGCATGCAAATGTCAGATACAGGTCGAGGGTTGCCGGTATTCGACCGGGAGGATCACGGAATCCTACGAAATGGTACGGTCTATGATACGGGCCTTACAGTTGGCCTGGCCAACGAGCCACGACCGCCCGCACACTTGCACAGTGAGCCATGGCTGGCCTGTCTGACAAGCCACGACCGCCCGCACACTCGCACAGCGAGCCATGGTTGGCCTGTGGGTCCCATTTCAGTAAAATAAATAAAAAATAATAAAAATGGAGTGGCTGAGTGGGTCCTACCTGATCGGGATCGGGAGTGCTGTGCAGGGTTGCGGAGTGAAGACTCTAATCTTCGGGTAGAGATCGGGATCGGGATGGGATGATTTGGGGATTCACCAAATCTTCGGGTGTGGGTAGGGTAGAGTAGTAGAGAAGATAGTCGGGTAGGGTAGAGTAGGTAGAGAAGACAGTCGGGTAGGGCTGTAGAGATCTTCGGGTGCAGGACTGCTGTAGGGTAGAGAAGACGATTTAAGGATTTTTAGGGTTCGGGCGGCGAGAGGTGTGGTGCAGTTAGGGTAGGGTAAAAAAATAGTCGAGTAAAAGTAATATATATATATAATATATATATATTATATATATAATATATATATATATATATATATATATATATATATATATACACGGTCCGGATCCGGGTCGGTCCGAATCGGATTCCGGATCTGGTTGGTTCGGAACAGGGCCTATCCGAGTTCGACCCGAAAATGTTTTGGATCTAGTTTATGCTACCCGATCCTGACCGATCCTGATTGTCGGTTCTGTTCGAATCGGGTCAGATTGGGTCAGATCGGGTCGGATCCACCGGTTCGGGTATGAAATGCCCAGCTCTAGCCACTATGATGTTTGTGAGAAATATACCCCGTTCATTCGTTTTTGTAATCTTTTTAGGACTCGAGACCGTACTCAAGTGGGCCACACTAAAGGAAAAGATAGGCAAGGAAATTCCTACAATTGAAACCTCGGTGGACAGTAATGTTTATATGCCATCCATACCATTCATGATGTCATTTTATTGGGATGAATGAGAGCACAAAATTAGTCTGATTGAAAAATCCTGTGGTCCCACTAATATTTCAACTGCAGAAGATTTTCACGGAACTCAAGTGACACCGCCACCAACCAAGTGGCTAGTGGTCGGTGCTATGTGGACCCCACCATGATGCATGTGTTTTATCCACGTCATTAATCCATTTTAAAAGATAATTTTAGGGCTTGATCAGAAAAATGAGGTAGATGTAAATATCAGGTGGACCACACCATTCAAAAGCAGTAGCGATTGAATGTCCACCATTAAAAACCTCCTAGGGCTCACTGTAATGGTTATTTGACATCTAACCTGTTAATTAGGTCATACATACTTGGATGATTGAAAAAAAAATATACGCTTGATCCAACACTTGAACAACTAGTTGTGTGTGAGCGTTTCATATATATATATATATGGGGGGGGGGGGGGGGGGGGGGGGGGGGGGGGGGGGGGGGGGGGACCATGCGGTCGAGCATATGCAAGGCTATTGTGAGATCGAGTCGTGTCTCCTCGTCAACCACCGAATAACATATTTGAAAATATACCGGGAAGATGTCTGTGTTGTAACAGAGGCGCGAAGCCAAAAACTATGGAAACCGGCTATAAGCATTGAAATTTGTTAATTAAGTACTCCACTCCCAGTACGTGTTACCTTATTAGCGTGGTGGCTCACTTTGATGATTTTTTAAATTTATTTTTTATTTTTTTAAATATTCATGCCAATCGTCCATTTTTCTAGCTCACTTTAGAAAGTTATACCAAAACTTAAGCACATCCAAATCTCTTATGGACCACACAACAAGAAAAGGTGGCAAATGATCATTGAAAACTTTTGTAGGCCACGAAAGTATGGGATCAATCTGATATTTGTATTTTCCATTCATCCAGGTCTGGTTAACCTTATCAATAGGTGGATGGTAAAATAAACATTATGGATTTGTTTTGGGTGGGTCTTGGTAAGCTTTTAGTGGTTGGTGTTCAATCACCACTTTTCCTGTGGTGTAGTCTACCTGAGATTTGGATCTATTTAAATTTTGGTACAACATTCTAAAATAGATTTTGGAAAAAAGATGATCAGTGTGGATATACAATATATAATCAAGGTGAGCCCCTTGGTAAGGGTGACAGGTGTAATCCGGTAACACCTAATAGGGTGCCCTATGACTTCTAAGGATTGCGTGGTGTGTAGGAGACCTTAGTCAACAAATAATGTTTATTTGCCATCTAACCTGTTTCTAAGGTCATACAGATTTGGATGAAGGGACAAAACAAATATGAACTTGATCCAAAACTTTTGTGGCTCCCAAGAAGTCCTCAATATTAAGCGTTCAATCCACTGCTTTCTATGTTGTGGTTCGCTTGAGCCCTATATTCTCCTTGTTATTGGGCTCATGCCCTAAAGGCATGTTTGGCTGAGTGGATTGGAAGGGATTGAATGGTATTAGGGTGAATGGCGTGGATTTCAAGGTAATGATGGCTTCGTCAGTGGATTGGTGCAAGATCCATGGGATTGCTATATCCCGGGATTTCTATATCGAGTCTGTTTGGCACGCCCGGCCAATCCTGGGATTAAACCTTCCCATCCCTTCCAATCCCTCGAACCAAACACGTCCCAGTGGATTGGTACAAGATCTATGGGATTGCAATATCTCGGGATCAAATTGCCCAATCTATTTGGCACACCCGACCAATCCCGGGATTTAACTTCCAATCCCTTCCAATCTGCCCGGCCAAACAGGCCCTAAAATGATTCGCAAAATGAATGTACAGTGTGGATATAACACTTATCATAGAGAGGCCCATGTAACTTACATTAGGCAATTTGCTTTTGATGCGGACATCCCATTGTCCATATTGCCTATGGATGAATTTCTAACCACAGTAAGTTAAGTGGATACACAGTGATATTTGTGAGAAATCCACTCTGTCCAACCTTTTTATCAAGTCATGTTAAGGCATGGGTCCAAATATAATAAGATCTAAAACCCAAGTGGGACGTGTGACAAGAAAAAGTAGGTAGGGAAATGCTTACCGTTGAATTTGTTCTAATGTCCACCTGTATGCTTATATGCCATCCATACCATTCACAAGTTCATTCCTAACCGGATGAACTAAAAACACAAAAATATCAACCTCATCCAAAGCTTCTGTAGCCTTGCAAAATGTTGAGCAGTGGAGGGAGTCCTGTCCTATCCAATTAGAAAAGAGAGAAAATTGAATCTCTGAACTTCTTATGAACCTAGTCTCAATGGATGAGAGTTGTGAGGATTGGAAGTGATTTCATTATCCAACCATGCCCATGAGACAATGACAAACAACAGGATATACCAAACCCACAATCGATCATGAGAGAATTGTGAAGATTAGGAATGATTCCATCACCCTACCATGCCCAAGGGATGATGATGAACAACGAGGCTTACTAATTTCACAATCTCAAATCAGGAAAAGAAGATATTCAAAGCTATCGCAGATCTATTGTAATTTGTCACAACAAACCATTAAAAACTAAAAATATTCCTTAATAAAAGAATTAGAATTCATAAGAGTTCAACAAAACATGAATCAAAATAAAGCAAACATCCCAATCACACTACAAGCTTCACTTCTTAGCCCTAGTTAAGAGGTTTAGCCAACCATAAACATGATTGAACTAAGAACTCTTAAACAAAATAAAAAGACCAACTAAGGAAGAAGAAGAAAGCTCTTGGATGGTGGCTCCACCCTTTTGCTCCACTCCTTGAACCCTGGAAGATGCTTAGGAACATCTTAGGGACTCCTATTTATAGTTGTGAATCCCTATCTTATGCACGAATTTTCGCAAACTGCCTCAAATTACGCAATCTGCGTTGGCCCTGTGCAACAACTCTGTGGAATTTTGGTAGCACAGGAATCGTATATGCATTTAAAATTGTATGTGTAGAGTACTTAGGTGGCAAAATTTGCCACTAAAATTGGCTTCAGTGCCACTGAATTAAGCTTAGGCGACACCGAATTAAGCTGTTTTCTTGCTGGACTGTTTTGTGTACTTTCAGTGGCACTGAAATTGGCTTAGGTGACACCTAAATGTGTTGTTTTTCTACTATTTAACTTTTGCTTTTGCCAATCTTTTCTCTATTCTTTGTACTTAGTTTCTTTGAATCTTTGGCATGAAAATTCTCTGTTCTTGGTCTCCTAAGATGCCTCTTTTACCTTGTTGGTGATTCTTGAGAACTAAATTCATGCTTTTAGCATTCTTTTCAATTCAAGCTCTTAAATTTACCTTGCAACACAAATATGTATAAAATAGGATATTAAGCATTATCATGTTCATAAAACCAAGATATAAATGGGGGATAATATGCAATATTTGACCCTTAACACAATCCTCAACTAGCATTTTGCTAGTCCCGAGCAAAGTATGCAAAAAAATATTTCGAAAACCATTGTATAATTTCCATAAGCTCAAGAGGTTTGAAAAACAATCCTGATAATAGAGTTTCAAAATACATCAATGTCGAGCATTATTCTCTCCTAAACTCTAGCATTCGTTAAGCTTCATAATCAAGTTAAAAACATTAATCCTCAAATTAGAACAATTCCAAACATTGAGTTCCATGGGTGCATAATGAAGTTTAGATTTATCACAATCAAAGGTTCAATTCTTCATTTTCATGATAACATTGATAATCAAAAGAGCATTCAGGACAACCAAAACCTAAACTGAAACTTGCCTTACAGTTCAGCGTTTTATGCTTCCAGCTTTTGATTTTTCCATCAATGGCTTTCATGCTATGTTCAATCTTTTTAATGATCTACAATAGATAGTCTTTTTCGACGACAACTATTTTTTTTAGCCGGGTATTTATATATTTTTTTCTTTTCAATTCTTCTCATGAACATGTTAGACAAATTCCCTAGGTCTATTCCTTCCATGCTTAATAAACATCAAGTTAACAATTCAATATCAAACTAAAACTTTAATGTGAAAACTAGATGTGACATGTGAAATCATGACTCGATCAATGTTTAAAATTTCTAATAATGGATTAATAATTCAAACTTAACTTTGAGATCTAACATGTACTAAAATCCAAGAGACATCAATAATCAACATTACGTATCTTATACTTTTAAACTTTGGATTACCTTTAAAATCACTTAATTTACAAAAATTTCAAAAAATTTTCACAGTTTTTCACAAATTTTTTTTTTTTTTGCTCAAAGACTAGGAAAACACTGATTAGTGTACCTAATCCACACCCCCAACCTAAAATCTACATTTTCTTCAATGTAAAAGATGTGAGCATGCAATGCATATAAGGCAATGAAAAGAAAGGAGTAGTGATGGGAAGATAGTACATGAAGAAGGCTAATTGCGGTTTTTCTAAAGTTCTTAATGCGAAGATGGGTTAGCGCAATGGCGAAACAGACGATAAGCAAACTATCCTAAATAGTGGAAAGAAAACTATCCTAAACAGCGGAAAACAGTAAACCTAACTAGGAATACAGGGGAAAGCTACTCAGTCATGCCGTAAGTTTCCTCCTCCGGCCAGTATCTTGATAAATTCCTCAGTAAGTTTCTCAACAAGATCATTCAAAAGCCTTTTTTGCAATAGGTTTGGATGCCCTGGAGCATGAATTTTCAGAGAAATTTATGGACCTCAGTATAAAGTTTCCTTTTAAACTCCTAAGGTGTCCAAAGTATATATGATTCACCTATGACAAAGGAAGTTTCAGAGTTAGTACAACATAGTGAATCAGAGACTACAAGTAGATAAAATTCAAAAAAATTCTCATTAGGTGATGTAGTCTCAACACACTCTAAAGTTTCAGACTTCGGTTCAATTTTTAACTCCTCTTCCTTTAATGGTAAGTATTCAGGATCTGTGGAAGGAGATGCTTCATAATAAGAGTTCTCTCGGTCAGTAACAACTAGCGAGGTATTGTTTCGCAAGGCATCCATTATTTCTTTTATCATGGGATCATTTGAATCTGCAAAGTATGCTAAGCAATCTTCTAGAGAGTTAAGAGGGACTCGTTCTCCACATCGAGGTTTGTGATGATATGCCCAATGATTCCTTCGTATTCTCTTATAATAGAGGGAAACATGCTATCTTATTCTTCACCTTAGTGAGAGTCAATTGTCACCGGATACATCTCGCCCTACCCTGTATAGGTAGATTGAAGATTAGTAGGCGAAGAATTGATATGAGGCTTTGTTCATTGATACTGTAACGCCCTGAAAATCGGGGGTCGAGCATAAACTCAACTCCCGAGTTCCAGAACATCACTTATGCAACAAAATGAATGATGATTGAATGTTGACTGTATTCGTGCATTGAACATGAGTGAGATTAAGCCAAAACAGCATATCATACTCCAGAGATAGTTAAATTTACAAGCGGAAGACGGTGATAGATAGATAAAATATATAAACTATGATGAGTCTCCAGAGTGTGATAACATTTCCAGGTTAAATAATTACAAGTACAGTTCTAAAATATACCAAATGTGAGGAAGTGTAATGTCTAATATCCCAAGTACCGTAGCCCCGTCAATACAATACCAGGTCTTCATAGACCTGTCAGAGATTACATGTAGGAGAACTCCTCCTGAACATCATAGTAGTAGTTCGGCTCTGCTTCATAAGCATCGCCAACACCTGAAACTCAATAAATCTGGTTGGTGTTGCAAACACCATCCCGTAACGTGGGAGTGAGTGATCAACTCAGTGGAACAATAAAGCATAGGTTAACATGTTATCAATTCAATCAAGCAGTAATGATAAAGCAGTACAATCAAACAAGTTTAACTACTCTTATTAAATGTAAATATGAAATGACATGATGATGTATGCCCTTGCCAAACCACCCACATGCGACATCATCTTACGTTCGCGAATGCATACCTCCCTCAGTGCTCCACATCTACTAGGCACATGTGATGCGATGATGAGCATGATTACCGAGTTATTATTAGTCCATTTCAAACAGTAGTATTGGAAAACTAAGGTACCTCCCTTGTATCATTCCCAAACATGATCCATCCTAGGGTCGTCAATCCTAGTTAATCTCATACGATATTATGGTTTGAGAGGCGTAGCGAATGCATCACAAAGGGCTCGTCACCCGTCAGCACGGATACAGATCTCACCGTATGCGGCTCAATTGCTGACCGTCAGCTCGAGTACAGGTCTCACCGTACTCGGCTCAATCCCTGGCCGTCAGCTCGAATACAGGTCTCACCGTACTCGGCTCACTCATACCTCTACGTTGTTGTGAAGGGCTCGTCGCCAATCACAGACATTGGAGTATACTCGAAGACACTACAGAGGACTCGTCGCCCGTCAGCACGAGTACAGGTCTCACCGTACTCTTCTCTCGCCGTAAGTGTCGACAGCTCGAATACAGTGTCCCATACCACCGTATTCGGCTCACGAGTTTGGTTGCTCAATGGTCACTACGGGGAGGCACGTGGCCCCAGCGTAGGCTGACAGCTCGGCCACGGTGTCCCATACCACCATGTCCGGCTCATGAGTCTTAGCGGATCGAGGTACCATGGTTAACGGGATTTCACTGGTAAGTTTGGTACCCTAGGTTCAAGTAGTAGCGTCCAAACATGGTGAACATACATAAGACAGATCGGGTTACTTGACGAGCTCGGCTAGCTCGAGCGCACAACAAGTTGAACGACATGAAGTGCATAAGCACTTCGCGTGGCCAACCACTATCGTCAACCGAAGTACGACTCGGGTTCGTCGAACACATCTCACGTGGCAAATGAATCACAGCCACGAATGCAATTCTGGTACCGATTGTCTGGACTATAGTCATAGCCCCAAACACAATCAATTACAGATAGATAAAGCAGTAATGGATCAAGATTCAACTCATACAATCAAGGTTTGGTATTATCCGTTTAGGGCGGCCAGGGCTGTTGCACGCACTCGTTGCTCCACTCCCCCATCACCCATGACGGATCATACAACGTAAATATGAATTTAAACATATGCATTACATAGTTAAAATCATAAAGCAGTTGAGCATGTTATGAAGCACAACACAAGCATGAGTTTGTACATGTTCAATTCCTAATCACACAACTATCCAAGGAGATCATACACATAGTTAAAAGCGGTTGAGAATCATATCTCAACACCCTTATACATTACAATTTGCTAACTACTACTCATTCAGACATTTTAAGAAACACTTAAACAAACATACATCAATATACATGACATATGTCGATCACATAGGCATAAGGCCAAATCCTTTCACTCGGGAGTTGCCCCAATCATAACACGCGTACACCCACGACGGATAGTCTTGGCAAGCAGGAATCCAAGTTCCATATTCATTCAGTCATTTCCACAAACACTTGGGCCACACATTTTAGCACATATAGTGTATATTGGCCGTGGCATGATTTAGGGCAAATCCTTTCGTCAAAGGGGTATCGCCAATACAACAATCATATATCCATGACAATTAGTCATGGCGAGCACGAATGAGAATTCTATACTCATTAGCATTTTCACAAACACTTAGAATACACTATTACAACATACATGGTGTATGTTAGCAAAACATGTATTAGGGCTATCCTTTCGCCAAGCAAGTATTTTACGCATATATAATATATTTATACAACAAATAATCATGGCAACCACATCTCTAAAATATATATGTATACGGTACTTTTACAATACAGTATTCTACATACATAGTGTATATATAGTACATGTATTTGGGCGAATCCTTTCACCAAATAAGTATTTTATCCATATATCGTATATTCATACAACAAATAATCATGTCAAACACATTTCCAAAATTTATACGTATACGGTATTTTCTATGAATACCTAGAATATGTAAAATTCCATAATCTACATCTTTAATCGAAACAGAAAACAAAGAAAGCACTTTGTACATGTGTAATTGCATGCAGATCATGAATCTATCATTATCTGACATTGAAAGCGCTGAAAACCATAACCTATACACCTAAAGTCCGCACCTTTTGTCGTAGAATCGTAACGAAGTCGATAGGTTTGCTAAGCTTCCGTATTCGGCAGTTTGGCAACCTATAGAACGAAATAGGTTAGCTATTTCATAACCTACAACTATCTAAACCCCAAAACAGATTAGGGTTAGGGTTTCTTACCTAGAAATGACGCCGGAATCGCGGGGAAAGCGATTAGAATGAAGTGGTGGAACTCGTATAGCGGCAGGGAAGAGTGGCAGAGAGATTCTCCCACTGCTCCCACACTTTCTCTCTCTTTTCTCTCTTCTCTCTCTAGGTTTTCTCTCAAATTCGTATGGCTGCAATGAGAGAGGGTTTAAGGTCCTTATATAGTCTAAAAACTCACCGAAATAGACTCCAGGTCAAAGTATACTTAGGTTATAACCAAAGCGGGACTTTTCCAGCTCAACGGAGGACTTCTGGCGGGCCTCCTTGAGCCAAAGGTCGGACTTAAGCTCACTAACGCTGGATCTACGTTCTAGTAAGTTTTCGTTTCAGTGGGATTTTCAGATCACGCGTGGCGGACCAGTTTCAGTTCAACGATCAGCGGATCTCGATCGGAGATTCTGAGTACATGTAAATGTGTATGAAATTTCTTCTGATCCGAGGGTGTAATTTGATTTGATTCTGACAGTCTGTTTGCTTAAAACTGATCCGCAAGCGAGAGGTGCCAGATTACTATTCAAGATATTTTATTTTGAATTAATTTCGCATTTCTCACACTCTTCACTCCGAGCTCAAGCGAATAACGCTGGGACACTATCTGGATTTGATTTCCGAGATGGTTGTCAAGCCCAGCGAGGCGGTCCTAAGTCCTTAACTTCGTGTTAATCGGACTTCCGACGTGCGGTCCAGATCTGATACGGAGTTTCGAGATGCTCCCGAGAGCAGCTGGGTAATGAGATTGATCCTAGATTTTAGGGTAACCTAGCGTCAATGATTCTACAAGTTTTGGGTCTTGCAGATCGTATTTAAAGTGATTGGTGCTAATTTCACAGGCACTCTAGTTTAACACTAGCTAAATCTCACTTAATTTCTAAAGGGTTTAGTCCTGTAAGATTTCTGTCTGAGGTGGTACCTGGGCCTTTGTAGTTTGTATATAAAGTGATCCAAGATTATTACTTAGCTAGTTTAAGATAGTGTCTAGGGTGAAAAGTACTTTGAAAATTTTAAAGAAAAAGGTGGTGAAGGGTGGAATTTGTGAAGAAAAATGGGTTAAGGAGCGATTTTAGACTGGGGATTCAGTTCTGACAAGTTAATAAGGTGTTAGGATCGACCCATCGCCTAAGGACGTCTAATCCCAGGTTGGCAAAAATCCGGGATGTTACAACTACCCCCCTTAAAACAAAATTTCGTCCCCGAAATTCGCTAAGGGTAATAAGGAAGATTTAATTATTTCTTTTGCCGAAGTTTTCCAAGTGTTATATTTCGAGTCTACGCGTGGTAGGGTATATACAAACCTGGTTTTTTAGTCTACCCCCCTTAAACTTATTTCTTTATCCATTTCTCATACCCTGATGGTTCGCTACAATTTATTTTTACCTATTTGGAGTCTCGACAATAAATCCCAATTATCTAGACTAAGTTGTTTTCATTGTTTGACCAACACGGAGAGACGTTTATGGTGGGCTTAATCCCGATACATCGATCATCTACCGGGACAGGGTAGAAATAGAAGCTCATCATATCCCTTCCGAATCCTAGTGGATCCTGGTCTTCTGCTCGGCCAAGCAGTGAGTCCATTGGTAGTCACCCAGGATTGAGAATTGGGTCAAGCCGCGAATGTTTCGCAGTGTATATTTTGTAACTCCGTAGTCCGATCACACTAGAAACGTAGGGAGTCCATCATTGAAAGGCTCAAATGGTCTATGTCTAAGGTTGCCCTTTAAGTCTTAGTCTAAGAGAGTCCTCGTTATCATCTATGTCAAAGGAAATGATGAACCAAATCTTACTAGATCATCCTAAAACGGTTTCTCATAGTAGAACTTACTAGGGCTTCTATAATATTCTTATTTATCGAGCACCGTTTCGATCCTGGGCCAGTGGGGTAGGGTCCACCACGTTTCCGCTGCGCCACCCAGATCAAAGAAGTGTATTAGGTGACCTAACTAGATTGGGCTCATCATGTTCTACCCCCCTTAAAAATTTATTTTCACCCTCAAGGCTTAAGATTTATGTCCTGCTCCGTATATCGGAACAAGGTGTAATTTAGGACCTAATTCCTAACCATTTGTTGCCCATTTGGGTAATTCCTGGGGCCTAAAAGACAAAGTCGCTATCGGCTATATACTCCTTATACTTTTCAAAGACGAAGTTATAGACTTTTGGTTGCAAGTGGTTCGGCCAACACGGAAGAAAGTTGCGTAGTGGGTCTGAGCCGGATACATGGACCTTCTGCCTAGCTAGGACAGAAAATTGTCGTATCAGTTCTTAATCCTAGTTGATCCCGACCTTCTGCTTGATCAGAGCATAGGGTTCATTGGTCACTACCAGGATTGAGAATTCTACTCAGACCGCGAGTACCTCGCTTATATGTAGTTTCTCTACTCCGTGTTCCCGATTGTACTAAGTCCTTGAGAAGGCGATTCAAAAGGGTGTATAGATTTGACCTATCATTAAATCCAAGGAATATAGAAGTTTCCTCTAGGTAAATCCAAAGCCTATTCTTATACACTAGCTGATTTCAGATCATTTCTAATACAAGAATTATTTATCGCGTAGGGTCAAACGTTGTCTAAGTGGAATTGAGTTGTCTGTACTTGACGCTCGAGCATTTCACATATGCTCAAACCAACTAAGGGGGTTCTAGAGTTCACGTTCTTAATTTGTCGGATTTCCTATACTGTCAGGTCTGTCGAAGCACCGCTCTAGGTCCAAAACTCCAAGGGTCTATTTGTCAAACAACCATTTACTCTAAAGCTTAAGCTATCAGAGTGTGGTGGGTTAATGTTTATCAAGGGACTTTATTACTTCAACATTATTTGGCCAGTGGTCTTAAGTTGTAGTGAATGGGACTGTATTACTAATCCTACCTTGGGATTGGGAGTGGCATGGTTGGTAGGAGGGTGGGTGGGGATTAAAATTAATGGTATAGTCTTTGAAAAATGAGCCTTGTGTGGGAAAGTGTGAGATGGGATTTCCAAATCTCAGGAATCGGAATTTCTAAGTGTAAGAGGAAAACCCGGGATATACTCTTTATTGCATACATTCCAAACATGGCATTGGAAAACATGGGATACACCCAATCTAGGGACCATACCTACACATACATTTATTATTACTTATACAATTCTATCCACCTACTCACCTAATGCAGTTTGGCCGAACGGACCCTAAAGGGAGAAAAAGGGGCTGGAGTTTTGATTCTCCACAGATTTGGTTCTCATCAGGGGTTGTAGGGGCCCAACTGACAAGGAGTAAAGAAAGGAAAATGAAGAATTGGATGGGTTAGAGGGCTTGCCCAATTTTGAGCTCCAAATGGGGGGTGTGGGAGTCCAAATGAGGGAAACGGAAAGGGTAGAAGGTAGGTGTAGCTGTAAACGATGGAAGGGAGTGAGTGATGATCGAAAATGGGAAATGAGACGATTGGAGTGGCGATTTGAAGAAAAAAACAGCAAGAATAGGAGGAAGAGAGATTGGAGGGGCGTTTGAGAGCGAGGGGGGCAAAACGACGTGAAATAGGGGTCCCCCCACAATTTCGCACGCACCACACGTACCTAGGGGTCAGGTCGACCACGACCAGCACCGGCCCAACCCGAGTGGGCCAACCTGACCGCGGTCCGCTTTGCCCGGTGAGCTGTCGCCACGGTTGGGTGATGTTCTCCAACCCCCCAAGGTGCCAAATGCACCCTGGGTCCACCTGGTTCCTCCCCGGATTGCCTCGTGTGGCCTCCCGACTCCATTTTGGGTAATTCGGGACAAAACAGACATATCTTGCAATCCGGAAAGAGTTATCTGACATAAAATATATGAATTTGGGGTAGAACGAGCTAATGAAGCCAACCAACCTCACTATGCCTGGTTGCGCAGCCCGAAATTGCGAAAAAAAACTCCGATTGATGGTCGTTTCCCTGTTTCAATTTCATTTTACTAAAATAGTAGTTTTTGTTTGATTACTCTTCATCTGTTGGGCTTTAGGAGTTGCGCTCATCGTGTAAAGAGCTTAGAATAATTAGAAGAACGGTTTGGTGAAGTCAAATAGGACACTTACTATTTTTGGCTGAAAGCCTTGCGCACTTAGTAGACATCACGACCCTATAGTAAGTCGCGAATTCTAGGGTTTTAGTCGTAGTTTGTTTCTGATTTCCTTCCCATTACTTGGTATCCCTATTTAAAGGGTTGTGAACTCATTTTCCTTTTGTCATTCATTAATCAATTTTGAATTTATTAGAATTTATTTCTACTTTCTGCTTTCCTTTCCTCGTGGATTCGAGAAGTCTCTGTGAGGAGTCCAGAGAAGCTCCGAGGATTCGGAGTAGTTATCATCATCATCACGCTTATCCCATATTCTATCTATCTACGATTGTCAACGGTTGGGGTGAGGTGGTTTGTAATCTAGACTCATTAATAGACGGCCTAGGAATGTTTTTAAGGTCGACCCGTGCGACCATGGTTGAATACAGACTCGATTTCGGCGTTCGTTTTCAGTGAACTAGCCGTTGGACGGAACAGGGATGCCTAAGACTGTTTCTACATTCCGTCGCTCCCTCCTAAGTCAGAGTGCGTCAGTGTGCGTCGTGTGAGCATAACCCAGGTCCGGTTTAATCCAAATCATGCTTTGATACCAACTTGTAACGCCCTGAAAATCGGGGGTCGAGCATAAACTCAACTCCCGAGTTCCAGAACATCACTTATGCAACAAAATGAATGATGATTGAATGTTGACTGTATTCGTGCATTGAACATGAGTGAGATTAAGCCAAAACAGCAGCATCATACTCCAGAGATAGTTAAATTTGTAAGCGGAAGACTGTGATAGATAGATAAAATATATAAAAATATGATGAGTCTCCAGAGTGTGATAACATTACCAGGTTAAATAATTACAAGTACAGTTCTAAAATATACCAAATGTGAGGAAGTGTAATGTCTCCTATCCCAAGTACCGTAGCCCCGTCAATACAATACCAGGTATTCATAGACCTGTCAGAGATTACATGTAGGAGAACTCCTCCTGAACATCATAGTAGTAGTTCGGCTCTGCTTCATAAGCATCGCCAACACCTGAAACTCAACAAATCTGGTTGGTGTTGCAAACACCATCCCGTAATGTGGGAGTGAGCGATCAACTCAGTGGAACAATAAAGCATAGGTTAACATGTTATCAATTCAATCAAGCAGTAATGATAAAGCAGTACAATCAAACAAGTTTAACTACTCTTATTAAATGCAAATATGAAATGACATGATGATGTATGCCCTTGCCAAACCACCCTCATGCGACATCATCTTACGTTCGCGAATGCATACCTCCCTCAGTGCTCCACATCTACTAGGCACATGCGGTGCGATGATGAGCATGATTACAGATTTATTATTAGTCCATTTCAAACAGTAGTATTAGGAAACTAAGGTACCTCCCTTGTATCATTCCCAAACATGATCCATCCTAGGGTCGTCAATCCTAGTTAATCTCATACGATATTATGGTTTGAGAGGCGTAGCGAAGGCATCACAAAGGGCTCATCACTCATCAGCACGGATACAGATCTCACCGTATGCGGTTCAATTGCTGACCGTCAGCTCGAGTACAGGTCTCACCGTACTCGGCTCAATCGCTGGCCGTCAGCTCGAATACAGGTTTCACCATACTCGGTTCAACTCATACTCTAGTTGCTGTGAAGGGCTCGTCGCCAATCACAGACATTGGAGTATACTCGAAGACACTAAAGAGGACTCATCGCCCGTCAGCACGAGTACAGGTCTCACCGTACTCGACTCTCACCGTAAGTGTCGACAGCTCGAATACAGTGTCCCATACCACCGTATTTGGCTCACGAGTTTGGTTGCTCAATGGTCACTACGGGGAGGCACGTGGCCCCAGCGTAGGCTGACAGCTCGGCCACGGTGTCCCATACCACCATGTCCGGCTCATGAGTCTTAGCGGATCGAGGTACCATGGTTAACGGGATTTCCACTGGTAAGTTTGGTACCCTAGGTTCAAGCAGTAGCGTCCAAACATGGTGAACATACATAAGACAGATCGGGTTACTTAACGAGCTCGGCTAGCTCGAGCGCACAATAAGTTGAACGACATGAAGTGCATAAGCACTTCGCGTGGCCAACCACTATCGTCAACCGAAGTACGACTCGGGTTCGTCGAACACATCTCACGTGGCAAATGAATCACAGCCACGAATGCAATTCTGGTACCGATTGTCTGGACTATAGTCATAGCCCCAAACACAATCAATTACAGATAGATAAAGTAGTAATGGATCAAGATTCAACTCATACAATCAAGGTTTGGTATTATCCGTTTAGGGCGGCCAGGGCTGTTGCACGCACTCGTTGCTCCACTCCCCCATCACCCATGACGGATCATACAACGTAAATATGAATTTAAACATATGCATTACATAGTTAAAATCATAAAGCAGTTGAGCAGTTATGAAGCACAACACAAGCATGAGTTTGTACATGTTCAATTCCTAATCACACAACTATCCAAGGAGATCATACACATAGTTAAAAGAGGTTGAGAATCATATCTTAACACCCTTATACATTATAATTTGCTAACTACTACTCATTCAGACATTTCAAGAAACACTTAAACAAACATACATCAACATACATGACATATGTCGATCACATAGGCATAAGGCCAAATCCTTTCACTAGGGAGTTGCCCCAATCATAACACGCGTACACCCACGACGGATAGTCATGGCAAGCAGGAATCCAAGTTCCATATTCATTCAGTCATTTCCACAAACACTTGGGCCACACATTTTAGCACATATAGTGTATATTGGCCGTGGCGTGATTTAGGGCAAATCCTTTCGTCAAAGGGGTATCGCCAATACAACAATTATATATCCATGACAATTAGTCATGGTGAGCACGAATGAGAATTCTATACTCATTCAGCCATTTTCACAAACACTTAGAATACACTATTACAACATACATGGTGTATGTTAGCAAAACATGTATTAGGGCTATCCTTTCGCCAAGCAAGTATTTTACGCATATATAATATATTTATACAACAAATAATCATGGCAACCACATCTCTAAAATATATATGTATACGGTACTTTCTACAATACAGTATTTCTACATACATAGTGTATATTAGTAAAACATGTATTTGGGCGAATCCTTTCGCCAAATAAGTATTTTATCCATATATCGTATATTCATACAACAAATAATCATGTCAAACATATTTCCAAAATTTATACGTATACGGTATTTTCTACGAATACCTAGAATATGTAAAATTCCATAATCTACATCTTTAATCGAAACAGAAAACAGAAAGCACTTTGTAGATGTGCAATTGCATGCAGATCATGAATCTATCATTATCTGACATTGAAAGCGTTGAAAACCATAACCTATACACCTAAAGTCCGCACCTTTTGTCGTAGAATCGTAACGAAGTCGATAGGTTTGCTAAGCTTCCGTATTCGGCAGTTTGACAACCTATAGAACGAAATAGGTTAGCTATTTCATAACCTACAACTATCTAAACCCCAAAACAGATTAGGGTTAGGGTTTCTTACCTAGAAATGACGCCGGAATCGCCGGGAAAGCGATTAGAATGAAGTGGTGGAACTCGTATGGCGGCAGGGAAGAGTGGCAGGGAGATTCTCCCACTGCTCCCACACTTTCTCTCTCTTTTCTCTCTTCTCTCTCTAGGGTTTCTCTCAAATTCGTATAACTACAATGAGAGAGGGTTTAAGGTCCCTATATAGTCTAAAAACTCACCGAAATAGACTCCAGGTCAAAGTATACTTAGGTTATAACCAAAGCGGGACTTTTCCAGCTCAACGGAGGACTTCTGGCGGGCCTCCTTGAGCCAAAGGTCGGACTTAAGCTCACTAACGCTGGATCTACGTTATATTAAGTTTTTGTTTCAGTGGGATTTCCAGATCACGCGTGGCGGACCAGTTTCAGTTTAACGGTCAGCGGATCTTGATCGGAGATTCCGAGTACATGTAAATGTGTATGAAATTTCTCCTGATCCGAGGGTGTAATTTGATCTGATTCTGACGGTCTGGTTACTTAAAACTGATCCGCAAGCGAGAGGTGCCAGATTACTATTCAAGATATTTTATTTTGAATTAATTTCGCATTTCTCACACTCTTCACTCCGAGCTCAAGCGAATAGCGCTGGGACACTATCTGGATTTGATTTCCAAGATGGTTGTCAAGCCCAGCGAGGTGGTCCTAAGTCCTTAACTTCGTGTTAATCGGACTTCCGACGTGCGGTCCATATCTGATATGGAGTTTCGAGATGCTCCCGAGAGCAGCTGGGTAATGAGATTGATCCTAGATTTTAGGGTAACCTAGCGTCAATGATTCTACAAGTTTTGGGTCTTGCAGATCGTATTTAAAGTGATTGGTGCTAATTTCACAGGCACTCTAGTTTAACACTAGCTAAATCTCACTTAATTTCTAAAGGGTTTAGTCCTGTAAGATTACTGTCTGAGGTGGTACCTGGGCCTTTGTAGTTTGTATATAAAGTGATCCAAGATATACTACTTAGCTAGTTTAAGATAGTGTCTAGGGTGAAAGTACTTTGAAAATTTTAAAGAAAAAGGTGGTGAAGGGTGGAATTTGTGAAGAAAATGGGTTAAGGAGCGATTTTAGACTGTGGGATTCAGTTCTGACAAGTTAATAAGGTGTTAGGATCGACCCATCACTTAAGGACGTCTAATCCCAGGTTGGCAAAAATCCGGGATGTTACAGATACTACTCAGTAGGGGCATTGTATTGTCAAGGGCGTAAAGCTTAGATGGTAGCCTCAACTGAGTGGTTTCAAATTCCAGAGTCAACTTGGGCAACTTGTCCATCTTCCTAATCATATCATCATTTAAATCATGGGAGTGGGCTGAGCATGCTTCAAAAGAGTCTTGTGATTCACTTGGATGAGACTCTTGCTCCACATTTAAATCAAACGTGTCAGATGGGTGGAGTAGATCATTATGGTCTACAACTTCTTGTACCTTGTGATCACTTTCTTGAACCATAATTGAAATCGATCCCAGTGAATCTTGGGCTGTTAACTCATATTATCATCCCAATACTTATCATCTTCCAATTCAGTACAGTTCACAAGTGGGATGAGATCACTTTCCTCACATTATTTTTCTAGGTTGAGTTAAGGCTCGAATAAATTAACCTTTTCCTCCTTATTGAAGTCAAGTGTGTCATATGACTGGAGTGTTAGTATCATTATATTTGAAAAATACCAGTGTCTTTTGATCATTCCTTTATATAGTCATCGAAATCGACTCTTCGAAAAATTAAACTATATGCTCATTAACAGAATTCAACTTCTGTAAGGCCCGTATCCTAGCCTGTACTATTCCATAGGCTTCCGCGGTCATCCCGGTCGAATTCCGACGACCCGCGATCTGTAATCGATAGTTTCGCGTAACCCTAAGTTATATCCTGTATTAAGAGTCAGCTCGACCCGAGACTTGTACTCTAGCAACCGCGCCGTCGCCGCGGTTCCGACGCCGTGTCTCACGCGCCGAGGCGATACCTAGGCTAAGAGATGTAGGCCTATGTTCAGAAAATGCTACGATACCGAGGCGAGAAAATGCCGAGCGTTTGCTAACCCAAGAGAATCTCTAATCAAATCAATCACATCACATCCCATCAATCAAGTACCACATCACATCTTATGTCAAGTACACATCACCTTTCACCCATCCCTAAGCAACCTTAAAGTCAACACTCTCTTACAACCAAGTACACATCCATCATCCATCTCTCACCCATCACTCTCCCATCTCTCTCTCTCTCTCTCTTACAACTCCCTCTCTCTCTCATCTCTCTCCCTCATTATCCAAGCAACCCAACGTCCAAGCCATTTCTATGAGAGGAGCTAGTGTGGCCCACCTCCCTACCACTTAATCCCACCATCCAAAGACCATCTCCAGCGTTGAAATGGATCCCTTGGAGCTCTAGGATGCGTTGATGGAAGAAGTCCAAGAAGATCGAAGGTGGGTGATTTTATTTGTGATTTGAGGGCCCACATATGTGGGACCCATCTTGATGTATGTGTTGTATCAGAGGGACCCATAGTGGCGGGGTCCCTCCGCTACTTCGATCTCCATTTCTCTTTCTTTCTCTCTCTCTCTCTCTCTCCTTCCTTGTTGGTGTGGCCCACCTATTTTGTGCATGAATGGTTCAAACCGTCCAGCCATTGGGCTAGCCCTGCTGACTGATCTAGATGAAGGGAAATCACAAATATCAGCTTGAACTTAGCTCGGGTGGGCCACCACGTGGACCCACCATATTATATGTATTTTATCAAATGCCACCATATTATATGTATTTTATCAAATGCCATCCATTTATTTTATCCAGGACGTCCAGCGGGCCTGGACAATGAGAAAACACAAATATCTACTTGATCTAAAAACTGTCGGTGGGTCCCATGCGTGTGGACTCACCTCGTGCACGTGTTGCAGCTGGGCCGTCCATTTGCTGGACGACCAGTAGCACCTGCTGCTATCGGCAAGTTCCTTGGGCCACGCCCTGATGTATATGTTATTCCACACCATCCAGCTACCTGGACGGTGGGCGACACCGCGTTGTATATGTGTAATCCAAACTGTCCAGTACAGACGGGACCCACCTTGATGCATAATCTGCACCGTCCAGCAGGTCTGGATGGTGGGACCTGCTTGAGGAGTGTGTAGTATTCACACCATCCATCTGACGGTGGAGATCTAGTAGCATATAGCTGCTGGAATGACGTCAGCAAGACATGTGGGTCCCACATGTACTTCAGATCCAGATCGTCCATCAAACGAACGGCTTGTAGGGACGTGGCCCACCTTGGATGTTTGTATTCTGCATCCTCACCGTCCACCCGTCCACACGTGTGGACCACCCCCCCTGGTGTACGTATTTCCAGATCGTCCATCTATATGGGACCCACATGAGGTATGCTTTGTATCCACGCAATCCAAACCTTCCATCATCTGGACGGTGGATGTGGGACACCTCACGTCCAGTCCCTGGACGTGGGACACCACTAGGACATATGTATTTTTTTCACACTGTCCTGGCTGGGACCCACCTACGTGTATGTATTTTATCCAGCCGTCCATCAATGGACGCTGGACGCTATTTCCCTGCAGATCAAGATAAATATATATATATATATATATATATCTATATATATATATATATATATATATATATATAATATATATATATATATATGCATATATGTGGTCCCACGTGGAAACCCACTTGCTGTGGGGCCAACAGTGATGTACTTTTTCATCCACACCGTCCAGACAGTGCTGGACGGTGCTGGACATGTTTGGACGATGCTGTGAGCCTGACCATGATGTATCTGTCCCATCCACACCGTTCAGAGGGTTTGGACGGTGTTGTCCAATATTTGGACAGTGCTGATTTACATAAACAATGTTTAGACGGTGTTGTGGGCTCCACCGTGATGTATTTGTTATCCACGCCGTCCATCTTATGTTATGCGGCCCACCCTGATGTATGTGTTCTATGTTTAGGCCGTCCATCTTATGCAATGCGGCCCACCTTGATATATATGTTTACACCATCCATCGCTGGACGGTGCCATGTGGGGCCTACCATTGATGTATATATTGTATATCTCCATCGTCCGCCCCTTGGACGTGTGGCCTACCTTCAGGTACGTGTTGTATCTAAACCGTCTAGCCATCTAGGTCACCCAGACCGTCCAGATCATGGGGCCTATCTTGATGTGTATATGGCCCATTTGATGACGCCCGATGAAATGTAATTAGGGCCCAGGCATGAGGCCCATTAAGATGTATTTGCAGCCTATATATGAGGCCAAATGTGATGTATATGAGGTCCATTAGTGCGGCCCGCTTGATGTATATGAGGCCCATTGGTGCGGCCCATTGATGCGGCCCGCTTGATGTATATGAGGCCCATTGGTGCTGCCCATTGATGCGGCCCACTTGATGTATATGAGGCCCATTGATGCGGCCCGCTTGTTGTATATGAGGCCCATTGGTGTGGACCATTGATGCGGCCCACTTGATGTATATGAGGCCCATTGGTGTAGCCCATGTGACGCGGCCCATATGATGTATTTTCAGCCTATTTGGTAAGGCCCATTGTGATGTATTCAAGGCCCTTGGGTGAGGCCCATTGTGACGTATTCGTGGCTTATGGGTAAGGCCCATTGTGATGTATCTCCATCCCATATGATTAGGCCCAATGCAATGTATGTATGACCCGTTATGTTGTGTATGAATCCCTTGTATGGGCCACTCCTTGGGAGCAATGTTGGTTAGATGTCCACATTGATGGGCAATGATGGTTGGATGTCCACATTGTGACCTTTCCTTAGGCCTTGTTAGGCCCATTCTCATAATTCTCTTATGGGTTAACCCAGATAAGAGGGCCCCATTCGCCATAGACGGATGGTTTCGTGCTATCAGATTTGATATAACCATGACTGATGGCCGATCTTTATATTATGGTTGATAGGCTATTCATCTATGGACCCCGCCTTGTTTATATGCTGATATCGATGCTGATTGTCGGTGCCGATTGTCGATGCTGATCATTGGTGCCGATTTGTCGAGGCCGATTGTATAGGCCGATTCTGATTGTCAAGGTCGAGTATCGAGGCCGATTTCGATATGTCGAGGCCGATTCTGATTTTTCAAGGCCGATTGTATAGGCCAATTCCGATTGTTGAGGCTGATTCTGATTGTCGAGGCTGATTATTGAGGCCGATTCTTATTGTCGAGGCCAATTCCGATTGTCGAGGCCGATTCCGATTATCGAGGCCGATTCTGATTGTCAAGGCCGATTGTTGAGGCCGATCCGATTGTCGAGGCCGATTTCGATTGTTGAGGCCGATTGTTAAGACCGAGTATCGAGGCCAATTCTGATTGTCGAGGCTGATTCCAATTATCGAGGCCGATTGTCGAGGCCCAATGTGATGTATATGCGGCCCGTATTTGAGGCCCATTGTGATGTGTATTCAGCCGTGTTTAAGGCCCAATGTGATGTATATGAGGCCCATGTGATAACGCCCATTGTGGTGCATTTGATGACCAGGCGATGGAGCCCGTTGTGATGTATATTAGGCCCATGTGAGAGGCCCATCGTAATGTGTATTAAGCTCTTGAGTGAGGCCCATGGTGTTGTATATTAGGCCCTTGTGTGAGGCCACGGGTCCACTATATGTTAGGCTCTATGTGGGTCATTCCCTGGGGGCAATGTTGGTTAAATGTTCACATTGTCGAGGCCGATTGTCGATGCCGGTTATTGATACCGATTATGAGTATGTGACAACATAACATCATGATACATGCCTATATGTATCATCTGCATGTTTGTCATGAGATGTGCTTGACCATTGCATATGTCATTGGGTAGGTTGTTATGAGAGTCCCTGGTATGCGGAGGTTATCTCACATGAGCGCACGGTATACGCAGGATTATGCATGCTTGGATTGTATGACTCATGCATCTTGCATTGTGTGTTGTGACTACTATACGCCTTAGCGATATCAGGGCCATACCTCTACAGGTATATCGTGGATGGCCAGATGGGACACCGAAAATGTTTGGTTCTAGCATATGGGAGCTATAAATGTCTCTGGGTGAAAATTCTTAAACCTTCGTGGCCAGGAGACGCCCCAACGTCGAGACCAAGTGGATACATGAGCGCCCGAGTGCCGAATACCAGAGGCCACGTCTCCCACTTGTTGTGGTCGGTTGGGAGGGGGTGTGGCCTTACCTGCCCGAGGATAGGGGCATAGCTAGGCTGAGTTTAACCAGCTCGTGAATGGGTCCGCTATTGATGTGCCGGGTAGATATTGGCTGACTACTAGCCGGGTGGATAGTGAAGTCTCTTCTACTTGCATGGTTGCCCGTCAGTAGGCAGCGATTTGTACGTAGAGTGTACTAGACCTGGTGATGATCCTAGAGAAGAACTGTACTGATATGTGGACTTGATATGAGGACTGACATGATATTATGACATCCGTCACTGTTGCACATGTGGGCCGGCACACGTGGGTGGACGCTAATGTGGGCGGGGCTGAGGCCTGGGTGAGCTACCACACGTGGGCGGCTGCTAATGTGGGTGGGTTGGTAGGCTACTGAGCAAGAGTTGCATACTCATGCATTCATCCATTCACTATCCACTCGAGCTGGTGGTGCGCAACTATTTGTTACGTATACCTTCGCAATGGCCAGGATTTCGGTTGGGGCGCACGACTAACTTGAGATTAGGAGTTTACCACATTGTGTTTGACTATCCAAATTAAGGTATGGGACTGGTTTGGATAGAATTTTCTTGTGATGGACCCCATAGCCTGCGATACTACGTACTATCATCTCGACTTTACTCCAGCTTGGTCATTTCATTCGCATCGCATATTGCATTGCATCCACGACATATGACATTTTAGATTGCTACGTTTCTGCACTTATATGGCTTAGACGGACTTGGCAGGATCTGCATATTGCATTGCATCTGCAGTATATGATATTTGACTTATTATGATTTGCATTGCATACTCTGATATTATATGACTCATGGACTTACCAGTATATTTCCGCTTACTCTGATATTATATGACTCATGGACTTACCAGTATATTTTTGCTTACTCTGATATTATATGACTCCTGGACTTACCAGTATATTTCCGCTTACTCTGATATCGTATGATTCATGATCTTGTCAGTATTTCTGCTTATTCCGATGATGTATGATCTATGGGCTTTATTGTATACTTGACACTTACCTTACACACACTTTCACCATCCTCTAAGCTTTCTATAAGCTTATGCACGATAGATGCATGTAGGTGGCGTTAGGTCGTAGCAGCGTTGAACTTGGAGCGTGTAGCGGACTTCTGGAGCTTTGATTTTGATACATATGTGTTTCCCTTTCAGTATTATATTTAAATGTTTATATTAGTGGATATGAGGTGATGTTGTTTTGTGATTTAGTTATGCTTGCGGTTATGCTCCATTACAGAAAAAAATAAATTCATACTGAAAATCCTCCTTGTAGGATCCCAGGATCAGAATCTAGCATGTGCGTGTCAGGAGCCGAGAATGGGGCACTACGGAGGCTGTCGGCGCCGGATTCGCCGATCGAGAATTTTGTGAGCCCGTTCTCCGAGTTTGGGGCGTGACAACTCATTCTCAATTTCAGTATTCTCCACAAGCTAGTTAGGATCACTTTCCCTGCATTGTTTTTTCTGGATTGGGTTGAGGCTTAGATAACCTGACATCTTCCTCCTCATTGAGGTGCGATTGACATTCTTAAATGGAGGATTCAATCGCTTCTAATGATTTCATTATGTTTGTGAATGATTGTGTGATGAATTGCTTGAATTGTTTTTAAGCTTCTATGTGAAGAAGAAAATTCTGGAGTGAATCCTCTTAAATCGTTTCTGGTTCACACTATGCCAAAACAGCAAAAAAAGGACGGTTGAAAACCGTCTCAAAAGATAATAAAGGACGGTCTTGGACCGTCGCATGGGCCATCCTATTTTGGGGCATCGTATTACTTAAAGGACGGTCATGAACCGTCATTTCTCTGGACATTTAAAGGGCGGTTATGGACCGTCTGTAAAGAAGGACGGTCATGGACCGTCAATACAGTCTCTGATGAACCTTAAAAAGGACGGTCCACGACCGTCCTTAAAAAGGACTGTTATGAGCAGTCTCTGATGAACCTTAAAAGGACAGTTATGAACCGTCCTTAAAAAGGACGATTATGGACCGTCTCAGATTTGAATATTTAGAAAAAATATAGACGGCCTAAAGTCGTTAGAAAATTTCTTGCATTAAAAATAATAAAAAATAAAAAATAAAAAAATCAGCAACAATTTTCTTTTTGTGTCTTTCATCTAATAAAAAAATATTCAACCAACAAAACATTATAATTCCGAATCATGAAGAATTGTAGAAACTTCATTCGCTTTTTTTTTTTTTTTTCCCAAAAAAGTGGGCACACTTTTTTAAAATAAAACTGATCATTAAAATAAAACTAATGCAAGTAAATAATGCAAAAAAGTGTTTCAATTCAAGTTAATAGAAACAACAACAAAAATTAAAGCTTCGTAAAAAGGGGCATGTGTTAAAGGGATACATCCTTGATTCCCATGCATGAGAGTCTAATGATGATGAGAACAAGAATCGCAGCACAAGGGCCCATAAATACGGCAATGTTATCCTACAAAGGAATAGGATAGTATTAGATGTTAATGCACTTGATCAGATTGCACATAAAGTTTCCATTAGAGTTACAGTTTAGTAAAGGTTTGCAGTGCCATGCTTGGATGATAAGGAAGCTTAAAAGAACTAAAAAACAAAGCCTTTTTCTTTTCCTTTGCAACAAATTATGTACAATCATATTGAAACTAAGCAATAAATTAAAAGAGGTTATAGGTTTAGGTTAAGGTTACAGGTTTAAGTTATAGGTTTAGGTTTAGGTTATAAGTGTAGGTTATAGATTTAGGTTTAGGTTAGGTTTATAGGTTACGGTTTAGGAATTGAGAATAGGTTAAGGTTTAGGTTTAGGAAATCGGGTTTGGATTCGGGTTCAGGTTTAGGTTTGGGTTTTCAAGTTTAGGTTTAGGTTAAGGATCTGAGATTAGGATTAGGTGTAGGTTTAGGTTTAGGGATTTGAGAATACATTTAGGTTTTAGGTTATAGGTTTAGGTTTAGGTTATAGGTTATAGCTTTAGGGAATTGAGAATAGGTTAAGGTTTAGGTTTAGGAAATTGGGATCAGGTTTAGGTTTGGGTTTTCAAGTTTAGGTTTAGGTTAAGGAGTTGAGATTAGGATTAGGTGTAGGTTTAGGTTTAAGGATTTGAGAATACATTTAGGTTTTAGGTTTAGGTTTAGGTTTTAGGTTATAGGTTTAGGTTATAGGTTTAGGTTATAAGTGTAGGTTATAGGTTTAGGTTTAGGTTAGGTTATAGGTTAAGGTTTAGGGAATTGAGTTTAGGTTATAGGTTAAGGTTTAGGTTTAGGTTTAGGTTTAGGTTATAGGTTTTGGGATTTGAGAATAGGTATAGGTTAAGGTTATAAGTTTAGGTTTAGGAAATCGGGTTTAGGTTTAGGTTTGGGTTTTCAAGTTTAGTTTTAGGTTTAGGTTAGTGTAACATCCTGGATTTTGCCAACCTGGGATTAGACGTCCTTAGGCAATGGGTCGATCCTAACACCTTATTAACTTGTCAGAACTTAATCCCAAAGTCTAAAACCGCTTTTGAACCCATTTCCTTCACAAATTCCACCCTTCACCACCTTGTTCTTTCAATTTTTCTAAGTACTTTCACCCTAGACGCTATCTTAAACTAGCTAAGTAGTATAACTTGGATCACTTTATATACAAACTACAAAGGCCCAGGTATCACCTCAGACAGAAATTACTCAGGACTAAATCCTTTAGAAATTAGACGAGAATTAGCTAGTGTTAAACTAGAGTGCCTGTAAAATTAGCACCAATCACTTTAAATACGATCTACAAGACCCAAAACTTGTAGAATCATTGACGCTAGGGTACCCTAAAATCTCGAATCAATCTCATTACCCAGTTGCTCTCGGGAGCATCTCGAAACTCCGTATCAGATCTAGACCGCAAGTCGGAAGTCCGATTAACACGAAGTTAAGGAATTAGGACCGCCTTGCTGGGCTTGACAACCATCTCAGAAATCAAATCCAGATAGTGTCCCAGTGCAATTCGCTTGAGCTCGGAGCGGGGAGTGTGAGAAACACAAAATAATTCCAAAATAAATAAGAATTTATGAAATCTGGCACGTCTCGCTTGCGGATCAGTATTAAGCAACTTGACCGTCAGAATCAGACTAAATTACACCCTCGGATCAAGGATATTTCTCCAAACATATCCATGTACTCGGAATCTCCGATCGAGATCCACTGACCGTTGAAGTAAAACTGGTTCGCCATTTGCGATATGGAATTCCGATTGAAACGAAAACTTAACTAAACGTAGATCCAGTGTTAGTGAGCTTAAGTCCGACCTTTGGCTCAAGGGGGCCTGCAAGAAGTGCTCCGTTGAGCTGAAACAGGTCCGCTTTGGTTATAACCTAAGTATACTTTGACCTGGAGTCTATTTTGGTGACATTTTAGGCTATATAAGGACCTTAGAACCCTCTCTCTCACAGCCATACGAATTTGAGAGAAACCCTAGAGAGAGAAGAGAGAAAAGAGAGAAAGTGTGGGAGATGTGGGAGAATCTCCCTGCCATGCTTCCCTGCCGCTCCACGAGCTCCACTACTCCGTTCTAATCGCTTTCCCAGCGATTCCGGTTCCGTTTCTAGGTAAGAAACCCTAACCCTAAACTGATTTAGAGTTTTGATAGTTGTAGGTTATAAAATAGCTAACCTATTTCATTCTATAGGTTACCAAACTGCCGTATACAAAAGCTTAGCAAACCTATCGACTTCGTTACGGTTCTACGACAAAAGGTGCGGACTTTAGATGTATAGGTTATGGTTTTCAACGCTTTCAATGTCAAATAATGATAGATTCATGATCTGCTTCCAATTGCACATGTACAAAGTGTTGTCTGTTTTCCGTTTCGATTAAAGATGAAGAATATGGAATTTTACATACTCTAGGTATTTGTAGAAAGTACCGTATTCGTATAAATTTTAGAAATGTGTTTGTCATGATTATTTGCTGTATTAATATATTATATATGGATAAAATACTTGTTTGACGAAAGGGTTCGCCCTAATACATGTTTTTGCTAATATACACTACGTATGTTAAAAGAGTGTATTCTAAGTGTTTGTGAAAATGACTGAATGAGTATAGAATCCTCATTTGTGCTCGCCATGACTAATTGTCATGGATATATGATTATTGTATTGGCGATGCCCCTTTGACGAAAGGATTTGCCCTAATTCACGCCACGACCAATATACACTATATATGTTAAAATGTGTAGCCCCAGTGTTTGTGGAAATGACTGAATGAATATGGAACTTGGATTCCTGCTTGCCATGACTATCCGTCGTGGGTGCTCGCGTGTTATCCATTGGGGCAACTCCCTAGTGAAAGGATTTGGCCTAATACCTATGTGATCAACATATGTCATGTATGTTGATGTATGTAGTCTAAGTGTTTGTTGAAATGTTTGAATGAGTAGTAGTTAGTAAATTGTAATGTATAAGGGTGTTGAGATATGATTCTCAACTCCTTTAACTATGTGTATGATTTCCTTGGATAGCTGTGTGATTAGGAATTGAATATGTACAAACTTATGATTGTGTTGTGCTTTATAACATGCTCAACTGATTGTATGATTTTATCTATGTAATGCATATGTTTAAATTCATGTTTACGTTGTATGATCCGTCATGGGTGATGGGGGAGTGGAGCAACGAGTGTGTGCAACAGCCCTGACAGCCCTAAGCGGATAATATCAGACTTTAGTTGTATGATTTGAATCTTGATCCATTACTACTTTAACTATCTGCAATTGAATGTGATTGGGGCTATGATTATAGTCCAGGCAATCGGTAACGGGATTAATTCGTGGCTGAGATTCATTTGTCACGTGAGATGTGTTCGACGAACCCGAGTTGTACTTCGGTTGGCGATAGTGGTTGGCCACGCGAAGTGCTTATGCACTTCATGTCGTCCAACTTGTCGTGCGCTCGAGCTAGCCTAGCTCGTCAAGCAACCCGATCTGTCTTATGTATGTTCAATATGTTTGGACGCTACTGCTTGAACCTAAGGTACCAAACTTACCAGTGAAATTCCTTTTAACCATGGTACCTCGATCCGCTAAGACTCATGAGCCGGGCATGGTGGTATGGGACACCGTGGTCGAGCTGTCGGCCTACGCTGGGGCCACGTGCCTCCCCGTAGTGACCAGTGAGCAACCAGACTCGTGAGCCGATTATGGTGGTATGAGACACTATATTCGTGCTGTCGTCCTACATTGATAAGGTGATGGGGAGTAGTGCAACGATTGCGGGCAACAGCCCTGACAGCCCTTTGTAGTGTCCTCGAGCATACTCTGAATTTGCGGTGAGGCGACGAGTTTTGCCGCAGTGTATAGAGTATGAACTAGGCCTGTATCAGCTTAGTGATGAACCGTTAAAAAGGTGATGGGGGAGTGGTGTAATCATTGTGCGTAATAGCCCTGACAGCCTTTGCAGCGACTTAGAAACACACCATCATATGAGATTAACTAGGACTGACGACCCTAGAATGGATCAGTTTGGGAATGATACAAGGGAGGTACCTTAGTTTTCCAATACTGCTGTTTGAAATGGACTAATAAAAACTCGATAATCATGCTCATCATCGCATTGCATGTGTCTGGAAGATGTGGAGCACTGAGGGATGAAAGCATGCCGCGAACGTAAGATGGTGTCGCACGAGGGTGTGTGCGGTGAGGACATACATTATGACTGTATTTTCATACTTGCATTAATAAGAGTATTTAGGAGTGTTTGACTTTACTGCTTTATCATTACTGCTTGACTGAATTGATAACATGTTAACCTATGCTTTACTGTTCCACTGAGTTGATCACTCACTCCCACGTTACGGGACGGTGTTTCGAACACCCACCAGACTCTGTCTAATTGCAGATGGCGACGTTACTCCTGAGGCGGAGCCGAACCTTTGCATTGACAATGATGCTTGCTCGTATTGGTTGTTTTCTGGCGGCTTCACGTGAGCCGTGTCTTGATCGACGGAATTACAGGGATGTTGACTAGATGACACTACACATTTGGTATAATTTGAATTGCACTTGTAATTCATTAACCTGGTAACCTTATCACACTCTGGAGACTTACCACAGTTTTTATATTTTATATATCTATCACAGTCTTCCGCTTGCAATCTCACTTGTCTCTGGAGTATGATATGCTACTTTGGCTTAATCTCACTCATGTTCAATGTACTAATACAGACAACATTCAATCATCATTCATTTTGTTGCATAAGTGATGCGTTGGAACTCGGGAGTTGAGTTTATGCTCGACCCCCAATTTTCAGGGCGTTACAGTTAGGGAGTTGAGATTAGGATTAGGTGTAGGTTTAGGTTTAGGGATTTGAGAATACGTTAAGGTTTAGGTTTAGGAAATCGGGTTTGGGTTCGAGATCGGGTTTACGTTTGGGTTTTAGGTTTAGGTTTAGGTTATAGGTTATAAGTGTAGGTTTTAGGTTTAGGTTATAGGTTTAGGTTTAGGTTAAGGTTTAGGTTTAGGTTATAGGATTTGGGATTTGAGAATAGGTTTAGGTTTAGGTTTTATGTTTAGGTTAAGGTTATAGGTTTCGGTTTAGGTTATAAGTGTAGGTTATAGGTTTAGGTTTAGATTAGGTTATAGGTTAAGGTTTAGGGACTTGAGTTTAGGTTATCGGTTTAGGTATAGTTAAGGTTTATGTTATAGGTTAAGGTTTAAGTTTAGGTTTCGGTTTCGGTTTAGGTTATAGGTTTTGGGATTTGAGAATAGTTTTCGGTTAGGTTATAAGTTTAGGTTTAAGAAATCGGGTTCGGGTTCGGGATCAGGTTTAGGTTGGGGTTTTCAAGTTTAGGTTGAGGTTTAGGTTAGGGAGTTGAGATTAGGATTAGGTGCAAGTTTAAGTTTAGGGATTTGAGAATACGTTAAGGTTTAGGTATAGGAAATTGGGTTCGGTTTCGAGATCGGGTTTACGTTTGGGTTTTAGGTTTAGGCTAAGGGTTTAGGGATTCAGATTCGGGTTCGGGATCGGGTTTAGGTTTGGGCTTTCAAGTTTAGGTTTAGGTTTAGGTTTAGGTGAGGGAGTTGAGATTAAGATTAGGTGTAGGTTTAAGTTTAAGGATTTGAGAATACGTTAAGGTTTAGGTATAGGAAATCATGTTCGGGTTCGAGATCGGGTTTACGTTTGGGTTTTAGGTTTAGGCTAAGGGTTTAGGGATTTAGATTCCGGTTCGGGATCGGGTTAGGTTTTAGGTTTAGGTTTTACGTTTAGGTTAAGGTTACAGGTTTATGTTATAGGTTTAGGTATAGGTTATAAGTGTAGTTATAGGTTTAGGTTTAGTTTAGGTTAGGTTATAGGTTACGGTTTAGGCAATTGAGAATATGTTAAGGTTTAGGTTTAGGAAATTGGGTTCGGGTTTAGGTTTGGGTTTTTAAGTTTTAGGTTTAGGTTAAGGATTTGAGATTAGGATTAGGTGTAGGTTTAGGTTTAGGGATTTAAGAATACATTTAGGTTTAGGTTATAGGTTTAGGTTTAGGTTATATGTTATAGCTTTAGGGAATTGAGAATAGGTTAAGGTTTAGGTCTAGGAATCGAAGACGGGTTTAGGTTTGGGTTTTCAAGTTTAGTTTAGATTAAAGAGTTGAGACTAAGATTAGGTGTAGGTTTAGGTTTAAGGATTTGAGACTACATTTAGGTTTTAGGTTTAGGTTTGGGTTATAGGTTATAGGTTTAGGTTTAGGTTTAGGTTTAGGTTTAGGTTATAAGTGTAGGTTATAGGTTTAGTGGTTTATGTTAGGTTATAGGTTAAGGTTTAGGGAATTGAGTTTAGGTTATAGGTTAAGGTTTAGGTTATAGGTTAAGGTTTAGGTTAGGTTAAGTTTAGGTTATAGGTTTTGGGATTTGAGAATAGGTTTTGGTTAAGGTTATAAGTTTAGGTTTAGGAAATCGGGTTGGGTTTTAGGTTTGGGTTTTCAAGTTTAGGTTTAGGTTTAGGTTAGGGAGTTGAGATTAGAATTAGGTGTAGGTTTAGGTTTAGGGATTTGAGAATACGTTAAGGTTTAGGTTTAGGAAATCGGGTTCGGGTTCGAGATTGGGTTTACGTTTGGATTTTAGGTTTAGGTTTAGGTTATAGGTTATAAGTGTAGGTTTAGGTTAGGTTTTTATGTTTAGGTTAAGGTTATAGGTTTCGGTTTAGGTTATAAGTGTAGGTTATAGGTTTAGGTTTAGGTTAGGTTATAGGTTAAGGTTTAAGGGACTTGAGTTTAGGTTATCGGTTTAGGTTATAGGTTAAGGTTTATGTTATAGGTTAAGGTTTAAGTTTAGGTTTAGGTTTAGGTTTAGGTTATAGGTTTTGGGATTTGAGAATAGTTTTAGGTTAAGGTTATAAGTTTAGGTTTAGGAAATCGGGTTCGGGTTCGGGATCAGGTTTAGGTTGGGGTTTTCAAGTTTAGGTTGAGGTTTAGGTTAGGGAGTTGAGATTAGGATTAGGTGCAAGTTTAAGTTTAGGGATTTGAGAATACGTTAAGGTTTAGGTATAGGAAATTGGGTTCGGTTTCGAGATCGGGTTTACGTTTGGGTTTTAGGTTTAGGCTAAGGGTTTAGGGATTCAGATTCGGGTTCGGGATCGGGTTTAGGTTTGGGCTTTCAAGTTTAGGTTTAGGTTTAGGTTTAGGTGAGGGAGTTGAGATTAAGATTAGGTGTAGGTTTAAGTTTAAGGATTTGAGAATACGTTAAGGTTTAGGTATAGGAAATCATGTTCGGGTTCGAGATCGGGTTTACGTTTGGGTTTTAGGTTTAGGCTAAGGGTTTAGGGATTTAGATTCCGGTTCGGGATCGGGTTTAGGTTTAGGTTTAGGTTTTACGTTTAGGTTAAGGTTACAGGTTTATGTTATAGGTTTAGGTATAGGTTATAAGTGTAGGTTATAGGTTTAGGTTTAGGTTAGGTTATAGGTTACGGTTTAGGCAATTGAGAATATGTTAAGGTTTAGGTTTAGGAAATTGGGTTCGGGTTTAGGTTTGGGTTTTTAAGTTTTAGGTTTAGGTTAAGGAGTTGAGATTAGGATTAGGTGTAGGTTTAGGTTTAGGGATTTAAGAATACATTTAGGTTTTAGGTTTAGGTTATAGGTTTAGGTTTAGGTTATATGTTATAGCTTTAGGGAATTGAGAATAGGTTAAGGTTTAGGTCTAGGAAATCGAGAACGGGTTTAGGTTTGGGTTTTCAAGTTTAGGTTTAGATTAAAGAGTTGAGACTAAGATTAGGTGTAGGTTTAGGTTTAAGGATTTGAGACTACATTTAGGTTTTAGGTTTAGGTTTGGGTTATAGGTTATAGGTTTAGGTTTAGGTTTAGGTTTAGGTTTAGGTTATAAGTGTAGGTTATAGGTTTAGGTTTATGTTAGGTTATAGGTTAAGGTTTAGGGAATTGAGTTTAGGTTATAGGTTAAGGTTTAGGTTATAGGTTAAGGTTTAGGTTTAGGTTAAGGTTTAGGTTATAGGTTTTGGGATTTGAGAATAGGTTTTGGTTAAGGTTATAAGTTTAGGTTTAGGAAATCGGGTTTGGGTTTAGGTTTGGGTTTTCAAGTTTAGGTTTAGGTTTAGGTTAGGGAGTTGAGATTAGAATTAGGTGTAGGTTTAGGTTTAGGGATTTGAGAATACGTTAAGGTTTAGGTTTAGGAAATCGGGTTCGGGTTCGAGATTGGGTTTACGTTTGGATTTTAGGTTTAGGTTTAGGTTATAGGTTATAAGTGTAGGTTTAGGTTTAGGTTTTAGGTTTTGGTTATAGGTTTAGGTTTAGGTTAAGGTTTAGGTTTAGGTTATAGGTTTTAGGATTTGAGAATAGGTTTAGGTTATAAGAATAGGTTTAGGTTATAAGTATAGGTTTAGGTTTAGGTTTTCTGTTTAGGTCAAGGTTATAGGTTTAGGTTTAGGTTATAAGTGTAGGTTATAGGTTTAGGTTAGGTTAGGTTATAGGTTAAGGTTTAGGGAATTGAGTTTAGGTTATCGGTTTAGGTTATAGGTTTTGGGATTTGAGAATAGGTTTAGGTTTAGGTTTAGGTTATAGGTTTTGGGATTTGAGAATTGGTTTAGGAAATCGGGTTCGGGTTCGAGTTCCGGTTTAGGTTTGGGTTTTCAAGTTTAGGTTTAGGGAGTTGAGATTAGGATTAGGTGTAGGTTTAGGTTTAGGGATTTGAGAATACATCAAGGTTTAGGTTTAGGAAATCGGGTTCGGGTTTGAGATCGGGTTTACGTTTGGGTTTTAGGTTTAGGTTTAGGTTATAGGTTATAAGTGTAGGTTTAGGTTTAGGTTATAGGTTTAGGTTATAGGTTTGGGTTTAGGTTAAGGTTTAGGTTTAGGTTATAGGTTTTGGGATTTGAGAATACATTTAGGTTTTAGGTTTAGGTTTAGGTTTTAGGCTTAGGTTTAGGTTATAGGTTTAGGTTTAGGTTAGAAGTGTAGGTTATAGGTTTAGGTTTAGGTTAGGTTATAGGTTAAGGTTTGGGCAATTGAGAATAGGTTAAGGTTTTGGTTTAGGAAATCAGGTTCGGGTTCGGGTTTAGGTTTGAGTTTTCAAGTTTAGGTTTTGGTTAAGGAGTTATGATTAGGATTAAGTGTAGGTTTAGGTTTAGGGATTTGAGAATACATTTAGGTTTTAGGTTTAGATTAAGGTTATAGGTTTAGGTTTAGGTTTAAGTTATAAGTTATAGCTTTAGGGAATTGAGAATAGGTTAAGGTTTAGGTTTGGGTTCGGGATCGGGTTTAGGTTTTAGGTTATAGGTTTAGGTTATACGTTAAGGTTTAGGTTTAGGTTTAGGTTATAGGTTTAGGTTATGGTTTTAGGTTTAGGTTTGGGTTCGGGTTATAGGTTATAGGTTTAGGTTATAAGTTAAAGGTTTAGGTTTAGGTTATAGGTTTAGTGATTTGAGAATAGGTTTAGGTTATAGGTTTAGGTTTAGGTTTAGGTTTAGGGATTTGAGAATAGGTTTAGGTTATAGGTTTAGGGATTTGAGAATAGGTTTAGGTTTAGATTTAGGTTAAGTTATAGGTTATAGGTTTAGGTTAAGGTTATAGGTTAAAGGTTAAGGTTATAGGTTTAAGTTTAGGTTAGGTTATAGGTTTAAGTTTAGGTTTAGGTTTAGGAATTCGGGTTCGGGTTCGGGTTTAGGTTATAGGTTTCGATTTAGGTTATAGGTTATAGGTTTAGGTTGTAGTTATAGGTTTTGGGATTTGAGAATATGTTTAAGTTATAAGTATAGGTTTAGGTTAGGCTGTAGGTTAGAGTTTAGGGAATTGAGTTTAGGTTATAGGTTATAGGTTTAGGTTGTAGTTATAGGTTTTGGGATTTGAGAATAGGTGTAGGTTATAAGTATAGGTTTAGGTTAGGGTGTAGGTTAAGGTTTAGGGAATTGAGTTTAGGTTATAGGTTTAGATTATAGGTTATAGGTTTTTGGTTAAGGTTTAGGTTAAAGTTATAGGTTTTGGGATTTGAGAATAGGTTTAGGTTTATGAATTCGGGTTCGGGTTCGGGTTTATGTTCGGGTTTAGGTTATAGGTTTCGGTTTAGGTTATAGGTTTAGGTTATAGGTTACAGGTTTAGGTTAAGGTTTAGGTTGTAGTTATAGGTTTTGGGATTTGAGAATAGGTTTAGGTTACAAGTACAGGTTTAGGTTAGGTTGTAGGTTAGAGTTTAGGGAATTGAGTTTAAGCTATAAGTTATAGGTTTAGGTTGTAGTTATAGGTTTTGAGATTTGAGGTTTAAGTTATAAGTATAGGTTTAGGATAGGTTGTAGGTTAGAGTTTAGGGTATTGAGTTTAGGTTATAGGTTATAAGTTTAGGTTAAGGTTTAGGTTGTAGTTATAGGTTTTGGGATTTGAGAATATGTTTAAGTTATAAGTTAAGGGTGTAGTCCTTGCAAATACAGATATAAACACGGCCTGTCCAAATGGCCAGGCGACTTCAATGCTGTCCATAGGAAATGGACAACTTCACCATGGTCATAACAGCGGTTCCCACCTTCCAGGACCCCCGCTCAACATCCGGATAGCTCCGACGCACATCTGGGTTTGCTCCATCAATTTCGAGCAAATACAGATATATAAATACGGCCTATCCAAATGGCCAGGCCACTCCAATACTGTCCATAGGAAATGGATAGCTTCATCATGGTCATAACAGCGGTTCCCACCTTCAAGGGACCCCCGCTCAGCATCCAGATAGCTCCGACTCACATCCGGGTCTGCTCCAACAAATTTGAGTGTAACGACCCGTAAATTTTTGTACTTTGGCTCGAGTACCACCTCGACCAGAAATCAATTAGGATTAAATCCTTTAGAAATTTAACAAAGTTAACTAAGTGCTCAACTCGATTAGCCATGAAATCCGTTGGGATCGCTTTAAATACAATCTGCAAGACCCAAAACTTGCAAAATCATTGACTCTAGGTTACCCTAAAGTTTAGGATCAAACTCATTTCCCGGCTACTCTCGGGAATGACTTGAAACTTCGTATTAGGTCTAGACCGCACATCGGAAGTCTGATTAACACGAAGTTAAGGAACTAGGACCACCTCACTGGGCTCGACAACCATCTCGGAAATCAAGTCCAGACGATGTCCCACGGTCATTCGCTTGAGACCGGAGCGAGGGAGTGTGAAAACCACCCTTTTCTTTACAAAATAAATATCTGGAATAGTGATCTGGCACCACTCGCTTGTGGATCAGTATTAAGCAACCAGACCGTCAGAATCAGACTAAATTACACCCTCGGATCAGGAAAAATTTCAGGAACATTTACATGTACTTGGAATTTCGGATCGTGGCCCACCGACCGTTGAACTGAAAATGGTCCGCCACGTGTGATCTAGGAATCCGATCGAGTCGAAAATGTAATCCCACGTAGATCCATGAGTTGTGAGCTTAAGTCTGACGTTTGACTCAAGGAGGGCCACCAGAACCCCTCTTTTGAGCAGGAACAATGCCGAAATGCCTATAATATACGTACCCCTTGAACAGGAGTCTATTTCGGAGAGGTTTTAGGCTATATAAGGGCCTTAGAACAGCCCCTCTCACAGCCATACGAATTTGGGATAAAACCCTAGTGAGAGAGTGAGAAAAGAGAGAGAAAACTTGGGATTTGTGGGAGCACCTTCCTCCTACTGCTTTCGATCTTTCCAGGCACTTTTCCGGCATATCAACTCCGTTTTAAGGTGAGAAACCCTAACCCTAGATCTGATTTGAGGTGTATAGGCTATAGGTTGTGCAATAACTAACCGATCTCACTCTTTAGGCTAGAAAACTCCCGAATACGGAAGCTCATCCAACCTTGCTGATCCGTTGAGAGTCCAAGGAGCAAGGTGAGGACTTTAGGTGTATAGGTTACGTTTTTCAACGCTTTCAATGTCAGATAATGATAGATTCATGATCTGCATGCAAATGCACATGTACAAAGTGCTTTCCGTTTTCTGTTTCGATTAAAGTTGTAGAATATGGAATTTCACATACTCTAGCTATACGTAGAAATACCGTATACGTATTTTTTTTGAAAAAGTGATTGACATATTTATTTGATGTATGGTTATATGATATATGGATAAAATACTTGTTTTGTGAAAGGAATCGCCGTAATACATGTTCGCTTGTAAATATTACGTATGTTGAAATTGTGTATTCTAGAAATACCGTATATGTGTAAATTTTGGAAATGCAATTGTCATGATTATTTGCTGTATGATTACGATATACATGGATAAAATGCTAGCTTGGCAAAAGAATAGCCCTAATACATGTTTTACTAACATACGTCATGTATGTTGAAAAAGTGTACTCCAAGTGTTTGTGTAAATGCTTGTGAGAGTAAATGCTTAGATGTTAGCACCGTAGGTCGGTGCTGAGATGGAATTCTCGACTACCTTAGAGACATGTAGGATTCCCTCCATATGGTTGTTTACTTCACCACTCACATATGATGTATATGGGTTTGTATCCCTATCTGTATAGTGCTCTATTATATGCTTTACAACATGCTTTATATCATGCTTTATAACATGCTTATGACATGCCTCCTAGCATGTTTGTATTACTTTGTTTATCATGCTTAACTCTACATGTTATTGATGAGAACTGTTTGAGTTTGAGACTATGTCTATAGTCCAAACATTCGGTACCAGACTTGAGATTGTGGCTGAGATTCATGTCGCCACAAGGGATGTGTCTGACGAACCCGAGTCGTACTTCGGTTGGCGATAGTGGTTGGCCACACGGAGTGCTTTTGCGCTTCATATCGCCCAACTTGTTGTGCGCTCGAGCTAGTCAGGCTCGTTAATTAACCCGATATGTCGAATGTGTGTTCACCATGTTTGGTCATTACTGTTTGAACCTAGGGTACCAAACTTACCAGTGGCAATCCCGTTAACCATGGTACCTCGATCTGCTAAGACTCATGAGTCGGACATGGTGGTATGGGACACCGTGGCCGAGCTGTCGGCCTATGCTGGGGCCAAGTGCCTCCCTGTAGTGATCATTGAGCAACCCAACTCGTGAGCCGAATACGGTGGTATGGGACACTGTATTCGAGCTGTCGATACTTACGGCGAGAGCTGAGTATGGTGAGATCTGTACTCGTGCTGACGGGCGACGAGTCCTCTGTAGTATCTTCGAGTATACTCCAAGGTTTATGATTGGCGACGAGTCTTTCACAACAACTAGAGTAGGAGTTGAGCCGAGTACGGTGAGACCTGTATTCGAGCTGACGGCTAGTGATTGAGCCGAGTACGGTGAGACCTGTACTCGAGCTGACGGTCAACAATTGAGCCGCATACGGTGAGATCTGTATCCGTGCTGACGGGTGACGAGCCCTTTGTGATGCCTTCGCTATGCCTCTCAAACCATAATATCGTATGAGATTAACTAGGATTGACAACCCTAGAATGGATCATGTTTGGGAATGATACAAGGGAGGTACCTTAGTTTCCCAATACTACTGTTTGAAATGGACTAATAATAACTCGGTAATCATGCTCATCATCGCACCGCATGTGCCTAGTAGATGTGGAGCACTGAGGGAGGTATGCATTCGCGAACGTAAGATGATGTCACATGAGGGTGGTTTGGCAAGGGCATACATCATCATGTCATTTCATTCTTGCATTTAATAAGAGTAGTTAGACTTGTTTGATTTGTACTGCTTTATCATTACTGCTTGATTGAATTGATAACATGTTAACCTATGCTTTATCGTTCCACTGAGTTAGCTAGTCACTCCCACGTTACGGGACGGTGTTTGCAACACCAACCAGACTCTGTCGCAGGTATAGACGGCGCGTCGGTTCAGGAGCCGGAGCCCGATTTCGACGAGGACCAGGATGAGTTGTCATTCATGCAGTACACTGACAGCTTTGCTTAGGCCGACTGCATCGCGGGGATTTCAGGACTCGTCTTTTAGATTATATTTTGATTTTTGACTCAGAAACAGTACATGTATATGGGTACTCAGTTAGTGTTCATACTCTGATGTTCACCAAATCTTGTCTTTACATACCTGATATATACAATTTCAGTCTTCCGCTTGCCTTTATTCAATTGAACTGGAATATGAATTACTGTTTTGGTATAATCTCATTCATGTTTATTGCTCTAACTCAGACAACATTTAACCATCATTATGTATGTTGCATAAGTGATGCGTTGGAACTCGGGAGTTGAGTTCATACTCGACCCCCGAATTTCAGGGCGTTACATTGAGCTAATACATAAACACGTCTGTCCAAATGGGCAGGCCACTCCAATGCTATCCATAGGAAATGGACAGCATCATCATGGTCATAATAGCGGTTCCCACCTTCCAAGGACACCCGTTCAACATTCGGATAGCTCCGACGCACATCCGGGTCTGCTTATTTAAATAAAATGGATTATCAAGATCATTTAAATAAAATCAGGTCCAATCAACAATCAGACCTGGAGGATTCTGTTAGTATTGTTGACGGCACCTCAAACCTTGTTTAAATCCAGGTTGTATTCTGTGGCCACTGATGCTATTTGTCTTTCTGTGAAGTTGACAACGATTTCTGCATCAAACCCGGCGAAAACAGCATTCTGATTTAGAAAAAACTAATGAAACAAAGGAAATGGTGAAGTATCCAGATCTTCAATCAATTTATTAATTATTGCAAAAAATAAAAGAAAAAATTTTAAGAAAGAAAAGGAAAAAAAGAGGAAAATTCCCTCATAGCCAATAACATTTGTTTCACAAACTCTGACCCACATGACCAATGGATGTTCACTCCCCAAGTATAGGGTTGTGATGTAGTAATAAACTCGGTAAGACCGAGGTCGAATCCACAGGGACTAAAACTTGTACGTTATCTAAAACTAAATAGAACTAGAACTAGACTAAGATGAAATCTAAATCGATTGTAATTTGAGGAATAATGGTGAAATAATTATCTAAAACTTAAAGAATTCAGGGAAAGGAAACTAGGGATTCAGAGGATCCACTTGTAGAGATCAGGGAGATCTTATGCCTATTTCAAGAACTCAACTGGACTAGGGTCCCATGTTCATCCAGTTGAAGTGTGTAACCATGGAAATCGAACTGAACTTTCTTTGATATAGTTTTCAAGAGATGAAAGGTATACAAATTAGAATGGATTCCATCACCAAACTATGCCCAGGAGACAAAGAAAACAACAAAATTAAACTAATTACCAACCAATCAATAATATATGAAGGTTAGGAAGGGTACCATTATCCGACCATGCCCAGGAGACGATGGTGAACAATAGGGCTTCCTAACGTCATAAACATAAAAAGGAAAGGAACATGCTTAAAGTCATCGCAGACCCATTGTAATTTTAGTCATACAGATCATTAAAAACTAAAAACATTCCCCATAATTAGATGAAAATCAACATCATTTCAGCCTAAACAAAAGGCACAAGTAAAAAGTTCTCCCATCATGCTGCAAGCTTCACCTCTTAGTCCTTGCTAAGAGGTTTAGCCCAACATGATTGGACTAGCTCTCAAAATATCATAAAAAAAATAAACAGGAATTAAAATCAAAAAAATCTGTAAACAAACTCTAACTCTTGTGCAGACGTCCAGCTCCCCCTGAAAAATTGAATGCCTCAACCCTCTCGTCTCTCTTCTCTTTATAGCAGAAACAGGTCGGTCGATGAGAACTTCCGCATAGAGAGGTGGTGGAGATTAGGGGTGTACACGGGTCGGGCCGAGTCGAACTGGCCTCAGCCCGTCCAGGCCCGTTCAATAGCCACACAAGGCCCGAACCCGACCGGGCCTGCTCACCGGACCAACATCTCCAGCCCGAATCGGGCCCGACGTGAGTTCGGGCCGAGTTCGGGCCAGTTTCGAACCTTCGAGTTCGGGTCAATTTTGAACCTGAGTTCGGGCCATTTTTGAACCTTACAGCAAGTTCATGGGAAGGGCTTTGGTAAGTAATCCACGTCCCATTACAAGGCCCTCAATCAATGGTTTAGATAGTTGAAATATAGACTCCACAAAAAATCTAACTAGTCAGGACATTTACATACATTTACATACATTTTACAAAGCATAAAATAAAACATTTTATACAAATTAAATACAGTCATACATGGGTCGGGCTGGGCCAGGTCGAGTCAGGCCAGGGCAAGTCGGATTTCGGACCGAGTTGGGCCGAAATGGGAGGTATCCGAACTCGGCCTGAACTCACTTTCGGGCCTAGAAAATTGGCCCGTCCTGACCCGAACTTAGTTTCGGGTCAGGCCGAGTCGGACTTTTTTGAGCCGGGTCGAGCGAGCTAACCGGGCTAGCCCGGTTTGTGTACACCCCTAGTGGAGATGGTGTTTTCTTTACACACAGCAGATGCAGAAGTTTTACACATTCCCTGCTGCGTTGTGCTGAAAGTGGGGGCCCATTATCGGGAATTGTTGAAAAATCCAATCCGTTCATTGGATCGCCCTTGAAAATTCAGTAAAACTTGATAAATTTTGGATCAAATTTGGTGTGTCCCACCCATCTTTTTCGTTGCACCGTCAGTCTCTTATTTGGACGAATGGAGACTGATCTCCACCGTCTTCTAAGATTCGGTCACCTAGGCCATGTTTATAGGGCCTTTTAAAGCCTGATTGACAGTCTAGATTCATCATATGAACCATGATGGTGGCCCACAGAGATCAACCGCGACCTCTGTCGCGAAATAGAGATTACGGACCGCTTCTCTGATGATCGGTGGGCCCCAGGACGATGTTACATGGCAAATCCATGCCATCCATTGTCTTTATGATGAAAAACCCTCCATACAGGCTGAGACCGACCTGATTTCTGTGTGGCCCACAGAACTTTGCATTGCACTGTCCGTTCTCCATTTCGATAAGATAATCACGCGTTCGCTTGCATGTTGGAAAAAGCAACACCTAGGAACTGGTCTTGGCCATCCTATAGATAGAATGGACGGCTCTGATCTTTCAAAAGAACGATGAGTGGGGCCCACAATCAAGACCAGGCATCGGCAGCGAAGACGCTGTTGCATCTTTTGTTTATTGAGAGAAATCGTCGGTTAACGCAACGCTGACCGACTTTACTTCGTTCAGTGCACGGCACCTGTGCGTGTGCTGTGCACACGCACCATGTAAGGTGGGTCCTACCTTGATGTATATGAAGAATCCGCTCTGTCCATTCCTTTCCTCATGTAATTTAAGGGGTTAAGACCAAAATTGAAGCATATCTAGTGACCAGGTGGGCCCCAAATCACTAATATGTGGACTGATCTATCCGTTGGGCTACTTCCACAAGGATCCAATGGCTAAAATTTGATGTGTACGGTTCATTTATAGTCCTCACGTCTTGTATGAAGTTTCGAGTTGAACAGATGGTGGAAACCCTGTGATCTTGCATTCTAGTTGACTTTCAGGCCACTTGAGCTTTAATTTCTCGATTTTCTCAAATCTCTGGCATGTAAATCCATTGATCATGGCCCCCTGGGGTCTGTCCCTTGCCTTGGTGACATCAGAGTATTAAATCCGTGCTTTTAGCATTCTTTTCAGTCCATGCTCGTGAATTCACCTTGCCACACAAACACGATTAAAATAAGGCATTAAACAGTATCATGTTCATAAAAGTAGGCAATAACTAGGGTCTAATATGTAATATTTGACCCTCAACAATGGATTAGCCTATTACTTTGGCTATGACATTGATATAACGGTGCCATTCTGATGGATGGATTGTAAGGATCAACAGTAGGTACCTTGTGACATTTGAAACTAAATCACCATAAACCAAAACAAGCCCTTTCCTCCACTTGTGCTAACTTGAGAAGTAATGGTGGGAATATGTTAGAAAAAATAAAGAAAAAAAATCCACCACACCATGATTGGTAAAGTACAATGTGCCCCACCTAAATAACATGTCTCATCTTCTTGTTAGGAGGCACTAGATGGGGCTAAACAGGGGCACTAGATTTTTTTAATTTTTATTTTTTGATGCAAGATGTCTCCAAAATCATGCCAAGGGATTAAACATAAGATTCTGATTCAACAAATCTATTCGACATGTTGGCAAAAGTGCAAGTCATGTTGGCTAATGTATGCTGATGTTTTCTAAGGGATAAATTCATCTATCCTAAGCCCATTATAGGAGACCTCTCATTCCACCTGTTGAAGAATGAAACAGAAATGCAGAACTGAGCTTAAATATTTGACAGCCAAGGAAAGTAAGCAAAAGGCAAACAAAATGGAGAACACTTGTCCAAAAGAATAGCTAGAGAGAATCTAAAACTAGAAATCCCAAAATCTAAATGAGGAAATGATACAAAACTCATAGAGAAAAAGGAAAAGAAATGTAATAAAAATGGGGGAAGAAAACTAATATTGGACTCCAAGTCCCAACAGTTAAGGCTGTGTTTGGATGCTCACCCAAAATTGAATTGCAATAGTCCGATTCAATGAGTAAATGACTCTAGTGAGGCTAGTCACTCAAATTGAAATTATTGTCATTCCAAGTCCAACTGGCCAACTTAAAAGCCCATGGAACTGTAACGAATTAAAATGGCGCTAGTCACAATTTGGCCATATTCTTCTCATAATGAATTTGAATAATTGCAATATGGTTCAACAAAGCATCCAAAGAGATCCTAAAAGAAGCAAAACTAACAAATGAAAAGGATAGTAGATGATCGGAGTCTTCAGAAACAAATGTGGATGGCAACTTTTAGACAAAAAAATCACAACAGTTATGCAAAAGAATAAAAACTGATAAATAACAAGACATCCATTTGCAAATAGATATCTCAATGACAATATATATGAAGAGAGGCCATGAAGCAAAATGAGAATAATAATAGAAAAGGTGGGGGCAAACTACATAAATTCAAACTAGAAATTTCAACTAGTAAGTAAATGAAGTAGCTCAGAAATTAGTAACCCAATAAAGAAAGCATCAAAGAAAGGATATAGACCTTAAGAGAGTGATCTACCCTCTCTGACATTCAATAAAAAATAAAAACAAAAACATGTGAATAGATTGAAAGAACAACAATCCACTATCAAAACAGTGTGAAAAGTATTCTAAGAAGCAAAGGAATGAGAATGCCCATTCCACCGTGTATTCATATGATATCAACCAAAACCAGAAATTAAGAAGAATCAAGTTCTTATGCTCAATAAGATTTCTTTCAAAGTCAACAAAAGAATCCTCATTCTCAGAAGTCAACAAATATAAAAGAAAATCCACACTATTTTACCATCACACATTCAACCAAAAAGAAGAAGACAAAAAAACTGATCCAAATATAGCTCAACACAAAAGATTGAACAGCTCTGTTTGAGTTTTAAGGTTTTACAAGTGGAGCCCATGGTTCACTGAATTCAAATAGGTGAATGTTATCATCCTTTCATGGGGGTCACCAAATAGATGTCTAAGAAAGAAAAACAGCAAGAGTTCATACCATGATACCATTCACACATCTCTGTCAAGGAAGTGCGTCATGGATGAGACATGAATTACCTTCAGTTCAGATTCATACTTCAGTCTTGAGCGTGTCCCAACTATGGAATGTTCAACACTGCATTCCCTTAAGAAGCATCCATGTGAAATTATGGAGTCCAAAATCTGTAGTAATAATAAGTTAGCACAGGTAAATATTTGTATCAAAGAGTTAAAGGCTCATAAGCAAGAATACTAAAAACACATCATACCTGACATTTTTCTATCTTTGTTGGTGGTAGAAACGTAGGAGACGTGAAGATTGGCTTCAGCAGATCATAAAATTGAAACTTGGGAGGCTTCACCAAACATTAGACAACTTCAGTTTGAAAAAAAAATGTCAAACTAAAAAATAAACTATACATAGACAAGTAGTTCACAGGAGATTTACCTAATATGTGAGAGCCAAGTTAGCATAAAAAAAGGACTTAACGGTCCCAATATCTTCCCAGTAGCCATTAAATAGATATGCCTGCAAGGTATGAATGTGACAACCTTGTTAGAGACTTCTACTTCTATGATTTAAATGCAACTTTTGTCCATTTACAGAAATCTAAACTTGACTCATTCAAATGTAGCAGGTGCATGAAGAAATAAAAATAAAATAAAGTAGGAGATTATGCACCAAAAGAATTGGGAGTTTTAACTTAACGTACCTACAAAGACCCCATTTTTGGTTAACACATCAATTTAAGCAAAAATAAAAATAATATAACATCCATCTGCTTTGGATTTTATAATGGTCTATCAAATGGAACCCATATCAATAGTATTTTGCAAAACAAACCGATAAATGGAACTCATATCTATTTGCAGGCCACATGTTGAATGGTTAGGATTACCAGGGAGGTTTGTGGATCATGGACCACCATAAAATTAAAGGCCTAGATCACCAAACTGCTAGCGTATCCTCAGTTGAGAATCATGGGCACTAAGTTCCTCCAGGTGGAGCCCGCAGTTCAGTGATCTAGGTAGTTGATCTGATGATCCCTAAAGGTCATCCATACAGAAAGATCCCAACCATCTTTCACCTTTACCAATTGAATATTGAATATGGATCATTGCCTTATCCATCCAATTCGAGGCCCACCAAATGAATTGTTAGATCAACAAAATGTGGGCTCCACTTGGAGGCAATCGGGGCTTGACAATACATGTTTTGCTTACATTGAATTGAAGGAATTAAAAAAATAAATAAAATAAAAAAGAGAACAATTTTAGATTATTATAGATTTTTGCAATGATATGTAGAGAAAGAGATCTGTGATTTTCTGCTTTCGAATACAAGTACGGATCGAACAAATCAGAATCTGTTTCAGATCTAGAATTTAGAAAAGCCAGGTTTAAAAGCCCAAACATACTGCAGAAAATTTAGGAACATTTGAAAATCCAATAAAAGATAAAATAGAAAATCGATTCTGAGATGAAATTACTGTGAGAGAGAGAGAGAGAGAGAGAGAGAGAGAGAGAGAGAGAGAGAGAGAGAGAGAGAGAGAGAGAGAGAGAGATTTATCGATCTCTGAGATGGAAATGAGGAATTCAGAAGTGCAGACCTAAACCAAAAATCGATCTCTCCATCTTCCATGGCCAATTTTAGGATTCCTACTAAACGTAATGATGGTGTTGTCAGTGGATTGTCTTAAGATCCATGGGATTAGGATTAGATCATTAACTCTGTTTAGCACACCCGACCAATCCCGGGATTTAACTTCCAATCCCTTCTAATACCATCCAATCCCTTCCAATCCGATCGGCCAAACGGGCCCAATCAAGCCCTAAACTCACAAAACCGAGCAAAATTGTAACACCCTGTACTTTTCAGCACTCGAGTGTTACTATGTAATCTAATGTAATATAAATACAAAAGTAATACAACATAAACATATACACTATGGAAGGTTATTTATATACTTTGTAAGATTTAAAATTTTCATATTAAAATGATATGTAACCATAATCCATACTATGTGTATACACTTATAACATCATTAATATAAATTACAAATTATAGAATTTATAATACACAAAAAGAAAATATACTAGAAAAATTTATAGCGAATAACACATTTCAAGCAATTTGACACCTTATATAATTTTTTTTTTAAACATAACACACGTATCACCATACAAATAATACACAAATAATATATACTAATCTTCGCTTACTTACATTCATACAAGTTATGCATATAAACGATGTGTGAAGATATAAATTAAATATGATGGTGAAAATAATAATAATAGTGAAAATAATAATAATAATGGTAATAATAATAATGTTAATAATAAATAATATTATTAAAGGTGGTGTAACATGATATTCAGAGTTATAAAAGCATAACAGGTCATATATCCATAACCTGACCATTGATTTCTAGCTAAAATGGTCCCTTGGACCTTTCTAACTGTTGACGTTAAATTTCAGGGTGATCCAATCGCCGAGTCGACGTAATCAACACTAAAGGACATTAGAACCGTTAGTATGGCCCATCTAAGCTTTGGATCCGCCCCATCCTTGGCCGGATGTCCTAGAAGGACCCTTAAGACTTGATGGACGGGACAGATCCATTGAAATCATCACAATGGACCCCATGTAAGTGGTGTATGTGCACAGTCCATGCATGGCCGCGTAGCACCGAGCCGAACGCTCAGTCAAATCGAGTTTGACCCGATGTGTCCCGACAAATGAGAAAAAAACTCCTCTTTCCTTCTTCCTACGCTGCAACGGAGTTAACAGACAACGTCTGTTGTCTTTGATTGATGGCCAACTGCACCTTTATTTTGGGTGATCCGAACCGTTCATCACGACCTGGTGACGGTCCTGCACGAACCCTGGGTGGTTTCACCCGTTGAAATGCACCCACGTACACACAATCACTGTAGAGGATAGGTCCTACAAACACACTTTCTAGAAGTGGAAACTATCCGTGTTGCTGTCAGGAGGGCGATCCGCGTGAACAATCACCCTCGGATCTCAGCCTTCCATGGGAAGGGGATCCTGGCTGTCCAATGCCAACTGATCTAGCTGGTAAATAAAAGAAAAAAGAAAAAGAAAAGAGAGAATGAAATAAAGAAAACAGGGAGCTCACTGGTTCAGCTCGGTCGTTGAATCATTGAGAAAGATAGAAGGAGAGAAAGATATAGTGAGGAGAATGGAGGAGAAGAGGAAGAAAGGAAGAAAGTAGAAGAATGGAGAAGAAAGCCTGCTGGAAGTTGGCGGCTGTTGCGAAATAGGGGCTGGCAGCTGTTGCCGTGCTGTACCACATTGGTCCAACCCGAACCGGGCTACGCCGGCAAGCCAGCTAGGAGCTGCGTTTAGGGGAAAGAAGAAATAAAAAGGGAGAAGAATGAGGAGGAAGAAGGGAGAGAGAGAGAAAGAAATAGAGAGAGAGTTTGCTGTGACCATGTGTGTGCAGCAGTTAACTCAATCGAGTCACGATTTGAGTCTGGTCTGCTCCAAATCTTGCTGAAACTCTAGCAATAACAAAAGAAAGGAAGAAGAAGAGAAAAGATAAGAGAGGGGAGGTGGTGCGTGTTGCACCAATCCCGTCCCACCCAAGCCGTCAGCCCAGCAAGGGCCCCTGTTACGTCAGTTTGGCTTGACCAGATCATCTGGTTCTGGTCTAGGCCATTGCTGGGCATTCCCAGTGATGGTAGCAGGAAGAAGAAGAAGAAAAAAAAATGAATGGGAGAGAGAGTTGGGCTGTTGCCAAGCTCGGGCATGAGCTTATGCCACTCATGGCTGACTCGACCGGGTCGGGTTCCAAAACGAGTCGAGTGGGGCTGTGTTAGATCCGATCCAACCTCCTCGATGGCATAGCTGTGAAGGAAAGAAAATAGAATAAATAAATAAAAGAGAAGTAAGAAGAGAAAGGAAGAAGATACAGGTAGAGAAAGCGCCATCGCCGAGTCGACTCGGCTGAACTCCCTGAATCCAGCAGTGCGAGTCGGGTCAGGGTGGGTTGATTTCAGCAGAAGAGGAAAATGAGAGAAAGAAGGAGAAAGTAGAGGGAGATGTGTCCCGAGTTAACTCGACTCGAACCGAGTCGGCTAAGGTGAATCCACACTTTCTTCTTAGATTGAAATTATTTCAATTATCATTGTGCTATTATTATCAATTTTAGGATGATTAAATTTAAATGTGAACAGTCATTAGAAAAGTATCCGTACTGATATTAATTTATAAATATAAAGGTTATCATTATTAGAATATTAATATTTTATTTTGTCATTCTTAAAATATTACTATTGACGTTAGAACATACTATTTATTTTCATCAAAATTATTATTAGTGTCACGTTAGCTAATATTAGGTAGATTGTTAATATTAATAATTGTTTTGGAATTATTAGTACTATTATTTATCATGGGTTGTTGTTAGATAATTTAATATAATAGTAACCATTATTAATATTCCTAAAATTAATAACCAATTTATTTAATAAATTTTATTAATTTATTATTCCCTTTAATAATATCACTAATGGCCACATAAAATAGGGTTCAAATTCCATAATCAAATCCTAGAACGTAAGTGTTTAACTAAACTCTAGGATAAGACCCTAATTCTATACTAAAAACCTAAAGATAAGTAATTAAAACCCCAGGCTATGATCTTAAACTCTAGGTAGTTTGTAGAACTTGGATCTAATCATACGAGTTCCTGATTTATGGTAGGACTTGATTTTAAGGGCACGCGTTTCCTAGCAACCTCAGTTAGCATTGGCGATTCGACTAAGTCAGGTGATGATTTCTTCCCCTTGAGCTTTCCATCTTCCCATTAGCTTAAGTTATAGTTTTTAGTTTAAATTAAGATTGATATCTCCATTTCATAGTCACATGTGATAATTGATGGAATTGAATTACTACATTATGTGCTTAATGTTATCCTGCATATTTATTCATGCTTGTGAATTATTTGTGGATTGTTTATGAAATTTAAACTAGTACATCAGTGGAAAATCTCCACTTATAAATGTACACCAATACTTGGGATGTAAATCTATTGATGTTGATTGTAATGGACCTTCGATCTAGTGGTTATTGAGTGGTGGTTTAGATGGATCATTGATGTGGGCCTACCATCCAGGGTTGTTGTGTCTAAGTGGTTTTCAAGGATAACCTTTTATTGCATGGTTTTGATATTCGCCCTATGTGACATATTTTGATACTCACCCTACATGGTTTTATTTTAATATTTTTCCTATATGGGCTCGATGTTTTATATTGTGCAACCATACAATGGTATGCCCCATATGTTGTAATATGATTAATCACTAGTCGACAGTTTTCCATTAAACATCCTAAGGTGGTAGTCTCATGAGCTGGGGATGGTGGTAATGGGACACTATGCCCGAGTTGTCGGCCTACGCTGGGCTCTGAGCTCCCCATAGTGACCTTGAGCTTATCTAAATTGGCTGATTGTAATTGGACTAATAACGGTTTGACTAATCATACATCCATAGCATGTTGGCGATGACGGGTGGCTATTCTGGATGCTGTAGCACGTGCCCTTAGGATCTTCGAGGTATCATTTTGCTAGCTCCCAGACCACCGACTATCGACCCCTGTCCGACTGGATGATTTTCCCAGGTCGATGATTTGCATGGGTGACGAGCCCAAGTCTGACTGGATGTGCATCCCCAGGTCGATGTGCATTCATGCATCCATGCATTTAAAAAGACTGCATCATATATTGTTTTGATTGCCCTTTTGTTTTATAACTATGCTTACCTCATGTGGCGGCGTGTAATCTTGAGGGAAATTCACACTGAGCTGGCCACTCATCCATCAAATATACAACCGTACAGGTAGAACAGGTGGCCCAGATGATGTATATGATCAGACTTAATGAGGAGTTGTGCATGTGCCATGGATGCACGACCGTATTGCTAAGAGGAGCTGCGTGGTCATGCGACTTACATTTATATGCTTTCTGTTATTTCTTATGCATGCAAATCTTGTAATCGTTAATGTTGAGACATTGGTTTGTATAAGTCATTATGGGCTGCTTGAATATTTGAATGATAATGAAATTTTCCTTATGTTGATTTGTTCATTCTACGCTCATCTTCCTACTCTGATAGTAAAAAAAAATATAATAAACTCAAATTTGACCATCCTTTAAGGTTAACACTCGGGTTTTTGGGAAACGGGTCATGTACTTGGGTCCTGAAAACACGGGGCGTTACAAAAATCGAGCAAAAAATCTATGAGTCCATCAGGTTGATCTAGAGATTTGAGGACATGGATCTGTAGAGATCAAGGGTCGATATTCAAGGAGAAGAGAGAGAGAGAGAGAGAGAGAGAGAGAGAGAGGTCATACCGTCGGAAGGAGGGCGACGCACGACCTCCGGGCTAGGGGCGTTTGGGACCGGGACCGGAGAGAGAGAGAGAGAGAGAGAGAGAGAGAGAGGAGAGAGAGAGAGAGAGAGAGATGAGAGAGAGAGAGAGAGAGGGCGGGGGGCAGGGGTGAGAGAGAGAGAGGGGGGGCGGCGAGTGAGAGAATGGGAGGAGATTGGGCGCGGCTCTGTTTTGAGCGCGCACCCAATTTTGGACGGGACCATGGACGGTGCTCTGTGGGCCCTACCATGATATATGTGTTTCATCCATTCTGTTCATCCATTTGTAAAGATCATTTTAGAGCTTTATGCCAAAAATTAGAGGGATATAAATCTCAGGTGGTTCACACCACATGAGAACAATAGTGATTGGATATCCACCATTAAAATCCTTCTAAGGCCCACTGTACTGTTTATTTGACATCCAATCTGTTGATTTGGTCATATAGGACCAGATGAAGGGAAAAAACAAAAATCAGCTTGATCAAAAACTTTTATGGCTACCAAAATGTTTTTAATGGTCGACACTCATTCAACATTGTTTCCTGTAATGTGGGCCACTTGAGATTTAGATATATCTCATTTTTGGTCTTATATTGTAAAATTATCTGTAAAAATATATGGACGACATGGATTAAACACATACATCATGGTGGGGGCCATAGAGCACCGACCACCAGTCATTGACTGGTATCAGGGGGAGTAGTCAATCCGTTCCCAAGCGTACTGAGTAAATCCCGTGGGGCCCACCATGATTTATTCATTTTATCCACTCCATCCATCCATTTTAACATATAATTTTATTACATAAGCTCAAAAATGAAGCTTATAAAAATCTGAAGTGGACCACATCATAGGAAATAGTATAAACTGAACGTCTACCATTAAAAAATTTTGGGAGGCCACTGAAGTTTTAGATCAAGTTGATATTTTAGTTTTCCCTTCATCCATGTATTTGTGATCTATTGAACAGGTTGGATGACAAATAAAAATCACTGTAGGCCATAGGAAGATTTCAACGGTGGAAATCATTATTCCCACTGTTTCCTGTGGTATGGTCCACTTCATCCACGCCGTCCATCTGAGAGAGAGAGAGAGAGAGAGAGAGAGAGAGAGAGAGAGAGAGAGGACAGAGAGCGAGAGAGTGAGAGAGGGCGCGAGAGTGAGAATGAGAGAGGACAGAGAGCGAGAGAGACTTCAAGTCTCTCTCACGAGGGGTCATGGGTCATGTGGTCGGTGCTCTGTAGGCCCCACCATGATGTATGTGTTTCATCCTTGCCATCCATCTATTTTTTCATTTCATTTTATGGTATGAGACCAAAAATTAGGTATATCCCAATCTCAACTGGACCACATTATAGGAAAAAGTGTTGAATGAGCGTCGACCATTAAAAACCTTTTGGGGGCCATATAAAGTTTTGGATCAATCTGATATTTTTTTCCCCTTCATCTGAGCCCGTATGACCTAATCAACAAATAGGATGTCAAATAAAAAGTACAGTGGGCCTTAGGAGGGTTTTAATGGTGGATATCCAATCACTATTGTTTTCATGTGGTGTGGTCCACTTGAGATTTATATCCCTCTCATTTTTGGTATCATGCCCTAATATGATTTGTAAAAATGGATGGACGACCTGGATGAAACACATACATCATGGTGGGACCCATAGAGCACTGACCAACATCCACCAAGTTTTGTGGGCCCCACTATGATGTATTTGTTATATCCACACCGTCCATCCATTTTGAGATATCATTTTACGTCATGAGCCAAAGAATGAGGCAGATAAAAATCTGAAATCTCAGGTGCACCACACCACATGAAATCAATAGTAATTGGATATCCATCATTCCAATCCTCCTAAGGCTTACTGTACTATTTATTTGACATCCAATATGTTGATTTGGTCATACAGGGCTAGATGAAGGGAAAAAACAAAAATCAGCTTGATCCAAAACTTTTATGGCCCCAAAATGGTTTGACATCCAATATTGTACTGTTTATATTTTTTTAGATGTCTTCACATAGTTTTAGATGGTATGGCCCACCTGAGTTTCGTATACGAATGATTTTTAAGATATCTCATAAGCTAAAGGGGAGACATCAAATGCACGGTGTTGATGTTAGACACACATCATGATGGGCCCATTTTACATGTCTGGTCCATTCACTCTATTTTATTGATCATTACCTTCAATTTGACTAGTTACTTGCCTCGATCATACTACATATGAGAAAGATATTGGGCAAACAAGATTGATCAACAATTTGAGTGAATTTTGATTTAAACATCTGAAGTTATTTACTCTTCAATTTGAACTGATTATATTGTCCAAAAACGGTTAAAGGTTGTTCATAATATCATAAATATATGAATGAATAGAAAATACAAACATCAGCTTGATCCAAAACTTATATGGCCTCCAAGAAACTTTAAATGGTAGAGGTTCAATCACACTATTTCCTGTGGTGTGGTCCACTTGAGCTTTAGATATGCTTCCTTTTTGTTCTTTAGACCTCAAATTATCTATTAACATGGATGAATGGAGTGGATGAAATAGATAAATAACGGTGGACCCCATAGAGTTTACTCTGGTAAGGGTAACAAGTAACTCACTTAAATGTAGTGGAGAAGGGTTTCCTTAAAACATTCATAATTATATATTGGGCCCCACTATGATGTATGTGTTGTATCCACACCGTCCATCCATTTTGAGATATTATTTTAGGGCATGACCTAAAGAATGAGGCAGATAAAAACATGTAGTGGACCTCACCACAGAAAACAATGGAGAGAGTGATTCCCACCATTGAAACTATCTTAAGGCCCACTATAATTTTTATTTGAAATCCAACCTATTCAAAAGTTAAAAAAGACATGAAATAAGGTAAAACACAAATATCAGATTGATCTAAAACTTTCGTGGCCTTTAGATGTTTTTAATGGTGGGTGTCACTGTCCCCACTGTTTTCTGTGCTGGGGTCCACTGGAGCTTTGGATTTATCTTTTTTTCATAATTTTGTTTAATTTTAAAAATTTTCTTTTTCAAAATATCATTTTTTTTATCGATTTTTTTTTTCAAAATTATCAACATTATTCAAAGTTCTTAATTTTTTTTTTTCAAAATCTAGATTTTTATAAAATCACAGTTTTTTTTTTTCAAAATCTAAATTTTTCTTAAACATTGTTAATTATTTTTCCAAGCTTCTCAACTATTTTTTTTCTTAAACATTGTTAATTATTTCTTCTTAAACATTGTTAATTATTTTTTTCTTAAACATTGTTAATTTTTATTGTTAAAAATTGTTAATTATTTTTTTTAAACATTGTTAATTTTTTTCTTAAACATTGTTAATTATTATTTTTAGTTAAACATTGTTAATTATTGTTAATCTATTCAAATTTTTATTGTTAATTATTATTAATTTTTATTGTTAATTATTTTTTTCTTAAACATCGTTAATTTCTTTTCTTAAACATTGTTAATTATTTTTTTCTTAAAGATTGCTAATTATTGTTAATCTATTCAATTTTTTTTTTTTCGAAATTCATTATTTTTTTTGAACTTCTCAATTTTTGACTTGGATACATAATACATACATGAAGGTGGCCTCCACAGTAACCCCACGTTAAAGCTAGGAAGGGTAAGACGGTTTAGGACCGTCTGTAATGCAGACGGTCTTAGACCGTCTCATATGACCGCTTTAAGACGGCTATGGACCGTCTCTAATGCAGACGGTCTTTGACTGTCTCATATGACCGCTTTAAGACGACCAAGGACCGTCTCTAATGCAGACGGTCTTTGACAGTCTCAGATTACCAGTAAAAGACAACCAATGACCGTCTCTAATGCAGATGGTCTTTGACTGTCTCGGATGACTGCATATAAGATAGCTAAGGACCGTCTCTAATGCAGACGGTCTTTGACAGTCTCAAATAACCGCTAAAAGATAACTAATGGCTGTCTCTAATGCGGACGGTCTTTGACCGTCTCAGATGACTGCATATAAGACGTTCAAAGACCGTCTTTTATTCCAGATGATCGGTAGCCGTCTTTTCTCCGCAGTTAACGAGGGTTTCTGACCGTCTTAAATAATTTGTGGACGTTCAGCATTTTTAAGACAGTTTTGCTTCATATTAAGGACGGTCAAGAGCCTGGGAGAATTTGGTGGTTGTTGGTACATATTATCACCCGTAATGTAATCTTGCAGTGTTTTCTTCTTGTCTGATGGGTGATAATAGTTCTCATCCCAATAATCACGTACTGTTCTCTTAATCGATGGAGTGTGATTATTCTCCCGCCTATAATCTATTAAGGACTTCTTAACCGGTGGAGCATCATATTCCGGTCGATTCTCGATGATGGTCTCAGAAAAATTTTAAGACAGGTTGTTTTCTAATATAATTATCTGACAGCCCTTCACAATTTCTCGCATTCTCTAAAACTAGCTCAACGTACTGACGTTCCCACTCTTGCATATACATGATGAAACCCTAATCTTAAACCTAATCCTAAAATAAAATAAAAGAAATTCCTACACCAATATGGAAAATAAGTAGAGAAGAAGTTAGAAGGAAGTTACCAGATTGGAGAATTCTATGTTAGGATCCTACAAAATAAAAAATAATGTTAGTTTCCAAAAAAAATTCAGAAAAATCCTAACCTAAAAACAAAACAAAAAGTTAGTCGTAATCTTAACCTAATTCTAAAACTAATCAAATTCAGAAAAATGCAACCGTCAATCCTCGGGCGCCAAAAACTTGTTCATAACCCCAAGTGTAGGGTCGCGATGTAGTAATAATCTCGGTGAGACCAAGGTCGAATCCACAGGGACTGAACTTGTTTGTCTTCTGAATTTAACTAGAACTTAAACCAGACGAAGAACTAAAATAGAAATTTGAATTTGAAGGAGTAATTATGAATAAGGTTTAAATTATCAATTAAAAGGAACTAGGGTACCAAGGATCCACTTGTAGCTTCTCAGGATGCTACCTTGCTTGATTCAAGAAATCCAACTGGAATTGGAGTCATATCCTATCCAATTGGAAAAGAGAGATAATTGAATCTCTGAACTTCTTATGAACCTAGTCTTAATGGATGAGAGTTGTGAGGATTGGAAGTGATTCCATCATCAAAAAATGCCCATGAGACAATGGCAAACAAAAGAATATACCAAACCCACAACCGATCATGGGAGAATTGTGAAGATTAAGAAAGATTCCATCACCCTACCATGCCTAAGGGATGATGGTGAACAATGGGGCTTATTAATTTCACAATCTCAAATTAGGAAAAGAGATATTCAAAGCTATCATAGATCTATTATAATTTGTCACAACAAACCATTAAAAACTAAAAATATTCCTTAATAAAGAATTAGAATCCATAAGAGTTCAACAAAACATGAATTAAAAAAAAAAAAGCAAACATCCCAATCACACTACAAGTTTCACTTTTTAGCCCTAGTTAAAAGGTTTCGCCAACCATAGACACGATTGAACTAAGAACTCTTAAACAAAACAAAAAGACCAACTAAGGAAGAAGAAGAAAGCTCCAGGACGGTGGCCCCATCCTTTTGCTCCTCTTCTTGAACCCCAGAAGATGCTTAGGAATGTCCTAGGGACTCCTATTTATAGTTGTGAATCCCCATCTTACGCACTGACTTGGAATTTCCTCAAATCGCCTCAAATTACGCAATCCGCTTCAGCCCTGCGCAACAACTCTGCGCGATTTCGGTAGCATCGAAGTTGGTTCGGTAGCACCGAAATCGTATCTGCATATGAAATTGTATATGTAGAGTACTTAGGTGGCAAAATTTGCCACCGAATTTGCCACCGAAATTGGCTTCTGTGGCACCAAATTAAGCTTAGGTGGCACTGAATTAAGCTATTTTCTTGTTGGACTGTTTTGTGTACTTTCGGTGGCACCGAAATGTATTGTTTTTCTGCTGTTTAACTTGTGCTTTTGCCAATCTTTTCTCTATCTTTTGTACTTGGTTTCCTTGGATCTTTGGTATGAAATTTCTCCGTTCTTGGTCTCCTAAGATCCCTTCTTTGCCTTGTTGGTGATTCTTGAGCTCTAAATTTATGCTTTTAGCATTTTTTTCAATTTAAGCTCTTAAATTCCTTGCAACACAAACATGTATAAAATAGGATATTAAGAATTATCATGTTCATAAAACCAAGATATAAATAGGGGATAATATGCAATATTTGAGCCTCAACATGAATTACCTCAACTTAAGACCCTCACTTAAAAATCAGCATCATCTGTGATTCAGATGGACTACACGATTGGAAAGTGTATATGACCATGCTTACCCTCTAAACTGTTTATGTACCTGCAACCCACCTGAATCACAGATGGACATGAGTTTTGGAACCAGTCATAAAATTTATGTGGAATCTAATGGTTGGAGTAAATTTCATATAATTATCACAGTGGGCCGTAAAAATCAAGGGTGGATGTTTTTGCCAACTTTTTTCTGTTTGTGTGACCCATTTAAATCACAACACATCTTGATCATTTGGCAATTGGCTAACGTAGGATTATGCATATAATGGTTAGATTAGATCTCACACATAAAACTTCAAGAAAATATAATAAAAAATTATACATCCGGTAATTTCTGTAGCTTTTTCTTGGAAGCTAATTGCATAGTGTGTGGGACACTTCACCAACGTCGGTGGTGTGTTTTGTTTGTTATAAAATATTGATTTTATAAAATATAATATAATATATATTAAAAATGTTTGTAAAAAGCATTTTTATGGAGTTTTTGAATAGTCCCACATGGGAAGGGGAAGAGAGGATTTTTTGGTTTAAATGAAAAGTGTGGACTACCTTATTATTTGCTTACCTAGTCCATGGACCATGGAATTTGTGTGTTCCAATGCATAGCTCGGTCTCGGTCTTGGTCACAGGTACGGGCAGGGGCACAGTGCGAGGGCATGTGCATGTGGGGCAGTGTGGCTGTAGAGGCGCTAGTGGCGCACTTTGCACTTTGCATATCCGCATCGTGTCGCAGAGGGTCGCTCCTTTGCGAACCGGAGCGAGACGTGTTATGAGCCATGCACAACAGTCAACATGCAGCTGTTGTTATGAGCCATGCACAACAGTCAACATGCAGCTGCTGTTATGAGCCATGCACAACAGTCAGAAAAGGGAGCAAACCAGAGCGAGACGTGTTATGAGCCATGCACAACAGTCAGCATGCAGCTGTTGTTATGAGCCATGCACAACAATTTGAAAACGACTAGTTTTCCAACAACTAGAATTGGCTTAATGAGATTTATTTCCCTAGACCATAACCCCTAACCACTAATGCCTATATAAATAGGGCCTGGTTGGGTTTCCAAATCATCTCTCAACTCACTCCAGCAGACCCATACGAACTGAGCCATAACTACTCCTCTCCTATACTCCAACAAGATAGTAAGGTTGAACATTGCTTGAAGAACAGACCAACGGTGTGATCTAGAACGGTTCTATTGAACCAATAACTGAAGAACAGACCAGTGTAGTTCTCTCTTTTTCTTTCTGGGATTTTTTCTTTTTCTGTATTTCTGCTAGACTGTGTAACAGAGTTCTAGTAGTGAGTCTTCGCGTTTGCTGAACACAGATCCACATCAGGCTCGTCGTATCCTAGAAGCGGTTTGCCTGTAACCTTTCAACATATTCAATTCACTTGAGTAGGGGCAAATAACGCTTTAAGGATAACGTCCTAGACGTGCTTCAACCTGTCCTTTTTCAGATCAACTTGGATTTTCAGTTTTCATATTTTATAAAAAAATACTATTTTGTAAATTTTTTCAAACAAACTTAAAGCGTTATTGTACTGATGGAAGCCGATAGTGTATCGTCAATCAAGTTAATGAATCAGGACTTGATTCGTCTTGACCGGTTCGATGGAACCAATTTTACATGGTGACAAGACAAGCTCAAATTTCTTCTGACAGCGTTGAAGATCTATTACATCCTAGATCCAAACTTTCCATCGTTACCTGAAGCAACTGATAAGGACACTCCTGAATAAGTGGCTGCCCGCACCAAACGAGTTGAAGATGAACTTTTGTGTCGTGGACAAATTCTAAATGCGCTCTCCGACAGGCTGTACGATCTGTACACATAGACGTCATCAACAAAAGAAATCTGGACCGCTCTGGAGTTCAAGTACAAAGCTGAGGAAGAAGGTACCAACATGTTTCTGATTACCAGGTATTTCAACTTTACCACGGTAGATAACAAACCGCTGCCACTCGAAATCCAAGAACTGTAGTTAATAGTAAACAAAATCAAATCCATAAAGATTGATCTTCCTGAAGCATTCCAAGTCGGGGTTATAATCGCTAAACTGCCACCGATGTGGAATGACTATAGAAAGAAGTTGCTGTATAAGACTGAGGACTACACATTGAAACAAATCCAGAAACATCTCAGAATTGAGGAAGAATCCCGTAACCGCGATAAAAAGAATGACAACAGGAATTTCTCGTCCAAGGTAACGCCCAAAAGAAGAACGGAAAGTTCAAAAGCCCATGCCATGTTTGTGGAAAAATCGGGCACTATGCTCGAGTATGTCGATATTGCAAATCTAAAAAAGAGGCAAGTGTAGTAGAAGAAGGCGATATTGTGGCCATGATCACTGAGGTGAATACTATCCAAGGAAAGGTTCCTGGTTGGTGGTATGATATTGTTGTTACCGTACATGTGTGTTACGACAGATCAGCCTTAAAAACCTATGAGGAATTGACCGATGGTCAAGAAGTCCAAATGGGTAATGAAGTCCGATCGAAGGTTGTTGGCAAAGGAACCGTCGAACTAATATTCACCTTTGGAAAGAAAGTGATTTGACAAATGTCCTGCACGTCTCAGACATGAGGCGAAACTTAGTTTCTGGGGACCTTCTGGGTAAACCAGGAATAAGGGTGCTGTATGAGTCAGGAAAATTGATTCTATGTAAGAATGAAAACTTTATCGGAAAGGGATTTGCTTGTAACAGTATGGTCAAGTTTTCTCTGAATGAAAGTAAAACTTCTGCGTATATGGTTGAATCAGTTGGACTGTGGCATGATAGACTAGCCCATATAAGGTATAGTATCTTGAAGTTCATGGCTAAGATTAGTTTAATTTCATACACAGATAATGAAACCGATAAGTTTGAAGTGTGCATATGATCTAAAATGACGAAGAAACCTTTTGCAAGTGTTAAAAGATCGTCTCAGGTATTGGATTTTGTGCACAGTGATATCTGTGAGTTAAACGACATTCTTACTCGTGGAGGCAAAATGTATTTCATAACCTTTATTGATGATTTCTCTAGATATGTGTATGTGTACCTATTAAAGAGCAAAGATGAAGCATTGAACATGTTTAAAATATATAAAGCAGAAGTAAAGAATCAACTAAATAAAAAGATAAATATTCTTCGTAGCGATAGAGCTGGAGAATACTTCTCTAATAAATTCGATAACTTCTGTGAAGAACATGGACTAATACATCACTGTACTGCGATATACACACCTCAACAAAACGAAATAGCTGAAAGAAAGAATAAAACATTAGTAGAAATGGTCAACTCAATGCTAATCAGAGTAAAGTTGCCACTGAGTCTATGGGGTGAGGCACTTCTTGCAGCGTGTCATATACTAAACAAAATTCCGTCTAAAAAATATAAAATATCTCCATATGAGACATGGAAAGGTAGAAAACCTAACCTAAGATATCTAAAAGTGTGGGGGTGTCTTGCGTATTGCAGAACCCCTAATCCAAAAAGAACTAAGTTAGGATCCAGAGCTATTAAGTGCGCCTTCGTAGGGTATGCAAAAAATAGTAAAGCCTATAGACTTCTAGATCTAGAGTCTAATACTATAATATAATCAAGAGATGTTGAGTTCTTTGAGAATTCACTATCATTGGAGTCAAAGGATAATGAAGTCCAAACTCCTGATAGAGAACCAGATATTACAGCTCCACAAGTAGTGGAAGCTCCTGTTGAACCTCGTAGGAGTCAATGGACAAGAATTGAGAAGAGTCTAGGAGATGACTATATAGACTCTCAGCGCATCTTTTTCCATCTTATAGAAGGAGATAGAGAAAATGTTATAAGAAAAATACCTATAGTAATGACTATAGAGGATGATCCTAAAACATATAAAGCGTCTGTATCCTCTAGAACTCAACTTCCTGAAAAGAAGCTATAAACGATGAAATGGAATCTATAATGTCAAATCAAACATAGGAACTAGTAAACTTACCTCCGGGTTGTAGACCCATAGGTTGTAAGTAGGTATTTAGGAAGAAATATCACATTGATGGGACTATCCAAACCTTTAAAGCTCAACTAGTAGCTAAGGGTTTTAGACAAAAAGAAGGGATAAATTATTTTGACACATATTCTCTTGTAGTTAGGATAACATCTATTAGGATATTATTTATGCTAGCTTCCATACATCATCTTCACATCTACCAAATGGATGTAAAGAACGCATTTCTGAATGGTGACCTCAATGAGGAGGTATACATGAAACAACATGAAGGATTCGTTCTACTAGGAAATGAAAATAAAGTATGTAGATTAATCAAATCTCTATGTGGATTAAAACAAGCACCAAAATAATGGCATTAGAAGTTTGATTCCAAAATACTATCTCATGGTTTCATGCATAATGTAGCTGATAAATGCATATATTCTAAAGTAGATGGTAGCTGTATGATTATTATTTGTCTGTATGTTGATGACATGTTAATAATAAGTAATAAAATGGAAGGTGTGACTAAAAGGAAGAAGTTTCTATCTTCCGTATTCAAAATGAAGGATCATGGACAAGTCGATACCATCCTAGGAATCAAAGTTGAAAAAAATTGTGGGGGTTATGCTTTGAGAAGATACTAAACAAGTTTAACCATCTAGATATAAAAGAAGCAAAAACTCTCATTTGATCCAAGTATCAAGTTAAAAGAGAATAATGAAAGAACAGTTACAAAATTAGAATATGCGAGTGCCATAATGAGTCTTGTGTATGCTATGCAATGCACTAGACCTGATATCGCATATGCTATGAGTAAATTTAGTAGGTTTACTAGCAGACCCTTTTACTAAACCTCTACCGAGCGATGTAGTAAAGGCTACATCTAGAGGGATGAAGTTGAAACTCTTCAAGTAAAGTTCCACCAGTGATGGTAACCCAACGTAAAATCAGAAAATATCCAATTTCGAGTTTAATGGGTAAAATCAAGTCACTGATATGTGGAAAGTTTTCAACACTAAAATTATATAAGACCTCATCCATAATAGATAAGTACTGAGTGTTACGAAAGAGGGTTGAGTCTTAGAACTCTTAATGAAATCCAGTCTAAAGGACAAGTGTCTTAAAGTAATGAAGACACTGGAAGAATTTCACCTATATGAACGTAGAGATAGTGCCGTCTCTCATGAGAGTTAGGAGTTTTCTCTTGGGATCGTTCACGAAATAGGATAAGCACATGGTCATTAATTGTGTTGAGCAAGATTGTGAGAACTTTAAATAACACATAGCGAATATGTGTGGTTTCTCCGACTCTGTTATCTATGAATAACTGGTTCAACGCTGCGGCTACCAATCATTTCGATAGAGTTTTGAGATACTTACACTAAGAGAAGATTAAAATTGAAAAATATTTTCTTTATGCATATAAGCTGATTATTCTGGCAGAAATGTTTTTTTGAGAAAAATATATTTTTTAAAAATTAGTGGGGAATTGCTATAAAATATTGATTTTATAAAATATATTTTAAATAAAATATAATATAATATATATTAAAAATGTTTGTAAAAAGCATTTTTATGGAGTTTTTGAATAGTCCCACATGGGAAAGGGAAGAGAAGATTTTTTTAGTTTAAATGAAAAGTGTAGAGTACCTTATTATTTTCCTACCTAGTCCATGGACCATGGAATTTACGTGTTCCAGTGCGTAGCACTGGAACTCCCGTGCGAGCGCGCCCGTGCTCCGGCTTGGTCACGGGCACAGGCTCGGTGCGAGGGTGTGGGCATGTGAGGCAGTGTGGCTGTAGAGGCCCTAGTGACACACTTTGCACTTTACATGTCCCATCGTGTCGTAGAGGGTCGCTAGCTGAAGAACAGACTAGTGCAGTGGTCTTACTAGCAGAAATCTTCTCTCTTTTTCTTTCTGAGATTTTTTCTTTTTCTGTATTTCTGCCAGACTGTAAAACAAAGTTCCAGTAGTGGGCCTTCGTGTTTGCTGAACGCAGACCCACATCAGGCTCATTGTATCTTAGAAGTAGTTTGCCTGTAACCTTTCAGGATACTCAATTCACTTGAGTAGGGGCAAATAACGCTTTAAGGACAGCGTCCTAGATGTGCTTCAGCCTGTCCTTTTTCAGATCAACTTGGATTTTCAGTTTTCATATTTTACAGTCTGTAAATTTTTTCAAACATTGTTACCAGGTTATGTTAATCTACCGTTGTACTATATACCATCCATCCATTTGGCAAGATCATTTTCCAGCATGAGTCCAAAAATTAGATAGATCCAAAACTCAAGTGAACCACACCATGTAGAGTAGTGGGACAATCACATGTACCGTTGAAACCTTCTTAAGGCACACCATGATTTTTGTTCACAATCCAACCTATTCATAAGGTCACATAGACCGGATGAAGGGAAAAAAAAAATCATCTTAATCCAAAACATCTATGCCACTAAGAAGTTTTCAATACTAGGCGATCAATTCACATTTCTTTCTATGGTTGAGGTTTGGATCTGCTTCATTTTTGGGCTCGTAGCCTAAGGAACTTAGATGCGGCAAAGGTCAAGAGGATGATAGAGTCGTACACAACTCTTTTCAATTGGTTACAACTGGTTTTACAGGTTTACAACTTGATTACACTTCGGCATTTACACCATATATTTTCAAATCTATTATCCAACCGCTGACGAGGAGACACGACTCGACCTCACAATAGCCTTGTATGCGCTCGACCGCATAGTACTATATATATATATATATATATATATATATATACACACACACACACATATGAGGGCATTTTGATAATTTCATTCCTTGCAAAGTGACTGGCATAAAATCTAAACTGCCTGGGAATTATTTGGAAAGATTCGACTTCCTGAGGAATTTTGGGGTGATAATCTCTTAGTTGTATTTGCTAGGTCATCTTTTTAGACCGTGAATATAAAATATTTATGTCTGAAAGCAACTAAGTCTCAGACTCTTCATTGTACGTAGATCCATGCTCTTAATCAAAGCTGTTCATGGAGTACATGTGGTAATGGTTGCATTGTGGCGCAAAAACCACACTAACTGAATGATCTAGTCAGTTCCCCTACAAACGGACTGTGAACAACAAAATGGTAATTAGTTTGCCAAGAACATGACAAAAGTAATCATCGTTATTGTGAACAACAAAATAGTGAGTTGGCAGAAACATGGCAAAAATTAATGATGATGATGATGAACAGAGATTAAGAATTAGGCACTTAACTCTGCAAGTGAAATGTATAAAATATATTTTTTTTTCTTTCTAAAAATTTCTAGCACAATAAATAACCTCTGTTTTTTACCCATCACGGTTTGGGATGTTAATGGTTTGGTTATGGTTTGGGTCCTACAAGTACTATGCCCAGTTTGATCGGGTTTGGGTCTTGATATATAGGTATTAGTCCTTTCAGGTAATTTGGACCTCATTTCTTTTATTAATACTCTAGAACAGATCCAGGTTGTGTACCGATTTAGTCTTTGGTTTTGAGTTGTTACGGATTTAAAACAAGTGCATTTTGATTGTGGGATCATGATGGATTAGATTGAACACTCATGTTTCTCTTTGCCATCACTACACCAAAATCGATGATCAGAAACGACTCTGTTTTTGGTTCAGAAACGGTTCTATGCCGTACGGCGCTGTTTTTGGTTCAGAAACGGTTGTATACCGTACGTAGCAAAGGTTAAAAAGGTAATTAAAATCCTATACGTAACAAAGGTTAAAAAGGTAATTAAAATAAAAGTCTGATTTGGTTTCTAAAAGAGCGCCGTCTCTCTTTCTCTCGCTATTTTTCGGCACTTTAAATCTCTTTTTTTCCTTTTCCAAACCTTATGCAGGAATTTTTGCAATATTTGTGATCGAGGGCCACCGCCTAGGGTACGAACTCCTCACCATTGTCAAAGGAAGTTATTTCTCCAGCTATCAGATTAGGCTCTCATTGTGATTCTCTTTTTCACAGATCGGAAGGGTAGATCAATGTCGTCATTTGACGAAAGGGGTTTTTTTTTTAAACCCTAACATTGAAGGAAGTGTGGAAGTCATGACTGGGATCAGCCGTAGAAGATGGTGGCCAGAGGTCTGGATCTAGGGTTTAAACAAGCCACATTAGAGGATGACGGATTCAAAAGAGGTTTTCCCCTTAGATTTGGCCCGGATTTGGACGAATTCGATTCAAAAGAGCTGGTTTTTAGGGTTTCGGATGCGACTTGGAGCGGATCTAGTTGAAGTCGAAGCATTTGGCGGACGGTTTCCTGCAGAAATTGCATTTTGCGAGAAATCCATTTTTCGGCCTTTTTTTTAGGCGCTTAAAGTTAGATCTGATTGGCATTGAAGTGGTTTGTGGAAAAATGGCAGTAGATCTATAGGAGATTTGAGCATTTTTATCTGTTCTTAAAATTGTCCTAAAATCTGACCGTTGGCAACATTAATAAGCATTCAAAACCGTCTCTAGAATTTTGTTCCTAAAATGTGACCGTTTTCTGTTTCTAAAAATTGAAACGGTACCCAAAACGGTTCTGAACCGTTCCTGATTTTCTGCGACGCCTCATTTAGGAACAGTATTAAACCGTTCCTGAAGCATTTAGGAACGGTTTAAAACCGTTCCTAAATGATGATTTTAGTGTAGTGCATGTGTTGTATAAATAGGTTCTCATACACGTAGTTAACTTACAAAGTATCACTTTTGTTGAGATTCAAACCTCTAAAAAAAACTCATATCAACTTTAGGTGTTAGAAATTTGGATATAACAATACCATTAATTTGTGCGCTTTGCAAAAGCACGTTCAACAAAGATAGAACAATTGAATAAAGCGGAATAACCAAATAATAAAACAAGCAATTACAGAACACAAAATATTTTACCTGAAAATCCCTTCTAGGAAAAAACAATGGCATAAAGTGATAGAAATCAACTATAATCAATACCTTAGAGTTTACACACTCACTTTCTTCAATTAAAGAAGCACCTAATCTTCTTTTATGATGTGCTACCCCTTGAGAAAAATCTTTCCCAAGTCCTTACAAGTGTTTAGAACTCCTCTCACTTTGCAAACCCTTAACCCTTAAAGAGAAAATACTCATGTTAACAAGCCCTAATTCCCAATAGCACTTAAACAGCCTGATTTTAGCTAATATGTGTAACATGTCCAATCGGACCGGACCAACTTGATAACATTTTTCATTTAAACCAAAAAATGCAAATATCACAGCGTGCAACCGAATAATACACCAATTTTCGGTTGAACCAAAAATAACCTCGGTCAAGCCGAAGAAGAACTTTACAGAATAGATTTAGAAATCCAAGGTATCCTACACAACAATTTCCACCTTGGCTTGCATTCTGCCAAGTTACCTTGAAGACCTCCTGTGCAACCTCCACCTTGAGCGTATACCGCTCCCCACATTCTTTGCTTGAAATGCAAATCCATCCGCATCGTTGTGCAAGGATTCCCAATCTCATCAATGGCTAAAGAGATTGATCAAACCCAAGAAGTGCTTGAGTTTCTCTATAGTCAACGATGTTTCGATAAGAAATAACTGCATTCGATTTAGGAGAATTATTTTACTCAATAATTAACAAAGGAAGAATGAAGGGAACAATCATAATATTTATTTATTCTGAATTCGTTTACATCCTTTATTTCCTTTGATTCCAAAGTAAAGCATTTACATAATTCAATACAAATATCAAATGTTTAATATTAATTTCTGTAGTATTTCGGATCACATCATAATCTTCAATATGGAGATATTGTCATGCTAGAATAATATTCATTCCGATTGATTCCATGCTTCTGAGAAGATACTTTGATCTTTCAACTCAGGTTAGAGTCTCTTTTGATCCCTGAATAGTCATTACTTGAGCTAACTGCCTATACAGTGGATCCCTTATACAGATGTTCACACCCCAAGTATAGGGTTGTGATGTAGTAATAAACTAGGTGAGACCGATGTTGAATCCTAAGGGACTAAAACCTGTACGTAATCTGAAACTAAATAGAACTAGAACTAGACTAAGATGAAATCTAAATCGAATGTAATTGAAGGAATAATGATGAAATATTTATCTAAAACATAGAGAATTCAGAGGTAGGAAACTAGGGATTCAGAGGATCTACTTGTAGAGATCAGGGAGATCTTATGCCTGCTTCAAGAAATCAACTAGATTTAGAGTCCCATCTTCATCCAGTTGAAGGGTGTAACCATGAAAATTCAACTGAACTTCATTTGTTATAGTTTTCAAGAGAGGAAAGGTATGTGAATTAGAATGGATTCCATCGCCAAACCATGCCCAGGAGACAAAGTAAACAACAGAATTAAACTAATTAACAACTAATCAACATGTATGAAGGTTAGAAAGGGTACCGTCATTCGACCATGCCCAGGAGACGATGGTGAACAACAGGGCTTCCTGACGTCATAAACATAAAAAGGAAAGGAACATGCTCAAAGCTATCGCAGACCCATTGTAATTTTAGTCACAACAGACCATTAAAAACTAAAAACATTCCCTTAATTAAATTAAAATCAACATCAGTTCAGTCTAAACAAAAGGCACAAGCAAAAAGTCTCCCTATCACGCTACATGCTTCACCTCTTAGCCCTAGCTAAGAGGTATAGCCTGACATGATGGGGGCTAAAGCACTCCAAAATTAAGAAAAAAAATAGGAAAACAAGAAACAAATAAAACTCTAAACTAACACTCTCTGTCTTGCACTCCACGTCCCAAAGATGCCTGAATCCCATGGCTGCTCCTCTCTTTTATAATCGTAGGAAGGGTGGAAGAAAGTACTGGATAGAGTCGGTTGAAGTCGGCAGAAAGAGTCGTGCGTAAAAGGAATTTGCATAGCCAGTTACGCAACAACGTAAAGACCATCTTGCATTTTGATTTTATTTTTGGGACAGCTGAACATCTCATTTTCAATTTGTATTCATAGTTATGGTCGTCCCCACCTTCTGTAGCCTGTGAACGGTCCAGATCGGCCATCCGATCAATAGTGGTGGGCCACTTCCCGGATCGTTCGGAACTCGCAGATGGGCGTTCCTTACGCACGACAGCTACGCTAGACCCTGTGGGGTCCACTCTCGGTGATCTTTCGGTGAATCTGTGTCGATCATTGGATTCATAGGGTCAATTTAGGCCAATCTTCCAAATTGGAAGTGAATCTGAGCTTTGGGTGGACCACAACATTAATTAACGTGGCGAATGATTCCTTGCTTTGCATCTTGATGGTATACATGGTTGCAATGAATTGATCAGGTTTTGGTCGATTTCTCCTCCTTAGCACATTGGATGGTTTGGATCATCTGTCCAGATGATGAAAGTGGGCCAGCAACGTCTCAGCGGATGGCCGTGCGCGTGTAACGCCCCGAATCTTCAGGACCCGAGTACACGACCCGTTTCCCAAAAACCCGAGTGTTAACCTTAAAGGATGGTCAGACATAATATTTTTCTTTTATCAGAGTAAGCAAATGAGCGTAGTGTGGACAAATAAGCATAAAAGAAATTTTTTTTATTAACATTCAAGTGTACAAGAAGCTGCCCATAATGACTTATACAACCCAATGTCTCAGAATTTAACAAGTACAAGATTTATAAGAATTTAATACATGAAGAATAGAAGAAAGCATATAAATATAAGCCGCAAGACCACGCAGCTCCTCCAGGCAAATACAGCCATGCATCCCTGGCGATCGTACCCTGCTCCTCATCAAGTCTGAACATGCATATCACTAAAGCCACCTGTACTACCTGTACGGTTGTATATTTGATGGATGAGTGGCCAACTCAGTGTGAATTCCCCTCAAGATTACACACCGCCGCATTAGGTAAGAAATAGTATATAAAACATCCAGACAACCAAAACAGAGTAAATGCAGTCTTTTTAAATGCATGAATGCGTGAATGCAATCATCGCCCCGGGGATGCTCATCCGTGCGGACAGTGGGCCGTCACCCATGCAATCATCGAACTTGGGAAACATCAACCAGTCGGAATCATCGAACCTGGGAAATATTAACCAGTCGGAACGTGCCATGTATGCATGATTAGCCATGTCATTATTAGTCCATTTACAACCAGCCAATTTAGATAAGCTCAAAGGTCACTACGGGGAGCACATGGCCCAGCGTAGGCCGACGGCTCGGGCATAGTGTCCCATTCCCACCATCCCCGGCCCATGAGACTACCATCTTAGGATGTTTAATGAAACCCTGTCGACTAGTGGTCAATCATATTACTGTATATGGGGCTTACCATCGCATGGTTGCACAGTATAAAACATCAAACCATATAAGAAAAATATCAAATAAAACTACGTAGGGCGAATGTCAAAATATGCCGCATAGGGAGAATATCAAAACCATACGATGAAAACCATCCTTAAAAACCATTGAGCACGACAACCCTGGATGGTAGGCCCACATCAATGATCCATCTAGACCACCACTCAATAACCACCAAGTCGAAGGTCCATTACGATCACAACTAGTCAAGTTACATCCCAAGTATGGGTGTACATTCATATGTGGGAATTCCCCACTAATGTACCAGTTTAAAGTCCATAAGCAATGCACAGATAATCCACAAGCATGAACAAATATACAGGATGAACATTAAGCAGGCAATATAGCAATTCAATTGTCCACCAGCTAACACATGTGATTACAAGAGAGAGATATTAATTGTGAATTTAAATAAAAAAAAAACTATAACTTAAGCTAATGAGAAGATGGAAAGCTCAAGGGGAAGAATCATCACCTTATACTTTGGACTGCCTACCAATGTCGCTAAGTGCTGGCGCCCTTAGAAATATATCCTACCACAAATCATGAACTTGTATAATTAGGTCAAAGTTCTAATAACTACCTAGGGTTTAAGATCATAACCTAGGGTTTGAGTTATCTATCTTAGGGTTTTAATGTGGAATTACGGTTTTCACCTTAGGGTTTAGTTATGGGCTTTAGGTTCTAGGATTTGAATCCTAGTTTATCATTATTATTATTATGGTACAATGGATCAATTATTATTCATGATAGGAGTATTTATTTAGCAATATTAATGATGGTCCGTGAGTTCACGTTCATGTACCAACATTACCTAATACTGATAATCACTCAAATAATTCATAACAATAGAATATTTACTACTGATACTATAATAGGGATTAATACTCAATAATTATGTTAACGAGTGATATACCAATCCCAAAAGGACAATGATAAATAGTTTCTAGTGCTAGTAGCCTTGGGCTATCCACAGTGAGTCTAGTCGTGATAGTAAGTATTATGGTCTATCATGAATTACGAGCTTCCATAACTAGATCCAGACCTAACACTCTATCTAGGTTTAGGGTTTGAAATCTAACTTATATAATTAATTGTAATAATATTAAAATGAAGTAAAATAATTCAGTAATTATCCACTTATATATACTAGCAATACTAACATTATAATCAATAACGATAATTGTTAATATCAAGCTTTTGTAATAATTATTATTAGCAGGGTTATCCTACTAGTGGTTAATCATATTGCAATAATTGTAGTAATGCTAGTGAAGATGATAAATCATGGAACTTACTTAGGGAGAGGGAGTTTACTCACATAGATTGACTTAACAATTCAACTCATCCTCCATTCGAGCCATAGACCCACTCCTTGACTCAACTCAGCTAAGTCGACCCAACTCGACCTCAGCCAGGCCTGGACTAGGCCCAAGCATTAGCTGGCCCAGCTGAACTCGGCCCTGACTCGGTTCCAACCGAGTCGACTCGGCCCTTCTTCAAGTTTCTCATCTTTCCTCTCTCTTTTTTTTTTCTTCTTCTTCCCTACCCTTTCTTTTCCTGCTTTCTTCTTCCATCACTGGGAATGCCCAGCAACTAGCCTAGACCGAACCAGACCCAAGCCAACTCGGCTCAGCAGCGAGTCGGGTTGCTACCCGAACTCACCATCTCCCTCTCACTTTCTCTTTTTTTTCTTTCTTCTTCTCCTTTCTTCTTCCTCTCTCTTTCTTCTCCTCCCAGCTGGGCTGTCCAGCAGTGAGTCCAGGTGGACTAAACCCAGCTTGACTCGGTCCAACCTCGACTCGGTTCGAGCAGCAACGAGGTGCAGCTGCACCACCCTAACTCCCTCTCCCTCTCTCTTCCTCCCTCTCTTTTTCTCCTTCTTCTCTGATCCATGGCAGTCCAGACGCATCTAGACTTGACCCGACCGCACCCAACTGGGCCAGCAACCCAACCCAAAACCGAACTCGGTCGGGTCAGCGTAGTGCGGCACCCAGTAGTGCGGTGCAACAGTCACCTCCTCCCATCTCCTCTTCTTCCTCCTTCCTTCTTTCTTATCTTCCTATCTCTCTTCCTCTTCTTGCGACTAAAGGTCAGAAGGACCTTCACCCGGCAAGATCCCACACCGTCCCGAGACATCTCGGCGCAGCTCGAACGGGGAGGATGGAGGCAGCCATTAATGGCGAATCCAACCTCCCAGCTCCTTTCTTCGATCTAGGTTCAGCAGGAGGTCTGGACGGACTCCAGGGGGCTTGGGGATGGGTTTCCTTGAAGTCCTATGGAGGTTAGCTCGGTGGGTTCGGTGGTGGGAGGAAACGGCTAAGGGAGAGTTGTTTTTTTTTTCGGCTCTTCTTTCTCTCTCTCTCTCTTTGTATCTGAAAACCTAGCTTTGGAGGGCTAGGATCGGTTTGAAATGGACGGCTGGGATTGGAGAGGGGAGAGAGCACGCGGATCACCCTCGTGGCAGCCGCAGATTTCCATTTTCGGAAATGGGTGTGTTTGAAGGGTCGTTTTGCAGGAAGGAATGTGTTCACGTACACGTGTGGAATCACTTGGGACTTAGGGGTTCTGGTTACACGTGTGTAATATTTCAAATGGACGGTTTGGATTGTGAAGGTGGGGACCGGACGGTGGGCCACGATTGATGCAAACGAACAACGTCCGCTTGCAGGCAAAACGTAGAGAGGAGAGAGAGTGAGAGAAGTCTCTCTTTTAATAGAAACTGCGGGTCAGACCCGCTGACCGAGACTTCACGGTCTGGTGCACAGCGGGTGCATGTTCCTGCTGTGCACACGCAACAATAGTGGGGTCCACAGTGATATCTGTGATCTGATCCACACCGTTCATTCTATTAGGTGGGCCCCAATCAGTGTCCTTGATCAAAGATCAAGTAGGCCAATTGTCTAGGTGGGGTCACAACGTGATCTGAAGTCCTAACGGTGGTTTCTTGTCAATCTAGTGGTCGGATCTGTCCATAATCGAAGGTTGACGGTTAAAGGAGTTCAAGGATTCATTTAGATGGTTGGACATAGGTTCTATAAATTCAAGATACTAAATGCTACCTTTTGAACATTTTTAACACCCGTTATTATTATTATTATTATTATTATTGCTACTATTATTATTATTATTTATTTCCTTTATATATTTTGTCATATATAATTTATATTATCACAAATTATTACAATATATAAATTACGCAAATATCAGTAATCAGAGATTAATATATATATTAGTTGTATATTATTTGCATGGTCATATATGTGTTAGGTTTTAAGTTTTATACAAGTCATTAAATTGTTTTGAAATATGTTAGTCATTATAAATTTTCCCAGTATATTTTATTTTTACGTATTACAAATTCCATAGCTTGTAATTTATATTAACGATGTTGTAAGTATATGTATTTAATATGGGTTATAATCACATAACATTTTAATGTGAAACATTAAATATTTATATTAACAATATTTCATAGTGTATATATATATTTAAGTTGTATTATTTTCTTATATTTATATTAAATTAAATTAAAGGGTAACACTCGAGTACTGAAAAGTATGGGGTGTTACAGCGCGAGAGAGAACAGCGAGTCTCTGTCTCTGTTTAGGAAAGTCGGTCAAACCGACTCTGACCGTGCGAGTAGGTCCAGTGCACGTTGAGTGCACTTGTGCACTATGCACTGGCACAACTAGTTGGGTCCACGTGTAGTGTTTATGAGAAATCTTCTTTATCCAACTGTCTTGTCTTGTCATATGATGGGTCGAGAACAAGTTTGAAGCATATCCAATTCTCAAGTGGACCCCGAATCAGAGATTCATGGGCCAATCTGTCCGTTGGGTCTCTTCCACAGGGATCCAAGGCCTGAAATTTGACGTGTACAGTTAATTTATGGTCCTCAAGCCATATATAAAGTTTCGAGCAGAACGAATGGTGAGAACCCTGTGATCTTGCATTTAGGATGACTTTCAGGCCTCTTTAGTGTGAAACACGCGATTTCCTCGAATCTCGCCCGTGTAAATTCTTCGATCTCGGTCTCCTGAGGTCCATCCCTTGTCTTGGTGACTTTAGAGCGTCAATTCCATGCATTTAGGATCATTTTCAGTCCAAGCTTCCTAAATTCACCTTGCACCACAAACACAATTAAAATAAGGCATTAAACAGTATCATGTTCGTAAAAGCAGGTAATAACTGGGGTCTGATATGAAATATTTGACCCTCAACACAACACCCAACTAGCATTTTGCTAGTCCCAAGCAAATTATGTGAAAAATAAGTTGAGAACTATAGGACAATCTCTAAAAATTCGAGCGATTTTTTAAAACAATCAAGATACTAGAAGTCTACGATTCATGAATGTTGGGCCTTACATTCCTTATACTCAAGCGCTCGGTAGACTTCATAATTAAGATCAAAGTATTAATCCACCAATTAGAAATAATTCTAAACATTAGAATCCATGAGTGTATAGTCTAATCTCGGCTTATCATCATTAAAATTCACTTCTCTATTTCAGGATATCATTGGTAACCAACAAGAGAATTCATGATAACCAAAACTTGCCTCACAGATCATCTTTTCATTCTTCCACCTTTTGATTTTTCCATTAAAAGTAATGCTAAGATGGAGAATCAAATCCTCACCTATAGAGAGCAAACCTATGGTGAAGACCGTACACCCAACCCTTTTCATATATCATCCATGGGGAATTAAATCTACACCTATAAGGAGCAAACCTATGGTGAAGATTATTCGCCCAATCCTTTCCAAAGGTATCTATTTTTTTTTTTCTAGCTGGGTATTTTCTTTTTCTTCAATTGATCATGACGAGCAAATTTTCCAGGCTGGTTCCTTACATGCTTAGTGATTACTAAGTTAACCCTTCAATATCAAACTGAAACCTTAATGTGTAAGCGAGATGTGACATGTGAAATCATGACTCAATCAATGTTACAACTTCTAATTCTGGATTAACAATTCAAACTTAACTGTGAAATCTAATAGATAACTGAATCCAAGAGTCATAAATCCAACATTACGTATCTTCTAATTCTGAATCAAAGATGACCATCAAAATCACTTTGAATTCACAAGATAGTCCAGAAAATTTAATTTTGCTTAAGACCAAGAAAACACTGATTAGGTAACCTAATCTCCCACCCCAACCTAAAATCTACATTGTCCTCAATGGAAAAGATGTAAGCATGCAATGCACATGAGACAACGAAAATAAGGGAGAAGTGATGCAAAGATAGTACCTAGATGAAGGAATCAAGAAGCTTTTTTCAAAGAGTTCATTTGCAAAGAGAACGCAGCATGAGAGTGGCTAAACACAAGAGTTGAAGCAAACTATATCTAAAGCAACTGGAAAGCAAACTAACCTAGTGGCATAAAACCATCTAATCTATAATGAAATAAGCAAACTACCCTAGTCCTATGAAAGCAGGGAAAAACTATTGAGTCATGCTGTAAGTTTCCTTCCGGCCAGTATCTTGATAAGTTTCTCAGTAAGTTCCTCAACAGGATCATCCAAAAGCCCTTTTTGCAATAGGCTTGGACGCCCTGGAGTATGACTTTCCACAAAAACTTATGTACCTTATAAGAAATTTGTCGTTGAATTGTTTGAGGTATCCAGAGTATATACGATTCACCTGTGACAAAAGAAGTTTCAACGTTAGTATCCCATAGTGAATCTGAGACTACAATAGATAAAGTTCAGAAAACTTCTTAGGAAGTGATGTAGTCTCAACAGATTCCGAAGTGTCAGACTTCGGTTCCATTGTCAGCTCTTCCTCCTTTAATGGTAGACAGTGAGGATATGGGGAGGAAGATGCTTCAGAATAAGGGTTCTCTCGGTCCATGACAACTACCAAGATGTTGTTTTGCGAGGTATCCACTATTTCTTTTATCATAGGTTCATTTAAATCTGCAAAGTGTGTCAAGCAATTGTTCAAAGAGTTGGGGCATTCAGCTGAGAGTGACTCATTTTTCACATTGAAATGTGTGATGATCTGCCCAAGGATTCCATCAACTTTAAAAGTAAATGGAGGTATGCTCTCTTGCTCCTGCCCTGCGCAGACAAATTGATTGTCAGTAGACGAAGTATTGATGTGCGAACTCTGTTCATTGATACTACTCAGAAGAGGCATTGAATCGTCAAAACTCGACAGTTCAGATGGTGGCCTCAATTGGGTGGTTTCAAATTCCAGAGTCGTATCAAGCAACTCGTCTATCTCCTGAATCATATCATCACGCAATTCAGGGGAGTCATCCAAACATGTCTCACAAGAGAGAAGGGTCAGTTGTAAGGAACTCATCCACTTTTAAATTAGACAGGTTAGATGAGTGGAGAAGCTCGTTATAACCGCTCACTTCATGTACTTTTTGATCATTGACCTGGACCAAACTTGAGATTAATTCCAGGGGAACTGGTGCTGCACATTAATGATCGTTATCCCAATACTCATCATATTCTAGTTTAGTGCAGTGCACACTTGGGATGGGATCGCTTTCCTCACATTCCATTCCAAGATTGGGTTGAGGTTCACATAAATTAACCTTTACCTCATCATTGAAATCCTATGTGCCGTGTGAGGGAGGTGTGTCATCATAACTGTATTTAAAAGATACTCACATCTCTTGACCATTCCTGTGGACCGTCATCGAGTCGACTCATCGGGAAATTGAACCATATGCTCATTAATGGACTCCAACCCCTCATTTGTAATTCCAGAGTTCTTCAAAAGCGTGTTAGGATCACTTTTCTCGCATTGTATTTCTGGAATAAATTGTGGCTGGGATGAACGAGCCTTCTCTACCTTATCAAGGTGCGAATTAGGCGCTTTCAACGATTTGCTCATTTCCGCAAGACAGGCCATGTTACGCTGAAATGAATCCTCTTGGATCGTTTTTGGTTGGATCTCAAAGGTAGGGGATCTAAGAGAATAATCATTATAATATGTTGTTGGTTCATTTCCCTAATTTTGATGTTTCCACTGATTATAGTCATGTGGATCATAAGTGGGAGAATCTGATGGTTGGTAATACATATTATCACTCATAATATAATCATGCATTGTTTTCTTTTTATCAGATGGGTGATAATAATTCTCACTCCCATAATTATGATAACCCCAACACTCACGTACTGTTTTGTTAATCGGTGAGGTGTAATTATTCTCCCGCATATGATCACGTATAAACTTCTTAATCAATGGAGAATTATATTCAGTCGGTTCTCAATCATGGTTTCAGAAAAATTTTAAGACATAGGTTGTTTCCAAGCATAAGCATTTAACACATTTTCATGGAACCTTTGGTTTTCTAGAAATAAATTACCATACTCACGAGCTTACTCTAGCCACTCTTACTCGTTCATGGTGAAACCTTAATTCTGAATCTAATCCTAAAAATAAAAAAAAATCTTACAGCAATAAGAAATCTAGAAATAGGAAGAGAGATAATTAGAAAGAAGTTACCAATTTGGAGGTCTATGTTAGAATCCTGCAAAAGAAAAAAAAAAGTTAATTTCTAAAAACAGAAAATCTAAAATTAGAAATTTTCTAAAAAAACAAAAAATAAAAAGAGGAGTTAGTTTCTAAAAAGGAAAGAAATCCTAGAATTAGAAAGTGACTAATGAAAGTGCACCTGCTAGTGCCCTTGTTTGTCAAGTTATGTGTGTGGTGAGTCAGACTGGCTGCAGAACTCGATAGGAAGATTATCTCAAGCGTCTGCCTCAACCGGATGTGTGGAAGCTCACAATAGGTAAATCATAGCCTCACATCTCGTGTCCCAAAACACCAGGTGATTAAAACCCTTAAAACAAGATAGACATCTTAGGGTTTTTAAGGTGAGAAAACTTTTTGCAAACTAGGAATATCTCTAAGTTTTTCTCGCCCTGTCGATTTTATCGAAGCACCCTCGATATGATCGACATGCACTGTCGATGTCCTCGATACCGTAACGATATTATCGATAAGAGGACCAAAATGTCCAGCAACTAAATATTCATCTGGACAGATTTATCGATATATCAATACACCTATTGATATCATCGATAAAAGCACTAAATATGTCCAGCAACTTCACAATATATCTGGACGAATTATCGATATATCGATACACATATCGATATCATCGATATTCAAATCTCGAGACCATCGAGATTGGCTCGATAAGATCGACAGGCAAATTTTTGGCGCCCGTATTTTTTAATGAAAATCTCAAAATTCTTCGATATATCGATGGTCGTCCGATATGATCTGAATTCAAATATCGATAAGATTGGAGGTCCATCGATGATATCGACAGTGGGCGCGCATTTCTTACAGCAGTTATTTCAGGTTATTTTTTAACTATGATCGGGGGCCTTTCGATTTAATCGATATTCAAATATTGATGATATCGACACCAGATCGATTATATCGAACAAAGCCATAATCTGTCCAGCAAGTTCAAAGATAAATCAACTGATTTATCGATGCCTCGACTCTGATCTCGATATCATCGACATTGAAATTCCGATGACCTCGACGGTTTCCCCGATCATTCATGAAAACCTGAAATATCTCAAAGTCAAGTCTCTCTCATTTTTCAAGTGTCGATGGATCGAACCTATCATCGATGGAATCAGAGTTCAAAATCCGATGACATCGACAATAACTTTGATTCATCTACCAATTGGCAAAGAGTTTCAAAAGCGTATGACATCGAGTCCGAGTCATCAAGCAGACCATCGATGCTATCGAGAGTATACGCTAAATGATATCGAACCTGCTCGATGATATTGAACTCTGTCATAAATGTGACCGTTTTATATCCGTTGGAACTTTTTGCCTATATATAGAGGACTTGTCGTTTGTTGCTGTAAGAGAGAAAAGAGAGAGCTTTTGTGTGTTTCAACTTATATCTTATACCCTAAGCCCTTTCTCTCGAGGGAGTTCATCCTCCAATCCACCCTCACCATTGATATTCAATAGAGTAGATTGGAGAATGAACTTTCGCATTCAAGGATCCTCCAGCTATTACCTTAATGTCAAATCATTATGTTGGGATGCCTTGAATGCATAAGACTGGAATTACTCTACCTTCCTTATAGGAAAACCTTTAGAGAGTAGGATTCCATCTTCACCTTAACCCAACCCTAAGCATAGTCTTGGTATATCTTTTGTGTTGCGGATCAAGGAAGCAGAAGACTTTTTGTCAACAAGGAGGAGGAGATCTTCGGCGTTGTGCTTAATGGGACTCATCAACTTATCTGTAAGTATTTAGAGTCCAGGAGGACACTTGTGATCATTTCTTTCTAGGATTGGGTCTTAAGTGATTCTCACCCTTTGAAGTCCTCAAGGAGGCCTCCGGCGGGAGTGTATGCTGCGGGTGCGTTGTGTGGACCCTTGCTCTGTAGAGAGCATAAGCATCTGGTTAGGAGTGAACTAGTGAAACTCCAGGGTTAGAGGTGAACCGAGTAGAAACCTCTGGGTGCGTTGTGTGGACCCTTGCTCTATGGAGAGCATAAACATCTGGTTAGGAGTGAACCAGTGAAACTCCAGGGTTAGAGGTGAACCGAGTAGAAACCTCCGTGTAAAGGTTGAAGGTGAACTTGATTTAAAACCATAGGTTAGAGGTGAACCCTGGGAAACCTCCTTAGTGAAATCCGGTACACTCAAGGGTTAAGTGCGGCAGCCGGGAGTGGAGTAGACTTATCATCGAACCACTATAAAAATGACTGTGTTTGTGATTGCTATTCTTCTATGTGTGTGTTCTATGTCAATGCTTTCTTATCCATATATCTGATCACATCTCACACACACACACACAGTCACATCCAACATAGACTAAGTTGCATATTGCTATATCTTGATTAGTTTGTGATTGGATCCTCTACTTGGCTTGGAAGCCAGTAGAGTTACATTTGAGTAATCCTGAAAAATTGCATACATGATAGGATTAGTGTGATAGGATTTTTAAATAACTCATAAATCTTTAAAAAGTCCTATTCACCCCCCTCTAGGACATATTGGCATATTCCAACTTCTACTCAAGCGGTCTTCACCGCTATTTCTATTGGTATCAGAGCGGGTCTCTCTTCAAGGGCTTCATCGCCTAGAGAGTGATCTTGACTGAAGTTGGGGATATGGCCATAGGAGAGGGCTCATCAGTCACTAGACGTCCAGTATTTGACAGATCAAACTATGCATACTGGAAGGCTAGGATGCACTACTTTCTGAGATCTTTAGATCATGATGTTTGGGATATAGTTGAAAGAGGATATGTGCCACCTATTGAACAAATTATACTTGATAGTGGCACAACAATCACAAAGCCCAAACTCAAAGAAAAGTGGACAACATTCGACAAAGAAAGGCAAACATCTGAAGCCAAGGCTATGAATGTTATCTACTGTGCCGTGTCCCATGATATTTTTAATCAAATAAGCATGTGTGGGACATCAAAAGAAGCATGAGATTTATTGGAAACAACCCATGAAGGCACAAGCACTGTGAAGCTATCCAAACTTCAACTCCTGACTTCACAGTTTGAAAATCTCTGAATGGAAGAGCATGAGACATTTATGGAGTTCTTTACAAAGCTAAACATCATTTGCAACTCCATGGGTGGATTGGGAGAAAAAGTTCTGGTACCGAAAATTTGTAGGAAAATTCTAAGATCCCTACCGAAATGGTTTAATCCCAAGGTTGCAATAATAGAAGAGTGTAGGAATATAGATGAAATGAAAGTAGAAGAACTAGTAGGTTCCCTACAAACTTTTGAACTACACTTCACTTAACTCCAAAAATCTAAAAACACTATCCTAAAAACTTCAAAGAAAACAATACATGAGGACAGTGAAAGTGGAAGAGAGGATGATGATGAGGAAGTGGCCTTGCTGGCACAAAAATTTAAGAGATTCTTTCAAAAGAATCGCGGCCGTCCCTTTAGAGGGAGAAAAGTGGATAACAAACTCTCTACAAGAAAATTTGGCAAAAAGACCAAAGAACCACAATGCTACGCTTGTCGAGAGTATGGACACCTATCTACCAAATGCCCAAACAAAAAAACCAAGGGCAAGGCAATGGCCACCACGTGGGATGATACAGAAGAGTCAAATTCAGAATCTAGTAACTCAGAAAGCAATGAAGATCAGAAATCATTGAAAATTCTCATGGTCTCCACTGCTTCGATCATTCCCACTGAACCTGAGAACGAAAAAGAACAGCAAGCCACAGAATCATTTCCATCTGATGATGAAGAAACTGGAAATGAAGAAGAAATAGAAAAAGAAAAGTTACAAGATGCTTACAATCAACTCTATACTCATAGCATCAAAATTCTTAAGAGACTTGGAATCTCAGAAAACAAGAAGATACTACTACAAAAAGACCTGGATAAAACACTGGAGATAAATTCACACCTAATTAATGATCTACAACAATATTATGCAGATAATGACAAATTGGAAAGAATTAACCTATCCCTAAAAACTGAATCATCTAAACTTACCAAACAAATTGAATTGTTAGAAGATGAAAATAGGCATCTCAAGAATGAGAATCACACACTCCGCTATGACTTAGAGAAATCTAGAAAATTTGTTGAAATAAACTATACATTTTCTCAGAGTGGTGAAAAGCTTGAAAGGATGTTAGGGATGGAAAGGCCCGGAAAGGACAGCAGTGGCCTAGGGTATGAGAAAACTAAAAAGAAAACAGGAAATGCAGCACCAACAACTAAATCATCGGCTGCTTCAGGAAGCAATGTAAGAATCTCTCCAGTATGTCATTTATGTGGTGATACGGGTCATTATAGGGTTAAATGCCTAACATCTAGACGGACTTCACATAACTTGGACAAAATCACATTGGAAAATTCAAATCAATCAGAGAAACACAGAATGTCAAGAGTCCACCTAGGGGAAACACTCATCTATCACCACCTAAGATGAAAGACAGGAGAAAGAAGTCTATTTCAAAATGGGTAGAAAAACAAAAACAAAATTGTCTTATGACTAATCTTCACATACCCTAAAACTCCAAGCATAAAAGGACAAGTCCAAGTCATGCATCTAGGCCTGGACATTTGCTGAAATAATGCAATTTTGTTGTGCGTGAAATGATATATCTGAGGTTTCTCACCTCAATCTTTTGTAAATAAACATGCAAATGTTTATAATTTTTTGATGTACAGTAATACATAATTTTGCTGAGTATGCTTGAAGTGAGTGTCGTCTGGTGGCTAAAATCTGAAAAACTTTCATAACTGATACTCTTACTGATTCGTCATGTGCATTCTCGATCACATCGATAAAATGTCGATATTATCGACATCTCATCAGAATTTGAAAAGTCACTTGATCGAGAATACTATCGGGGCTACTATTGATCATATCGACTGAGGATCATCGATAAAATCGAAAGTAAGTTCGATAAAATCGACAAATGGCGCCTGATAAAAGTCAGCAGAGTGAAAAAAAAGGGATTTATTTTTCAAGAGTTTTCGGTCGCCCTCTCTACTCAATTCTCCCAACCAAACTGCTGGAAGCCACGTCGGATCACTCAAATCCTTCTACAAATCCGGTAACACCCTTCCAAGCACACCACGTGTCCACCTCCCTTTTTGGGTATTTGCCATTTTTGTCAGCTATTTTTGTCGTCTTTCCCAAGCCGTTCAAGGTGAATCCGACCACATGGTAAAAGATAAAGGGAAAGCATCCAGACAAGGGGAATCTTTGAAAACCTCCCGACAAAAGGTGCTTGCCTATAAGGCTAAAGCAAGTGCTTTCAAACCTGGGATCCCCACAAAGCCACGCTCAAAACAAGGTGGGTCCTAGTCGGAAGATCAGACTCCTCCACCAGTGCAAGTCAATCCCGTCTTAGCAAGGTTTGCAGGAAGGAAAGTCATTCCCGAGAGGAAAGTCGACAGAAGTTGCTTGATCCCATATAATCTGGAACCTCTTTTTGCAGCTATAGATTGGTCACCAGTTCTTGACTTTGGAGGATCATATCAGCTTGAACAAACTTACCAATTATTTGCTGCTTGCCATTCTCCGACATCTAATCTCCCCTCCATCTCCGTCACTGTAGATGGTGATGATGTGCTGATCACTTCAGGGTCAGTTGCAGGAATATTCAATCTTATCCTATCCCCTGTGGGAATCCCTGATATGGACATGGAAGATCCTGAAGTTCGATCCAAGGTCACTAAATTTCTTTGTCACGATAGTGATGTCGAGTGGTACCAAGGAAATGCTCTGAAAGTTAAGTTCATGGAACCACGCTATCGAGTCCTACATGGTATTCTCGCTTCAAATATCTACTTTAGAGGCTCCAACAGAGCTGATCTCACTGGCTTCATGACTATGATAATCTATTCAATCGCCTTTGGAGTCAAGATCTGTCTGCCTACCCTGATTGTGTATCAATTGGTGTATGCTTTTCATAGGGCTAGGGACATTCTCCTGCCATACCCTTGGATCATCAATACAATCTGTAATGCCATAGGATTCCAAACCATAAATGATCCAGTTCTTCAACAAAAGCAACATCCGAAGGATGGATCTGGTGTTTCACAAATATCCTGAGGAGCCCCTGGAGGAAGGAATCCAAGTCGAGGGAGAAGATAGGGCTGGAGACGCGCCTATGAGAGGGACTGAGATTACCGAAGAAGATGCCTCTAGACCGCGCTATGCTTCATCAACATCAACATCTGGGCATGCAAATCGGTTTAAGCTTCAGTCAGACAAGCATGGCGCTATTCAGCACGATGTCTCTCAGTTCAGGGAGTCGATGAATGAGAGATTTACTGTCCTGGAGCAGATGGTGCTGAGTGTGCAGCAAACCGTCCAGCAGTTGGTGGACGTGATGACTTGTCGCCAGGACGACACGACACCATCACATTCTGCACCATGATGATGATCACTACACACTATCACATACACTCCACTCATAATTTTGCATATGAATATTAGTATCTTTTTGAATATTCTATGCCTATCTGAGTGTATGTGATAACTAACTAGTCTAGTACATTTGTTTAAAAGTATGTCCATGGTTGGACTGAACGTTTTTTTTTTTGAAGAATGGTTGATTACTGCTGTCTGTGGCAGTATGTGTTTTGGATAGTTGCATTTTTTTGTTGTTTGTTATTTGGTTTAGCTGGGATAATGTTTAAATGTACTACTGTCTGTGGCAGTATAGAGTTGGATATTTTGGTTTTATCTTGGATATGGCTGAACAGAACTCACATTCTTAATGCCATAATTAAGTCTTTAGTTCCTCCCCTGGTTTATCAAGTCTCTGATTTGGAATGCATGTGATGCCTTTAATGAATATTTCAACTACTTCACGACTGCTCTATCTTATCCTATATGCATTCATGACTTCTGAAATTGATGTCTTTTTAAAATTGTATTACTCATTATACATCAATTGTTCTGCTTGGTTCTCCCATGCAATTCACTCTTCAGTCAATATCACTTGCTATACCTTTGCCAATGACTGACAAAAAGGGGGAGAACAATTCAAAACACCCCGAACGAAAAATTGTATATCTAATGTGTTGCAGGTGTTAGGGGCCAAGAAAGGGGGAGATTGAAGTAAGGGGAAACAGATACTTCTAGAATGTATGCATGGGGTAGAAAAATTGTAAAATTGTGTAAATGCATGTACACAGAATTTAGGGTGTGTCTAGAAGTGTTATAGAGTGTTTTGGGTATTTTATCACGTAATTGACAAAGGAGGAGATTGAAAGTGCACCTGCTAGTGCCCTTGTTTGTCAAGTTACGTATGTGGTGAGTCAGACTGGCTGCAGAACTCGATAGGAAGATTATCTCAAGCGTCTGCCTCAACCGAATGTGTGGAAGCTCGCAATAGGTAAATCATAGCCTCACATCCCGTGTCCCAAAACACCAGGTGATTAAAACCCTTAAAACAAGATAGACATCTTAGGGTTTTTAAGGTGAGAAAACTTTTTACAAAATAGGAATATCTCTAAGTTTTTCTTCCCCTGTCGATTTTATCGAAGCACCCTCGATATGATCGACCTGCACTGTTGATGTCCTCGATACCTTAGCGATATTATCGATAAGAGGACCAAAATGTCCAGCAACTAAATATTCATCTGGACAGATTTATCGATATATCGATACACCTATCGATATCATCGATAAAAGCACTAAATATGTCTAGCAACTTCACAATATATCTGGATGAATTATCGATATATCACACATATCGATATCATTGATATTCAAATCTCGAGACCATTGAGAGTGGCTCGATAAGATCGACAGACAGATTTTCGGCGCCCCTGTTTTTTAATGAAAATCTCAAAATTCTTCGATATATCGATGACCGTCCGATATAATCTGAATTCAAATATCGATAAGATCGGAGGTTCATCGATGATATCGACAGTGGGCACGCATTTCTTACAGCAGTTATTTCAGGTTATTTTTTAACTATGATCGGGGGCCCTTCGATTTAATCGATATTCAAATATCGATGATATCGACACCAGATCAATTACATCGAACAAAGCCATAATCTGTCCAACAAGTTCAAAGATAAATCAACTGGATTTATCGATGCCTCGACTCTGATCTCGATATCATCGACATTGAAATTCCGATGACCTCGACGGTTTCCCCGATCATTCATGAAAACCTGAAATATCTCAAAGTCAAGTCTCTCTCGTTTTTCAAGTGTCGATGGATCGAACCTGTCATCGATGGAATCGGAGTTCGAAATCCGATGACATCGATAATAGCTTCGATTCATCGACCAATTAGAAAAGAGTTTCAAAAGCATATGACATCGAGTCCGAGTCATCAAGCAGACCATCGATGCTATCGAGAGTATACGCTCGATGATATCGAACCTGCTCGATGATATCGAACTCTATCATAAATGTGACCGTTTTATATCCATTAAAACTTTTTGCCTATATATAGAGGACTTGTCGTTTGTTGCTGTAAGAGAGAAAAGAGAGAGCTTTTGTGTGTTTCAACTTACATCTTATACCCTAAGCCCTTTCTCTCGAGGGAGTTCATCCTCCAATCCACCCTCACCATTAATATTTAATAGAGTGGATTGGAGAATGAACTTCCACATTCAAGGATCCTCAAGCTACTACCTTATTGTCAAATCATTATGTTGGGATGCCTTGAATGCATAAGACTGGAACTACTCTACCTTCATATAGGAAAACCTTTAGAGAGTAAGATTCCCTCTTCACCTTGACCCAACCCTAAGCCTAGTCTTGGAATATCTTTTGTGTTGCGGATCAAGGAAGCAGAAGAGTCTTTGTCAACAAGGAGGAGGAGATCTTCGGCGTTGTGCTTAACGGGACTCATCAACTTATCTGTAAGTATTTAGAGTCCAGGAGGACACTTGCGATCATTCCTTTCTAGGATTGGGTCTTAAGTGATTCTCACCCTTTGAAGTCCTCAAGGAGGCCTCTTGTGGGAGTGTATGCTGTGGGTGCGTTGTGTGGACCCTTGCTCTGTGGAGAGCAAAAACATCTGGTTAGGAGTGAACCAGTGAAACTCCAGGGTTAGAGGTGAACCGAGTAGAAACCTCCGGGTGCGTTGTGTGGACCCTTGCTCTATGGAGAGCATAAACATCTGGTTAGGAGTGAACCAGTAAAACTCCAGGGTTAGAGGTGAACCGAGTAGAAACCTCCGTGTAAAGGTTGAAGGTGAACTTGATTTAAAACCTTAGGTTAGAGGTGAACCCTAGAAAACCTCCTTAGTGAAATCCGGTACACTCAAGGGTTGAGTGCGGCAGCCGGGAGTGGAGTAGACTTATCATCGAACCACTATAAAAATGACTGTTCTTGCGATTGCTATTCTTCTATGTCAATGCTTTCATATCCATATATCTGATCACATCTCACACACACACACCACAGTCACATCCAATATAGACTAAGTTGCATATTGCTATATCTTGACTAGTTTGTGATTGGATCCTCTACTTGGCTTGGAAGCCAGTAGAGTTACATTTGAGTAATCCTGAAAAATTGTATACATGATAGGATTAGTGTGATAGGATTTTTAAATAACACATAAATCTTTAAAAAGTCCTATTCACCCCCCTCTAGGACATATTGGCATATTCCAACTTCTACTCAAGCGGTCTTCACTGCTATTTCAACTAAAAATAGAAAATAAAACCTAATCTAGGAATAGAAAAAGTAGAAAAATTAGAAAGGAATTACCAAAGTAGAAGTTTATGTCAGGATCCTACAAAATAGGAAACATGTTAGTTTCTAGAAATCAAACAGAAAAAAAATTCTAACCTAAATTTAGAAAAATCTTAATCTTAAACTAATCCTAAAACTAGTTAATTTCAGATAATGTAACCGTCAATCCCCGAGAACGGCGCCAAAAACTTGTTCACACCCTAAGTATAGGGTTGTGATGTAGTAATAAACTTGGTGAGACCGAGGTCGAATCCCAAGGGACTGAAACCTGTACGTAATTTGAAACTAAATAGAACTAGAACTAGACTAAGATGAAATCTAAATCAAATGTAATTGAAGGAATAATGATGAAATATTTATCTAAAACTTAGAGAATTCAGAGGTAGGAAACTAGGGATTCAGAGGATCCACTGGTAGAGCTCAGGGAGATCTTATGCCTGCTTCAAGAACTCAACTAGACTTGGAGTCCCATCTTCATCAAGTTGAAGGGTGTAACCATGAAAATCCAACTGAACTTCCTTTGATATAGTTTTCAAGAGAGGAAAGGTATGTGAATTAGAATGGATTCCATCACCAAACCATGTCCAGGAGACAAAGTAAACAACAGAATTAAGCTAATTAACAACCAATCAACATGATATGAAGGTGAGGAAGGGTACCGTCATCCGACTATGCCCAGGAGACGATGGTGAACAACGGGGCTTCCTGACGTCATAAACATAAAAATGAAAGGAACATGCTCAAAACTATCACAGACCCATTATAATTTTAGTCACAACAGACAATTAAAAACTAAAAAACATTCCCTTAATTAAACCAAAATCAACATCAGTTTAGTCTAAACAAAGGGCACAAGTAAAGTCTCCCCATCACGCTACAAGCTTCACCTCTTAGCCCTAGCTAAGAGGTTTAACCTGACATGATGGGGGATAAAGCACTCCAAAATTAAGAAAAAAAAAGTAGGAAAATAAGAAACAAATAAAACTCTAAACTAACACTCTCTGTCTTGCACTCCACGTCCCAAAGATGCCTGAATCCCACATGTCATGCCCCAAACTTTGAAAACGGGCTGACAAAATTCCCGATCGCCCTAATCCGGTGCCGACAGCCTCCGTAGTACCCCATTCTCAGCTCCTAGCGCCTATACGCCATATTCTGATCCTAGGATCCTACAAGGAGGATTTTCAGTATGATTTTTTTTTCTTTTGTAATGGAGCATAACCACAAGCATAACTAAGTCACAAAACAACATCACCACATATCCACTATATCAAAAACTTTAAGTACAATGCTGAAAGGAAAATACATATATCGAAAATCAAAACTCCAGAAGACTACTGCATGCTCTAAGCTCAACGTTGCTGCAAGCTAACGCCACCTGCATGCATCTATCGTGCATAAGCTTATAGAAAGCTTAGAGGGTGGTGAAAGTGTGTGTAAGGTAAGTGCTATGTATACAATAAAGCACATAAATCATACATCATCGGGATAAACGGAAATACTAACAAGATCATGAATCATACAACATCAGAGTAAGCAGAAGTATACTGGTAAGTCCATGAATGTTATCAGCTGTACTAAAACAATGTGATGCAAGGCATGAATGCTATCAGCCATACCAAGGTCATGCGATGCGAAATAATAAGACAATAATAGATGCTGAGGATGCAATGTAATATGCAAATCCTGACGAGCCACAAATACCATCAACCTTATCTAGGCCATATAAGTGCAAAAATATAGTAACCCAAAATGCTAAGTACTGCAGATGCGATGTAATGTATGGTGAGAATGAAATGACCATGCAAGAACGTGAAGTCGGGATGATATTACGTAGTATCGCAGACTACGGGGTCCACCATAAGGGACTTCTATCCAAACCAGTCCCATACATAAATTTGGATAGTCCGACTCAATGTGGTAAACTCCTGATCTCAGGTTAGTCGTGCGCCCAACAGAAATCCTGGCCATGCGTAGGTACACGTGACAAATAGTTACGCACCACCAGCCCGAGTGGATAGTGAATGAATGAATGAATGGATATGCAATTCCTGCTCAATAAGTCCACATATCAGTACGGTTGCTCTCTGGAAAAATCACCAGGGTCTATTACACTTCACTCCGACTGCCTCCTCCCTAGCTGCACAGCCCAGTGAGTGGAAGAGACTTCACTATCCGCCTAGCTAGCAGTCTGCCAATGCCTACTCAGCTCATCGATAACGGACCCATTTATGAGCTGGTCATACTCGGCCTAACTTACAGCCACCTCACTCGGGCGGATAAGGCCACACCCCTCCCAACTGACCACGACACAATGGGAGACGTGGCCTACTGGTATTTGGCACTCGGGCGCTCCTATTCTACTCGGTCTAGATGTTGGGGCTACTCCTGGCCTCGGAGGTTCTGGAATTTTCACCCAAGGACATCCTACATGCCCACAATGCTAGAACCAAGCATTTTCGGTGTCCCATCTGGCCATCCATGATGTGTATGTGGAGGCCACGACCTTGATGTCGCTAGGGCGTACAATGATCAAGTCACATATATACGAGATGCATGAGTCACACTATCCAGTCATGCAATAATCCTGTGCGTACGGCGCGATAATGTGGGCACTCCGTCTCATAAGGAGTCCCGTAAGTAGTCTGCCCAATGACGTATGCTATGATCAAACATTCCTCATATCAGGCATACATATGATGCGTATGGGCATGAATCATGGAGTTATACTAAGCATTTTATGAACTATCTTCATAACGAAGATGAGCCTAGACGGCCTACGCACAACAAGTACGGGCCTATCAATGGGACCTTGGGAGAAGTACAATGCGGACATTTAACCAACATTATCCTTACAATGTGGACGTCAAACCAACATTGCTCCCAAGGCATGGCCTGCCATAAAGGTCAACACATAAACCACGGTGGAATCATATTACAATGGGCCTTAACCCATGGGCTCCAAATACATCACAATAGGCCTCAACCCATGGGCCCTATACACATCACAGTGGGTCTCAACCTACGGGCCTTTATACATCACAATGGGTCTCAACCCATGGGCCCTATACACATCACAGTGGGTCTTAACCGACAGGCCTTTATACATCACAATGGGTCTCAACCCATGGGCCTTAATACATCACAATGGGCCTCAACCCATGGGCCCTAAAATACATCAAAATGGGCCTAATCACATGGTCCTCATATATGTCAAGGTGGCCTCAATAACGAGCCTCATACACATGATGGTGGGCCTCAATAACGGGCCCTTGTACACATCAAGGTGGGCCCTAATAACGATCCCTCATACACATCAAGGTGGGCCTCAATAACGAGCCCTCATACACATCAAGGTGGGCCTCAATAACGGGCCCTCATGCATATCAAGGTGGGCCTCAATAACGGGCCTTGAATACATCACAATGGGCCTCAAATATATCACAATGGGCCTCAACCAATGGGCCCTAATACATCACAATGGGCCTTAACCCATGGACTCCAAATACATCACCATGGGCCTCATAAATATCAAGGTGGGCCTCAAGAACAGGCCACAAATACATCAAGGTGGGCCTCCTCAAATGGGCCCTATGTATATACCAAGGTGGGCCTCAACATCGGGCCACAAATACATCAAGGTGGGCCTCCTGAAATGGGCCTTATGTATATACCAAGGTGGGCCTCAACATCGGGCCATAAATACATCAAGGTGGGCCTCTTGAAATGGGCCTTATGTATATACCAAGGTGGGCCTCAACATCGGGCCACAAATACATCAAGGTGGGCCTCCTTAAATGGGCCTTATGTATATACCAAGGTGGGCCTCAACATCGGGCCACAAATACATCAAGGCGGGCCTCATACATATACCAAGGTGGGGTCCACTTGAACTATAGGTCTATCTTATTCTTAGTCTCAAGCCCTAAAATGAGCTTTCAAAATGGTTGGACGGTTGGGATGCAACACATGCATCATGGTGGGCCCCACTGTCCAAACAGTGGACGGTAGGTTAAAACACATGAACCATGGTGGGCTCCACCGTCCACCTGGACGGTGTGAATAAAACACATACATCATGGTGGGTCCCACATGGGGCCCACCAAAATGTTTATTTAACATCCAATCTGTTGATAAGGTCACACGGACCTGGATGAAAGGGAAAAGCAAATTTCATATTAATTCAAAACCTCTGTGACACCCAAAAGTGGTTTCAACGGTAGGCCTTCAATCCAACACTGCTTTTTGCTGTGTGGTCCACTGAGAGGCAAATCTGCCTATTTTATCTCAAGCCTTTAAATGAGCTCGCCACAGGATGGACAGTTTGGATGCAACCCACACATCAAAGGTGGGGTCCACTGACCGTTCAACAGCCTAGTAAGGCTGGACGGCACGAATAAAACACATACGTCATGGGACAGCCCACGTCCAACCATCTGGACGGTGGGGGATACAATACATGCATCAATGGGTCCCACGTGGGGCCCACCATAATGCTTACTTGCCATCCAATCTGTTGACGAGGTCACATAGACCCGGATGAAGAGTAAAAACAAATTTCATAATGTTCCAAAACTTTTGTGACCACAGAAATGGTTTTAATGGCAGCCGTTCACTCACCACTGTTACCTATGATGTGGGCCACCTGAGTTGTATACACGATGAGTTTTTTGAAGGGGGGCTCACTGCCCTAAGGGGCATCAAATGCACGGTGTGGATTACCCGACACACATCACAGTAGGGCCCACGGCTGGGACCCAGGTCCCAGCCTGTCCGTCAAACGCAGCAGCAGGCGCTGCCTGCTTATAATTTTTTTTTTTTTTTTTAAAAACAGAGTTTTCTTGCGGTTTTTCACAGGTGAGGCCCGCATCAGGTGGATCCGACCCAACCATTGGTTGCTATGGCTTAAGACAAGCCAAACAAGCCCAATATTCGAAGTTTTTTGGCGTGTAGAAACATCCGGTGCATTTCAATGGTAGAAAACACTGTTTGCTATGTTATGGCCCACTCGAAATTCGGATCAGCTTCATTTTTTGGCTCAACGCCTAAAATGACTTGAGGAATGGAATGGACGGGTTGGATTAAAAACATAGATCAAGGTAGGGCTTACATAAGTAGCCCTCCCAAACACTTGGAAACTAAACACTTGGAAACCCTAAACCTTGCAATATATATATATTGTAAGGCACGTCCAGACGCTGATGTTGGAGTGCATCCCACGGTCTGTTCACGCTTGACTTGGACCCACGTCCAGTGTGAATGTGTTTTCAAGGTGGGGCCCACATGGACGTGGTCCACTCAGTTTGGATCAATCTGAGATTTGTGTTTTCCCATCACCTTTTGGGTAGGGCCCACATGATTTGGATGGTTAGGATAAGACATACATAAAGGCGGGGTCCATCCGAGTGGGCCACAACCACATTATCACACACAAAAACAAATGAAAGAAAGAGAGGGAGAGAAAGAAGGAGAGACACACGTGTGATGGAGGGACCCGACACTATGGGCCCTCCTTTCTAAGCATTCAATCATACATCAAGTGGGTCCTAATACATGTGGGCCCACCAAATCAAAGATCAACGGTGGAGATTCCTTCTCCACCCAAAATGGACGGTCTAGATGACCTCTTTTCATGCAAGGAAAATAAACATCATGATGGGGTCCATGGAGAATGACCCCATCATGGAATGATCATGAGAATCAAGGTGGGTCATCGGCCACACCTAGGGTCCAAAGTGAGATCCATACCATCAATCAGTAGGCCTCACTTGGACCATCATAAAAATATAAAAATTTAGCCTATAGAAGCACCCACCGTTTGATCTTCTCGGTCCGTTGGAACGACGGTCACCTTGTACTTCACTTTGATGGAGGGTGATGAGAGTTGAATGGCTAGGATGAAGGTTTTTGGGATGGGAAAGGTGGGCCACACAAAGTCACTCTTTTCTCACACTTGGAAAGGCTTGGACGTCCACTCTTTTGCTCTTGGTGTTGCTTGGAATTTGTGAAGAGAAAGGAGAGAAATGGGATGGTTGAAAGAGAGGTGATAGATGTGAGTGATGGTTGAGGTGGTGTACTTGACATGTATGGGTGTGTAAGAGAGAGGGTGAGAAAGAGTTGACTTGGTGGTTGCTTGACTTGGGGAGAAATAAAGCATTAATTGATTGATTTGAGTAATTGATTAATGGGACATGATGTAGAGATTCTCTTGGGATTGCAATCGCATGACGTTTCTTCGAAATAAACGCCGGCTCACATCTCTCGGCCGGGGTATCGGATCGGTGCGCGAGTCGCGGCGTTGGAACCGCGGCGACGGTGCGGTCGCAATGGTACAAGTCTCGGATTAAGCCTACTTGAATCTACAGAATACAACTTAGGGTCGTGCACAAACATCGATTATAAGTCGCAGATTGATGAAATTCGTCGAGAAGGATCACGGGAGTCGATGGAACAGTACGGACTAGGATACGGGTCTTACACCATGACTACTCCTCTCATTTATAATCGTAGGAAGGGTGGAAGGAAGTATGGTCGGAGTCGGTTGAAGTCAGCAGAAAGAGTCGTGCGTAAAAGGAATTTGCGCAGCCAGTTATGAAGTAACACAAAGACCATCCTGCGTTTCGATTTTGTTTTTGGAACAGCTGAACATCTCAGTTTCTATTTGTATTCATAGTTATGGTCATCCCCACCTTCTGCAGCCTGTGAACGGTCTAGATCGGCCATCCGATCAACGGTGGTGGGCTACTACTTCCCGGATCGTTCGGAACTCGCAGATGGGCGTTCCTTACGCACGACAGTTACGCTGGACCTTGTGGGGTCCACTCTCAGTGATCTTCCAGTGAATCTGCATCGATCATTGGATTCATAGGGTCGATTTAGGCCAATCTTCCAAATTCGAAGTGGATCTGAGCTTTGGGTGGACCACACCACTAATCAACATGGCGAATGATTCCTTGCTTTGCATTTTTGATCGTATACATGGTTGCAATGAATTAATCAGGTTTTGGTCGATTTCTCCTCCTTAGCACATTGGATGGATTGGATCATCTGTCCAGATGATGAAAGTGGGCCAGCAACGTCTTAGCGGACGGGCATTCGCGAGAGAGAACAGAGAGTCTCTGTCTCTGTTTGGGAAAGTCAGTCGAACCGACTCTGACCGTGTGAGTTGGTCCAGTGCACGTTGAGTGCACTTGTGCACTATGCACTGGCACAGCTAGTTGGGTCCATGTGTAGTGTTTATGAGAAATCGTCTCCATCCAACTGTCTTGTCTTGTCATATGATGGGTTAAGAACAAATTTGAAGCATATCCAATTCTCAGGTGGACCCCAAATCAGAGATTCATGGACTGATCTGTCCGTTGGGCCTCTTCCACAGGGATTCGAGGCCTGAAATTTTACGTGTATGGTTAATTTATGGTCCTCAGGCCATATATAAAGTTTTGAGCCGAACGAATGGTGAGAACCCTTTGATCTTGCATTTAGGATGACTTTCAGGCCTCTTTAGTGTGAAACACATGATTTCCTCGAATCTCGGCCGTGTAAATTCTTCGATCTTGGTCCTCTGAGGTCCGTCCCTTGCCTTGGTGACTTCGGAGCGTCAATTCCATGCATTTAAGATCATTTTCAGTCCAAGCTTTCTAAATTCACCTTGCACCATAAACACGATTAAAATAACGCATTAAACAGTATCATGTTCATAAAAGCAGGTAATAATTGGGGTCTGATATGCAATATTTGACCCTCAACAACAAACAGAGCTGTTGTGCGCCCACATGGGTGTGTGTTCCTATCCATCGTGCGGACCATTGTGTTGTGCGCCCACATGGTTGTGCAGAGTACTCGTTGTGCGCGACACAATGGGTACATCCAATACTTGAATTCTTCTAAAATACGGATGTCTCTCTGTTTACTTTGGTATTACTCGAATGCCTCAACTGTAGGGAGAAATGGAGTATTTATAGACTTCCGCACGTGACAACCCTTCATTGAATCTGTTGTGCACCGACCCTTTGTACGGTCATACCCGTTGTGTGCCGCACAACGATACTCCCTCAATAGTTTCTGTTGTGCGCCGTACAACTACAATTTTCAACCAGTTTCTGTTGTGTGCCGCATAACTACAATCTTCAACCATCTTCCATTGTGCGCTGCATAAATCAATGATGTAATTTTATGATTTCTTCTCAAGGATCTTCTTTCTCCCTTTAATCAATTTTTATGCCTCAACAGATGCCCCCTTGATCCTACATTTTTACTTTTTCTATCTTCAAAGTGAAAATGTGGGATCAACTTTAACAAATATCACTTTATGTCACGCCCCAAACTGAGAAAACGGGCTCGCAAAATTTTCGATTGCCGAATCCGGCTCCGACAGCCTCCGTAGTGCCCCATTCTCAGATCTTGGCACTCATATGCCATATTCCAATCCTGGGATCCTATAAGGAGGATTTTCAGTATGAATTTTTTTTTGTAATGAAGCATAATCAAAAGCATAACCAAGTCACAAAACAACATCACCACATATCCACTATATCAAAAGCTTTAAGTACATGTGGAAAGGGAAATACAAGGTTATCAAAAAGCTCCAAAATGGTCTGGTACGCACTCCTGCCTCAGTGCTGCTGTGATCCAACGACACCTGCATGCAACGGTCGTGCATAAGCTTACAAAAGCTTAGAGGGTGGTGTAAGTGTGTGCGCAAGGTGAGTGCCAAGTATATAATATCAAAGTAATGCAGAAATATGCGGGTAAGTCCATGAATATAATCAGTCGTACCAAGGCTATGCAATGCAAGGCATGAATGCTATCAGCCATACCATGGCCATGCGATGCGAGGCCTATGTAGCCAAATGTCATATGCGAGATGCAAAGCAAACATGCCAGTCCTCATCAAGTACACATATCAGTACAGTTTCTCTCTGGGATATCACCGGGGTCTAGTACACTCCACACTGACTACCGCCTCCTTAGCCGCACAACCCAGCGAGTGGAAGAGACCTCACTATCCACCTGACCAGTAGTCTGCCAATACCTACCCATCTCATCGATAGCAAACTCATTTGCGAGCTGGTCAAACTCATCCTAGCTTACAGCCCCCTCACTCGGGCGGATAAGGCCACACCCCCTTCCTTCCAACCGACCACGACATAGTGGGAGACGGGGCCTACTGGTATTCGGTACTCGGGCGCTCGTGTATCCACTCGGTCTAAACGTTGGAGCATCTCTTGGTACCAAAAAGGTTCTGAGACTTTCACCCAAGGACATCCTAAGTGCCCACAGTGCTAGAACCAAGTATTTTCGGTAGTCGATACGGCCATCCACGATGTGCCTGTGGAGGCCACGACCCTAATGTCGCTAGGGCGTACAATGATCAAGTCACACATATGCGAGATGCGTGAGTCACACCGTACAATCATGCAGCAATCTCGCGCATACCACTTGCTCATGTGGGTAACTCCTATCAATAAGTCCCATAAATAATCTGCCCAATGACATATGCAATGATCAGTCACTACTCATATCAAGCATACATATGATGTGTATGGGCATGAGTCATGGAGTTACACTAAGCATGTCATAAGGTAATGAATTATTCTCAAGCATGGGCCTATCGATGGGCCCTAAGGAGAGTTACAATGCGGACATTTAACCAACATTATACTTACAATGTGGGCGTCAAACCATCATTGCTCCCAAGGCATAGCCCGCCATAAATATCATTACATAGACCGTGGTAGAATCACACATTGTAATGGACTTGTGTACATCCCATTGGGCCTCGACCCATGGGCCTCCAATACATCAAATGGGCCTCATAACATGGGCCTCATATATATCAAGGTGACCCTTAACGGATGGGCTACAACTACATCATGATGGGCCTAATCACATGGGCCTTGTAAATTCAAAAAAAATGAGTCATATAGAAGGATCATTTGGACCAAACCACAAATAGCAATGGAGATTTTCACGGTTAAATAAACCACAGGGCCCACTATAAAGTTTATTTGTCAACCAACCTAATCATAAGGTCATAAAGACCTGGATTAAGAAGGAAACAAATCCCATATTGATCCAAAACTTCCATGGCCCCAAAGGGTTTCAATGGTAGGCATTCAAATCCCACTATTTCTTTGCGGTGTGGTCCGCATGATCAAAGGGCTGGTCACATCACGGTGTGGCCCGCCGTGATGTATTTGAAATCCAACCTATTCATAATTTAACATAGTGATAGATGAAGTGAAAACAAAAATATAAGCTTGAGTGGAAACTGCTATGGCCCTTAGAAGTTTGAACGGTGGATGTCACTATCCACATTGATGGTGGGTCCACCTGATCCTAGATCTGTCTAATTTTTAGTCTCAAGGCTTAAAATTATTTGTCAAAATGGTTGGACGGTTTGGATGCAACACATGCATCATGGAGGGTCCCATAAGGATGGACGATGTGGAGAGAGCACATACATCATTGGGTGGGTCCCACCATCCAGTGCTGTGGACGGTGGGTACAAAACACATACACCATGGTGGGTTCCACTGTCCAATGCCGTGGATGGTGTGAACAAAACACATACATCATTGGTGGGTCCCACGTGGGGCCACCATAACGTTTACTTGCCATCCAATCTATTAATAAGGTCACAGGGACCCGAATGAAGAGTAAAAACAAATTTCATATTGATCCAAAACTTCTGGACCACAAAAGGGTTCCAATGGCAGACATCCAATCACATTGTTCCCTGTAATGTGGGCCACCTGAGCTGTGCATACGGTTGATTTTTGGGGGGCCCACTATCCCAAAGGGGACCCAACAAATGCACGGTGTTGATGATCAACACACATCATGGTGGGGCCCACGGCTGGGACCCCTGCCCATCGCTTAACGCAGCAGCGTCCTGCTGCAGCGTCCTCTGGACGTCCAGCAGCAGCAGGCACTGCATGTTATTTCATTTTTTTTTTTTTGAAAAACTAATTTCTCAAGGTTTTTCATAGGTGGGGCCTGCATCAGCAAAATCTACCCCGTCCACTAGCTCTTATGGCTCAAAACAAGCCAAACAAGCCTAATATTTGACATATTTTGGTGTGTAGAAAGATTAGAGTGCATTTTAACGGTGAAAACCACTATTTTATATGCTATGGCCCGCCAAAAAATCGGATCAACTTTATTTTTCGGCTCAACGCCTAAAATGAAGTGGGGAATGGAATGGACAAAGTGGATTGGACCCATACATCAAGGTGGGGCTTGCATGAGCAGCCCACCCCAAAGCTTTGAATCAAACTGACATTTTTTTATTTTTTACATGACAGTACACCACACGTCAGTTCACTCTTCACCGTGGCCACGTCCAGTGTCCCTGGACGCTGGACGGTTTGCATTTAACACATTTTAAGGTGGGTCCCACCTACATATGGCTTGGATAAATTACATGCTTCATGGTGGGGTCCATCCGGGTGGGCCACACGGTCACATCAACACTCACAACAACAAAATGAAAGAGAGAGGGATAGAGGGAATGAAGGAGTCACGTGATGATGGAGGGCTCTGCCACTATGAGCCCTCCCTTTCCATGCATTTTCAATCATACATCAAGTGGGTCTCAATACAAGTGGGCCCACCGATCAAAACAACGGTGGAGATCCTTTCTCCACCGAAATGCAAGGTCTAGATGACCCTATTTATGTAAGGAAAATAAACATCATAATGGGGTCCATGGAGAATGGTCCCATCATGGAATAATCATGAGAATCAAAGTGGGACATCGGCCACATCTAGGGTCCAAAATGAGATCTATACCATCGATCAGTAGGCCTCACTTGGCCCATCATCAAAAGAATGAAATCTAGGCCTATAGAAACACCCACCATTCAATCTTCTTGGTCCGATGGAACGCTGAGCTCCTTCTGTCTCACTTTGATGGAAGATGATGAGAGATGAAGGGCTAAGATGAAGGATGTTTGGGGTGAAAAGTGGGCGACACACATCACTCTTTTCTCTCTTGGAAGTGCTTGGACGTGCACTTTTTTGTTGCTTTGGTTGCTTGGAAAATGTGAAGAGAAAGAGAGAGAGAGAAGGGATGGTTATAAGAGAGAGGTGATGGATGTGAGGTAATGTATACTTAACTTGAGAGTTGACTTGGTGGTTGCTTGACTTAGGGAGAAAGAAAGTATGGGTGTGTACTTTGATTGATCGATTGATTGATTGATTGATTGATTGATGGGATGGGTTGTAGAGATTCTTTTGGATTCGTAAAAGCATGATGTTTCTTCGAAATAAACGTCGGCCCACATCTCCTAGCCAGGGTATCGGATCGGTATGCAAGATGCGGTGTTGGAACCGTGGCGACGGTACAATCGTTATGGTACAAGTATCGGATTGAGCCAACTCAAATCTACAGGATACGACTTAGGGTCGCGTGTAAATGTCAATTATAGGTCGCGGGTTGTCGAAATTCGATGGGAAGGATCGCGGAAGTCGACGAAACAGTACGGAATAGGATACGAGCCTTACACTTTATCCCTCCCCCTTTTGCGCTCCATCAAAGTTACCCGCGCACAACCAGACCATTTGCACACAACTAACCTCTTGCATACAATTGACACCATGTACGCTATATATACTGTACTTAGTCTCATTCTGCCCATTCAGAACTCTCGTCTAACCATCTCTGTGTGCCTTCCACACAACATCCTTTTGCGCACAACCTCATTTTGCACACAACGCCATCTTGCGCACAATAGAACTTTGCCACAACCAGTTCCAGCGCACAACAAGTCCCAGCGCACAACTGGTTCCTCACAATCAATATCTCTGGCCTAAAATTTTCTAAGTGTTTGACCTTTTACTGAATTTTCCCTACTTCTTCAATGGCTCTTCCAAAAGACCACATGCTTCCCCTGACAAACATGCTGCTGAATCTTCAAGTCCTCAACTGTCAGAAGACCGTCCTCAGAAAACGGCCAAATCTACCAAAAATTACTCTTCCTTCTTCAAAGTACTAGATCCACCGAAAATCAACTTTGCCGATCAAATCCAACGTCTTCCTGATCCCATTCGTCATGTCGTATTAATGAGGGAACTAGAGGGACTGCCCACAGAGGGTCATGAATCCGACTAGGTGAACTGGCTGAAGTCTACCACCAACTTTCGAACCGACAATTCTCACCCCACTCCTGGCGAATCTTCCCCTCCCTCCATTTCAAAGAGCAAGAAGCAGAAGAGCAAAGATGAAATTTTCTAGGAGAAGATAAAAGAACATAACAAGAGATGTTATCAGAATGTCTGGGACATGATCAAGTCTCAGGCAGATGTGATCAAGTTCAAGAACCCTTATAAGGACGAGATTGTCATCATTCCCCTGAACCTTCAACGTCATCTCTCTATGATTCAGAGTGAGCCATCCGATCACATGATGCAAAACCGGCTTTTAAACGTAGCAAACTGGGTTATAAAAGAACCAAAAATTCTGGAAGGTTACCTCACAGAGAAGTGTTTAGTATAGAAAATCAGACAAATATCATACATGCGCTTCCTCACTCCATGCTATAATCCCCATACTCTGTATCCCACTCATTTCTTCGAAACTGTCCAGCAGCGTTTTCGCGATCAAGACTCTCTGTGGGGAAAAGACAAATTTAGAACACGTGGTCTCTTGTTCCATCGTCAATTTTACAGCTTGTGGGTCAAAGCCATCCTCTAGAAATACAAAGAAGTCCTTATTGCAATGAACATATATGTAACCATAGAAGCTACTTCTGACTTCTTCCATAAAGATACCATGATCTATAAAGGATTTTTAAAACACTGGTCTTCAGCAACAAACTTTTTGCATCTGCCGGTCGGTGAAGTAAGCATCAACCTATGGGATCTCCATCGAATGGCTGGCTTTCCCATCACAAGCTCTTTCCTTGACGAATTCATCCCTACTAATGCCGAATTTGCTTATGTCACCCTCGGAAGAGAACCCCACATCTCTACCTCCATTATTGAGCTTTTCAGAGAGATGTCACATTTTCCAGATGTGCACAAAATATCTTCACTCAAGTGGCTTGCACATTTCTCTAGACATCTACGGTATATAATTTTAATATCCCTTCCCCTTTCCTTTCTTCTCTTCCTCTTACATTCATGTACATGTTTTCTCATACTTTTCCTCTTCTCCTCAAGTTTCTAGTAGTCATTCTCCAGAGTTGGAATCTGCTCGCCGAAGAATAAGAGGCCCGACCACTTTTAGCCCCAAAACTGATCTAGCTGCTTTCCTTGCATATTGGCTGAGTCTAGTCGTCTTGCCCAATTCGAAATAGTCAGATTCCATTAACTCGACTTTATTTGTAGCTGCAGGAGCCATGGTAGAAGGCAAGAAGAAATATTCTCTAGCTCCCCCCGTCTTATGCTCTCTCTATAGGGCTTTTGGAAACGTCGCGGTGCATTGCTCAAGCCCAACAATCGGAGCTACATCTTCATTCACCTCGTGGCATTATTTTTCTGGTTGGTTAGGAATATACTTTCCATGGACATATAATGATCCCGAGAAGGCTTACGTTAATCCCGAGCATCCTCCCTTATTCTATTATCTCAAGCGAAAAATGGTGAAGAAAACGTATGAATGGGTCTGTAACACCTGGCCCAATTGAAACAGTGTCCTGAGGCATCCACGTGTGAGTTGACGCAGGACCGTACGATTCGATCGCACGTGTGGATTTATTACCGATAAATTAATCCGGATTAAGCCACTAATACGATTGAATCCAATTGTGATCAGGCCGTATAGCCGGTCAGCCCAATTGTACTTGGCGACTATCTGTACGGGCCGTGCATCGCCTAAGGTAGGACAAAAAATTCTGAAACTTTGGGAGGCCATGGGCCTCATTAGGCTTGTGGTCCAACGAGGACGACAAACTCGGATGACACCTGGAAACAAACGAATCGTGCCATCCAGTCAGCACTTGTAAAGTGCAAGTCGCCCTAGCTTTGAAAATAAAATCTAAATTTTTAAAACAAATAGCCCCGCTACTTCAGACAATAAATTGGGGCATTTCAGCCGTTGGATTTCTTCCTAACTTACACCAAAGGCTAAATATATTCCCTACACTCATCCACAAAATCTAACCCTTTTCGAGAATCGGTGACTGTTGATTGCAAATTGGACACTTGCGGTAAAACCCCACGTCTGTTTGTTGTCAAAATTTACATAGCCCTTCATTGGGCCATGGGGCACCTATCTCGTGAAGTAGATGGGCCAAGGGCCATCAAGGTAGCCCCAACAGCCAAAAATGGGTCCCACAAGGCCATTAGAAGCAATTAACGGAACCCAGGGTCAATTGGCCTAAATCCAGGGTATAAAACCCTTAAATCCCTCTCTCTCTCACTCACTTCCACAGAAACTCCAGCAGCTGAGAGAGAGAGAGAGACAAAGAGAGGGAAAGAGTGTGTGTGGGTTCATGTTGTGCTTGAGGACCGAAATTTCCCGCACACTAGCCTCCACATTGCTGGGAATCTCGACTCTATCGTCGTAGGGATGAGCTACATCTGATCCAAGGTGAGAACCGGAACTCTCATCCGTCTTTCCTTAGTTGAGATATCATGCATGCATCTTGACACGGAGTTTATGTGATGCAGGGCCCCGGTACGTCAAGTGTGCGGACTCGACGACGCTAGAGCAACCTCAAGGGCTTCCGGTTGACAATCGGTGTAGACCATTACCTCTAGGTGGCCGATTATCGTGCCCAGCGTAAATCATAGTGATTTTGGGTGATGTATGTGTATGCATGTTGCTGAATTTTAGGTATTACTTAACTTAGAACATATGCATAGAATTTCCCTAAATTTGGAAAAGGGAATTAAGTCCCGAGGATCCCCTGAGATGGTTTCTTTGTCCATCAGTTTGGGGAATTCAAGTACAATTCCCCAAATGTGGCTGATGTGTACGTTACATGTTGGTCGTTGATTTGTATGTCACATGTTGGTTACTGATTTGTATGTTACATGTTAGTTATTGATTTGTATGTTATATGATTGGTTGCTGATTGGTATGTTATATGTTGTTTGCTTGATTTGCATGATATATGTTGGTACATGCAATTGAATTGATGTGAGTTGGGTATATGTGTCACGCCCCAAACCCGGAGATCGGAATCACAAGAACCCCGATCCCCGAATCCGGTGCCGACAGCCTCCGTAGTACCTAATTCTCGGTTCCCAGCGCCTATGCACCAGATTCCGATCCTGGGATCCTACAAGGAGGATTTTTTTTAGTGTTCATTTATCTCGTAATAAGCATAACCACAAGTATACCCAAATCATAAAGGCAACATCATCATCATATATCCACTAATATAAATTGTTGAATACAGTACTAAAAGGGAAATACATATGACAAAAATCAAAACTCCATAAGTCCGCTGTAAGCTCCAAGCTCAATGCTGCTGCAACCTAACGCCACCTGCACGCATCTATCATGCATAAGCTTATAGAAAGATTAGTGGGTGGTGAAAGTGTGTGCACAAGGTAAGTATCAAGTAAGCAATATCAGAGTAATCAGAATAATCAGAGTAAACGAAAATACTGACAGTCCGTTAGTCATACAATATCAGGGTATGCAATGTAAATCAGCTATACAAATGAGGAGTCAAAGAAAGCCAAATATTAGATGCCGAGGATGCAATGCCATAAATCATACAATATCGAAATAAGCGGAAATATACTGATAAGTCTATGAGTGCCTTCAGTCGTACAAAGGCTATGCGATGCAAGACATGAATGCTAACGGTCATATCAATACAGAAACATAGCAACCCAAAATGCTAAGTACTACGGATGCAATGTAATATGCAGTGCGAATGAAATGACCATGCTGGAGTGAAGTTGGGATGATAGTACGTAGTATCACAGGCTATGGGGTCCATCACAAGGGACTTCTATCTAAACCAGTCCCATACCTAAATTTGGATAGTCAGACTCACTGTGGTAAACTCTTGATCTCAGGTTAGTTGCGTGCCCAACCGAAATCCTGGCCATGCGAAAGTACACAACAATTAGTTGCGCACCACTAGCCCGAGTGGATAGTGAATGAAATGAATGTATGAGTATGCAACTCTTACTCAATAAGTCCACATATCAGTATGGTTCCTCTAGGATCATCACCGGGGTCTGTTACACTCCAAACCAGATTACCACCCCATCGCGCGCAACAAGGTGGGTGGAAGAGACCTCACTATCCGCCTGCCAATATCGGGCCCGACTCGTCGATAGTGGACCCATTCCTCGAGCTGGTCAGACTCAGCCTAGCATTGCCCCCTCATCTCGGGCAGGTAAGGCCGCACCCCTTCCAACCGACCATGACATAGTGGGAGACGTGGTCTAACGGTATACGGCCTTCATGCGCTCATGCATCCACTTGGTCTAAACGTTGGAGTAACCTCTGGAACCAAGAGAGTTTAGGGACTTTCACCAAGGGATATCTATAGCACCCCAAGTAAAACAGATATTCGGTGTCCCAACTGGCCATCTACGATATGCCTGTGGAGGCTACGACCCTGATGTGGCTAGGGCATATAGTAATCACAACACACAATGCAAGATGCATGAGTCATACAATCCAGTCATGCATCAATCCTGCGCATACCGTGTGCTTATGCGAGATAATCTCTGCCTATCAGGGAGTCTCATAACAACCGGCACTATGGATATGCAATGATCAATCATATCTCATAACAAACATGCAGACGATGTGTATGAGCATGTATCATGATGCTATGCTGTCAGATACTCATAATCGGTATCAATAACCGTCATCAACAATCGACTTCTATAATGTGGACATTTAACCAACATTGCCCCCAAGGAATGACCCTCATAGAGCCAAACATATAATGGGCTCACGACCTTACTCAACGGCCTAATATACAACACATGGGCCTTACTCAAGGGCCACATATACACAACAGGTGGGCCCTGTTCATGAGCCTCAAATACATGACATGTGGGCCCTACACATGGGTCTCGAATACATCAAATGGGTAATGCATTATGGGCCTAATACATATCACAATGGGCCTTGCCCATAGACTATGAATTGATCATAATGGGCCCCAACTACGGGTCGCATATACATCATATAGGTCTCAACAATCGGCCTCGGCCTCAACAATTGAAATTGACACTTAGAATTGGCCTCGATACTCGGCCTCGACAATCGGAATCAACCTAGAATCAGAATCAACAAAATCGGTCACATCAAGCGGAATCGAAAATTGGCCACGACAATCAGGATCGACTGATAATCAGAATCGACAAATCGGTCACGTCAATCGGGATCGACAATCGGTCACGATAATCAGAATCAATCGATCAATAATTAGAGTCGGTAAATCGGTCACGTCGATCGGGATCGGCAATCGGTCACGATAATCAGAATCGATCAATCCATAATCAGAATCGGTAAATTGGTCACGTCAATCGGGATCGGCAATCGGTCACGACAATCAGGATCGGTCGATAATCAGAATCGGTAAATCAGTCACGTCAATCGGGATCGAAAATCGGTCACGATAATCAGAATCGATCGATCAATAATTAGAGTCTGTAAATCGGTCACATCGATCGGGATCGACAATTGGTCACGATAATCAGAATCGATCGATCCATAATCAGAATCGGTAAATCGGTCACGTCAATCGGGATCGACAATCGGTCACGACAATCAGGATTGGTCGATAATCAGAATCGACAAATCGGTCACGTCAATCGGGATCGGCAATCTATCACAATAATCAGAATCGATCGATCAATAATTAGAGTCGGTAAATCGGTCACATCGATCGGGATCGGCAATCGGTCACGATAATCAGAATCGATAGATCCATAATCAGAATCGGTAAATCGATCACGTCAATCGGACTCGGCCTCGATGATCGGTCGATCAAGGCTTAAGGGAATGTTACGATGTGGACATTAAACCATCATTGCCCATCAATGTGGGCATTTAACCAACATTGCTCCACCTAGAGCTGAACATATAGTGGGGCCACGACCTCATACAAGGGTCTAATATACCTCATAATGGGTCGAATACATGGGCCTAATATACATCACCATGGGCCACAACCCATGGTCCTCAAATACATTATAATGGGCTACGACCTATTGACCTCAATATACATCAAGTGGACCGCATTAATGGGTCTCATATACACGACAGGTGGGCCCTGCACATGGGCCGCAAACACACAGCATGCGGGCCTTACACATGGATCTTATATACATCAAATGGGCCACACACCTAGGCCTCGAATACATCACAATGAGCCTTGCCCATAGGCTTCAAATTCAAGCAGGTGGGCCCCATCATATGAGCCTTAAATACAAGATAGGTGGGCCCTGTCACATGGGCCAAATTCAAACAGGTGGGCCCCGTACATGGGCCAAAAATACATTATAATGGGCCTCATAGATAGGCCGCACCAATGGGCCTCAAGTACATCAAGTGGGCCTCTCACATGTCACAATGGGCCTCTACCCATGGACTCCAAATATATTTCAATGGGCCTCTCAAATACAACAAGTGGGACGCACTACTCGAGCCACACCAATCATCCATCTATAGAGATCATTTTAGAGCATTATCCAAACAATGAATCTAATCAAAAGATCAACTGGACCATACCACAAATATAAGTGGTGATAATGATTTCCAATGTTAAAATTTAGAGGACCCACCATAGCATTCACTTCTCATCCAGACTGTTCATAAGGTCATATAGACCTGAACCACAAGGAAAATAAATATCATGTTGGTTCGAAACTCCTGTATCCTAAAAGGGTTTCAATGGTGGGTGTTCAATCCAATATTTTAGCAGTGTGGTCCACTTGATATTAGATCTATCTTATTTTTCTTTCAAGCCCAAGGACAAGCTCACTAGATGGGCGGACAGTTAGGATGTAATATATATACATCAAATTGTGGGGCCCACCGTCCAACCATCTGGATGGTGCGGCTAAGACCCATACATCACGGTGGCCCCGCCTAATGGGTGGACGGTAGGGATACAACATATGCATCATGGTGGGGCCGTGTCTGGCACGCCAGGTGGGTGGACAAGTTGGATGAATCACGTATATCACCGGTGGGTCCCAGATGAATGGCTGGTATACAACACATCCCTCTTCACAGGACGTGCAGAAGGTTTCACACCGTCCATGATCTGGACGGTGTGGGTTAAGTACATACACTACAGTGGCCCACCGTCCACTTACATCAGGTGTTAAAGGTGGGCCCCACGTCTCTGGGTGATGTGAATACAAAGCTGGGTCCCACGTTGCTGGGCAACGTCAGTACAACAGCTATACAGCTGCTGTACGTGTACAACATCTAATCCGCTTCCACCGTGAGTGGGTCCCACTTGGGACTCATCATAATGCTTATTTGCCATCCGATCTTTTGATAAGGTCACACGGACCTGGATGAAAAGAAAGAAAAACAATTTTCATATTAATCTAAGACGTATGTGACCCAGGAAGGGTTCCAATGGTAGACGTTTATCATCATTGTTTCCTGTAGTGTGGACCACCTGAGTCCCACACATGGCTAAATTTGGCAGGGCCCACTGTCCCAAAGGGGCCCATCAAAATGCACAGAGTGGATTTTCTCACACATCATGGTGGGGTCCACGACGGGGACCCGTGGTCCCTGCCCGTCCGTCCTTGGTGCAACAGCGCTGACGCCGCTGGCGTCCTTTGTCAACAGCAGCAGACGCTGCTATTTTTGTTTTAATTTTTTTTTTTTGAAAATTAGTTTTTTCGAGGAATTTGCTAGGTGGGGCCCTCATCAGCGAAATCCGCCCCGCCTATTGCACTCTACAGCTCAAGACCGACCAAATGAGTCCGATATGCGGTATTATTTGGCAAGTAAAAAGATCAAGATGAGTTTCAACGGTAAACATCACTATTTCCTATGGTATGGCCCGCCAGAAAATAGGATCAACTTCATTCTTCGGCTCAACGCCTAGAATAAGCTGAGAAATGGAATGGACGACATGGATTTGATCTGTACATCAAGGTGGAGCCTACATGAGTGGTTCACCCAAAAACAGAAACTTAAATATAATATATATTATTATTATTAGGACTTTGTTAGCTGTTAGTACACACCCATGTCACTACACGCACTCCCTGTTAGCCACTCACTACCTCACGTCCAGCAGGGATAAACGCAGAATCAGGGTGGGTCCCACATGTATGTGGCCCACGCTTCATCAAGGTGGGTCCCACTTGAACATGGCCCATTTGATTTGAATCAATCATATATTTGTGTTTTCCACCACCATAAAGTAGGGTCCACATGACTTGGACGGTTTGGATAAGACATAAATCAAGGTGGGGTCCATCTAAGTGGGCCACACATCACACAAAATGAAAAGAGAGAGAGAGAGAGAAGCACCCACCTTCAAAACTACTCCTTCTTCATTAGGGTGATCTAGCTCCAAGGAGAAAGAATCAATGGTCAAGATTGGATTTTAGAGGTTGGATGATGGGGTATGAAGCTTCATGGTGGGTGGAAAATGGAGGAAAGCTTGGACGTTGGGAGTTTTTGGGATTGCTTGGAGAATGAGAGAGATGAGAGAGAGTGTGATGTAAAGGAAGTGATGGGAGAGAGAGGGATGGTGAGGTGATGGAAAGTTGACTTTTGGGGTTGTTGTGTAAGAGAGGTATGGGTTGTGATGGGGTGAGTGATGTGTTGGGTGATGGGTTGATTGATGTGTTGTACTTGACATTGATGGGATTGATGGGACATGATTTGAAAGGTTGTCTTGGATTTATAAAATGTGTGGCATTTCCTCGAACTGAACGCAGGCCTACATCTCTTGGCCCAAGTATCGCCTGGGCGGGCTAGACGCGGCGACGACGCGGTCGCTAGGGTACAAGTCTCTGGTCGAGCCAACTTTGGAATACGAGATAAGGCTCAGGGTTGCACGCAATTGTCGGTTACAGATCGCGGGTTGCCAGAATTTGACCAGGAGGACCATGGAAGCCTAAGGAACGGTACGGTATAGGATACGGGCCTTAAAGTATGGCTGTCCAATTTGTTGAATTGCTGAAACATGTTGAGCTTGATCTCTATTACTACTAATCCCGTAGGATTGATTTGTCAACATGTGAATGTTTCGGGGGATCTAGTGTATTGCTGTCCATGTTGTCGGGATTCATAACATGCTATTGTTTACTGGAATAGTTCCTAGGAATTGTTGAATATATGTTATATATTTGCGCACATGTCCCTTTATGGATCGGCTAGCCAACCAGAACTCCTTTGGGTAACCTTTTCGTTGGGTCAGCCTACAGGCAAGTTTGGCCCAACTAGTCGAACTGCGAATTGTCGGTCGTAGTTGGACTACATGAGATGTTTTTCTCAGGCACACAGTTTGTGGTTAGTCATCCTTATATGTTAACCAAGATTGTATACGCTTTCTGGAATGTGAGGTACCCTGTAACCCTTGCGCCCATTGATAACCATTAATTGCAGCCCACAAGACTTATGAGCTGGAGATGGTGGTATGAGACATTATGCTCGATCTAAAATATTAAGGACTGTCAGGGGCCATCTAAAATTTTAGAGACGGTTTACGGCCGTCTCTAAAGCGTCTTTAAACCAAGCAATTTTAGAGACGGTTTAGAACCGTCTCTAAATCCGTCATTTTTTTCCATTTTTCACGTAGTACAAGCTGTTGGCCTATGCTGGGGTGACAAGCCTCCTTGTAGTGACCAGTGAGCACCAAAGACTTGTGAGCCAAGGATGGTGGTATGAGACACTATGCCTGAACTGTCGGCCTATCTTGGGGTGACGACCTCCCCGTAGTGACCTCGAGCAGGACTCTAATGTCATAACAGTTTTCGTATGAGCTTAAGAGCCATGGGAATGACGAACCCACAGTGGCTAAGGATCGCGAGAGTCGCATGACCACAACTATTAGAGCTGCGTGATCGGATTAAGGCAACGATTCGTCAGGGTATCTCAGTTTTTTCAACCTGCTGGATGAATAAACTTAACTAATCAACTCGGCTAACATGTGCATTACATACATTGGTTACTTTTGTGATTTGACAGTCGTGGTCACTTGTGGGAATGTTGGTTCGCAAATGTTAGATGATGTCGCAAGAGGGAGTGTTATGGTGAGAGGCATGCATCATATCATTAAACCATGCATTGCATTAACCAGAGTATCTAGGGTTCTATGAATGTATGCTTTTCACTAAATTTACTCTTGTGTATGATAACTTGTGTAACTTATTGTCAATGGTACCACTGAGTTAGCTGCTCACTCCCACTCTGGGACGGTGTTTTAAAATACTAACTAGAACTTGTCATAGACGCAGGGACGATGAAGCTGGATGCGTTGGAGGATGTCGGTGTGGACGACGAGGAGGATCGAGCTTACTACTAAACTGTTGGTGGGTCTTTCTAGTTCGGGTTTGACGATCGTGGGATTGGGCCAGGGCCCTAGTCATTTTGGGTTATGTGTGTGGATGGGACTAGTTCCCTGTTTGGATGTTATTCTGGATTTCTTTTGGACTTGTGTAGGGATACTTGCATGATTAGTAACACTTGACGTTTCTATATGACTTATTTATGCTTCATGTCTTGCTTAATTCTCCATTACCCATAGGATACTTTACATATAATCGCATACGAGGCCCGTTAGGGCATACGTGGCACTCGAGAATTCGGGAACCGAGTTCCTGCTCGGCCCTTGAATTTTGGGGCGTTACAGGGTCATTGATAAAATCAAGAATATGAAATCCATAGACTTTTTTCCTTTCTATCTGACTCATCAGGCTGAAGACAGGGAAGTCAAAAACAGTAATGATCTGCAACCCATCGAAAGAACTTTCCTGATCTGCATTCGATCTTGCAGTCTGCCCCTTCGAGAAGGAGTAGAATTTTGGAGGGAGCCCTACACCTTAGTAGGTTTGTGAGACAATTTGGTTATGACCAAATAGTGCCCCAAGTGGGAGAAGAAGTTACCCATATAATGCTGAGCTATGAGGTCGGTCCATACAATTGGGCCCTAATATGGAAGCAACACTTGACAGAAACTTCGGTTCCTGTTTCATCCTTCTCGGATTCAATCATCAAGTACAAGCTTCATACGCTTGGATGCGGTAGTGGTCACACCACTATTACCTGGTACGTAATTGTTTTCTCGTTGACTGTCCCATCTAGATTCCTCCCCCAAGACAAAGGAATTACAGATCGGAACAAGGGATATGATACTTTGTTGAAAGAGATCATGCGACAACTCCAAGGCAGCTTTGTTGGAAGATTTCTACTGAAGAACCCATTAGGGAGATAAAGCCGCCCAACACATTGGAGGGGTGGATTGCCTTCGGATCCCCTTTGGATCTCATCAAGCGAGCAGAAAGACAAACCACACCTGTTGATGAATTTGAGACCCCCGACACCATTCTTTCTTCTCCCACTCGAGAGATAGAGGGTCAAACTACAGTCGTGGCTCCTCTTACTATAGATCAAACTACGACTTCGATTTCTCTTGTTGTAGGTCCAATTGTTGTTGTAGCTTCTCCCATGACTCGTTCACGAGCCAAATCTTTGTCTCTGAAGTTTTAGCGCAGCAAAACCATTCTCCTTCTCGAGGCTTTTGTCTTCTTCCCGTAAAGACTGCTTATAAGGGAAAATAAACCATTTGTGAAGAAGATAGTTCATCAGATTATTCTGCTGATACTTCAATCAATGAAACATCTTCTTCTACTAGCTTGACTGATGAAGGGAATGTTTTAATAGATGACAACCAAGAAGTGGACGCTGAAGTGGATGTCAGCGAGGAAGGTGAAGTCAAAGCTGATATTCCACCCATCGAAATTCAGTAGGATCATCCTGATACTTCTTCTCCAGTTAGAGCGGCTCCTCTTGAAGAAGAACAACTTGATTACGGGGGTTCTAGCTGTAACACCCTTAACCTCAGTATCCGTTTTGTTCCGTTAGGTCCCGCGGTCCTACCGGTCAAATTTCGGTGACCCGCGACCTATAGATTTTATTTGCGATCATTCTTAAGACCCATCATGTAAACCGACCCAGATCGGCCCGAAACCTATACCGTTGTGACCGCATCGACGTCGCTGTTCCAATGCCTCGTCTCGTGCATCAATCCGAGGTGTAGATCTAAAGTTGTAACTCGCACATTTTTGGGCCCTTAATCATGATATGGGACCCACTTTACCCATGTGCACATTTTCCCATGTGGGCCCACCCTAGTGTTTCACATTCCCCATGCAAGTTACAACTAGCCTATAGCCACCCTAACACCCTAGCATGATGTCATCCTTGAGCATACCTTATGATGTCATTCTAGAGCATGCCTTGCTTACTATGATTGCAAGCATGCTCCCACTCTCCCAAAACTCATCATTTCTTTGCTCTAGCTACCATTTCCTTCTTCTCATCTCTCTCTTTTCTCTCATTCTCTTCTCTAGCCCTTGGACATCCATGGGAGAACTCTCTTTCTCCAGCCCCTTTCACCCAAAAATCCCCCTAATCTAACCCTCTAAATCCCATCCTCACCATTAAAACCTCACCATTGGAGCTATAGAACCTAAGGCTAGAAGAAGAAGGAAGATCTTAGAGGTGGGTGTACTTTTAGGATTAGTTTTCTGATTTTTCCTTCATGTAATCTTGTTTCTCATTCTTGGGAGCTTGTAGGACCCACCAATCAATGGTGGAGATCCTACATGACTCTATGAGTATGGCTAGTGGCTCACTTCATGTATGCATGTTTCCATGATGGGGCCATTCTCCGTGGACCCCATCATGATGATTTTCCCTTTGATCTATGGTTGTTGGGTCATCTAGACCCAAGATTGAATTGTGGGGATGGCATCCCCACCTCAGATTTTCTTTGGATGTAAGGATCCATGTATGCATGGACCTATGATGTAAGGTTTGGATTGTTGGAGAACTCATAGTGGCGGAGTCTTCCCATGGCCGTGATTCTCTCTCTCTCTCTCTCTCTCTCTCTCTCTCTTACCCTCTTTTGTCCCTGATGAATGTGGCCCACCTGATGTGACCATAACATCCTAGACCATCTAGATTTTGGGACGTGCAGTCCCATCATGCTGGACGTCCAGGCCCATCTTGGTTGTATGGGCATTAAGGCCTGATTACTTGGATGTTTTTGTAAGGGGCTTGGGTCTGGAATATTTATGGTCCATCTAGGTGTACCCCACTTGTTTAATCTAAGCTTTAATCTCTCTATTAATTTTACAATGGGCTGGAAATGGACATCACATGTTGCTGTCCAGATTTCAGGCCCATTGTTATATGGTTCTGGACATTGTTGTAGGGCCTGTTTACAATGCTTTTCTTCAAGACTTTTTTGAGTATTCTCTGAGGTGTGGACCCCACCTTGATGTAGGATGGAGCCCACACCATCCACCCTTGATTTGAGCTCCATGGAGTGAGCCCAAGAGGGCTGGACGGTCCAAAATTTTCTGGACTGTCCAGCAGTCCTGCATGCAGAAAATGCACCTGTATCAGCCTAGTTTTAGGGATAGTGGGCCACTCTCGTGGACCCCGCATGTTGTCCATATATGGGTGCATGCAATCCACCCATTTCTCCTTGTTGATTTGGCAGGCCTGGGCCCACCCCATTGGGTGTACAAGATGGGGCCAACAGCATTTTTTCCAGCAACAGAATTTTTACTACCTTGCTGTCCATTTGTATTAATTTTTTTTTGGAAGTATTTATGGCCATACTCTTTCCCCCATTTTGTGGCCCACCTGCTGGGACCTACCTCAGGTGCATGTGGGCCACCTGAATCATAGAATTTTGGGGTCTTTGGGGCTGGGACGGCAGCACCATGTTGGACGTCCAGCCATGGGCTGGCCTGGCCGTCCACCACTTGTGGCCCACTTTAATGTATGTGTTTCCTCCCATGTACCCCCCCCCCCCCTTATGTGGCCCACTGAAGTGTGGACCATCCCTTGGTGGGACGTCCACCTGTAGAGCCCACCTTGATGTGTTCTAGGCTGGCCGTCCAGGCCTTTGGGACGTCTAGGCTTTTTGGGGTGCTGCTGGACTTGCAGTCCAATAGCAGGCCCACTTGAGTTTATGTGTTCTATCCACATTCTCCATCTGTTGGGGCCCACCATGATGATCAGGGACCACCATAAAATTTATATCTCCCTAAAAATCATTTTCTGTATGACCTCAGCAAGCCTAGGAAGCTAGGTGGGCTGAAGGTCCAGCAAGGTGTTACGAAAGAAATTGTATATGTAGCCGGATATTTTAAGAATGTGGGGCCTACCAAGAGGAGAAATAATGTGTACATATGCTATACTTTTAATTATAAGGTTTTTGGGCTTAATTAATGCTAAGAAAGGCCCACCCTTTTGTTGTTGTTTGAGCCCAAAATAAATGGACCAGGATTTTTGGATGTCCAGCAGGCCCAGATGGGCTAGGACGTCCAAACTTGGCCCAGTTGTATATATGGGCTGCTTCCATCATTATGCTGGACTAGTTGGGCTAAAATATAGATGTGATTGGGTCCTTAATTGCCCACCTAATTTACCAGATTTTGGGCTGATGTTGTAAGGCCCATTTCGCCCAACTTGGATATGATTTTTGCCTATGTATTTGGGCTTATGGGCTGCCCACTAAGTCCAACATAATGCATGGATTTGGTGACATTGTTATTGGGCCATAATCTCCCCTATGGGCCCATGTTGTTATATGTAGGTTTGGGCCATTTTCTCTAGGCCATTATGTGAGAAATATGTATATATATGTGGCTACCCATTTTTATGATGGTATTTGGGACTTGGGCCTTGCTTCTAGGTAGGTTATTGTTGGGCCGCCTTGTTAAGGGACAATGGTGGTTAAATGTCCCCATTGAGGACCCCTATAAGCCCATTTGTTAGGCCCATTCTCATCTATTGGTGGTTGAATGTCCACCTTAGACCTGTTGCTAGGCCCATTCTCATCATTTAGGCCCATGGCATTGTCTACTTAACCTCATGGGCTACCCCAAGCTATTAGGCCCCCACTAGTGGTGTGTTCCTTCCTACCCATGGGAAAATTTATCTAAGTACCTAGACCCCAGGAGAGTACATCATCTCATGATACACTTAGTCATTTTCATAACTCATGAGCATCATTTGTGTGCTTAGTGGATGGTTGATTGGTCATGGCATTATGCCGTTGGGCAGGCTGTTATGAGACTCCCTGAGTGATGGAGTTGCCCCACTTAAGCACGCTGGATGCGTGATTGATTTGTGTGATTCATGTATCTGGCATAACACATTGATATTCGCCCTATCTTCATCAGGGCCGTAACCTCCACAGGTATATCGTGGATGGCTAGATTTGGACACCAAAATATTAGTTTGAGCACTGTGGGCACGTAGGATGTCCTTGGGTGAAAGTCCTAGAACCTTCTTGGTACTAGGAGATGCTCCATTGCTGAGACCGAGTGGAAAACATGAGCGCTGATGCCTTTACCATTAAGCCGCGTCTCCCACTATATCGTGGTCAGTTGGGAGGGGGTGTGGCCTTACCCGTCTGAGTGAGGGGGCAATAGTTAGGCTGAGTCTGACCAGCTTATAAATAGGTCCGCTACCATCGTGTTTTGTTGGTGTTAGCTGTCCACAGGCGGGTAGTGAGGTCTCTTACGCTCGCTGAGTTGTGCGGCTTGGAGAGCAGAAGTCAATAGGTAGTGTATTTGACCCCGGTGATTCCCCAGAGAGGAACTGTACTGATTTGTGGACTTGATATGAGGATGAGCATGATCGCATTGCATAATGCATATTGCACTTGGCTGTATAGCCCTACATCGCATAGCCTTAGTTGGTAGAAGGTATTCCTGCCTTGAATTTGTATAGCCTTGTTATGGCTGTTGGTATTCATGATCTTGCCGCATATTCTGTATACTCTAATATTGCATTCATGACACCTGTCCCGCACACACTTACCCCGTCCCCTAAGCTTTCTATAAGCTTATGCACGATTGATGCATACAGGTGATGCTAGGCAGTGTGGTGGTGATCCTAGTCAGAAGTAGTAGCTGAGCATGAGTGTGGAGCGTGCCGTGGACCCTTTTGGAGTTGTTCTTGTATAGCCTTTATAATTCTCCCTTGAGCCTTGTACTTATGAAAGTTTAAATTCTTAGTGGATTTTGTAATGTTGTTCCTGTGATTATTTATCTGTGGGTATGATGTTATGATCATGGGTATGCTCTTTATGAATCAGACTTCTGTTATAGAAATCCTCCTTGTAGGATCCCAGGATCGGAGCCTGGTGTATGGTTGCCAGGAGCCGAGAATGGGGTACTACGAAGGCGGTCAGCGCTCGATTCAGCGATCGGGAATTTTTTGAGCCCAGTTTCTGAGTTTGGGGAGTGACACTTGTTCACTCCCCAAGTATAGGGTTGTGATGTAGTAATAAACTCGGTAAGATCAAGGTCGAATCCCACGAGGACTGGTCGTCACAATTCAAATTCACAATTCTTCTTAACTAATTCAACAAATAATGGAGCAATTTACTAACACAAATCTATGAAAAAAATAATTGAGAACAGGGAAGAAAATTCAATTTGAGAGAGCACACAGGACTTTCGAATCCACCCCTAATTATCATAACCCTTGTTTTGTCTGTTGATTCACCTTAATCTAGATTGATACCACTTGTATAGAGAAAGCACAATCTGTGTCCTTACTCGGGCATACAGAATGTCTAATTCCTTTAAGCAATGCCATGAATAACATATTCCATGTCCTTAGTCGGGCACATGGAATGTATAGTTCATTAAAGCACCCTGTTTCTTCCTCTATAGGAACTTGTTCATGATCAGACACAAGCACCTAGAATAAGCATCCACACAATATCCATCCATATACTTTGGTCGAGATCATAGATGGAGAAGTATAGAATTTAAAACAATCAAGCCCACTTAGGGAAAAAAAACACACCAATCTGATTAAAGTTAAATCAACATAGAACAAAGGGTGTTTAAATTAGGGGCTTCATCTCAGCCCTAGCTGAGAGATTAGTTACCCATAAAATCCATTAAACAGATGGATAAATAAAATTCATAAAGAAAACATCAAACTAATTTCTCTCTCTCTCCTTTCTTCTCTTTCTTCTCTTTCTTGTCTCCCTTGCTGTAGATCTGGAAATCCTCCAATTTCTGAATCCTTCCCATGTCCAAAAACTCCTCTTTTATAGCTGCTGGAGAGCTGGAGTCAGTGGCAGCGTTGTAGCAGGACATGGAGTGCAAATTTTCGCAGCCATGATCGGTGGGCCCCATCGAAGTATTTTCTGAAAAATCCACCCCGTCCATTAGATTCAGGACGAAATTTCAGTCAAGAATGGGTGGTTTTGAACGTTCATTAACGCGGCCCAGAGAAGAAAACACAGAAAGATCATATTTGAACGTTGCAGGGCAGCCCTTTTGTGGCCTCTGTATCATGCACGTGTGTACGCATGGGAGTGGAATATCAGCATGGGTTTGTAGTGCTCGCGGCCGACTACAAGTTGGACGGTTTGGATCGTCTGGAAAGACCACGTGTGGGGCCCACTGCTGTTCGCAAAACGGACCAGCGGCGTCCGTTACGCAGCAGCGGAAACGGGAATGCGGACGCTGTCCGTTCTGGTGGGGCCCGTGATCGGAAACCACAGCAGAATCCACTCCGTTCACCGAATTTCTATCAAAAATTCGGTCTAAACCCATGATTTTTCTTCATTTTTGTGTGGCCCACAGAATGTTTCTGTTCCACCGTTCAACCTGCGTTTGAAAGGCTGGATTTCACTCTTGATGATCATTCACGATTCTTCCACCTAGGTAATGTTAATATGCTTCACTTGGACCTGATGGACGGTCCGATCATCTGATTGATGAATGGTGTGGACCCACAACTCCAACGCTCGATCGGACAGCGTTAACGCTGTAACGGCTGGCGCCGTTTTTGAATTTGAGAAGGAGAGGGTCGGTCAGCGCTTGCGCTGACCGACTCAGCCGTCCGGTGCACGGCTTGTCTACATGTGTATGGTGTACACTCACCACCGCGTGGGGTCTACCATAATGTTTATGAGAAATCTACACCGTCCATCCTTTTTCCCATATTATTTAACCCATCAGTACTCAGTTGAAGCAGTTTCAGATGTCAGGTGGGCCCCCAATTTGGAGTTTAATGGGCTGATCTGTCCGTTGGCTCACTTCCCGAGATCTTTAATGGATGAGATTTAATATGTACGGTTAATTTGCAGACCCCATCACATGTATGAAGTTTCGAGTTGATCGGATGGCGGGAACCATGTGATCTTGCATTCTGGACCTTTTTCGGGCCCCATTGGCTTGCTTACCTCAGATCCCAGGCATGTAAAATCTTCATTATTGGTTTTCTGGAGTCTATCCCGAGCTCTGGTAATTTCGGAGCGTCAAATTCACGCTTTTAATATCATTTTTTTTCAATCCACGCTTTTATTTCATCCTGCGACAAAACACAATTAAATTATGACATTAGGCGTTATGATTTACATAAAATCGTGCAATAACTGGGGTCTGATATGCAATATTTGACCCTCATCACAACCCCCAACCAGCATTTTGCTAGTCCCGAGCAAAACATACGAAAAATAATTTCAGAAATAAAAGACAATTCCTGTAAACTTAAGTGACTTGTGAACAGATAGTTGAGATGTGATCATTCTAAGATTCATGCATGGTGAGTGGGATTTTCTCCCGGAATCAAGTTCACTGTAAATTTCATAATCAAGTTCAAAATATTAAACCATGAATTAGAACATCCTAAACATTGAGCTCCATTAGTGTATAGTGTAATCTCGGCTTACGATCATTAAGAGATCCAATCGTTAATTTCATGATATCATTGGTAATTAACAACGGAGTGCATGACGACTAAACCTGAATCCAACACTTGCCTTACAGATTAACCTTTCATTCTACCATTTTTTTGATTTTCTTTATGAACAGTACGCCAAGGAGGAGAATCAAATCTGCACCTATAGGGAGCAAACCTATGGTGAAAACTTGTCGCCTAAATCTTTTCTCATGTCAACTATGGGGAATCGAATCTTCATCTATAGGGAGCAAACCTATGATGACGATTATGCGACTTATTCTTTCAATTCTTCTTTATAGACTGATGCTAAAAATTTTGTTTTTCAGGCTGGTTCCTTTCATGCTTAGTGATTACCAAGTTACCATTTAATATCGAACTGAAAACTTAATGTGTAAGTGAGATCTGATATGTGCAATCCTGGCTCAATCAATGTTTACAACTTCTAATCATGGATTAACAATTCAAACTTAAGTGTGAAATCTGCCAGACAACTGAATCCAAGAGTCATAAATTACTCACATTCTGTATCTTGTAATTTCAAAATCACAACTATCCTTCAAAATCGCTTTGAATTCAATAGAAATTCCAGAAATTTTTTTAAAAATTTTCACAATTTTGCTCAAGACCAAGAAAAAACTGATTAGGTAACCTAATCTCCCACCCCCAACCTAAAATCTACATTGTCCTCAATGTAAAAGAAATAAGCATGCGATGTAGATGAGACAACGAAAAGAAAAGAGGAGTGAGGAAAGATAGTACCTGGATGAAGAATCAAGAGGCTTTCCCAAAAATATCAACGTAAAAGTAGGTCAGCACAAGAGAGAAATCAGTAAAATAAAATCACAAAAAGAAAAACCCTACCTATACCACTTTCGCAGGTGCTCGCGATTGCATTTAGCGTATGCAACAAGCCTTTAAACCCCTAGGTTACCCCTAGTGGACGAGTTGTAGTCTCGTGAGGGTTTGCAGTAATGTTACCCACAAACATTGAACTAACTAACTAGGAAAATAAAATGAAACGCTGGGTTGCCTCCCAAGAGCGCTAAGTTTAACGTCTTCAGCCAGACAAAAACGGACCATGAATTCATTAATCTTTAAGACCAGGGCCGCCAAAGAACTTACCTCAACACTGTGGTTAACCAATTCCAGACAAGTGATGCGAGTTCCCATAAACTGTGTTATCTGAAATGAGGTAATTGACACTATCATCAAACAATTTAAGGACTTCTGCTCGAACAACTTCCTCCATGTTAGGATCATGCTTCCTTTGCATTTTACGTGACATTTCCACAGCATGATCCTTACATACAGTGGGGCACACTCCTTGTATTTCTGCTATCTTCCGTTCAATTGCTGCCTTATATGTTCGAAGAACATTAAGCAACCTGCTCTTCTTTGCCTTCTCAGAGTTAGGAACTGTGCTGTCAGAGTCTTAAAGGGATGAAGAGGTTCCACTTTCGCTTTTCATTTTTCAGTCTCCAATATAGGAGTAGAGTCGAGCAGTGCATTGACTTCGTGAATGGGACTATCCATGTCAAAATCCATGCCATGTTGTGCTAAGCAGGTCTCAAGTGGATCTTCAAAAGATTTACGGAAGGAGTCCTGCACTAGACTCTCGATCATGTCCACTTCAAATATGTCGTCCAAATCCGCGGGTTGTTGTCCTGCATTAAAAACATTGAGTTTAATATTCATGTTACCAAATGACAACTTCATAACTCTATTCCTGCAATTTATAATAGCATTAGATGTGGCCAAAAATGGACGACCCAAGATGACTGGGATCTGACTATGAGGATTCTGGACAGGCTGAGTATCTATAACTATGAAATCCACTGGAAAATAAAACTTATCAACCTGGATTAACACATCTCCAATAACACCCCGGGGCACCTTGACAGATCTATCAGCTAGTTGTAATGTTATTTTAGTCGGTTTCAACTCACCAAGTCCTAGCTGCTCATAAACCGAATATGGTAACAAATTGACGCTCGCCCCTAAATCAAGTAATGCCTTCCCGATTTTATGATCTCCTATGCCGCAAGAAATGGTGGGAGCTCCTGGATCCCTAATTTAGGAGGGGTGTTATGTTGAATCATGGAGCTGAGTTGCTCTGCAAGGAAGACTTTCTTATGAACATTCTGCTTACGCTTTTGAGTGCATAAATCTTTAAGAAACTTAGCATAAGCAGGGACTTGCTTGATAGCGTCAAGCAACGGGATGTGACTTGCACTTTTTTAAACACGTCCGGCATTCATCAAAGTTGTTTCTTTTCTTCATTGGTGCCAGACGTTGAGGAAAGGGTGCTTTGGGTGCATAGGGTGGCACGTCAGCGGCTCTTGGAGAGTCAGAGAGTTTTTGGACTTTGGATGCATTGGTGTGTCTCTCTGCTTCACCTTGATCTTCTGTTTTAGAATTTGATTCATCCCTAGGCATCTCTATTCTGTTGTCAATCTGTTTGCCTGACCTAAGGGTAGTGATTGATTTGGCTTGCTCATGATATTGCCCTTGATTGGAATTAGAGCCAATCTCATACTGTCCCTTTGGATTAGCCACAGGTTGGCCAGGGAACTTACCCTTCTCTCTCTCACTCAATGTGGCAGCTAGTTGACCCATTTGTACTTCCAGCTTGGCAATGGATTGCGCATTTGCATGTAAGCTTTGCTGGTTGGCTAGTAAGGTTTGTTGGGTGTCTTTTTGGAATTGGAGAGAACTCTGCATAAAAAGATGGAGTGTATCCTCAAGAGATGGTTTCCTTGATTATGCAGGCAGTTGTTGATATTGCAGAAACCGCTGAGGTTGCATAGGAGGATTTCTAGATGGTCCTCCTTGTTGTGGTCCCTTTGCCCAAGAAAAATTTGGATGTCTAGCCCACCCTGAGCTGTATGTGTTCGAGTAAGGATCATTCCCAGGTTTCTGAAAGGTGTTCAAAGCATGAACTTGTTCAGAGAGGAATTCTGGAAATGCTGCTCCAGATGGGCAAGATTGCGTAGGATGGGCAGGATTAGAACATATGGCACAAGCCTCGGCTTGAGTTGTTTGTGGAGGTCCATTATGCAACATCAGAGCGTCAACCTTCTTTGTTAGGCCATCAATCTTGGCATAGAGATCAGGCGTGACTCCTATCTCATATATACCACATTTCTTTTGTGGTTGAGGACTTCTTTCACCTCTATCTAAATAGTCCCATTGCTGGGAGTTTTCACACAAGGTTTCAAAGAATTTCCACGCTTCGGTATCGCTTTTGGTCATGAAGGACCCTCCACTAGTGGCGTTAACCATGCGACGATTTTGGGGTGTCAAACCGTCATAAAAGTATTGCACTTGTTGCCACTTCTCAAAACCGTGGTGTGGACATTTAAGAAGCAAGTCCTTCCATCTTTCCCAACATTCATGAAAGTGCTCGCTCTCTTTTTGTGTGAAGTTAGTGATTTCTCTACGGAGGGCATTAGTTTTGTGAACAGGGAAGAACTTGTTTAAGAACTTCCTAAACAGTTGGTCCCATGTAGTGATAGACCCAACTTCTAGAGAATTTAACCATGCTTTTGCCTTATCCTTCAAAGAAAAAGGAAAAAGGCGCAAACGGATTGATTCATCTGAGAAGTTTTGGAACCGAAAGGTAGAGCAAATGTCTAGGAACTCTTTCACATGATGATATGGGTCCTCCTTGTCTAAACCGTAGAAAGAGGGCAACAATTGTATGACTCCAGGTTTAAGTTCAAAGTGTGCTGCCGTTGTGGTTGGCAACACTATGCATGAAGGTGCATTAAACTGGACAGGGGCTGAATAATCCCTAAGCGCTTTAACTTCATTCTCGTTCGCCATTTCAACTGGGATGTCTCTCAATCTTCTATGGAATGTTCTTTCTATTTCAGGATCACAAGACGCTAGTTCTATATCTAGAGATCTACGTCCTAGCATAAACTAAGTAACAACCTAAGAGAAAGGAAACTAGAACTAAAAACTATGATATTCTAAAACAAGTTAAAACTATGTAAATAAGAATGGGAAGAAAGAGCCCAGAAAAGGAGATGATTGATGTCAGAAGATTTAAGAAGCTCCTCCTTCACTTAGTAGCTTTCTTCCTCAATTCCTGAAAATAGAAACAAAATCAAATCAAGTTTCCTAAAATAATGATAAAAAAATCCTAAGCAACGGTTAATCTCTAAAAAAGAAAGTTTCTAAAAAGGAAAAAGAAATTTCTAAAACTAGAAAATAGAAAGTTACTTAAGAGAAAAATCTAAATCTAAAATTAAAAAAATTCAAAAGAAATTCTAGAATTAGAAAATTTCTAAAAAGTAAAAACCTAATTCTAAAAATAAAAATTAGAAAAAGTAAAGAATTTAGAAAGGGATTACCAAATTAGAAGTTTATTTCAGGACCCTACAAAACAGGAAATAGGTTAATTTCTAAAATAAAGAAAAGAACTCTAAGTTAGTAAAATCCTAAGCTATGAATTATGATAAGAGAGAATCCTAAATTCAATTTGGACCAAAACAGTCCCCGGCAACGGCGCCAAAAACTTGTTCACTCCCCAAGTATAGGGTTGTGATGTAGTAATAAACTCGGTAAGATCGAGGTCGAATCCCACGAGGACTGGTCGTCACAATTCAAATTCACAATTCTTCTTAACTAATTCAACAAATAATGGAGCAATTTACTAACACAAATCTATGAAAATAATAATTGAGAACAGGGAAGAAAATTCAATTTGAGAGAGCACTAGGACTTTCGAATCCACCCCTAATTATCATAACTCTTGTTTTGTCTGTTGATTCACCTTAATCTAGATTGATACCACTTGTATAGAGAAAGCACAATCTGTGTCCTTACTCGGGCATACAGAATGTCTAATTCCTTTAAGCAATGCCATGAATAACATTTCCATGTCCTTAGTCGGGCACATGGAATGTATAGTTCATTAAAGCACCCTGTTTCTTCCTCTATAGGAACTTGTTCATGATCAGACACAAGCACCTAGAATAAGCATCCACACAATCCATCCATATACTTTGGTCGAGATCATAGATGGAGAAGTATAGAATTTAAAACAATCAAGCACCACTTAGAGAAAAAAAAACACCAATCTGATTAAAGTTAAATCAACATAGAACAAAGGGTGTTTAAATTAGGGGCTTCATCTCAGCCCTAGCTGAGAGATTAGTTACCCATAAAATCCATTAAACAGATGGATAAATAAAATTCATAAAGAAAACATCAAACCAATTTCTCTCTCTCTCCTTTCTTCTCTTTCTTCTCTTTCTTGTCTCCCTTGCTGTAGATCTGGAAATCCTCCAATTTCTGAATCCTTCCCATGTCCAAAAACTCCTCTTTTATAGCTGCTGGAGGGCTGGAGTCAGTGGCAGCGTTGTAGCAGGACATGGAGTGCAAATTTTTGCAGCCATGATCGGTGGGCCCCACCGAAGTGTTTTCTGAAAAATCCACCCCGTCCATTGGATTCAGGACGAAATTTCAGTCAAGAATGGGTGGTTTTGAACGTTCATTAACGCGGCCCAGAGAAGAAAACACAGAAAGATCATATTTGAACGTTGCAGGGCAGCCCTTTTATGGCCTCTGTATCATGCACATGTGTACGCATGGGAGTGAAATATCAGCATGGGTTTGTAGTGCTCGCGGCCGTCTACAAGATGGACGGTTTGGATCGTCCGGAAAGACCACGTGTGGGGCCCACTTCTGTTCGCAAAACGGACCAGCGACGTCCGTTACGCAGCAGCGGAAATGGGAATGCGGACGCTGTCCGTTCTGGTGGGGCCCGTGATCGGAAACCACAGTGGAATCCACTCCGTTCACCGAATTTCTATCAAAATTTCGGTCTAAACCCATGATTTTTCTTCATTTTTGTGTGGCCCACAGAATGTTTCTGTTCCACCGTTCAACCTGCGTTTGAAAGGCTGGATTTCACTCTTGATGATCATTCACGATTCTTCCACCTAGGTAATGTTAATATGCTTCACTTGGACCTGATGGACGGTCCGGATCATCTGATTGATGGATGGTGTGGACCCACAACTCCAACGCTCGATCGGACAGCGTTAACGCTGTAACGGCTGGCGCCGGTTTTGAATTTGAGAAGGAGAGGGTCGGTCAGCGCTTGCGCTGACCGACTCAGCCGTCCGGTGCACGGCTTGTCCACATGTGTATGGTGTACACTCACCACCGCGTGGGGTCTACCATAATGTTTATGAGAAATCTACACCGTCCATCCTTTTTCCCATATTATTTAACCCATCAGTACTCAGTTGAAGCAGTTTCAGATGTCAGGTGGGCCCCCAATTTGGAGTTTAATGGGCTGATTTGTCCGTTGGCTCACTTCCCGAGATCTTTAATGGATGAGATTTAATATATACGGTTAATTTGCGGCCCCCATCACATGTATGAAGTTTCGAGTTGATCGGATGGCGCGAACCATGTGATCTTGCATTCTGGACCTTTTTCGGGCCCCATTGGCTTGCTTTCCTCAGATCACAGGCGTGTAAAATCTTCATTATTGGTTTTCTGGAGTCCATCCCGAGCTCTGGTAATTTCGGAGCGTCAAATTCATGCTTTTAATATCATTTTTTTTCAATCCAGCTTTTATTTCATCCTGCGACAAAACACAATTAAATTATGACATTAGGCGTTATGATTTACATAAAATCGTGTAATAACTGGGATCTGATATGCAATATTTGACCCTCATCAACACTAGCTGTTCTTCGAGTGCAAACATTTTCATTTCTTTCGATGCTTCTTATTCCCCTTATATTGTGGAAGTTGCCAAGGTAATTACACTGGGCCATGCTACCCTCCCAACTATAGCTGAGGTTTCGACAAATAGAGAAGCGAAAATTCCCTTATCAGATACTCAAGTGGAAGCGAAGAATGTATTTTCTCCTCAGAGCATAGAGGTAAGCCGGAATATTGTACAAGCTCCACCAGTTGTTACTGTAATTTCTAATGTCCCTGTCCATGTTGAGAAATCCCTCATTGTGCGTCCTTCGCCCATCCAACCGGTAGCTCGGAGTTTGGAATTCTTTTATCTTATTGACATTCTGACTCCAACAACCTTGGATTCAAGTATTGGGGTCCATGAACTATCTCTTAATGTTGCGGTTGCTACTACAGACATACCCATGTCTTCTGAAGCAAGAGCATCTTCCATACCGGCCACTTCTCAAATTGCCCCCAGAGAGGGTATGTTTGTTTTTTATTCTTCCAATTCTTATATATTCAACTTTAGTATTTTTGATTATGTCATTGTTTTCCTTTTCAGCTATATTTGTGCCGACTTCAAGTGGATCTGCAAGTTCTAATTCTGTAACCACAATCTCTGATAGAATTTCTCTGGAGAAAGTATCACCTCTTATGCTTGTATTCTTCAAGAATGCTATCTCTGTCATTGTAAGCGCCTTCAAAGATCCTACACAATGGCCCTTTTTGGACAGTGCCTTAGTTGTTCTTGAACATTCAGGGAGGCTGACTCATATCAACGTTCTTCCTCTGCATGACTCCTCGTCTCAATTCTATAACTCTATAAATAATTTAGAATCAGCACGGAGTGTAGTCATTGCTTCAGATATTTTAGATCGTCAAAGAGAACTAATGTCACTCAAGGAGAAATTTTCCAAACTGATGACTTAATATCTGGTTATCATATCAAGCATCAATCTCTTCATGATAGACTAAAGGCCTCTGACAAGAATAGGGTGATCATCGAAAATCATATTGCTTTTCTGCAGAAGGAGATCGCTTTACTTGAAGTGAAGAAGCAAGAAGATGAATTAAATATCAGCAAGATTAAAGAAGAAATTGAAGTCAATGCTCGTATTGCTGAGATTGAAAGAACTGAGCAGATGAAAAATAAAGAAGTGGCTGCCTCTATGGAGCAAGAACTGGCCGATGTTCCTGATCAGGCCAAAATTATTCTTGAAGCTGAATAAACGCAAACTACAACACAAGTTCGATTGAAAGAAGATTTACAGAGATATATGACATCATTAAGCATGATAGAAGATTTGTAAACATTTTGCTTTTGCATGTAATCTCTTTTGCCTTGTAATATTCGTAAATAAATTCTAATGTTTTGCTTGACACAAATATGTTTTTAGAAATGCTATTATAATAATTAATTTTGAGCACATATTGATATAACATCTCCTCTGTTAATTCACATAATCATGCTTTAATCTATCATATAATATATTGAAAATTTATCATAATTGTTAGTGCAACATATCCCCTATGTGGTATTTATTTTAATGGGCGGGGCTAATCTTAGTATTAAGGTTAGTCTTACACACAGTTTAAGCTCGAGTAGTGGAGCAGCCACAGTTTTTTAAAATCATAAGTAGTTGGAGTCGGGTCTCACATGAATGGCCTCTGTAACTCTTCAGAGTTCACTGGACTTATCACAGCTGGGTAGTTCACAAACCGCAATCCATCAGAGGGGCCCAGTGAAGCTATTGGGGTCGTGAACTCGATGGGATTTATGCACAAGGTTGGCCACAGTAACTCTCTAGAATTCATGGGGCACGCAAGGCTACCTTAAGGTACCAAATTCAAGGTCGTCAGTCCATCAATGAGGAGATATTTTTGTTTTAGAGACCATATCTGTAACGCCCTGAAAATCGGGGGTTGAGCATAAACTCAACTCCCGAGTTCCAGAACATCACTTATGCAACAAAATGAATGATGATTGAATGTTGACTGTATTCGTGCATCGAACATGAGTGAGATTAAGCCAAAACAGCATATCATACTCCAGAGACAGTTAAGTTGCAAGCGGAAGACTGTGATAGATAGATAAAATATATAACTTATGATGAGTCTCCAGAGTGTGATAACATTACCAGGTTAAATAAATACAAGTGCAGTTCTAAAATTTACCAAATGTGAGGAAGTGTAATGCCTTTTATCCCAAGAACCATAACCCCGTCAATACAATACCAGGTCTTCATTGGCCTGTCAGAAAGTTACATGTAGGAGAACTCCTCCTCCACATCATAGAAGTCCGGCTTTGCTTCATAAGCATCGCCATCACCTGAAACTCAACAAATCTGGTGGGTGTTCGGAACACCGTCCCGTAACGTGGGAGTGAGTGATCAACTCAGTGGAACAGTAAAGCATAGGTTAACATGTTATCAATTCAATCAAGCAGTAATGATAAAGCAGTACAAAAAACAATTCTAACTACTCTTATTAAATGCAAGAATGAAATGACATGATGTTGTATGCCCTTGCCAAACCACCCTCAAGCAACATCATCTTACGTTCGCGAATGCTTACTCCCTCAGTGCGCCACATCTACAAAGCACATGCGGTGCGATGATGCTCATGATTACCAAGTTTTTATTAGTCCATTTTAAACAGCAGTATTGGGAAACTAAGGTACCTCCCTTATGTCATTCCCAAACATGATCCATTCTAAGGTCGTCAATCCTAGTTAATCTCATACGATATTCTGGTTTGAGAAGCGTAGTGAAGGCATCGCAAAGGGCTCGTCACCCGTCAGCGCGGATACAAATCTCACCGTATGCGGCTCAATTGCTGGCCGTCAGCTCGAGTACAGGTCTCACCGTACTCGGCTCAATCACTAGCCGTCAGCTCAAGTACAGGTCTCACCGTACTCGGCTCAACTCACACTCTAGTTGCTGTGAAAGACTCGTCACCAATCACAGACCCTTGGAGTGTACTCGATGATACCACGGAGGACTCGTCGCCCGTCAGCACGAGCACAGATCTCACCGTACTCGACTCTCGCCGAAGTATCGACAGCTCGAATACAGTGTCCCATACCACCATATTCGGCTCACGAGTTGATTGCGCAATGGTCACTACGGGGAGGCACATGGCCCCAGCGTAGGCCGACAGCTCGACCACGGTGTCCCATACCACCATGCCCGGCTCATGCGACTTAGCGGATCTAGGTACCATGGTTAAACGGGGATCGCCACTGGTAAGTTTGGTACCCTAGGTTCAAGCAGTAGCGACCAAACAGGGTGAACATGCATAAGGCAGATCGGGTTACTTGATGAGCTCGACTAGCGGATCGCCCGTTGAGCTGCACGACATGAAGTGCATAAACAACTTCGTGTGGCCTAGCCACTGCCGACAGGCAACGCACGACTCGAGTTCGTCGAACACATCCCACGTGGCAAATGAATCTCAGCCACGAGTTCAATCCCGTTACCGATTGCCTGGACTATAATCATAGCCCCAAACACAATCAATTACAAAGATATAAAGCAGTAATAGATCAGGATTCAAATCATACAATCAGTCTGGTATTATCCGTTTAGGGCTGCCAGGGCTGTTGCACGCACTCGTTGCTCCGCTCCCCCATCACCCATGACGGATCATACAACATAAATATAAATTTAAACATATGCATTACATAGTTAAAATCATAAAACAGTTGAGCATGTTATGAATCACAACACAAGCATGAGTTTGTACATGTTCAAATCCTAATCACACAACTATCAAAGGAGATCATACACATAGTGAAAAGAGTTGAGAGTCATATCTCAACACCCTTATATATTACAATTTGCTAACTACTACACATTCAGACATTTCAAGAAACACTTAAACAACCATACATCAACATACATGACATATGTCGATCACATAGGCATTAGGCCAAATCCTTTCACTAGGGAGTTGCCCCAATCATAACACGCGTACACCCACGACGGATAGTCATGGCAAGCAGGAATCCAAGTTCCATATCCATTCCGTCATTTCCACAAACACTTGGGCCACACATTTTAGCATATATAGTGTATAATGGCAGTGGCGTGATTTAGGGCAAATCCTTTCGTCAAAGGGGTATCGCCAATATAACAATCATGAATCCATGACAATTAGTCATGGCGAGCATGAATGAGAATTCCATACTCATTCAGCCATTTCTACAAACACTTAGAATACACTATTACAACATACATGGTGTATGTTAGTAAAACATGTATTAGGGTTATCCTTTAGCCAAGCTAGTATTTTATCCATGTATATATATATTACTACAGCAAATAATCATGATAATACATCTCCAAAATTTATACGATACAGTATTTCTAGAATACACAATTTCAACATACGTAGCATTTACAAGTGAACATGTATTACGGCGATTCCTTTCGCCAAACTAGTATTTTATCCATATATAGTATAATCATACATTAAATAAACATGTCAAACACTTCTCCAAAAAAAATACGTATACGGTATTTCTACGTATACCTAGAGTATGTGAAATTCCATATTCTACAACGTTAATCGAAACAAGAAACGGAAAGCACTTTGTACATGTGCAATTGCATGCAGATCATGAATCTATCATTATCTGACATTGAAAGCGTTGAAAACCTAACCTATGCACCTAAAGTCCGCACTTTTGTCGTAGAATCGTAACGGAGTTGATAGGTTCGCTAAGCTTCCGTATACGGGAGTTTGGCAACCTAGAGAACGAAATAGGTTAGCTATCTCATAACCTACAACCACCCAAGCCCCAAATCAGATTAGGGTTAGGGTTTTCTTACCTAGAAACGGGGCTGGAATCGCCGGGAAAGCGATGAGAAAGGGATGGTGCAGCCCGTGTGGTGGCAGGGAACGACGGCAGGGAGATTCTCCCACTTCTCCCTCACTTTCTCTCTCTTTTCCCTCTCTCAAATCCAAATTCGTATGGCTGCCATGAGAGAGGGGTTTAAGGTCCTTATATAGTCTCAAAACTCACCGAAATAGACTCCTGTTCAAAGGTTACTGCTAATATAGGTATTTCGTCACTTTTCCAGCTCAAAAGAGAGGGTTCTGGTGGCCTCCTTGAGCCAAACGTCAGACTTAAGCTCACCACACATGGATCTATGAGGGATTACGTTTTCGACTCGATCGGATTCCCAGATCGCACGTGGTGGGCCACTTTCAGTTCAACGGTCAGTGGGCCACGATCCGAAATTCCAAGTACATGTAAATGTTCCTGAAATTTTTCTTAATCCGAGGGTGTAATTTGGTCTGATTCTGACGGTCTGGTTGCTTAATACTGATGCGCAAGTGAAAGGTGCCAGATCACTATTCCAGATATTTATTTTGGAATGGGAATAGTGTTTTTCACACTCCCTCGCTCCGGATCGAAACGAATGGCCGTGGGACACGGCTGGATCTGATTTTTGAGATGATTGTCAAGCCCAGTAAGGCGGTCCTAGTTCCTTAGCTTCGTGTTAATCGGACTCCCGATGTGCGGTCTAGACTTAATACGAAGTTTCGTTTCATTCCCGAGAGCAGACGGGAAATGAGTTTGGTTCTAAACTTTAGGGAAACCTAGAGTCACTGATTTTGCAAGTTTTGGGTCTTGCAGATCGTATTTAAAGCGATCCCAACGGATTTCATGGCTAATCGAGGTTTGCACTTAGTTAACTTTGTTAAATTTCTAAAGGATTTAATCCTAATTGTTTTCTGGTTGAGATGGTACTTAGGCCTTTGCAGTTTGTAGATAAAGTGATCCAAGTTTTACTACTTAGCTTAGCTAGTTAAGATAGTGTCTAGGGCGAAAGTGCTTTGAAAATTGAAAGCACAAGGTAGAGAAGGGTGGGATTTGTGAAGGAAATGGGTTCAGAAGCGATTTTAGACTGTGGGGTTCAGTTCTGACGAAATAATAAGGTGTTAGGAGCAACCCATCGCCTAAGGACATCTAATCCCAGGTTGGCAAAAATCCGGGATGTTACAATATCCTCATGAGTTACTACTGAAATCAAGCTAGGAATCTACGGGGTCTTACTCATGGTTGGCCTATCTATGGACAATGGCCAAAGAGCGCACACTGTAGCCCGCTTTTTCTTCGTCTGCAAGGTCGGACCCATTCATGGGAGGGCATTTTCTCTCACCATCCCCCGTGACGCTGTCGGAATCTATACAGATGGCATTGGTCTCATGCGTGATTAGCCCCTTCTACCCTTGGCCATTTATGACTTTTGGTAGTGATTGGCTTCATCCGCTGCTCGCATGGGTCTAAGCATGTGATGGCCACTGGCTTCTCACTACTGCCCGCGTGATTTTAAATACTTTATCAAGAGTAGTAGGTGCATGGTTGGCCTTTTAGGCTTGTTCCATTGCTATCATAAATGATAGACCACCATCGTTGTTATGAAATTTGTGTATGTAGTTTTGATGAATCAATAAATAATATATATTGCCATGTCGATGACAGCATTTGTGATGGTGTCTTGAGCATCAATTTTGGCGCTATAATATCATTTTGAGGATTAACGATGGTGATAATCTCCATTTGGCGATAATCATAATCGATGTTTGACAATGATCGGCTATAAGACTGATATGCTTGACAATACTTGAGAATTTGCATGCCTTTTATTCATTCGTATATGGAAGAATACATGGCATTGCCTTTTGAGGCTGTTTCATCGTCTTGCTTATTCTTGCCCTCTTTTGATTTAGAATGATTATACTGATAATCTTCTGGATCAAAACTGCATCCGTCTTCAAGGATGATACTTTTTGATGAATTGAGCATTGACTAGTATGCTAATACCTCGTCCATCTTGATCCACAACTCTATATGTCCCATTGGAGTGTACCTCGGTTATTATGTACGACCCATTCCATTTGGGGTCGAACTTTCCCCCTGTTCTGCGGGTGACTACTATCTGTCTCTTTAACATCAACACCATGTCTCCTCTCTTGAAAGAGAGATGTTTCACTTTCTTGTCGAAGGCGGTGAAAATTCTTGCTTGATATAATTGTAATCGTTGTTGAGCTGCCAATCATTTTTCATCTAGTATATCCAATTCTGCTAGCCTTATTTTTATATTTTCATCATCTATAATTGACTAATGCACTGCTATTCTAAGTGACATGACTTGTATTTCGATCAGGATGACAATTTCTACACCATAAACTAATGAATACGACGTAGCTTTCCTCGTCGTTTGGTGAATAGTCCTATAAGCCCACAATGCCTCTTGCAACTTTTTGTCCCACCCACACTCATTTCCAGTCACTGTCTTCTTCAGTATTTTCATAATCATCTTGTTGAATGCCTCTACTAATCCATTGGCCAGTGGATAGTGAGGTGTTGAGAACGAGTGGTGAATACTGAATTTTTGACACAGCTTTTTCATGCACCTATTCTTGAAAGGAGTACCATTATCGGTGGCGATTCTCTTGGGATGCCATGGCGATATATTATTGCATGTCGGATGAAATTGACGACATCTCTTTCTTTGACGTTTTGTAATACAATCGCTTCCGTCCATTTGGAGAAATAATCTGTTGCTGCCAATATATATGCTTTCCTTTAGATGAGGGAGGATTTATGAGACCAATAACATCGAGCCCCAAGCAGCAAAAGGCCAAGAAGCGACTGTCTGATGAAGATCTTCAGGGGGTATATGTATGACATCTCTATGGATCTGATATTCGTGACATCGTTTCGCATACTCTATAGCATCCTTGAACATTGTGGGCCAATAATATCCCATTCGATGCACCTGATGGAATGGATTTTGATCGACTTGATGTGCTCCGCATTCCCCGTAATGAGCCTCTCGCAGCATTTGATTTGCTTCTTGCCTATCTAGACATTGCAACAACATTTCATTATAAGACCGTCTGTATAATACTTCGCTACATATAATGAATCTTTTCGATCTTTGCTTGATTTGTTGTCTTTGTACTGAATTTCTGGCAGAATATCATATTTGAGGTAATCTACAAAAGGTTAGAGCCCATCGTCTATTGTCACCTCCAAACACGATATAGGAAGCGCTTCAGTAACTTCATTGATAATTTCTGATGATGGTAAGAACCTTATTTCTTCTATCGTTACTTGAAGAGGACTCCGATCTGGACATGATAAAGCTGCTGCCAAGCTAGCTAAAGCATCTCCCTTGCATTCTCACATCTTGGTACATACTTGATTTCAACGTGATGGAATTGATCTAACAATTGTTGTGCTCTTCGATAGTACGGTAAGAGCTCTTGCTTTCTTATTTCGAATTCGGTCGTTAGTTGATTTATAACCAACTTAGAATCCCCAAAGATCTGTAGTATTTTTATTTCCATTCCTTGAGCTATCTCCATCCTAATGATGAGAGTCTTATATTTGGCTTCGTTATTTGTGCATGCAATACCTAATGTAAAAGAATAAGGCAACAGGTTGCCCTAAGGAGTAATGAATATTACTCTGGCGCCTGCCCCTGACATTCGAGAAGCGCCATCGAAATACATTTGTCATGGGTTTTGCGATTCAATCATCATAACTTGTTCATTGGGAAAGTCATCGTTGATAGTTTCATTGTCCGCTATGGGATGAGCTACCAAGAAATATGCCACTGCTTGCCCCTTAATTTCTTTCGTTGGCTCGTAAGTGATCATATATTTTGAAAGCAACAACATCCATTTGGCCAATCTTCCTGATAACAATGGCCTTATCATTAAGAACTTTATGAGATCCGCTCACGAGATTAAAATTAAATCGTGGGAAAGGCAATAATGTCTCAGTTTCTGTACCGTAAATATTAATGCCAAGCATACTTTCTCAATTGGAGAATAATTGCATTCTACGCCTATTAGAGTTTGACTCAGATAATAAAGCGCTATTTCTTTCCCGTGTTCGTTCACTTGTGCCAATAGGGCCCCCAACAAATTTTCAGCTGGAGATATATATATATATAATATATATATATATATATATATATATATATATATATATATATATATATATATATAATATAAAATGAGTGGTTTGCCCTTCATAGGAGCTGCCAATACTGGAGGCTGTTTCAACAATTATTTTATTGAATCGAACACATTCTGACAGGACTTGTCCCAAACAAATTCTGTTCCTTTCTCCATCAGACGAGAAAATGGCTGACATCTTCCTGCTAAGTTTGAGATAAAACGGTGTATATATGCCAACTTTCCTTGTAAACTTTTTAATTCTTTTAACGTTTTCGAAGCCGGCATATCTTGGATAGCCTTAACTTTTCCCGTATCAATTTTGATTCCCTTGTGCCTAATGACGAAGCGAGGAATTTTCCTGACGATACTCTAAAGGCACATTTAGCCAGATTCATCTTTAGCAGTTTCTTTCTAAGTCGACGGAAGACTGAAGTCAGATGCCCACGATGTTCTTCATGGTCATTTGATCTAGCTACCAAATCATCTACATAACATTCAACATGTTTATGCATCATATCCTGAAAGATATTCTGCATTGCTCTTTGATACGTTGCACCAACATTTTCGAGACTGAATGGCATGATTTTATAGCAATAAATTCCCAATGAAGTTCTGAATGTCGTAGATTCTTCGTCTTTAGGAGCCATTCTTATTTGGTTATAGCCAGCGTATCCGTCTATGAAGGACATGACAACATATTTCATCGTACTATCGATTAACAACTTGGTTATTGGCAATGAGAAATCATTTTTCGGGAAGGCTTCATTTAGATCCCTGAAATCAACACGTACCCTAATCTGTTCACTTTTTTCCTTCACCGGGACAAGATTTGATATCCATTTAGGATATTTAACCTCTTTGATGAATCTGAATTTTATCAGTTTAATTATTTCTTCTTCTATCATAGGAATTAGGTTTGGATGGAATCACCTTTGCGATTACTTAATCGACCTCTTGTCTTTGGAGATGTTTAACCGATGCATTGCTACCGATGGTTCCAATCTGACATTTCTGCATATGTCCAAGCGAATACATCCTTATTCTCTTTCAAGAGCTTGATATATTGATCAGCTTCTTGTTCGAAGAGGCTGACACTTATGAATGTATTCCATGACTCTTCTTCCGTTTCCAGATTTATTTCTCGCAAACTGTCAATTGTCGGTTGCTCCCCGTCTTCTATTTGCTTCGGAACTGTTTCAAGATGTTTGATTATTTTGGAATCTGTTTCTTTTGCTGAGTCGACTGTAATCATATTCACCGAAGACTCTGTCCCCAATCCTCAAAATTTCTCTCACTTTTTCTCATTGACCCCGATTAGAATTTGAATTCCTTTCCCATAATTTAGGCCGGTTGGTTCTTCAGAATCAAAACCCATATTTTTTATGATTTTCCTGCTAGCTGGACTGTACCTCTTGAGACTTCAAATGCCAATTTTCCATAACCTGTGTTGTTATCAGCCTTTCTTTTGTTTTCGCTTCTAAAGGGGCATAAAATTTGTTTGGTTCGGGGTATTTCACGCTAGATTCGACATGAAATATTTTCAGAATAGCCGAAACGGTTTGTTCCTTTCAACATATGGCAATGATACTGTATAGTTTGATTGTAAGATTTCCAGCTGTTTGGGTGATAATATGGTCAACAGAGGCTGTCCCGGTTGTCTCAAGTGCTTTAGTACGAAGTAAAAGTTCTTTTTCACAATCGCTGTCCTAGAGGATTCTGTCTTTGTAGTTTCTTTTCCTATCACCTTCATATGATCATTTCTTGGGGCTTCATTTTCATCATTCTCATTTTCTTCCTTTCTGGTGAATCCATCATAGTAACTAGCATCGATGAAAAAGGCTTCGGCTTTTGTATACAGCCTTGCATCGGCTATTACTTTATGTTGTATCCCGTCCTTGCAATATTTGAAACACTGGTGAAGGGTGGATGGTATAATGCCATACTAATGCATCCATGGTCTTCCCAAGAGGAGGTTATATGTCGTTACTGCATTGATAATGTAGCAAACAACATTCGTAGTTAACTCTCCTATTTCCAGTGTTACTGTAATTTTACCAAGCACATGCTGCCCATCTTAGTTAAAGCCCTATATCATCATTCCACTAGGACATAAATTCGAGCGATGGTATCCCAATTCATTCAGCATTGTTAACGGCAGCAGATTCACTGCGGACCCATTATTCAACATTATTCACTTGACCTGTTTATCGCAAATATGACCTACGATCATCAATGGCCTATTATGCTCCTTATCATAGGTTAAATTATCATCAGAGAAGGAAACTATTGGCATGAAATCCTCTTGCTCCTTACACTCCATGTTTTCCATTTCCATAAGTAATGCTTCTCTAACAGCACTGTTGGACAGGGCCTGAATCAAGCTTTGCCTGGAATCTTTCGACAATCTTAACGCATCATAAACGCTTAATCGAGCCGGTATACCTTTCAAGTGGCTTATCACATCGTAGGTCACTTTCCCTATTTTACTCTTTTCTTCTTCCCCGTCACTGCCAAAATAATTCTTAGTTACTTCTCCTTTTGTTGTTTTAACTTTCTCTCTTGGTGGACTTGTCACCCTTTTTCCTGATCGTAACGTGATCACTGCGGCTTTACCTATTATCTTATTATGTTCTTTCCCTGCTCTTCCATGAGTGTCTTCTCGAGCAGTTAATACATTCACCGTTGCTTTCGTGCCTCTTTCTTTCTCTTTTTCGATTATTATTTCGCATCTATTTATCATTCTTTGTATTATGCACTTTAGCGTGAAGCAATTTTCTGTTGAGTGTCCTATCAGATGATGATAGCGACAGAAGTCTCTTTTCCTTGTGTTTGCTACTTCTTCAAGGCATTTGGATGGAGGTAATTCTATCGTATCGGCCTTTAACAATTGATTCATCATAGGGACTACATCATCTTTTTTGAATGCAAACCCCTTATGAGAGTTAAGCGACCTGGGCCTTTTATCACTAAATCTGCCTCTGGGATGACTTGATTCTTCTTTCCTCTTGTTTCTCTTGCATCATGACTTTTCTTCTCATGATTGACTACATTTGTAATCAACGTATTGGGGGTCCTTACTCTTACTCCGGTGGTAGACTCTCAGGAATTTCAACACCTGGTTGAGGGTTCGAGTACCCACAGGTGGTGAAATTCGACTACGACGTGAGTGTGTGGGGTGTGTGTGTGCATGTGTAAAAAAAATCAACCTATTGGGTCCCCTTCTAGCCGTTTCATAGTGAAATGCCGGTATTTTTCTGGTCATCAGTTCCAAAGCATGAGTTTTTGTGGCAAAATCACAAAAAGTTTTGATATCGGCACTGGTAAGACCGAATGCGATTCCTTTTTCCATAGAGTTCAAGCACATTTTCACATGTTCTTTTTCCTCCAGCAATTGTCTGTAAGAGGCTCCTAATGTCTTCCACCTATCTATGAATTTCTCTACGGGCTCCCCTTCTCTCTGTCGTACTGAGGCTAATTCCGTGATACAAACGTCCACTCTGACGAAAAGAAGTTTGACATGATGGCATCTTACATCTGCTCCCAAGTCTGCATCGATCCTGGCGTTAAACTAGAGCACCATCGAAACTCCTTGCCTATTAGAGAAGAACCAAACAACCAAAGGCAGTATTGTTGCACTGTAGAGAAATTTCCCATGCTAGTGAAGAAATGCCTCAGGTGCTCCTCCAGCGATCCATATCTGTTAAATTTTTGATAGTCAGGATTTTCGAAATTGGCTAGAAAAGGAATATTTCCACCTCTCTCGGATACAATGTTTGATATCTGAATCTTCTGATGTTCTTGCGTTCTCTTTCTGTTTTAACGGCTTCTTCAATGACCTGACATATTTCCTCTTGAGTTATCGCCCTTGTTGCAGGAGAGGACCCAAGTGATCCTACTCTTGGCGGTTGGGAGCCTTCGGGTTGCGGTTCTCACCCGTTCATGGTGCCCATCATTGGAGGAGCCGTCATCTGAGCTACATTGTGCGGGAGAGTTGCTAAGGCCTCCAAGAGGTTTCTGCATTCCTCCATTAGCGTTCTCTGTGCTTGTGCCATTTCAGCCATATGATCCTTGTAGTCGGCGGTGGGCCTTGACTTATTTCAACCATACATACGGTGGCCTCTCCATTCCTTGACGAAGCTGTTGTCGGGGTAGAATGAGAATATATCGATGCAATGGGGCTTACCAAAAGTGGATTTTCATTCGATTTTCCTGTACTTCCACAACAGTTGGTTGATTGAGGTGACGCTGGGGTTGGCGAGCTTGTCAGCAGTGACTTACCTTTTTATCCCTTTGTCCATCGAGTTCCTCTAGCAGGCAAAGCTAGAAAATCATGCGATGTCAGCAGAGGAATGGTTTTCCCAAGGTATATTGACGGAGGAGCGAGGTTGGGGTTCTTTTTGGCTGTAACAGCTATTCGAAATTCCTTAAGTCTAACTAGTGTAAACTCTTCTTTGTAATGCAAGGTCTTTTTGTCAGCGTATTTTATAACAAATCTTGCCAACTTAAAATAGAAGACTATCTTGTCCGGGATGATTGCCATTAATTGATTGTAGTTTTTCCTGGGTTGTCTTGAATTATTAAAATAACATAGATTATGTGAGGCCCGTATCCTAGACTGTACCATTCCGTAGGCTTCTGCGGTCCTCCCGGTCGAATTCTGGTGACCCTCGACCTGTATTCGACGTTTGCATGCGATCCTAAGCCAAGTCTTGCATACCGAAGTCGGCTTAACCTGAGACTTGTACCTTAGCGACCGCGTCGTCGTTGCGGTTCCAACACCGCGACTCACGCATCGATCCGATACTCGGGCCAGGAGACGTGAGCCTGCGTATTTTTTGATGAAACGTTGCGCGTTGCGGATTCCGAGAGAATCTCTATGACATGTCACATCAATCCATCAATCAATGTCAAGTATACAACCTTACCAAGCCCATCCCTCTTCCATTCCCCAAGTCAAGTCTCTCTTACACAACTCATACCCATTCCATTCATTTCTTATCTCAAGTCAACAAGCACCATGCCATCTCATCCCATCACTCCACCTCACCACTCCTCTCTCCCTCATTTCTTCATTTTCAAGCAAACCCCATGAGACTCCAATGTCCAAAAAAGCTCCATGAGAGAAGCTTTGTGTGGCCCACCTCCCTACCACTCAATCCAACCCTTCAAAGCCGATCTCAACCGTTAAAATCCACCCCTTGGAGCTCTAGATTGCATCGGTGGAAGGAGTTCGAGAAGATCAAAGGTGGGTGCTTTTATTTGTTGATTTTGTAATTTGAGGGTCCACATATGGTGGGACCCATCTTGATGTACGATTTGTATCAAGAGGGACCCATAGTGGCGGGGTCCCTCCTGCTACTCCGGTTTCCATATCTCTCTCTCTCTCTCTCTTCCCTGATTGTATGGCCCACCTTAATGTATATTTCATCCACGCCGTCCATGCATGGCGTGCCCCGATCTAGATGGACTAGATGGCCAGAACCTGTTGGACTGGTTGCTGTCCAGACCGTCCAGTAAGCCTGGACGAACGGACAACACAAATATCAACTTGATCCAGGCTCGGGTGGGCCACCACGTGGCACCACACCATGATGTATGTATTTTTATCCTTGGCATCCACCATCTCCAGGTGGTGCTGGACGTGGACCCTAGCACATCACATGTTTAATCCAGACCGTCTAGATGTTTGGACGTGGTCTTAGACCACCGTTATATATACATATATTATATTCCACCGTCCACCAGTAGCCTAGCTGCTATGTTGACGTCAGCAAGGCCCTGGGGCCTGATCATGAAGTATGTGTTTTACCCCAACCATCCCTTGGAAAGCCATCCAGACTGTCTATCATCTGGACGGTGGATGTGGGGTCACCACTGCGATGTACGTTTCATCCATGCTATCCGGTGATGAGGTGGTGTCCACCGTGATGTATTTGCTTCATCCACACCGTCCAGACAGTCAGGATGGTGTAGGATTGTTTGGACGGTGCTAACATGTCCCACCGTGATGTTTGTGCCTTCCATCCACATCGTCCAGTGCTCAGACGGTGGGACCCACCAGATGAATGTATTTTATTCACACCGTCTGGAGTCTCTGGACGGTGGAAATCTCCATTATGCATGCTTTGGATCTACATCGTTCATGTGTGGGTATCCACCATGACATATGTGTTTTACCCTAGCCGTCCACTATTTAGACGGTGGGTGTCTAACATGATGTATATGTTGTTTCACACTGTCCATTTGTATGTGCGTCCCACCATGATGTGTGGATTTGATCCACACCGTCCATCAGTGTGGACTCCACTGTAATGTACTTATTATCTACACCGTCTAGATGGCTGGACGGTGGGACCCACCATTGATATATTTATTCTATATCCACACTATCTATCAGGTGGAACACACTACAAAAATTAGTGGAGATTGAACGTCCACCATTGAAACCCCTTTTGGGTCACAGAAGTTTTGGATTTATATGGAAATTATTTTCCCTCTTAATCCAGATCTTTATGACCATATGAACAGATTGGATGGAAAAATAATGTTATGGTGGGCCCTACCTTAACGGCACATGTGGCCCACCTTGTATGTATGTATTGTATATTTACGCCACTTATTGATGCGGTCCATTTGATGTATATGAGGCCCATTGGTGCGGTCCATTAGTACGGCCCATTGATGCGGCCCACGTATTATATTTAAGGCCCATGGGTCGTGGCCCATTGAAATGTGTTAATGGCCCATGTGCAGGGTCCACCTGTAATGATTTATGGCCTTTGTCGAGGCCCAATATGATGTTTTTATGGCCCACCTTGATATATTTGTGGCCCATCCCTAAGGCCCACCTTGATATATTAGTGCGGCCCATTTGATGCAACCCACTTAACCGTATATGAGGCCCATTGGTGTGGCCCATCCATGAGGCCTATCATGATGTATCTTAAGCCCATGAGCGAGGCCCACCTGTTTTGTATTTAAGGCCCATGTGATGGGACCCACCTGCTTGAATCTGAGGCCTATGGGAAAGGCCCATTGTGATGTATTCATGGCCTATGGGGAAGGCCCATTATTATATGAATTAGGCTCATGACGAGTGGCCCTTTTAATGTATTCAAGGCCCAGTTACATAGCCCATTTGATGCATATGAGGCCCATTTGCTTCGTATGTGGGGCCCACCTGTTATGTATATAAAGCCCATTGGAGCGGCCCATGTAATGTGACTGACTTGATGTATGCGGCCCATAAGATGCGGCCCATTGTGATGTATATATGCCCAGGTATGTGGCCCGTTGTAATTTATTTGTGGCCCATTTGATGAGGCCCGATGTGGTGTATATGTGGCCCTTAAGTGAGGCCTATTGCGATGTATATTAGGCCTTTGTGTGAGGCCATGGGCCCACTATGATGTTTGGCTCTATATAGGCCACTGCTTAGGAACAGTGTTGGTTAAATGTCCACATTGACGGGCGATGATGGTTAGATGTCCACATTGTGACCTTCCCTTAGGCCTTGTTCAGCCGATTGTCGAGGTCGAGTATCGAGACCGATTTCGATTGTTGAGGCCGATTGTATAGGCCGATTCCGATCGTCGAGGCCAAGTATCGAAGCCGATTCTGATTTGTAGAGGCCGATTGTATAGGTCGATTCCGATTGTCGAGGCTGAGTATCGCGGCTGATTTCAATTTGTTGAGGCCGATTGTATAGGCCGATTCCGATTGTCGAGGCCGAGTATTGAGGCCGATTCCGATTGTTGAGGCCGATTGTATAGACCGATTCCGATCGTCAAGGCCAATTCTGATTTGTCGAGGCCGATTGTATAGGCCGATTCTGATTTGTTGAGGCCGATTGTATAGGCCGATTCTGATTATCGAGGCCGAGTATTGAGGCCGATTGTATAGGCTGATTCCAATTTGTCGAGGCCAATTGTATAAGCTGATTCTGATTGTCGAGGTCGATTGTATAGACCGATTTTGATTGTCGAGGCCGAGTATTGAGGCCGATTGTATAGGCCGATTTTGATTCATTGAGGCTGATTATATAGGCCGATTCCGATTTGTCGAGGTCGATTGTATAGGCCGATTCCAATTGTCGAGGCTGATTTCTATTTGTCGCGGCCAATTCTGATTGTCGAGGCCGAGTTTCGAGGTCGATTGTCGAGGTCGATTTCGATTGTCGACGCCGATTGTCGAGACCTATATGATGTATATACGACCCGTAGTTGAGGCCCATTAAGATGTGTATTTGGCCTGTGTGATGTATATGCAGCTCGTGTTTAAGGCCTAATGTGAGGAATATGAGGTCTATGTGATGGGGCCCATTGTGATGTATTCATGGCCTATGGGCAAGGCCCATTGTGATGTATTCGTGGCCTATGGGCAAGGCCCATTGTGATATGTATTAGGCCCATGTGAGGGGCCTATTATGATGTGTATTAAGTTCTTGAGTGAGGCCCATGGTGTTGTATATTAGGCCCTTGTGTGAGACCATGGGACCACTATATGTTAGGCTCTATGTGGGCCACTCATTGGGGCCAATGTTGGTTAAATGTCCACATTATCGAGGTTGATTGTCGATGCCGATTATCGGTGCCGGTTATTGATACCGATTATGAGTATGTGATATGTCATTGGACATGTTGTTATGAGACTCCCTGATAGGCGAAGATTGTCTCACATGAGCGCACAGTATACATAGGATTGATGCATGACTGGATTGTATGACTCATGCATCTTGCATTGTGTGTTGTGATTACTGTATGCCCTAGCAACATCAGGGCCATAGTCTCCACAGGCATATCGTGGATAGCCAGATAGGATACCAGAAATCTATTACTAGCATCAGGCTGCCATAAATGTCCCTGGGTGAAAATCCCTAAACCCTCTTGGTACCAGAGGACGCCCCAACGTCGAGACCGAGTGGATATATATAAGCGTTTGGGGGCTGTATACCAGTAGGCCGCGTCTCCCACTGTGTCGTGGCCGGTTGAGAGGGGGTGTAGCCTTACCCGCCTGAGGTAGTAGGCATAGCTAGGCTGAGTCTGACCAGCTTGAGGAATGGGTCCGCTATTGACGGGCCCGATATTGGCAGGCGGATAGTGCGGTCTCTTCCACTTACCCAGTTGTGCGCTGGGTGAGGCGGCAAGCTGGTGTAGAGTGTACTAGACCCTGGTGATGATCCTAGAGATGAACAATACTAATATGTGGACTTATTGGGCAGGAGTTGCATACTCATTCATTCATTCATTCACTATCCACTAGGGTTGGTGGTGCGCAACTATTTGTTACATGTACCTTTGTAATGGCTAGGATTTCGGTTGGGGCGCGCGACTAACCTGAGATCAGGAGTTTACCACAATGAGTCTGACTATCCAAATTTAGGTATGGGACTGGTTTGGATAAATGTCCCTTGTGGTGGACCCCATAGCCTACGATACTACGTACTATCATCCCGACTTCACACTCAAGCATGGTCATTCCATTCGCACCACATATTTCATTACATCCGCGGCATATGGTATTTTGGGTTACTGTGTTTCTATATTTATATGGTCTATATACACTGATCTGTATTGCGTACTCTGATATTGTTTGACTCATGGACTTGTCAGTATTTCCACTTACTCTGATATCGTATGATTCATAATCTTACCAGTATTTCCGATATTGTATGATTATGACATTATATTGATACTTGGCATTTACCTTGTGCACACACTTACACCACCCTCTAAGCTTTTTATAAGCTAATGCATGATAAATGCGTACAGGTGATGTTAGGTTGCATCAGCGTGGAGCCTGGAGCATGTAGCTGACTTCTGGAGTTTTGATTTTGACATATGTATTTCCCTTTCAGCATTATATTCAAATGTTTATATTAGTCGATATGTGATGATGATGTTGCCTTTGTGATTTGGGTAAATTTGTGGTTATACTTCTTACAAGATAAATGTACGTTGGAAAGAAAATCCTTCTTGTAGGATCCCAGGATCGGAACATGATATATGGGTGCTGGGAGCCGATAATGGGGCACTACAGAGGTTGTCAGCACCGGATTCGGCAATCGGAATTCCTGTGAATCCGATTTCCGAGTCTGGGGTGTGACAGAAGATGGTATCAGAGCATAACTTGGGAATACCTGAGGATAATATCACATATCTACTGATAGGTACCCTGCACTCTATGATTGTTGAGAACTTAGAATGATTAGGTCCTCGAGTTCGAATAACTTAGATATTTTCATATTAGCTCCCTACCGTTGAGATTGCGAGGCTGCATAGTATTAGAGTTTCGATCGTCTCTGATACGGGATCCGAAGATTAGTAGGGTTACCATAGTGTTGATGATGCGTCTTGGGAGGGCGAGGTTGTGATTAGAGAGCGTTATCTTCATCCTTTTGTAGATTGATTGTCCCTTGACATATATACTTGATGATGTTTCCTCTTCCCCTATCTATTCTGTAAATTTCGAGGATGAAATTTTTATTAGGTGGGGAGAGCTGTGAGGCCCGTATCCTAGACCGTACCATTCCGTAGGCTTCCGCGGTCCTCCTGGTCAAATTTCGGAGACCCTCGACCTGTATCCATTGTGCGGACTATTGGGTTGTGCGCCCACATGGTTGTGCGGACTACTCATTGTGCGCCGCACAATGGGTACCTCCAATACCTAAATTCTTCTAAAGTATAGATGTCTATCTACTTACTCTGGTATTACTCGAATGCCTCAACTATAGGGAGAAATCGAGTAGTTATAGACTTTTGCACGTGCCAACCCTTCACTGAATTTTATGTGTGCCGACCCTTTGTGCGGTCATACCCGTTTTGCACCGCACGATGGTACTCCCTCAATAATTTCTGTTGTGCACCGCATAACTACAATTTTCAATCAGTTTCTGTTGTGCACCATACAACTACAATCTTCAACCAACTTCTGTTGTGCGCCGCACAACTCAATGATGTAATTTTTTATATTTCTTCTCAGGGATATTCTTTCTCCCTCTAATCAATTTTTATGCCTCAACAAACGACTTTGTCAACATGCCTACAACATTCTCGTTCATATGAATCTTATGAAACAAAATTTCTCTTTAAGTAATGAGTTCCTGTATCTTATAAGAACTAACGCAGATGTACTTGGTTCTCGTGTGATACACCTCATTCATCACCAAATGGATAGCACTATGACGATTGTAATGCAACTAAATCGCCTCTTGTTTCAATCCGAGTTCTCCTATCAGACCTTTCAAGTACAATGCCTCTCTTAATGCCTCCATCACAACCATATATTTTGCCTCGATTATAGACAACGCTATCATCGACTGGGCATAGATCTCCAACATATTGGTTCGCCCGCTAATGTGAAAACATATCCTGCAGTGGACCTCCTGTTGTCGAGATCACCTGCATAATCTGAATCCACGTAGCCTACAACTCCACTTAAAGCTCCATGTCCCTCGAACTGAATGATCCCAATGTTGATTATTCACTTGTGATACCTGAGAATCCACTTAATAACATTCCAATTCTCTTTCCCTAAATTCACCATATATCTACTAACCATGTTGGCTGCTCGTAAGATATCTGGCATCGTGCAAATCATTGCATACTTGAGACTCTCCACTGCACTTGCATATGATACCCATGACATTTTTGAAATCTCATCTCATGTACTTAGATGAGACCTAGTTGACAACTTAAAATGATCACCTGCTAGAGGCTTGCTAACTGGCTTAACACCTTGTACACAACCCTTTTGATAAAGCCACAACTCCCCGGATTGTTTGTCTCTATGTATCTCCATTCCTAGGATCTTCATCGCAACACCCAAATCCTTCATGTCAAACTTCTTGCTTAACAGAGACTTAAGTAAGAGTATCTCCTTGTCATTTGCATTAATCAGAATATCATCAACATAAAGCATTAGAAGAATATAAGACTTGTCCTTAAGCATTCTGTAATATAGGTAGCAATTATACTTACACATAATATACCCCATCTCCATTATGTAGGAATTGATCTATTTATACCACTGCCTCAGAAACTACTTCAGCCCATATAAAGACTTTTCATCATATATGCATGGCCTTCTGTCACGCCCCAAACTCGGAAATTGGGCTCACAAAATTCTCGATTGCCGAATCCGGTGCCGACAGCCTTCGTTGTACCCCATTCTCGGTTCCAAATGCCCACATGCCAGATTCCGATCCTAAGATCCTACAAGGAAGATTTTCCAATGTACATTTATCTCGTAACAATCATAACCATAAGTTTACCCAAATCACAAAGGCAACATCATCATCACATATCCACCAATATAAACAGTTGAATACAGTGCTGAAAGGGAAATACATATATCGATAATCAAAGCTCTAGAAGACAGCTGCACACTCTAAGCTCAACACTGCTGCGACATAACGCCACCTGCACGCATCTATCGTTCATAAGCTTATAGAAAGCTTAGAGGGTGATGTAAGTGTGTGCGCAAGGTAAGTGCCAAGTATGCAATATCAGAGCAATGCGGAAGCATGCTGGTAAGTCCATAAATACCATCAACCTTATCTAGGCTATGCGATGCAAAAACATAATAAGCCAATATCATATACTGAATAAGCAATGTAGATCAACTATGCAATGCGAAGACATACTAAGCCAAATATCATATACTGAGGATACAATGCAATATGCAAATCCTGACGAGTCCACAAATACCGTCAACCTCATTTGGGCCATATAAATGTATAAGCATAGCAACCCAAAATGCCATATGTCATGGATGTAATGCAATATGCGGTGCAAATATAACGACCAAGCTGGAGTGTGAAGTCGGGATGATAATACGTAGTATCGTAGGCTATGGGGTCCATCACAAGGGACTTTTATCCAAACTAGTCTCATACCTAAATTTGTATATCCAGACTCAATGTGATAAACACTTGATCTTAGGTTGGTCGCGCACCCCCAATCAAAATCCAGGCCATTGCGAAGGTACACATAATAATTAGTTGCGCACCACCAGCCCGACTGGATAGTGAAGAATGAATGAATGAGTAAAATGATGAGTATACAACTCCTGCTCAATAAGTCCATATATCAGTACCGTACATCCCTAGGATCATCACCGGGGTCTATTAAACTCTATGCCAGCTTGTCGCCCCTATCTGAGCTCACAACTAGGTAAGTGGAAGAGACCTCACTATCCGTCTGCCAATATCGGGCCCAACTCGACGATAGTGGACCCATTTATGAGCTGGTCAGACTCAGCCTAACATTGCATACTCCCTCAGGTGGGTAAGGCCACACCCCCTCCCAACCCACCATTACATAGTGAGAGACGCGGCCTACTGGTATATAACCCTCATGTGCTCATATATATCTACTTGGTCTCAACGTTGGGGCGTCCTCTGGTACTAAGAGGATTTAGAGACTTTCACCCAGAGACATCTATGACACCCCATGTAGAAAAAGATTTTCGGTGTCCCATCTGGCCAACAACGACATGTCTGTGGAGGCCACGACCTTAATGTCGCTAGGGCGTACGGTGGTCATATCACAAAATACGAGATGCAAGAATCATACCATCCAGTCATGCATTAAACCTGTGCGTACCGCACGCTCATGTGGGGTAACTCCATCTCTCAGGGAGTCCTATAATAATCCACCCAATGTCATGTGCTATGATCAATCACTCTTCATATCAAGCATACATATGATGCGCATGGTCATGGATCGCGAAGCTATACTAAGCATGTTATATGATGATGTACTCTCCTCATATCAAGGATGGGCCTAATGGCCTACATATATCAAGAATGGGCCTAACGAGGCTTAAGGGAAGGTCACAATGTGGACATTTAACCATCATTGCCCATCAATGTGGACATTCAACCAACATTGCTCCCAAGGAGTAGCCCTCATAGGGCCAAACATATAGTGGGGCCCATGGCCTCACATATAATCACAATAGGCCTCATCACATCACAATTGGGTCACATCACATCACAATTGGGCCACATCACATGGACCTCATTACATGGGCCTTACACATCGCAATGGGCCGCTTCTCATGAGCCTCTTACATTGCAATGGGCCGCGTTACATGGGCCTCATATACATCATGATGGGCCTATCACACGGGCCTAATATACCTCATAATGGGCCGCTCACACGGGCATAATATACATCACAATGGGCCTCACCACATAGGCCTCATATACATCACATTGGGCCGCATATACATCACATTGGGCCTCAAACAAGGGCCGAATACACATCACAATGGGCCGCATCACATGGGCTTCATATACAACACATCGGGCCTCATCATATAGGCCTCATATACAACACATCGGGCCTCACTCATGGGCCACATATACATCACAATGGGCCTCGGTACATGGACCATAAATACATCACATTAAGGTGGGCCCTGCACATTTCAAATGGGCCTCATCAAGTGGACAACTTGGGTCAAACACGTTCATCACGTGGGGGCCACGTGGATGGACGGTGCGAATGTACAACACATTACAAGGTGGGGCCTACCCGTCCAGCAAACGGACGGTGGATATACATCATTTGGGCCCCACGTCCCATCCAAAATAGATGGGCGGCGAGTTTGTACATACATCAGAGGTGGGTCACACCGTCAGATGGACAATGTGAATATAAAACAGATGGATGACGTGGATGCAAAACAGGTGGACGACGTTGATGAAACACATATATCACGGTGGGTCCCACACACATGGCCCACCAGATATTTGAATCTGCCTCACGTCTAGATGGACGGTGAGGAAAAACACTTACATCATGAGGAGTCCCACCGTCCAGATGGACAGTGAGAATGAAACACATGCATCGCAGTGGGCCCGTCAGATGGACGACGCAAATAAAACATATACATCATGTGGGTCCCACCGTCCAGGGACTAGACGGTGCGGATACACCACATATATATCATGGTGGCCCCTGGGAGGACGGTATGTATACAACACACACCTCTCGCGTGGTCCACACGTTGGACGAACGGTTTGGATGAACACATACCCCATGGTGGTTCCCACCGTCCAGACAGCTGGATGGTATGGATTCCACACATGCAGCAGATGCATCCAGTAAGATGGACGATGCGGGTATAAAACATATACATAACGGTTGGTCCCACCATCCCTGCTGGATGGTGTGGATGCCGCACGTGCCAGGCAGGTGCATCCAACACTGTCCTTTGTTGGACGGTGTGGATGAAACAAATACAGCATGGTGGGTCCCACGTGTGGCCCACCAGCCTAGATGAAAGCTGATATTTGTGTTTTCTCATCGTCTAGGCTCGCCAGACAGCCTGGATAAAACATATATCAAGGTGGTTGACCCTGCAGCTGCTAGACGGTGTCCAGCAACGTCCCACGGGCGGTCCAGCTGACCGCTGACCATATGATGGACGACATGGAATCATACATACATACATGTGGGGTCCACGCAGGTAGCCCACTAAGCTTAGAATCAAGCTGATCTTTGCATTTTTCCCTTCATTCGGGCCTGCCCAAAACGGGCAGCAGGTGGACAACAAGGTGGATGCCACTGATGGACGGTGTGGATCTACACCATTCTCCAAGATGGGCCACAATAAGGTGTATATATATATATATATTATATATATATATATATATATATATATTATATATATATATATATAGAGAGAGAGAGAGAGAGGAGAGAGAGAGAGAGAGAGAGACGTGTGAAGGGGAGGGACCCCACCACTATAGGCCCTCCCTATACTCAATACATACATACATCAAGTGGGTCCCATCATAAGTGGGCCCACAAATAGAAATCAATGGAGGAAATCCCAAGTTCACCCACCGATTTCGCTCCTTCTTGGCTCCTTGGAATGCTAAGCTTCTTGGCTTCAACTATGATGGAAGATGATGGAGATTAAAGGGATAGGATGAGAGATGAGAGGGGTATGAAGTGGGCCACACTTGGCTCTCTTGGAAGAGCTTAGATGTCCTCTCCTTGGGAATTGCTTGGAATGGAGTGAGAAATGAGAAAGAGAGGAGTGGTGTGTAAGAGAAATGACATAGAAAGCATGAGTCTCATTGACTTTTTGGTAAGAAAGGGATGGGATAGGTATGAGTTCATTTGACTTGGTGAAGAGAAAGGTATGGGTGAGTGATGGGTTGTACTTGATTAATTGTTGTGATGGATGGTAAAGATTCTTTTATCGGGATTTGCAACGCGCGATGTTTTCCTCGAAATAAACGTAGGCCACAACTCCTGGTCTGGGTATCGCATCGGTGTGCGAGACGCGACGTTGGAACCGCGGCGATGACACGGTCGCTTGGGTGCAAGTCTCGGGTCGAGTCAACTCAAATATACGGGATGCAACTTAGGGTCGTGCATAAACGCCGGATACAGGTCGCGGGTTGCCGGAATTCGACAAGGAGGATCACGGAAGTCTACGGAACGGTACGAACTAGGATACGGGCCTTACACCTTTATTAAGCTCCCTGAATCATTCAAGTTGCCTCATAATATACCCAATCTACATTATGTAGGAATCGATCTACTTATACCACTGCCTCGGAGACTACTTTAGCCCATACAAAGACTTCTTCATCATATATGTGTGGCATTCTTTATTAAGCTCCCTGAATCATTCAGGTTGCCTCATGTAAATGGCTTACTCTAAGTTTTCATGAAGGAATGTCATTATCATATCAAGCTGCTCCAATTCCATATTAGATTCCAATACCATAGCCAGTAGCCTTCATTGAAGTATGCTTCATGACTGGTGAGAAAACTTCATTGTAATCTACTAATTCCCTTTGTGAGTACCAATTTTCTATGAGTCATACATTGTACTTTTCTTAATCTTTTTTCCTGAACACCCACTTGCACCTTATAGCCCTCTGACATTTTTGAAGTTCCACCAACTCACATCTCTAATTCCAATATGAGATTCTATCTCCTCTGCCACAACCGACATCTACTTGTTGACGTCCTTTTCAGGTTTTGCCTCTTGAAAGGTGGAAAGATTTGTACTACATGTAAACAATGCAAAAGAAATCATGTCCTTAAATCCATTCTGAACCGGAGAAGCACATTCGGATCTAATACCACTAGGGGAGTACATTGAGTCGAGCTGGCCTCAACTCGACTCGGCTCGGCCACTAGCTGACCTCAGCTCGAACTTAGCTCGGTGGTCCTCAAGCCTGACTAGGCAGCTCAGCTCAGTTTGGTCAGCAGCTCGGGCCAGTTCGAGACAAGATCAAGCTGAGTTCCCTTGTGCAACATTTCCACAAACACCTGGACTGTATCTTCAAAATCTCACTGTATGTAAAACAGAAGCAATGGTTTTACAGGTATTTTATCGAACACCTTCTAAGCAATATAAAAAACTAAGAAAAAAAAGGGTATTTGTTTTATGTACATACCTTCCTTGCCACTAGCCACACTTCATTAAGTCATTTCATTAAACACTTGGTGAGTAACATTAATAGCAAAGTAATTGAGTCACCGAACTGGTTCGATTCGATCTGAGTCAAGTCGATCTGGTGCCAGCTTGAACTCGGCTCGAACTCATTTTCGAGCTCAAAAATTCAGCTCGACTCGGCTCGAATTCAGCTTCGATCCGAGTCGAATCGAGCGAGCTAACCGAGCAAGCTTGGTTCGTTTACACCTCTAAATACCACCATTAATATGTGCACTTTGCGGAAGCACGTTCAACAAAGATAGAAAAATTGAATAAAGAAGTGATGAAGATTAACCATAATCAAAGTCTTAGTGTTTACACCCTTATCTTCTTCGATTACAGAAGCACCCAATCTCCCATTATGATGTGTAACCCTTTGAGAAAAATCATTCTCAAGTCCTTACAAGTATTTAGAACCCTTCTTACATTACAAACCATTTCCCTTACAGGGAAAATGCTCATATTAACAAGCCTGAATCCTAAATAAAACTTAAATAGCTTAACTTGCACTTATCTGCATACCACGTGCGGTCGAACCGGAAGACCAACCTAATAGCACTTTTTGATCAAACTGAAAAAGTGGGAATCATTATAGTGTGTAACCTAAGAATCCACCAATTTTCGATAGAACCGAAAATAATAACGGTCAAGCAGGACTTCTTTGCACTACAAATTGGCATAATCCAAACCATCCAAGGAAGCATCCTGTGAAAAATGCTTACACACTAGTTAGACGTCCAATTAGTTAACATGTGGAGGCCATCATGGTGATTGTGTGACACATAGACGTCCAATTAGTTAACATGTGGAGGCCATCGTGGTGATTGTATGACATCTTGCCAGTCTAGCAAGGTTTTCCCACCATGAAAATGGGATGCCCCAAAAGTCAGGTGGATCCATCTGTCAAGTGGGGCACACCATAGGAAAAAAAAAAAAAAAAAAAAAAAAAAAAAGAAGAGTAAACAATCATACAAAAAAATCTAGATTCATGTCAGGCACATCTAATGGTTGGATCGACCAGATTTTTGGAGCATCCAATTTTCATGGCTGGGACAATGTTGCTGTATGGGCGAGATGTCATACAAACAACGTGAGGGGCCTACACATCATCAATTGAGCGTACAACTAGTTGCACATACGGAGACTACACATCCCCATTGTTGCTTGTGGTGGTCCACTTCATTTTTTAATCTGGCCCCATTGCCTAGTACCAAGGAGAATTGTTGAATGGCAGAGGATATTTTACATATAAAACATGGTGGGTCCCACAAAGCTACGGTGTTTTAGGCGAGGGATCAAACACGTGTTGCAGATGACTCTAGCCTTATGATGTAAGTCATCCCATGGAACTCATTTGCAGGGTTGAGTGACGATTTTAAATCACATCTCTGGTGCTTTATGTTCGTGGATGGGCCATAGCCGGTATAATCAGTAGCCATATAATGCCGGACCCTTGAGTCAGTTCGGTTACGTATAGGATTGGATGCTGACGCAGGGATGAATGTGATGAGGATAACTACTCCGAATCCACGGAGCTTCTCCGGACTTCTCACAGAGACTTCTCGAATCCATGAGGAAAGAAAGCAGAAAATAGAAATAAATTTTAAGAAATTCGAAATTGAATAATTGATCATTGATAATTTTTTTAATGTGTCTCCTTACACCATTAATATAGAAAAAAAATAAACTAAAATTCATATTTACCAAAAATAGCAAAATTTTAACTCTAATAAAAATCCTAATTCTAATAAAATTCTTCTAAGGCCTAATTTTTAAAAATAAAAATTGAAAATAAAATTTCTCTAGAAGAGTCCTAGTATAACTAAAAGTTATTTCTATAAGGAAAGAAAATCTAAAAAATATTAAAAAATTGGAATTACTAAAAATAGTAAAAAATTTCTAAAAAATCATTTTTGAGCTGAAAGCGCACGTTTTCTGACGAAACGGACAGATGCGACCCACTTTGTGGGTCGATTCACCTCGGATGGCCCGTTTTAGTAAAGATTAATAGGTTGTACGCCCCGTAACGATACCCATATCAAAAGTTATGGTCAATTTACGGTCCACCTCCTTTTGACTCAACCATGTTGGGAATATCTCTGTGACACGTTCTACATCAGACCTCTCCACTTGAAAAAAACTCATCCTCAAGTTACGCAAGAGACTTGACACATGAGTCTGAGATAACTTCTGACGCCAATGTTCATTAGCCCTTTTTTTTCGTACTTGGCATTAAGCTCTTGAGCTGACATAATACATATACTCATGCTTTCCTTGACTTGACTAATATTGATCAGTTCCTTCACATTTGACACAATACATGTACTCATGCTTTCCTTGACTTGACTAATATTGATCAGTTCCTTCACATCTGACACAATACATGTACTCATGTTTTCCTTGACTTGACTAATATTGATCAGTTCCTTCACATCTGTCTTTAAGATCTCATATTTTTTTGATAATGTGAGCAATTAGGCGGACTTGCCCCTGAGATGGGATCAACGTGATTTTGTATATCTCGTATGGGAGGCGACTTATTGGGGGGTTCATCGAGCACAATCTTCTTGAACTCCTGTAACATTGGCTTCAAATCTTCTGGGATATTCACAGGTTCCATATATTCTTTCTTTCAACTAATGGATATATATGTCTTATTTCCTCAGATTATTTAACAAAAGCCTGTTCAGTTGTAAGAAACTGTTCCTCAACTTTAGAAGTCTTGGGTTGGTTCTCCCTTCCCATAAGGCCGAGTATAATCTTTTTACCATCTTTAATAAAGATAAATAGGTTATCCCGATCCCTATGTGTAGCATTAATATTATTTTGCCAGGATTAACCAAGTAACATGTGGGAAGCTTCCATGTTGACCACGTCACACATTACTTCATCCTTATAATATTTACCAATGGAAAAAGATATACGACATCGTTCAGTTACCTTTGTTTTGTTGACCTCCTTGATCCATCCAATCGTGTATAGAGATGGGTGTCTTTCTGTTTCCAGTTGTAGCTTTTCCACCATTATTTTCAACACGAAATTCTCATCGCTCCTGACATCGATGATCACATTGCAGAATTTTTTGTATGCAGTGCACCTTGATTCGAAAGATGTTGTCTCGCTGTAATTCTATTTCTACCTTTGGCATGTATAATGACTTCCTCATAATCGAAGTGGTGGCCTATGATTTACCATTATCTGATGGTGCTTTGTAGAAATTGGGATTGTGCCGTACAGTGGCCACGGGCAGTTGAGCATTACTTTGAGTTCGGGGCAGAATTAGAGCATCCGCAATACGGTTGAGGGTTGTATGCAGCACTTGCATGGTCAACTGACTCTCTCGGTGGAAAGCTTTCATTTTTTCCAAAAGATAATGAATCTCTGGATCACCGTCCACAGGATTTTGATTCATACCTTCATTGTTTGTCATCGGCCCGAAGGGAAACCTCGCTCTGATACCAATTGACGCAGGGATAAACGTGATGAGGATAACTACTCCGAATCCGCGGAGCTTCTCTAGACTCCTCATAGAGACTTCTCGAATCCATGAGGAAAGAAAGCAGAAAATATAAATAAATTCTAAGAAATTCGAAATTGATTAATTGATCATTGATAATCTTTTTAATGTGTCTCCTTACACCATTAATATATATATAAAAAAATAAACTAAAATTCGTAATTACCAAAACATATCAAAATTCTAACTCTAATAAAAATCCTAATTTTAATAAAACTCTTCTAAGGCCTAATTTCTAAAAATAAAAATTGCAAATAAAATTTCTCTAGAAGAGTCCTAGTATAACTAAAAGTTATTTTTATAAGGAAAGAAAATCTAAAACTCTAAAAAATATTAAAAAATCGGAATTACTAAAAATTCATTTTTGAGCTGAAAGCGCGTGTTTTCTGACGAAACGGACAGATGTGACCCACTTTGTGGGTCAGTTCACCTCGAATGGCCCGTTTCAGTAAAGATTGATAGGTTGTACGCCCCGTAACAATACCCGGATCAAAAGTTATGGTCAATTTACGGTCCACCTCCTTTTGGCTCAACCATGCTGGGAATATCTTTGTGACACGTTCTACATCAGATGCCAAACGTGTTAGAGATCCACTCCATTCATATTTTTTTTTCTATCCACACTGTGAACATGCAAGTTAGCCACACGTGTACATTAAAAACTAATAATTACTGATTTACCAGAGATTTACATTTATCAAACAGGCCTTAAATTTAGACTGTGAGACTTCTTAACTACCTTTTTTCTCATATAAGTTTGACCTTCTTAATCAGAGTGCAAATGAAATTTTATTGCAGATTGTGCTCCGCTCTACCATACCTAATGAATGGATCAGATCTCTCGCATATGCCCGGTCCAACAGTGTGTACCAGCTGGTACTGCATGGTAGAACAGTCATGCACCTTGCATTCTATAAAATTCATGTTCATGATTCTGCGCAGATAATTAGAAGAGTATCTTAGTCCTTCAAATAATAATTTTGGTTGACTAATTGAATAGGTCCATAAAAGTAACCTAAAATTTTGGGTTATATGTTCAATTAGAAGATTAAATAGTGTATTAGTGCATGAATTAATGTAAGTGTGAAACCGACAATTTTTCATTATTTTCCTATATGTGTTTACAAAACATGTTTACTGGAAATCAATTTTACATAAGCAATCTGGGAAAGTAACTTTGCATTGCTACAATCAATGCCACACGCGCCCTTAAGTATAGAATCCGGCCGGTTTCATGTTCGTTACGGACGTACTGGTTTTTTATTTCCTTGCGACGACCCCACAGCCATCAGTACTACTGGACCTCCATTTACAACTCCTTCAGATGACCCTACCACCGGTATTGATGAATCTCCATTTACAACTCCTTCAGATGACCCTACAGCCAGTATTGATGAATCTCCATCTCCTTCAGATGACCCTACCGCCGGTATTGATGAATTGACTTTTTCATTTCCTTCAGATGATCTCTGTATCTTTCTAACGATATTCGTCAGTGTAATTTGTTTGCCTCCACCATCTAAACTTGTGTAATTCTCCTCTCTCCTAATTTTTATGACCATGCCATGCACCCTGTGATGCACTTTCGTGAGTGCCACAGCCCATGTCTGCTTGAGAAGGCTTACAACCACATTCACCATTCTCCTGTGACAATAAGAATGGAAATTGTTAGTAACCCATCACAATCTCTATTTTTCATGTGACCCATATGCAATGATCGGAACCATTGATCTGACTGACCACACCGCTAGCATTAATGCAAATTCACATGATTACTTGCTTTTTTACTATTCCTATCAGAGAAAAATCGCTATCATAGTGCATGCCATCGATCGATAACATTAGCCATGTGATCAATGACATACGAATGATGATTAGAGCAAATCAACGGTCTACTTTCAATGGACTAGACAATTAGAACTATTTAACTAGGGCCATTTACATGCAGTGGTTCATCAACGAAAACCTTCCCACTTGTTAACAGTTGCATGCATCTCATCTATGAAGCTTCATTTCTACTAGTATCTCTGAAGGTCGGATGTTAATATATTCTTAACTAAGAAAAAAGAAACAAGCTTTGAAAAGATTAATGAGGCAGAATCAAGGAAGGAAAAGCTTAGAATTACCTTAAGGATTGGGATTGAGAAAGCAAATAATGAGATCTCAATGAAGAAGACGCGACTCAAATTTCTTGGTTTGGAGAGATGCTTGAAATATCATCTCCTTATATAACATGGTCCACACATCAACTTGATATTTGTTATATAATATCTTCTTATATGACATAGTCCAAACATCAACTTGGTAAATGTTATAATGGATAGTAGGAAGAGTCTTACATGAGTCCTATTCAACGTACGATCGAGCCTTTGTTTAGTGGGGCAAGTACGTACGCGGCTCACAGGTCTGACTTCAAACCTGCGCTCACAGCTGTGATAGTAACCCTCTTGTTACTAGAAACTACAATTATGCCATTTTTATATTTAATTTTCCTTTTCAAATATTGATAAATGCTCTAGTTTATTTATTTATTTATTTTATTAAAAAGCGGATAAACGAGAATTGTGTGCCCCGCATAAGGCGTGTCTAACATCCAACCCATCCAAGAGATGCACCTGACCAGTACTATATGATGAGCTGCAAATATTAATGTTCAAATATCATAAGATTGGCCAAGCAATAAAAAATAACGTACGCTTGGAAACATCCAAATTCAAGTGTGACACATCTGATTACTCGATTTGCCATTTTTTTCTGTTCATGTGATCGTCATTAATTATGGGCTGTTAGACGGGTGATGTTATAGACATACCACATGGAGCCCATAATTCTTAACTTCACTACTTTTAAAGGAAAAAAAAAAAAGAAAAAAAAAGAAAGAGGAGCCCATTTTAGTAATTCTCTTCCTCAAAAAGCATCTAGGTAGATTTTTCAATTGTCCAACCATTTTCTTATAAAATGTAGAATCCCGAGGAATCTTGTAGCTCCGTTCACTACGTGAAAAGAGAGATTTTTTTTTTTTTTTTTTTTTTTAAAAAAAAAAATTAATTTTAAATTTTTTACTATCCAAAGGTGTCAAATTAAGTAAAATTCAACGGACACTACTATTGAAAAATCCATTAAAATGCTGATAATACAGTCTGTGTGTGTGTATATATATATATATTTGAGGACAAGTCTTTTCAGGGCTATTGCCAGAAGATTCTGGTAACAAGTAGCCCCACTAAAATCAGTCTCAACTTTGGGATGCATTAATAAAATCTGAAAGCAGAGGAAGAACTAAAAGAAATGTTGTGTGTACAAGATACAGAAAGAATGCATCAAAATACAAAGCAAAGTTCAAAAGAAGTAACTAAAAATTGGCAAAAGAAAAAAAAAAAAAAAAAAAAAAAAAAAGCACTATAGGAGGGACTAGGTTACTAGCCAAGACATGGAATTAGAATCTGACAGACTGACTAAATTTAATGCAATACAAGTTGCACTAACAAATCCACTAATTTAGTATAAAAAATACCTGAGTGTGGAATGTCCTTGCTGTATTACAGTTTGTTATCTTGGATTCAACTTCACTCTGTATGTTGTCAATGATACACTCCTGATTCAAAAGGCTTATCTACAAACCAATGTATGAAGAATTAAATCCAGAGAATTCAAGGGGGTAAATGGATTAAAAGATTTCACACACCAACTGCTCCAGCAGGTGCAAAACATTGCAAGCTTTCAGTTTTTATCCAGGTAGTGGGCATTATCTGAATAAAAATCAAAGATGATGCAACGGAAGGGAGGATCCATGAGAAAATAATAGTTGAACAATTGTGCATCCCCCTAGTTCTCTCATTTTCTTTCACCAGTGACATTAACAGCGTCTTCTCTCAATGCACAATTCCATCGACGATTTTTTGGAGATCTTCCAGTCAGAACACGATACCTCCTTCTTTGTTGGGTGGACATTCACATCAACATGCTCTGGCGGGAGTACAGTGGACATATAAATGAAGGGTTTTGATGCTTTTGGTAAAGTTGCAGCATAAACAACTTCGATAGCTCTCTTCAGAGCAGTGCACTCAACCAACCTCCCTAAAATAACGAGTAAACACAGTCATGAGGGCAAACTCAAACTGTAAATGTGCCATAATATGATGTACTACTACCAAATTGTCAATTTGTCCAACCATAGTTGCAGTTTTGCTATTGTATTTTGTTGTCTGGTTTGTGTATTTTTAATAGAATCTCTGATTACCAATTAAAAATAAAAATAAATATCTTCAATTTCAACATGTAGATGACCCTATCTAGGTTAATAGAAGAAGCATTTTCTCAGTTTTTTCTGTTGTCAAGGATTTCATGGGCTTAGATCTGAATGAGTCCAGTAATTAATATTCTACTGAGAGGATATTCTATTCTTCACACAGCTCAGTCTAAGATTCTGAAACTGAATGACAATGGGAACCTAGTTGCCCTTACTGACAAAATCTCTAATCCATTTAGTGAATAGCTCAACAGCTGGAAATTCCCTCAACTCACTGTTGATACTATGAATGTCTCATCTGTAGAAACAGGAAAAGAGCAGCTTAAAAACTCAGTGAACAACCATGCAATATATGTATGAAGATAATGGCTAACTACAACCAAACAGAATTGAAACAAGAATCAATCAGAAAAAGAAAGGCTCAGGAGGTTCTCACGATGAGGGATTATTCAGGCGACATGTGTACAAGATTAACTATGTGGACCCACCATGAACATCCCCAGGAACAAAAAGGACACCATTCCACTCATCTGATGGCAACATACATATGCAAGAAGAAGATTAGAATATAAAAAAAGTAGGAGTTTATCCTTTTTTCCTGATTCTTCCTATAACGGTCCATTCTACTTCAATTCATCAAAACCCACTCAAATATTTTCCTGATTCTTCCTATAACGGTCCATTCTACTTCAATTCATCAAAACCCACTCAAATATTTTCCTGATTCTTCCTATAACGGTCCATTCTACTTCAATTCATCAAGATAGAGGCCATTGTACTCTCTATGTAAGATTTTTCAACAATTGTTGAGAAGTGGAGCCACATCTGGGGCTGCCCACGACCAGTTGAGGTTGCGCGGATTTCGTGTCGCAAGTCCTTTCGCAACTGGGATGCGAAAGAGAAGTTGCCAAAATTATAAATTGAGGTCCCTAGGGTTATTCAGGGTTAAGGTGAATATTGGGAAATATTTCTAAGGTGTGGGCAAGGGATTTTCTCTGTACTTTCAAGGGAGAAGTTAGTATATTGCCTTGTAATCTTCGTTTCTCTTCATAGTGGAATTTTGCATCCGTGGTTTTTTACCCTAGTTTGGGGTTTTTCCACGTATATCTTGTCTTGTGGTTTGTTTGAATGCTTTTATTCATTTCTAGTTTATATTTCTTCTTGTTTATCGTTTGTGGGTGAGGCCTGAGATTGGATCTAGGCTCAATGCGTCGTTGGCGTGCTGCGCAACAACTAGTATCGGAGCTATTGGTTTAGTTCTATTGGGAGTAATGGCGGAAGATGGGAAAACTAGAATTGAGAAGTTTAATGGTTTAAACTTTGCCTTCTGGAAGATACAGATGGAGGATTATCTGTATCAGAATTACCTCTATATTCCTCTAGGAGGAAAGGAGAAGAAACCAGAAAAGATGACAGATGATAAATGGTTTTTACTGGATAGAAAGGCTTTAGGAACGATCCGACTCTCTTTGTCTAAGAGCGTCGCCTTCAATTTATCTAAGGTAAAAATGACAAAAGAATTAATGGAAGCCTTAGCCACCATGTATGAAAAGCCCTCAGCATCCAACAAAGTTCATCTTATGAAACAGCTATTCAACATGAAGATGTCAGATGGTGGGAGCGTGGCTGAACATTTAAATGAGTTCAATACAGTCATGAGCCAGTTAGAATCCGTTGGCATTGCTTTTGAGGATGAGGTCAGGGCATTATTGATCTTATCCAGTTTGCCAGACAGTTGGGATGGTTTGATGATTGTTGTGAGCAATTCTTCAGGATCGACAAAGCTGAAATTTGATGATGTGGCCGGTCTAATTCTCAGCGAAGAATCTAGAAGGAAGGCATCAGGAGTTTCACGAGATTCAGGGAATGCACTAAACGTTGAAGGAAGAGGAAGATCGCTGAACAAAAGAGGCAATAAACACGGGCGTTCTAAGTCGAGGAAGAAGTCTAATGGACCGAAAGACAAAGACGGGTGTTGGCATTGCGCCAAGAAGGGGCACATGAAACGTGATTGCAGGGCGCTCAAGAAACAAGAAGGAAGCTCTCAAGGTGGGAAGGATTCGGTGAATCTATGTGAGGAGAGCGACACAGAGGCGTTGATCTTGTCTCTTGATGTGAGGAATGAGTCCTGGGTTATAGACTCGGGTGCTTCGTTTCATGCTACTTCGTGTAAGGAAGTTCTGCGTGATTATGTGTCAGGTGTCTTTGGAAAAGTCTACCTGAGTGATGATGAGCCGTGCAATATTGTTGGAAAGGGGGATGTTCATGTAAATCAGAAAGACGGAACAGTCTTGAAATTGAAGGATGTCAGACATGTACCGAGTTTGAAATGTAATCTGATCTCAGTGGGACAGTTGGCCGATACCGGTTATGTGACGACGTTCACCAGTGACTCTTGGAAGATCACAAAAGGTGCCTTGGTAATATCTCGAGGTAAAAAGGAAGGTACTTTATACGTGACTTTAGGATCATATAGTTCACTCGCAGTCGCATCAACTGGAATGAATGGGCAGTTATGGCATCAAAGGCTAGGACATATGAGTGAGAAAGGGATGAAAGTGCTATTGTCAAAAGGGAAGCTACCAGGGCTGAAGTCTATTGACTTAAAATTATGCGAGGACTGTGTGTATGGCAAGTAGAAGAGGGTAAGCTTCAAGAAGACGGGACGCGCTCCAAAGACACATCTGTTGGAGCTTGTACACACTGATGTGTGGGGACCGGCACAGGTATTATCTCTTGGTGGCAACCGTTATTTTGTTACCTTTATTGATGATGCTAGTAAAAAACTGTGGGTCTACTTCTTAAAACATAAATCTGATGTATTTGATGTATTTAAGAAGTGAAAAGTTATGGTAGAAAATGAGACAGGTAAAACAGTAAAGTGTCTCAGATCTAACAATGGGGGAGAGTATTGTGATAAGAGGTTTGATGAGTATTGTGCAGCAAATAGAATCAAACATCAGAAAACGATTTCAGGGACACCACAACAGAATGGTGTGGCTGAGCGCATTAACATGACCATCCTTGAGCGCGCCAGAGCATGAGGTTACATGCAGGGTTGTCTAAAACCTTTTGGACAGATGCTGTGAATACTACTGCCGCATATCTCATCAATAGAAGTCCCTCAACACCATTGGATGGTGGGCTACCAGAAGAAGCGTGGACTGAGAAGGAAGTAAACCTTGCATATCTCAGAGTGTTCGGTTGCACTTCATATGTTCACATTGATGCAGAGCACAGAAACAAGCTGGATGTGAAGTCCAGGAGGTGCACGTTTATAGGCTATGGGCAGCATGATTTTGGCTACAGGTTCTGGGATGCAGAAAACAGGAAAATCATCAGAAGCAAGGATGTAGTCTTCAATGAAAAAGTGATGCGTAAGGACAGTGTGAAGGAAAATAAGGCCGAGAGAGGAATTCGTAGAGTTGGAAGAGTTACTGGACATGGGTGTTACAGCGCCACAGGATGAGGCAGAGCCACATACACCGGTTGTGAGGAGGTCTACTCGGGAGAGGAGACCCACGGTCTGATACTCACCCTCCTTACATTATCTATTACTGACGAATAATAGTGAGCCAGAGTGTTTTGAAGAGGCGTTACAGTCAGATATAGGGGTTAAGTGGGAGCAGGCCATGGATGATGAGATGGACTCTCTTGAGTCTAATCGTACATGGGAGCTAGTCACTCTACCCAAGGGTAAGAAAGCTCTTCATAACAAGTAGGTTTACAGACTGAAGGAGGAGCATGATGGTTCGAAACGGTACAAGGCCAGATTGGTTGTGAAAGGGTTTCAAAAAAAGGCAGGTATCGATTTCACTGAAATATTTTCACCGGTAGTGAAAATGTTTACGATTCGCATGGTCTTGAGTATAGTGGCTTCAGAGGACTTACATCTAGAACACCTAGATGTTAAGACAACCTTTCTTCATGGGGACCTTGAAGAAGAGATATATATGCATCAGCCGACAGGATACGTGGCACCAGGTAATGAGAACAAGGTGTGTAGACAGAAGAAGAGTCTATATGGCTTGAAGCAGGCCCCGAGGCAGTGGTATAAGAAGTTCGACAGTTTCATGTCGGGAAACGGTTTTAGGAGATGTCATGCAGACCACTGTTGTTACTTAAAGAAGTTTGATACGTCTTACATCATCCTTCTTCTGTACGTTGATGATATGCTTGTGGCCGGTTCAAGCATGAAGGACATCTTAGATCTCAAAAGATAATTGTCTAGAGAATTTTCCATGAAGGATTTAGGAGCTGCAAAACAAATCCTAGGCATGAGGATAAAGCGTGACAGGGAAAACAAGAAATTAGTTTTGTCACAGGCAGAGTATATAGCAAAGGTACTTGATCGATTCAATATGGAGGTGCTAAGTCGGTTAGCACTCCATTAGCCAACCACTTCAAGCTATCTAAGGAGTAAGGTGCAAAGACGCAGGAGGAACAGGATTACATGGCTAAAGTCCCATACGCGTCAACTATTGGAAGTCTCATGTATGCTATGGTGAGCACGAGGCTAGACATTGCTCAAGCAGTGGGAGTTGTTAGCAGGTTCATGAACAACCCCGGGAAGGAACATTGGGAAGCAGTGAAGTGGATCCTTAAGTACTTGGTAGGTACTAAGGACGTAGGGCTGTGTTATGGTGGATTGAAAATCAAGTTACAAGGCTACGTGGATTCAGATTTGGCAGGAGATTTCGACAGTAGAAGAAGCACTACAGGTTATGTTTTTACTCTGGGTAGTGCTGTAGTCAGTTGGGTCTTTCAGTTACGAAAGATAGTATCTATCAGTACGACAGAAGAAGAATATGTTGCGACTACAGAAGCATGCAAGGAGATGGTGTGGATGCAAGGTTTTACGGAAGAGTTGGGTAAGAAGCAAGCAGATTGCAGGCTGTACAGTGACAGTCAGAGTGCAATACACTTGGCTAAGAATTCGGCCTTTCATTTAAGGACCAAGCATATTGCCATCAGATATCACTTCATACGTTCGTTACTGGAAGATGGATCGATTGCACTGGAGAAGATTTATACAAGTGAGAATCCTGCGGATATGCTGACCAAGGCAGTCACAAGGGAGAAGCTGAAGCTCTGTTCAGCTTTGATTGGTCTTCAGGCTTGAAGAAGAAGACAAAGGTTTATGGCGATGTGTCTCCAAGTGGGAGATTGTTGAGAAGTGGAGCCACATCTGGGGCCGTCCACGACCAGTCGAGGTTGCGCGGATTCGTGTCACAAGTCCTTTCGCAACTGGGATGCGAAAGGGAAGTTATCAAAACTATAAATTGGGGTCCCTATGGTTATTCTAGGGTTAAGGTGAATATTGATAAATATTTCTAAGGTGTGGGCACGGGATTTTCTCTGTACTTCCAAGGAAGAGGTTAGTATATTGCTTTGTAATCTTCGTTTCTCTTCATAGTGGAATTTTGCATCCGTGGTTTTTTACCCTAGTTTGGGGTTTTTCCATGTATATCTTATTTTGTGGTTTGTTTGAATGCTTTTATTCCTTTCTAGTTTATATTTCTTCTTGTTTATCGTTTGTGGGTGAGGCCTGAGATTGGATCTAGGCTCACTGCGTCGTTGGCGTGCTGTGCAACAACAATGTAGTCACAGATTCCAAGCATTCCACTATCAGAACACGAGAATGCTAAAGAAATATGCAAATCTAAAAAGATCCAGAAATTGAAAACACATATAAAGAAGGGTCTTATGATCTCTTTGTAAAACCTTTGTACAATGCAATCACAAAATGATCACCAAATAACCAAAATACATAAAAATACAACAGCAAGGTGCCGATTCTAAAGATACTTAAAATGTGAAAACACAAAGTATGAAATTGTACTTGTTCTCTTCCGTTTTAAGCTTTACTGATGTAGAGTGGGTCGCGGACAATTTCATGGCCAAGATGGATCAGAAAAGGCCCGGTCAATGACATAAGTGATCCGGACTGTTGGACCTTAGATCGGGCGTATCTCGCAATATGGAATGAGTTACCTGACGTAAAATATATGATTTTGGGGTAGAACGAGCTACTTTAGCCAACCAACCCTGCTATGCCAGGTTACGACGCTCGAGATTGTGAAAAACCCCTGGATCAACGATCGTTTCCCTGCTCTAATTTCGTTTTTACTATAAATAGTAAGTTTTAGTTTGATTATAACTCTTCATCCGTCGGGCTTTAGGAGTTGCACCCAACGTGAAAAGAGCTTAGAATAATTAGGAGAACGGTTTGGTGAAGTCAAATAAGACACTTACTATTTTTGGCCGAAAACCTTGCGCACTAGTAGACATCACAACCGTCTATAAATAGTAAGTTTACTATTTATAGTAAGTCGCGGATTCTAGGAGTTTTAGTTGTAGTTTGATTCTAATTTCTTTCCCATTGCTTGGTACCCCTATTTAAAGGGTTGTGAACTCATTTTTAGTCATCAATTAATCAATTTTGAATTTCTTAGAATTTATTTCTATTTTCTGCTTTCTTTCCTCGTGGATTCGAGAAGTCTCTGTGAGGAGTCCAGAGAAGCTCCGTGGATTCGAAGTAGTTATCCTCATCATGTTCATTCCTGCATCAATTAGTATCAGAGCGAGGACTCCCCTCTGGCCGATGGCAAACAATGAAGGTATGGATCAAAATCCTGTGGACGGTGATCCAGAGATTCGTTATCTTTCAGAAAGAATGGAAGCTTTCCACCAGGAGAGTCAGTTGACCATGCAAGGGTTGCAGGCAACCCTCGACCATCTTGCGGATGTGCTACTTCTGCCCCGAACCCTAGGTGGTGCTCCACTACCTATGTTGCTCCACCACCCATGGTTATTGTACGACGCAACCCCGAATTCTGTAGAGTACTACTAGTGACAAACCGTAGGGCTACAACAGATGATTCAAGTTCTAGCGACGAGAACCTTAATGAAGGTTTTGCTCGACGACCAATCCATGGAGGCGATCACCTAGATCATGCTGAAAGAGACTATCGAGGTAAGGCCGAACTTCCTAGTTTTAATGGTTTATTACGTATAGAAGATTTCTTCGATTGGCTAGCCGAAGTAGAGAGATATTTTGATTATATGGACGTGTCAGATCATAAAAGGGTAAAATTGGTAGTGTTTAAGTTAAAATCTGGTGCTTCTGCATGGTGGGAACAATTACAACTCTCACGAGCCTGCCAGAACAAGGCGCTCATCTCATCATGGCCACAAATGAGACGTCTTCTTCGACCACGATTTCTCCCCAGTGATTATGAGCAGATATTATTCTAGCAATACCAAAATTATCGACAAGGAAATCGAACCATAATATATTACACTGAAGAATTCCAGCAGTTGGCTACACGAAACGATCTGTCAGAATCTGAGTCACAGAAGGTGACACGATTTATAAGTGAGTTGTGACCAACAATTCAGGACCGAGTTCAGATGTACCCAGTCGGGACCGTAGATGAAGTAGTTCAATTGGCAGGTAGGGCAGAAACACAACTTGCAAGAGTTTCTGTTCGTCCCTATCCTTCAACTCAACCCCCCATGACGGGTCCCACACAGGATCCAGTGCTGGCACGAGGAAAAGATCTAGTAGGAGAACGTCATCAACCTCCTACAACCGTAAACCGTGATATGGGGAGCGGCTCATCCAGACCTCAACGTGTAGCACCCACAACAGCGGGCCCGACTAGGATTCCAAATCCTTATGCTTGGTCAAGGTCGAACAATTGTTACCTCTGTGGCCAGCCAGGCCACTTATCAAACACATGTCCTCAACGTCCCGCAACACACTTGACTATAAACAAAGGGGGCACTGAAAATGAGATTGCAAAAGAAGACCATGGCTATGATGAACATGAACAAACCACTGAAGAAATAGCAGGTGACGATGAAATGACAAGCGAGGATCGTGACAAATTTTTAGTTGTGAGGCGATTACTGTATACCCCACGAAACGAATTATATCCACAGCGACACAATATATTTCGTACTCGGTGCACTGTCAACGGAAAGGTCTGTGATGTGATCATAAACAGTGGTAGTAGCGAGAACATCGTCTCAAGAGTGATGGTGGACAAGTTGTGACTACCAACGACGAAACATCCTTCCCCGTACTCAATTGGTTGGATAAAAAAGGTGAATGAGACCAAGGTAACTGATCAATACACTATCTCATTTTCAATTGATAAAAATTATAAGGATTAGATACTTTGTGATGTGGTCGACATGAAAGCTTACCACATGCTACTCGATTGACCCTGACAATCGAACCATGATGCGACCCATCAGGGATAAGACAATGTCTACGTATTCGTTAAGGATAGTTGAAAAATAATCCTTGCCCCTACGGCACCAGAGAACAACCCTGAAACTTCTAAAGTGGAGGGGAGTTCCTTCTTGACCATTCGGGATTTCATGGAGGAATCCAAGGAAGCCTAATAGGTATACGCCGTAGTAGTGAAGGGCGAGGAAGAGGAACCCTCAAATATCTCTCCAAGTTTAAGACTGTTGCTAAACGAATTCAAAGAAGTCTGGCCTGAGGATTTACCTGATGGATTGCCCCCCATGAGGGACATCCAATATCACATAGACCTCGTCCCTGGGGCTAGCATGCCCAATCGCCCTCATTATCGAATGAGTCCAAAGGAGTGCGAGATACTTCAGGGGCAAGTGGAGGAATTCATCTGTAAGGGTCTCTTGAGAGAGAGCATGAGCCCATATGCCGTACCAGCATTATTAATGCCAAAAAAAATATGGAAGCTGGCGCATGTGTGTCGACAGCCGGGCAATCAATAAAATTACCATCAAATATCGGTTCCCAATACCACTGTTGGACGACATGCTCGATATGCTAGAAGGGTCCAAGGTGTTCTCTAAACTAGATCTAAGGAGCGGGTACCGTCAAATTAGTATCCGACTCTGTGATGAGTGGAAAACGACATTCACGACCAATGAAGGGTTGTATGATTGGCTAGTCATGCCCTTAGGCCTACGAACGCACCAAGTACTTTTATGTGTTTGATGAATCAAGTTCTAAAACCCTTCACTGGCCAATTTGTGGTAGTATATTTTGATGACATATTGATATATAGCCAGGATGAGGCGGAGCACAGGAAACATCTCAGGCAGGTGCTGCAGGTCCTACAAATTAACAAGTTGTACCTCAACTTGAAGAAGTGTAGTTTTTTAACTAACAGCCTGTTGTTTCTAGGATTTGTTGTAACGTCCACAGGCATTCGTGTGGACGATGAAAAGGTACGAGCTATTAAGGAATGGCCGATCCCGACAAACATTCATGAGGTAAGGAGTTTTCATGGGTTGACGATTTTCTATCGTCGATTTGTGCTAGATTTTAGCACCATAGTCGCGCATATAACAGATTGCATGAAAAAAGGACCGTTCCAGTGGACCGATAAAGCTGACAAGAGCTTTCATGAGATCAAGCATCGTTTGTCTGCAACACCGGTCTTGATGCTTCCTAATTTTGAAAATTTGTTTGAGGTTGAGTGTGATGCTTCATACGTCAGAATTGTGGGAGTATTATCACAGGAAGGCAGGCCGGTAGCCTTCTACAGCGAGAAGCTCAGCGAAGCCCGAAAGAAGTAGTCGACTTATGAGCTTAAGTTGTACGCAATTGTTCAAGCACTGCGACATTGGCAGCATTATCTGATTCAAAGAGAGTTTGTTCTGTACACTGACCATCAAACATTAAAGTTTATTAATAGTCAGACTAACGTGAATCGTGTGCATGCTAGATGGGTTACGTTTTTACAGGAATTCACGTTCGTTCTAAAGCACAAGTCAGGGCAGCAGAACAAGGTGGCTGATGCACTTAGCCATCGTGCATTACTACTTGTTACGATGAGCAACAAGGTGGTCGGCTTCGACTGTCTTAAGGAGCTATATGCCGACGATGAGGACTTAAAAGATTCTTGGGTGAAGTGCCAAGGTCACCCCAGTGACCTTCATATACAGGATGATTTTCTCTTCAAAGGGAATCGATTGTGCATCCCCCAAAGTTCTCTAAGGGAGCAGATTATTCAGGAGCTACATGGAGGTGGCCTCGGTGGACACCTCGGGCGAGACAAGACTCGAACTCTTGTGGAAGAGCGATATTACTGATCACAATTAGTACGTGATGTGGAAAAAGTTGTACAACATTGTCATGTTTGTCAGACCTCCAAGGGGCAATCTCAGAATACGGGCCTCTACACCTCGTTACATGTGCCTGACGGTCGTTGGAAGGATTTATCAATGGACTTCATGCTTGGTCTCCCATGGACACAACGCGGTATGGATTCGGTGTTCGTGGTGGTAGATCGTTTCTCCAAGATGGCACACTTTATCTCATGCTAGAAGACCCTCGATGCAACACACGTGGCAAATCTATTCTTCAGGGAGGTTGTACGACTACATGGGGTCCCCAAGACCATTACTTCTGATCGTGACACAACGTTCATTAGCCACTTTTGGCGGACTTTATGGACTCGATTCGATACACGACTTCAATTCAGTAGTGCTTACCACCCACAGACTGATGGGCAGACTGAAGTTGTGAATCGCACGTTGGGAAACCTCCTTCGCTGTATTTAAGGAGAAAATCTAAAGTAGTGGAATTTGGCCTTGTCTCAAGCAGAGTTTGTGTCATGCCCCAAACTCAAAAATCGGGCTCACAAAATTCTCGATCGTCGAATCTGGCGCCGACAGCCTCCGTAGAACGCCATTCTCAGATCCCGATGCCCATTCGCCAGGTTCCAATCCTGGGATGCTACTAGGAGGATTTTCAACATCAGTTTGATTTGTAATAAGTATAACCAAAGGCATAACCCACAAACAACAACCAAAAACTCCATCACATTTCCATTATGATAAAAAACTTTACAAGTACAATGAGCATAAAGGGAAATACAATGAGAATGGACAAAAAGCTCCAAAAAGATCTGCTCTGCTCTCCTGCCTCAGCGTGCTGTGCCCCAACGTCACTTGCACGCAACGGTCGTGCATAAGCTTATAGAAAGCTTAGAGGGTGGTGAAAGTATGTGCGCAAGGTAGTAATGCAGCTATGCAGTATCAGAGTAATGCAGAACATGCTGGTGAATCCATGAATACCACTAGCTGTACCAAGGCTATGCGATGCAAGGCATGAATGATGTCGGCCATAACAAGGCCATGCAATTCGAGATGCAACTCAAGCATACAAATCCTCATCTATATACACATACCAATACAGCTCAAATCTGGAATATCACCGGGGTCTAGTACACTCTAAACCAGATTGCTGCCCCATTGCTCGCAATAAGGTAAGTGGAAGAGAACTCACTACCCGCCTGCTAATATCAGGCTCGACTCGTCGATAGCGGACCCATTCCTCGAGCTGGTCAAACTCAGCCTAGCATTGCCCCCTCCTCTCGAGCGGGTAAGGCCGCACCCCCTTCCAACTGACCACGACACAGTGGAAAGTGCGGCCTTCTGGTAATCGGCCATCGGCGCTCATGCACCCACTCAATCTAGACGTTGGAACAACCTCTTGATACCATAAGGGTTTAGGGACTTTCACCCAGGGATATCTATAGCACCCCATGTAGAACAAGATTTCTGGTATCCAATCCTGCCATCCACGATACGCCTGTAGAGGCTACAACCTTGATGTCGCTAGGGCGTAAAGTGACCATATCACACAATGCGAAATGCATGAATCACGCTATCCAGTCATGTAGTAGATCCTACGCATATCGTGCGCTCATGTAGGGCAACACCGCCTAACCGGGAGCCCATAAACAACCTGTCCGAAGGCATATGCTATGATCAGTCACCTCTCATATCAAGTATACATATGATGCGTATGATCATGAGTCATGGAACTATACTAAACATTTAATAAAGTAATGAACTATCCTTACAACGCAAATGGCTCTAGACGGCCTACACGCAATGAGTACGGGCCTATTAATGGGCCCTAGGGGGAGTCGTAATGTGGACATTTAACCAACATTAAACTTGAAATGTGGATGTCAAACAAACATTGCTCCCAAGGTGTAGCCCGTAGTGAATATCATTACACGAACCAGGTTGGGGTCACACATTGCAATGGACCTTAGGTTCATCCCTATTGGGCCTTAAATACATCAAATGGGCCATACCATATGAGCCTTTCATTCGTCAAGTGGGCCACATCAATGGGCCGCACTGTAACATCTCGGATTTTTGCCAGCCTGGAATTAGACGTCCTTAGGCAATGGGTCGATCCTAACACCTTATTAACCTGTCAGAACTGAATCCCAAAGTCTAAAACCGCTTTTGAACCCATTTCCTTCACAAATCTCACCCTTCACCACCTTGTTCCTTCAATTTTCCTCAGTACTTTCACCCTAGACACTATCTTAAACTAGCTAAGTAGTATAACTTGGATCACTTTATAAACAAACTACAAAGGCCCAGGTACCACCTCAGACAGAAATTACTTAGGACTAAATCCTTTAGAAATTAGGCGAGAATTAGCCAGTGTTAAACTAGAGTACCTGTGAAATTATCACCAATCACTTTAAATACAATCTACAAGACCCAAAACTTGTAGAATCATTGACGCTAGGGTATCCTAAAATCTAGGATCAATCCCATTACCCGGGTGCTCTCGGGAGCATCTCGAAACTCCGTATCAGATCTGGACCGCACGTCAGAATTCCGATTAACACGAAGTTAAGGAATTAGGACCGCCTTGCTAGGCTTGACAACCATCTCGGAAATCAAATCCAGATAGTGTCCCAGCGCTATTCACTTGAGTTCGAAGTGGGGAGTGTGAGAAATGTGAAAATAATTTTAAATTAAATCTAAAATAAATAAATCTGGCACCTCTCACTTGCGGATCAATTTTAAGCAACCAGACCGTCAGAATCACACCAAATTACACCCTCAGATCAGGGATATTTTCCCAAACATATCCATGTACTCGGAATCTCCGATCGAGATCCGCTGACCGTTGAACTGAAACTGGTCCGCCACGCTTGATCTGAGAACCCTACTGGAACGAAAACTTAATGGAACCTAGATCTATACTCTGTGAGCTTAAGTCCGACCTTTGTCTCAAGGAGGCCCGCCAGAAGTGCTCCGTTGAGCTGAAACAGGTCCGCTTTGGTTATAACCTAAGTATACCTTGACCATAAGTCTATTTTAGTGAGTTTTTAGGCTATATAAGGACCTTAGAACCCTCTCTCTCACAGCCATACGAATTTGAGAGAAACCCTAGAGAGAGGAGAGAGAAAAGAGAGAGAAAGTGTGGGAGATGTGGGAGCATCTCCCTGCCTTGCTTCCCTGCTGCTATCCATGCTTAACCGCTCCATTCTCATCGCTTTCCCGGCCATTCCGGCGTCGTTTCTAGGTAAGAAACCCTAACCCTAAACTGATTTGGGGTTTTAATAGCAGTAGGTTATGAAATAGCTAACCTATTTAATTCCATAGGTTGCCAAACTGCCATATATAAAAGCTTAGCAAACCTATCGACTTCGTTACGATTCTACGACAAAAGGTGCAAACTTTAGATGCATAGGTTATGGTTTTCAACGCTTTCAATGTCAGATAATGATAGATTCATGATCTGCATGCAATTGCACATGTACAAAGTGTTGTCTGATTTCCGTTTCGATTAAAGATGAAGAATATGGAATTTTATGTACTTTAGGTATTTGTAGAAAGTACCGTATATGTATAAATTTTAGAAATGTGTTTGCCATGATTATTTGCTGTATTGATATATGATATCTGGATAAAATACTTGTTTGGCAAAAGGACTCGCCCTAATTCATGTTTTTGCTAATATACACTATGTATGTTAAAATAATGTATTCTAAGTGTTTGTGAAAATGACTGAATGAGTATAAAATTCTCATTCGTGCTCGCCATGACTAATTGTCATGGATATATGATTGTTGTATTGGCGATACCCCCTTTAACGAAAGGATTTGCCCTAAATCACGCCACGGCCAATATACACTATATATGCTAAAATGTGTGGCCCAAGTGTTTGTGGAAAAGACTGAATGAATATGGAAATAGATTCCTACTTGCCATGACTATCCGTCGTGGGTGTATGCGTGTAATGATTGGGGTAACCCCCTAGTGAAAGGATTTGGCCTTATACCTATGTGATCAACATATGTCATGTATGTTGATGTATGTAGTCTAAGTGTTTGTTAAAACGTTTGAATGAGTAGTAGTTAGTAAATTGTAATGTATAAGGGTGTTGAGATATGATTCTCAACTCCTTTAACTATGTGTATGATTTCCTTGGATAGCTGTGTGATTATGAATTGAATATGTACAAACTCATGCTTGTGTTGTGCTTCATAACATCCTCAACTGATTGTATGATTTTATCTATGTAATGCATATGTTTAAATTCATGTTTACATTGTATGATCCGTCATAGGTGATGGGGGAGTGGAGAAACGAGTGCGTGCAACAGCCCTGGCAGCCCTAAACGGATAATATCAGACTTTGATTGTATGATTTGAACCATGATCCATTACTGCTTTAACTATCTGCAATTGAATGTGATTGGGGCTATGATTATAGTCCAGGCAATCGGTAACGGGATTGAATTCGTGGCTGAGATTTATTTGCCACGTGAGATGTGTTCGACGAACCCGAGTCGTACTTCGGTTGGCGATAGTGGTTGGCCACACGAAGTGCTTATGCACTTCATATCGTTCAACTTGTTGTGCGATCGAGCTAGTCGAGGTCGTCAAGCAACCCGATCTATCTTATGTATGTTCACCATGTTTGGACGCTACTGCTTGAACCTAGGGTACCAAACTTACCAGTGAAATTCTCTTTAACCATGGTACCTCGATCCGCTAAGACTCATGAGCCGGGCATGGTTGTATGGGACACCGTGGTTTAGCTGTCGGCCTACGCTTGGGCCGCGTTCCTCCCCGTAGTGACCAGTGAGCAACCAGACTCGTGAGCTGATTATGGTGGTATGGGACACTATATTTGAGTTGTCGGCCTACACTGATTGGTGACGAGCCCTTTGTAGTGACCTCGAGCATACTCTGAATTTACGGTGAGACGACGAGTTTTGCTGCAGTGTATAGAGTATGGACTAGGTCTGTGTCAACTTAGTGATGAACCATTAAAAAGGTGATGGGGGAGTGGTGTAACCATTGTGCATAACAGCCCTGACAGCCTTTGCAGCGACCTAGAAACACACCATCGCATGAGATTAACTAGGACTGACAATCCTAGAATGGATCATGTTTGGGAATGATACAAGGGAGGTACCTTAGTTTCCCAATACTGCTGTTTGAAATGGACTAATAACAACTCGGTAATCATGCTCATCATCACATTGCATGTGCCTGGAAGATGTAGAGTACTGAGGGATGAAAGCATGCCACGAACGTTAGATGGTGTCTCACGAGGGTGTGTGTGGTGAGGGCATACATCATGACTGCATTCATACTTGCATTAATAAGAGTAGTTAGAAGTGTTTGATTTTACTACTTTATCATTACTGCTTGACTGAATTGATAACATGTTAACCTATGCTTTATTGTTCCACTGAGTTAGCTACTCACTCCCACATTACGGGACGGTGTTTTTAAACACCAACCAGACCCTATTGTAGCTGCAGGTGTTGGCGATGCTTGTGAGGCGGAGCCAGACCTTTGAGACAATGAGGACACTTTCTTGTATATGTTATTTTCTGGCGGCTTCATGTAGGTCGTGCCTTGATCGACGGGGTTACAGGAATGTTGACTAGATGACACTACACATTTGGTATCATTTGAATTGTACTTGTAATTCTTTAACCTGGTAACCTTATCACACACTGGAGACTTACCATAGTTTTTATATTTTATATATCTATCACAGTCTTCCGCTTGCAATTTAACTGTCTCTGGAGTATGATATGTTGTTTTGGCTTAATCTCACTAATGTTCACTACATTAATGCAGACAACATTCAATCATCATTCATTTTGTTGCATAAGTGATGAGTTGGAACTCGGGAGTTGAGTTTATGCTCGACCCCCGATTTTCAGGGCAGTACAAGATGTTATCAGAGCATGATTTGGATTAAACCGGACCTGGGTTATGGTCACATGATGCACTCCGACGCACTCTGACGCACTCTAACTTAGGAGGGAGCGACGGAATGTAGAAACAGTCATAGGTATCCCGATTTCGCCAATTGGCAAAGTTCACCGAATATGAACGCCAAAATCGAGTTTGTATTCAACCATGGTCGCGTGGGTTGACCTTAAAACATTCCTAGGCCGTCTATTGATGAGTCTAGATTGCAATCCACCTCATCCCAACTGTTGAAAATCGGTAGAATATGGGATAAACGTGATGAGGATAACTACTCCGAATCCTCGGAGCTTCTCTAGACTCCTCACAGAGACTTCTCAAATCTACGAGAGAAGAAAGCAGAAAATAGAAATAAATTCTAATAAATTTGAAATTGATTAATGAATGACTAAAAAAAAATGAGTTCACAACCCTTTAAATAAGGATACCAAGTAAAGGGAAAGAAATCAGACACAAACTACAACTAAAACTCCTAGAATTCGCGACTTACTATAAGGTCGTGATGTCTACAGTGCGCAAGGTTTTCGGCCAAAAATAATAAGTGTCCTATTTGGCTTCACCAAACCGTTCTCCTAATTATTCTAAGATCTTTTCACGTTGGGCGCAACTCCTAAAGCCCAACGGATGAAGAGTAATCAAACTAAAACTACTATTTATAGTAAAGACAAAATTGAAACAGGGAAACGACCATCGATCCAGGTTTTTTCACAATTTCGGGCTGCGCAACCTGTCGTAGCAAGGTTGGTTGACTTCATTAGCTCGTTCTACCCCAAAATCATATAATTTACGTCAGATAACTCATTCCAGATTGTAAGATACGTTCGAAATTGCCCGAAACTACTCAAAATTGAACGAATCGGGGTCAGGGGCCTACCCACATTAATCTAGGGGTACCCAGGGTGGCACCCAGGATTTTTTGGGGCCTAGGGGGCAGGAGGGTCTCGCCCATGGGGCGAGCCCTCGAAATCTGGACCATTGGTCGGTGAGGCCCTCTCCCGGTCGGCGAGGCCTCGCCGGGTTTCGGGCTCGACCGGGCGGGCCGGTCGGGCCAATAGTGTTTGGGGGTTGTGGGACCCCCCCTGATGTGTGTCTCGTCCATTGAAACCCCCCCAAACCCCTATCTCCTTCACAAACCACTCTCCCAAGCTCTCCTTTCTCCACAAAACTTCTTATTTTTCGAAGAAATCGCCCTTCCAACCTCTTCTTCCTTCATTTTCGTGCACCACCTTCACCACACATTTGAACTCTCTTTACCTATCCTCCTATCCTCTTCATTCTCTCTCATTTGGGCTCTTACATGCCCCATTTGAAGCTCAAAATCGGACAAGCTCTCTAACCCATCCATTTTATTCATTTTTACTTCTTTACTCCTTGTCAGTTGGGCCTCTACAACCCCTGTTGAGACCCAAATCCGTGGCGACTCAAAGATCCCAGCCCTTTCTCCCTTTCCTTCATTTTTCCATGGCTTTATTCGAGGACGTTAGGGCTCGTTCGGCCAACTACATTAAGTGAGATTAGGTGGATGGAATTGTAAAAGTAATAATAAATATATGTGTAAGGTATGGCCCCTAGATTGGGTGTATCCCATGTTTTCCGACACATGTTTAGAATGTACGCAATTAAAAGTAAATTCTGAGATTTCCTTTCAAATAACACTTAGAAATTCATTATCCTGGGATTTGGAAATCCATCTCTCACTTCCAACATAAGGCTCATTTTCCAAAGCCTATACCATTAATTTTAATCCCCACCCACCCTCCTACCAAACATGTCATTCCCAATCCCGAGGAGGGATTAGCAATGCAGTCCCATTTACTACAACTTAAGATCACTGGCCAAATAGTGTTGAAGTGATAAAGTCCCTTGATATACATTAACCCAACACACTCTGACAGCTTAAGCTTTTAGAGTAAATGGTGGTTTGACAAATAGGCCCTCAGAGTTTTGGACTTAAAGTTGGTATTTTTAGATTTCAAAGAATTTGGCAATATAGAGAATCTCATAAACTCATAACGCGAACCCTATGACTTCCCTAGATGGTACGAGCCTGTGTGAAATGCTCGAGCATAGTTAAATTTAAGTCCGTACAACTCAATTCCACTTAGACAACGTTTGACCCTACGCGATAAATAAATTCTTGAATTAGAAATGATCTGAAATCATCTAGCGTATGAGCATAGACTTTGGACTACACCTATGGATTTCCACTATTCCTAAATTAAGACTAAACTACCGGTTACATTAGAGAATGTCAGAGACCGATAGATGTAGTTAGGTCAAATCAATACACCTCTTTGATCTGGGTGGGGCAGCGAAAGCGTGGTGGACCCTACCCCATTGGCCCAAGATCGAAATTGTGCTCGTTGAATACGAACATTATAGAAGCCCTAGTAAGTTCTACTGTGAGAAACCGTTTTAGGATGATCTAGTAAGATTTGATTCACCATTTCCTTGGACATAGATAATAACAAGGACTCTCTTAGAGTAAGACCTAAAAGGCAACCCGAGAAATAGGACATTTGAACCTTTCAGTGATGGGCATTCCCTAAGTTTTTAGAGTGATCGGACTACGGAGTTACTGAAATATAAACTGCGAACATTCGCGGCTTGACCCAATTCTCAATCCTAGGCGACTACCAATGGACTCACTGCTTGGCTGAGCAGAAGACCAGGATCTACCAGGATTCGGAAGGGATACGATGAACTTCCTACCCTAACCCGGTAGATGATCGATGTATCGGGATTAAGCCCACTATAAACGTCTCTCCGTGTTGGTCAAACAATGAAAATAGCTATCTTACTCTAACTAGTGGGGAATAGAGGTCAAGACTCTAAATAGGGGAACAAATCCATTGTAGCAAACCATCAGGATATGGGAAATGGATAAAGAAATAAGTTTTAAGGGGGGTAGACTAAAATGAACCAGGCTAGTATATACCCTACGCAATAAAACTTAGGCAAAGAAATAATTAAATCTTCCCTTATTACCCTTAGCCAATTTTGGAGACGAAATTTGTTTTAAGGGGGGTAGATTGTAACATCCCGGATTTTTGCCAACCTGGAATTAGACGTCCTTAGGCAATGGGTCGATCCTAACACCTTATTAACTTGTCAGAACTGAATCCCAAAGTCTAAAACCGCTTTTGAACCCATTTCCTTCACAAATCCCACCCTTCACCACCTTGTTCCTTCAATTTTCCTCAGTACTTTCACCCTATACACTATCTTAAACTAGCTAAGTAGTATAACTTAGATCACTTTATAAACAAACTACAAAGGCCCAGGTACCACCTCAGACAGAAATTACTCAGGACTAAATCCTTTAGAAATTAGGCGAGAATTAGCCAGTGTTAAACTAGAGTACCTGTGAAATTATCACCAATCACTTTAAATACGATCTACAAGACCCAAAACTTGTAGAATCATTGACGCTAGAGTATCCTAAAATCTAGGATCAATCCCATTACCTGGCTGCTCTCGGGAGCATCTCGAAACTCCGTATCAGATCTACACCGCACGTCGGAAGTCCAATTAATACGAAGTTAAGGAATTAGGACCGCCTTGCTGGGCTTGACAACCATCTCGGAAATCAAATCCAGATAGTGTCTCAGCGCTATTTGCTTGAGTTCGAAGCGAGGAGTGTGAGAAATGTGAAAATAATTTTAAATTAAATCCAAAATAAATAAATCTAGCACCTCTCGCTTGGGGATCAGTTTTAAATAACCAGACCATCAGAATCAGACCAAATTACACCCTCGGATCAGGGATATTTCCCCAAACATATCCATGTACTCGGAATCTCCGATCGAGATCCGCTGACCGTTGAACTGAAACTGGTCCGCCATGCGTGATCTGAGAACCCTACTAGAACGAAAACTTAATTGAACCTAGATCCATAGTCTGTGAGCTTAAGTCCGACCTTTGGCTCAAGGAAGCCCGCCAGAAGTGCTCCGTTGAGCTGAAACAAGTCCGCTTTGGTTATAACCTAAGTATACCTTGACCATAAGTCTATTTTAGTGAGTTTTTAGGCTATATAAGGACCTTAGAACCCCCTCCCTCACAGCCATACGAATTTGAGAGAAACCCTTGAGAGAGGAGAGAGAAAAGAGAGAGAAAGTGTGGGAGATGTGGGAGTATCTCCCTGCCTTGCTTCCCTGCTGCTATCCATGCTTAACTGCTCCATTCTCATCGCTTTCCCGGCGATTCCGGCGTCGTTTCTAGGTAAGAAACCCTAACCCTAAACTGATTTGGAGTTTTGATAGTTGTAGGTTATGAAATAGCTAACTTATTTAATTCCATAGGTTGCCAAACTGCCATATACAAAAGCTTAGCAAACTTATCGACTTCGTTACGATTCTACGATAAAAGGTGCAAACTTTAGATGTATAGGTTATGGTTTTCAACGCTTTCAATGTCAGATAATGATAGATTCATGATCTGCATGCAATTGCACATGTACAAAGTGTTGTCTGATTTCCATTTCGATTAAAGATGAAGAATATGGAATTTTACATACTTTAGGTATTTGTAGAAGTACCGTATACGTATAAATTTTGGAAATGTGTTTGCCATGATTATTTGTGTATTGATATATGATATATGGATAAAATACTTGTTTGGCGAAAAGACTCGCCCTAATTCATGTTTTTACTAATATACACTATGTATGTTAAAATAGTGTATTCTAAGTGTTTGTGAACATGACTGAATGAGTATAGAATTCTCATTGTACTCGCCATGACTAATTGTCATGGATATATGATTGTTGTATTGGCGATACCCCCTTTGACGAAAGGATTTGCCCTAAATCATGCTACGGCCAATATACACTATATATGTGAAAATGTGTGGCCCAAGTGTTTGTGAAAATGACTGAATGAATATGGAACTTGGATTCCTGCTTGACTATCCGTTGTGGGTGTATGCGTGTAATGATTGGGGTAACCCCCTAGTGAAAGGATTTGGCCTTATACCTATGTGATCAACATATGTCATGTATGTTGATGTATGTAGTCTAAGTGTTTGTTAAAACGCTTGAATGAGTAGTAGTTAGTAAATTGTAATGTATAAGGGTGTTGAGATATGATTCTCAACTCCTTTAACTATGTGTATGATTTCCTTGGATAGCTGTGTGATTAGGAATTGAATATGTACAAACTCATGCTTGTGTTGTGCTTCATAACATGCTCAACTGATTGTATGATTTTATCTATGTAATGCATATGTTTAAATTCATGTTTACGTTGTATGATCCGTCATGGGTGATGGGGGAGTGGAGCAACGAGTGCGTGCAACAACCCTGGCAGCCCTCAATGGATAATATCAGACTTTGATTGTATGATTTGAACCTTGATCCATTACTACTTTAACTATCTGCAATTGAATGTGAATGGGGCTATGATTATAGTCCAGGCAATCGGTAACGGGATTGAATTCGTGGCTGAGATTCATTTGCCACGTGAGATGTGTTCGACGAACCCGAGTTGTACTTCGGTTGACGATAGTGGTTGGCCACACGAAGTGCTTATGCGCTTCATATCGTTCAACTTGTTGTGCGCTCGAGGTAGCCGGCTCGTCAAGTAACCCGATCTGTCTTTTGTATGTACACCATGTTTGGACACTGCTATTTGAACCTAAGGTACTAAACTTACCAGTGAAATCCCCTCTAACCATGGTACCTCGATCCGCTAAGACTCATGAGCCGGGCATGGTGGTATGGGACACCGTGGTCGAGCTGTAGGCTTACGCCGGGGCCACGTGCCTCCTCGTAGTGGCCAGTGAGCAACCAGACTCGTGAGCCGATTATCGTGGTATGGGACACTATATTCGAGCTATCGGCCTACACTGATTGGTGACAAGCCCTTTGTAGTGACCTCGAGCATACTCTGAATTTGCGGTGAGGCGACGAGTTTTGCCGCAATGTGTAGAGTATGAACTAGGCCTGTATCAGCTTAGTGATGAAACCGTTAAAAAGGTGATGGGGGAGTGGTGTAACCATTGTGCGTAACAGCCCTGACAGCCTTTGCAGTGACCTAGAAAGAAACACACCATCGTATGAGATTAACTAGGACTGACGACCCTTAGAATGGATCATGTTTGGGAATGATACAAGGGAGGTACCTTAGTTTCCCAATACTGTGTTGTTGAACTGGACTAATAACAACTCGGTAATCATGCTCATCATCACATTGCATGTGCCTGGAAGATGTGGAGCACTGAGGGATGAAAGCATGCGGCGAATGTAAGATGGTGTCGCACGAGGGTGTGTGTGGTGAGGGCATCACATCATGACTGCATTCATACTTGCATAATAAGAGTAGTTAGGGTGTTTGATTTTACTACTTTATCATTACTGCTTGACTAATTGATAAACTGTTAACGTATTGCTTTATGTGTTCGACTGAGTTAGCTACTCACTCCCACATTACGGGACGGTGTTTTTTAAACACCAATCAGACCCTGTTGTAGCTGCAGGTGTTGCTATGCTTGTGAGGCAGAGCCAGACCTCTGCGACGATGAGGGACACTTTCTTGTATATGTTATTTTCTGGCGGCTTCATGTAGGCCGTGCCTTGATCGACGGGGTTACAGGGATTGGGACTAGATGACACTACACTTTGGTATCATTTGAATGTACTTGGAATTCTTTAACCTGGTAACTTATCACACTCTGGAGACTTACCATAGCTTTTATATTTTATATATCTATCACAGTCTTCCGCTAGCAATTTAATTGTCTCTGGAGTATGATATGCTGTTTTGGCTTAATCTCACTCATGTTCACTATATTAGTGCAGACAACATTCAATCATCATTCATTTTGTTGCATAAGTGATGCGTTGGAACTCGGGAGTTGAGTTTATGCTCGACCCCCGATTTTGAGGGCGTTACACGCACCAATGGGCCTTATGCGCATTGCAATGGGTCATAACCCGTGGGCCTTAGATTGCATCAAATGGGCCTAGTCTCATGGGTCTTATATGTACAAATGGGCCACACCAATTGGGCCCCATATGTACATCAAATGGGCCTCAACCCGTAGGCCCTAATACATCTCAATGGGCCTTAACCATTGGCCTTAGAATACATCAAATGGCCTAATGACACGGGCCTTACATCCACCTCAAAGTGAGCCCCAATGATCTACCACAAATACATTAAGTTGGACCTCAAAACATGCCAACGTGGGGTCCACTTGTACTATGGATCTGGCTCATTCTCAAGCTCATGCCCAAAATGAGCTTTCAAAATGGATGGACGGATTGGATGCAGCACATGCATCATGGAGGGCCCGACTGTCACTGGACAGTGTGAATAAAACACATGCACTAGGGCTCCACCGTCCGTTGGACGGTGGGAATAAAACCCATATATCACTGTGGGTCCCATGTGAGGCCCACCACAATGTTTATATGCCATCCAACCCGTTGACAAGGTCACACGGACCTGAGTGACAGGCAAACACAAATTTCATCTTGATCCAAAACTTTTGTGGCCCATAGAAGGGTTTCAATGGCAGAGGTTCAATCCCACTGTTTTCTGCAGTGTGGACCACCTGAGCGTTGGATGCGGCTCATTTTTGGAGGGGGACCCACCTGAGGAGGGGGTCCATCGTATGAATGGATTAGATGGCAA
>JAJHSJ010000002.1:37752468-38054062 GCA_021015155.1 Magnolia officinalis
ATTTATTAAAACTATTTCTCATGTTAATAAAGTGCATACATTAGATTTAGTTTATTCTGATGTTTGTGGTCCTATGAAGATAAAACCTTGGGTGGGGCATTATATTTTGTCACTTTTATAGATGATGCATCTAGAAGGGTTTTTGTTTATGCTTTGAAATCCAAGGACGATGTCTTTGGTGTGTTTAAATTGTTTCATCTATGGTCGAGAGAGAGACAGGTAGATCATTGAAGTGCATCCACACTGACAATGGTGGTGAATACATTGGCGACTTTCATGAGTATTGTAAGTCCCTGTGTATACGGCATGAACGGACTGTTCTCAATACCCCCCAGCATAATAGTGTAGCTGAGTGAATAAATCGTACCATTGTAGAGAATCAGATGCATGTTATCCCATGCGAAGTTGCCCAAGACGTTCTGGGGAGAAGTAATGCACACACCGGTGTATATGATAAACAGGTCTCCATCAGCCTCGTTGAATAGAGAAGTACCTGAGAAGGTGTGGATTGGACATGATCCATCGTACAGTCATCTCAGGGTGTTTGGATGCAGGGCATCCGTTCACGTACCAAAGGACGAGAGGACCAAGCTCGATATGAAGATCAGGCAGTTTGTGTTCTTGGGGTACGGTGATGAAAAGTTCAGTTACAGATTGTAGGATCCGACCGAGAAAAAGCTCGTCAAGAGCAGAGATGTGGTTTTCTTTGAAGATCAGTGTATAGAAAATATTGGTAAGTCAGAGAAGAACCAGCCTAGTTCAGGCGAGCTAGAGGACATAGATCCGATTACTCCTCCTGTGGTGCCTGATGACGGGGGAGTACAGCAAGGTGCAGAGGACGATGGAGTTCCTTTAGAAGATGAACCAGGGGAGCAACCCCCACTTGATCCACCTGTTGAGCCACAGGTGAGGAGGACATCTAGGGACAGACAGCCGTCCAAGAGGTACTCGCCGCATGAGTACATTATGCTCACTGATGGGGGAGAGCCAAAAGATTATTCTTAGGCCCTAGCCGAAGAGCATAAAAGGGAGTGGTTGAAAGCTATGCAAGAGGAGATGGAATCCTTGCATAAGAATGTAACAGCCCAGATTTTTGCCAACCTAGGATTAGACATCCTTAGGCAATGGGTCGATCCTAACACCTTATCAACTTGTCAAAACTCAGTCCCAAAGGCTAAATCGCTTTGTGAACCTATTTCTTTCACAAATCCCATCCTTCACCACCTTGCTCTTCAATCTTTCTAAGTACTTTCATCCTAGACACTAACTTAACTAGCTAAGTAGTATAACTTGGATCACTTTATATACAAACTACAAAGGCCGGTACCACCACTCAGACAGAAATTACTCAGGACTAAATCCTTTAGAAATTAGGCGAGAATTAGTTAGTGTGAAACTAGAGTACCTATGAAATTAGCACCAATCACTTTAAATATGATCTGCAAGACCCAAAACTTGTAAAATCATTGACGCTAGGTTACCCAAAAATCTAGGATCAATCTCATTACCCGGCTACTCTCGGGAGCATCTTGAAACTCCGTATCGGATCTGGACCACACGTCGAAAGTCCGATTAAAACGAAGTTAAGGAACTAGGACCGCCTTGCTGGGCTTGACAACCATCTCAGGAATCAAATCTAGATAGTGTCCCAGCGCTATTCGCTTGAGCTCGGAGTGAAGAGTGTGAGAAATGTGAAATTAATTCAAAATAAAATATCTTGAATAGTAATCTGGCACGTGTTGCTTGGGATCAGTTTTAAGCAACCAGACCGTCAGAATCAGATCAAATTACACCCTCGGATCAAGAGAAATTTCATATACATTTACATGCACTCGGAATCTCCGATCGAGATTCGCTGACCGTTGAACTGAAACTGGTCCGCCACGCGTGATCTGGAATCCCGACCAAAATGAAAACTTAACTCCACCTGGATCCGGTGTCGGTGAGCTTAAGCCGACCTTTGGCTCAAGGAGGCCCGCCAGAAGTCCTCCGTTGAGCTGGAAAAGTCTCGCTTTGGTTATAACCTAAGTATACCTTGACTTGAAGTCTAATTTGGAGACTTTTTAGGCTATATAAGGGCCTTTGAACCCTCTCTCTCACAACCATACGAATTTGAGATTTGAGAGAGAGAAAAGAGAGAGAAAGTGTGTGAGTTGTGGGAGGATCTCCCTGTCATGCTTCCATGCCGTTATGCAAGTATAACCACTCCGTTCTAATCGCTTTCCCGGCGATTCCAGCCCCATTTTTAGGTAAGAAACCCTAACCCTAATATGATTTGGAGTGTTGATGGGTGTAGGTTATGAAATAGCTAACCTATTCCGTTCTATAGGTCGCCAAACTGCCAAATACAAAGGCTTAGCAAACCTAGCTGATTGTTACGATTCTACGATAAAAGGTGCGGACTTTAGGTGTATAGGTTATGGTTTTCAACGCTTTCAATGTCAGATAATGATAGATTCATGATCTGCATGAAATTGCACATGTACAAAGTGCTTTTTGTTTTCTATTTCGATTAAAAGATGTAAATTATGGAATTTACATATTCTAGGTATTCGTAGAAAATACCGTATACGTATAAATTTGGAAATGTGTTTGACATGATTATATTGTTGTATGAATTAAGTACGATATATGGATAAAATAACTTATTTGGCGAAAGAGATTCGTCAAATACATGTTTCACTAAATACACTAACTATATGTATGTAGAAATATGTATTGTAGAGAAGTACCGTATACATATATATTTTAGAGATGTGGTTGTCATGATTATTTGTTTTTGTAGAGAAATTATATTATATATGAGTAAAATACTTGCTTGGCGAAAGGACTCGCCCTAATACATGTTTGCTAACATACACTAAGTATGTTGAAAATAGTGTATATTAGTGTTTGTGAAATGCTTGTGTGAGTAAGTGTTTGGATGTTGATGCCTTAGAAGGGTGTTGAGATGGGATTGATCAACTACCTTAGAGACATGTATGATTTCTCCATGAGGTCGTTTACTTTAATCACTTACTTATGAAATATATGTGTTTGTATTCTATTATGTAGTGCTGTATAACATGCTTTATAATATGCTTTATGATATGCTTGTTAACATGCTCAAATGATTATATGATATGATTTAATTATGGAAGACGTATGTTTAAATTCATGTTTAAGTTGTATGATCCGTCATGGGATGATGGGGGAGTGGAGCAACGATTAGGCAAACAGCCTGGCAGCCCTAAACGGAAAATACCATACTTTGATTGTTGATTTGAATCTTGATCCATTACTGCTTTATTTATCTGCAAGTTATTGTGTTTGGGGTTAGATTATAGTCCAGACAATCGGTACCAGAATGAACTCGTGGCTGTAATTCATTTGCCACGTGAGATGTGTTCGACGAACCCGAGTCGTACTTCAGTTGGCGATAGTGGTTGGCCATACGAAGTGCTTATGCGCTTCATATCGTTCAACTGTGGGTGCGCTCGAGCTAGCCGAGCTCGTCAAGTAACCCGATCTGTCAATGTATGTTCACCATGTTGGTCACCATGCTTGACCTAAGGTACCAAACTTACCAGTGAAATTCCTTTTTAACCATGGTACCTCGATCCGCTAAGACTCATGAGTCGGGCATGGTGGTATGGGACACCGTGGTCGAGCTGTCGGCCTACGCTGGGGCCACGTGTCTCCCCGTAGTGACTAGTGAGCAACCAGACTCGTGAGCCGATTATGGTGGTATGGGACACTATATTCGTGTTGTCGGCCTACATTGATAAGGTGATGGGGGAGTGGTGCAATGATTCCGTGTAACAGCCATGGCAGCCCTTTGTAGTGACCTTGAGCATACTCTGAATTGCTGTGAGATGACGAGTTTTGCCGCAGTGTATAGAGTATAAACTAGGTTGTATCTGTATAGTGATGAACTATTAAAAGGGTGATGGGGGAGTAGTGTAACGATTCCGTGTAACAGCCTTGCAGCAACCTAGAAATACACCATCGTCTGAGATTAACTAGGACTGACGACCCTAGAATGGATCATGTTTGGAATGATACAAGGGAAGTACCGTAGTTTCCCAATACTGCTGTTTGAAATGGACTAATAAAACTCGGTAATCATGCTCATCATGCATTGCATGTGCCTGGAAGATGTGAGCACTGAGGGATGAAAGCATGCCGCGAACGAAGAGGGTGTCGCATGAGGGTGGTCTGGCAAGGGCATACATCATGTCATTTCATACTGCATTAAATAAGAGTAGTTAGGAGTGTTTGATTTTACTGCTTTATCATTACTGCTTGACTGAATTGATAACATATTAACCTATGCTTTATTATTCCACTGAGTTGATCACTCACTCCCACGTTACGGGACGGTGTTTTTAAACACCAACCAGACCCTATTGTAGCTGCAGGTGTTGGCGATGCTTGTGAGGCGGAGCCAGACCTCTGCGACGATGAGGACACTTTCTTGCATATGTTATTTCTGGCGGCTCATATGAGCCGTGCCTTGATCGATGGGGTTACAAGGATGTTGGCTAGATGACACTACACCTTTGGTATATTTTGAAATTATACTTGTAATTCTTTAACCTGGTAACATTATCATACTCTGGAGACTCACCATAGTTATATATGTTATCTATCTATCACAGTCTTCCGCTTGCAATTTAACTGTCTCTGGAGTAAGATATTCTGTTTTGGCTTAATCTCGCTTCGTTCAATGCACTAATACAGACAACATTCAATCATCATTATTTATGTTGCATAAGTGATGTTCTGAAAACTCGAGAGTTGAGTTATGCTCAACCCTCGATTTTTCGGGATGTTACAAAGAACCACACCTATGACATGGTGAAACTACCTAAGGGCAAGAAAGCTTTGAGAAACAAGTGGGTGTTCAGAAAGAAGGTTGAGCAGAATACTTCACAGACGAGGTTCAAGGCCAAACTTGTGGTGAAAGGTTTTGGTCAGAGGAAAGGTATAAACTTCGAAGAGATATTCTCACCAGTGGTGAAGATTACATCCATACGGGTGTTGCTTGGGTTGGCGGCTTGCATGGATCTGGAGAAAAAGCAGTTAGATATTAAAACTGCCTTTCTTCATGGTGACCTGGAAGAAGAGATCTACATGCACCAACCAGATGGGTTCGAAGTCAAGGGCAAGGAGCATATGGTGTGTAGGTTGAGGAAAAGCTTGTATGGGCTGAAACAAGCTCCACGGCAATGGTACAAGATAAGAAGTTCGACTTGTTCATGTTACAGCATAAGTATGATAGAACGGAATCGGACCACTGTGTGTTCACGCGCAAGTTCTCAGATGGTAATTTCTTAGTTCTACTGTTATATATTGATGACATGTTCATCATAGGAAAAGACATCAAGAAGATCAACAAGTTGAAACAAGAGTTGGGCAAGTCATTTGCGATGAAAGACTTGGGCCCACCTAAACAGATCCTAGGAATGGAGATAACCCGTGACAGAAGCAGCAGGAAGCTTTGGCTGTCACAAGAGCGGTATATTGAGAAAGTCCTAGATCGGTTCAATAAGAATACAGTCAAGTAGATCAGTACTCCACTGGATGGTCACTTTAGATTGAGCGATAGATAGTATCCCAAGACGAAGGCAGAAGTGGATGAGATGTAGAAGATACCCTACGCGTCAGCTGTAGGAAGTTTGATATATGTTATGGTGTGTACACGCTTAGACTTAGCATATGCGGTTGATGTTGTCAGCCGGTATCTTGCCAATCCTGGCAAAGAGCATTAGGCAGTGGTGAAATGGATACTGCAGCATCTGAGAAGCTTATCCAGGTTAAGCCTATGCTATGGTGATGGAAAACCTATGTTAGAGGGCTGCACAGATGCAGATATGGCAGGCGACATAGACTCCAAGAAGTCTACATCAGGGTTCATGCTCACGTTTGCAGGGGGAGCGGTTTCTTGGCAGAGCAAGCTACAGAAGGTCGTAGCATTGTCGACAACAGAGGACGAGTACATTGTAGTCACAGATGTATGTAAAGAGATTCTTTGGATGAAGAGGTTCCTACTGGAACTTATCCTGAAGCAGGAGCAGCACGTGGTCTATTGCGATAGCCAAAGTGCTATACACTTGAGTAAGAATTCAAGTCAGCACTCCAAGTCAAAGCACATAGAGATTCGGTATCACTGGATCAGGGATACTTTGGAACAAAAGGTGTTACAGCTTGAGAAGGTCCACACGGACGATAATAGGTCAGACATAATGACCAAGGCTTTGCTCAAGGGCAAGTTTGGGGTTTGTAGAAATCGGGCCGGCTTGAAGAAAGTGGATTTCTCCTGAGTCGAAAAGGGGGAGATTTGATGGAGATTTTCTCCTCATTGCTGGTTTCGATGAAATCGAACCAGTTTCGATATCATCGATAATTGTCGGAATTTTTACCCCTGGTCGCTGGATAGTTTTGGTCTTGTTTCGATATCATTGAAGGGCCGTCAATGATATCGAAAGCTGTCATCGAGAGACCTTCGATATCATCGAAGAGTTACGTAAATGCGATTGCGGAAACGCAGATTCTGCGAATTTTATTTCCTATTTGGATTCTACTTCTTTCTATTCTTATATAAAGGGGTGTATGTGGGATTGGGGTGCATTCAAGGGTATTCTAAGGTTTCCTAAAGGTTTTCTAGGAGGGCTTAGGGCTATCAAAGGTGTGTGTGTGTGTGTGAGAGAGAGAGAGAGAGAGAGAGAGGAAGCTTGTGGAAGGGAGGCTATGCTCGTAGAGGTGATCTACCATATCTCAGCGCTTTCACGTCGTCGTAATCGGTGAGATATCTTCGTTTTCTTTGTTTCTCTTATTGTTTATCCATTCCTGCGTGAGTGAAGAAGGTTTGATCCAAGCGATGTGTGCTTGTGATCGGTTGTAACGTTCTGCTTTATAGTGGATTGTTGATCTGGACGAGGTCCTGTGCTTTTTTACCTCTTTGAGGGTTTTCCACATAAAATTCCCTGGTGTCATGTGGTTTATGCTTTGATTGTTTTTCATTGCTTTATTATTCCATAATTCTGGTTTGTTTCGGGAGGCTAGATCCTAAGGTTTTGTGCAAGGTCCCCAACATTAAGTAGGTCTCTTTCTTTTAAGTCTTGATGGGCATGGTTTTGTTAGGGCTTTACGTAAACAAAATCTCTCTCTCTCATTTTATTTTTCTCTCTAGCTGTGCAAAGAAAGTATGGTGATGGTATGGGTGTTGAGTTTTATGCAGCCTGTGCTTGCTGACGAAACTGTATGCTAGGTGACTATATCTTAAAAGCTTGCTAGATCAAAATATTCTACCATGGGGTATGAACTATCTCAAATAGTGCGACTAAGTCTATACCTTATTCTAACATAAACTAGCATAAATTAGATTTGTGTACGGTGATGTTATTGCATTTGCAATCATCTAAGCAAGTGTTTCTCATACCATCGCTTATAACATGTGAACCCACACTAATAAGTACATGTCCATAGGAGGGCCCAATGCATTAACATAGATTATCATTATTTAAGTAGACCCAACTATTCTAAGCGGAGCCACAACATGTGATGGCTCATTTGCTGCAAAGTAGAGCTATTCACATGGTGTCTCAGTGGTTTCAAGACCATGTGTTATTCAATTCATAAATCCTATAAAGGTGGGCCCTACATAATTACTTCCAATCAAAGTGGACCCACAAACTCTACGAGGACCTATAAGGTGCATATGGTCAAGCACTTATTATTGGATCGGTTGGACTGTGATCTTGAAAAGGCATAATGTGATGAGAGCTCCACTGCATTCTACACACCTCAAAACCATTGCAATATTAAGATGCATGTGCTTGCAGATATTTGAGCTCACCCCTAATATTTGTGTATTCCCTTGTGAGGATTGGATGGCAAATCAACACAAGGGTGGCCCAACGAAAGTTTCGGTAGTGGGCATCTCATTCCCGTTTGGACTTGCCTTTTATTTGAGCTCACCCCCAACATTGAGATGGATTGGATGTCATGCAGATTCCCAGGTGGATACCACGCAACTTTTTGTTGCACTGCTGTTCAGGAAGGTATTGTGACGCACCAAAGTTTTGTGTATCGTGATGCACCGAACTAAGGTTTTGAGTCTCGAGTCTAGAACAGCACTGGATCTACCAGAAGTCTAGTTAGGGGACTTCAGTACCTCACATTCACTAGACTTTCCTATGTTATACTATTTTGAATCCAATTTGATAGATTAGATATTGTTATTCACAATATATTGTTCCGATTCAGTATCATTGGAATGCCATGGTGGGTGAAAAGTACAAGTAGAGGGATGGCTGTGAAATGGGATTCCCAATGATATGATTTCTTGGAACTGAAGTTTATTTGTTTTTAAGTAGGTACGTAATTGGATGAGAAATTTCTTTACTCGGCAATTTCTAAGGGATCAAGATACCCATTCGCTAGATAATCATGCTTGGATTGGACTAAGCCCACCATCTAGATAAGTGGAATCATGATGGGTTGACTTGTTGGATCTGTAGGTGGACTGAAACCTAGTTCTGGCTTACCCATAACCTTAAAGACTACATCCAAGACATGGGCCTTTCCTTGGGTTGGCCCAAATAGATACTGGGCCTTCAACTTAAGTCTAGACCCAATCTAGAAATTGCCCAAGCAGATCTTATTTAGGCTGGACCTAGCCAACCTGTCCGTTTACATACTTAGGCCCATTAGACGAACGCTCTGATAACTGTTCGGCGGGCCTCACTCCTCCAAACTCTATTCCTAAAAATTCTCTAGCAACACCTTAAGGACGCTTAACTATCTCCATACCATGATTTAAAGACTCCACGACTGGACCAACCCATCCTGCCTCGAGTTGCAGTACGTTCAGGTTTTGTAGTTCATGCAGGTGGGACCCATTGTTTAGTGATCCACAACATTGCAACAAAATTCTGTTCATCTGGAAGACCCTTACAGTAAAATATTTCGCCTTTTTCCAATGAAACGTGAACCATTGTTGTATTTGATTTCTCAGACATTGGTTCAGCCACCAATTGATTTAATAGTACATAAAACAAGTACTACAAGTATAACATAAGCAACTTTTAACAATGCAAGCTGACAACAGCCCATCAGGCCTGGTCCCTGTCGTCCAAGTTGTACAAGATTCGCCCAAGTCTTAAAATCAGGAGACAAGCCTTTCCCAAGGTGGCCCATTTTATAGGCTCACGTTGTGTAACTTAGTTGCTTGATTGCTGGAGAGGTAAGTATGTAGCTTATCATTGGATAAATTGCCAGCCTCACGTTTGCTTGGGTCACATCACCAGCCCACAGGTTCGAGTTATCTCTGCTTGGGTCACATCACCAGCCCACAGGTTCTAGTTATCTCTGCTTGGGTCACATCACTAACCCACGGGCTCTAGTTGCCTGGATGATGTGACCCAAGTAAACATAAGTGAGTCCCATGAATAAGCCAATGGTAGACTACGGAATATCCTGACCTATTTTCCCTTGAGCCATGGGCCCTGTTTGGCAACGGGATTAGAAGGGATTAGGTGGGATTGTATTCAAGAAAACATCGTTATTACCCATGGCAGGGATTGTCCCCTGATTCCATGGGATTAGATTAATGATCTGCTGTGTTGGTAATACGGTGGTACATTGAATGGATATACCCACCATCATTTGAAATTACCAGAATAACACACATGTATTATATCTAAACCGTTCATATGTTTTGTAACCTCATTTTATGGTATGGGCCGAAAAATGAGGTAGATCCAAAACTTATGTGGCCCCAAAGAAGTTTTCAACGGTAAGTATTCAATCCCCATTGCTTTCAGTGGTGGGTCCACTTGAGCTTTAGAATTACCTGATTTTTGGCCCATGCTCTAAAATAATCTCAAAAAATGGGTGGACGGTGTGGATATAGCCCACACATCAGGGTGGGACCTACACAACTTGCTAGCATTGAGTAATATTGGCACGGACCCAATGCAATTCCATCCGACCTAATTCCAAGCTTTTCCAAACATGGAGTGGAATTGGCACGGAACCAGATGAATCCAATCCCACGTAATCCCGTCTAATCCCGTTGCCCAAACAGGGCCAAGTTACATAAGTCTAGCTCGTAAATGGGTTACCATGGAAAAGGTCTTTCAATAGAAAGAATGTAGAATATACTAGCATGGGCGAGATTTAGACCATTCATCAGGTAAAGCCACTTCCAGCTAGCCTTGAAACCTGAAAGTTATTCAGTCAAAGACTTCTTGTATGCCTCTATTCTGAGGCTAGGGGGGGTCAATTATACTATCTTCTTTTCATCATTGTAGTTAACAATTAGTGGAGTATATTTGATTATTCACCAAGGACAACACTTAGATTATTTGTAATTTACTCGTTGACCAACTTCCCAGCAGTAGAATGTAATTGCATCTTGGATATATGAAATCTATGTGAAAAAGGGGAATTGTTTTCCATTGGGGAGACGTGGATTTCACATGGTAATTATTACTTATATTTTTTAGTAGGAATTCCTTTCAACAGAAATAAGGTGATTGTTGTCTAATAAATTTGAAAAGTCTGAAAACTATTAAATAAACGAAAACATCATTTTTAAAATCCTATTTTAAAAACAAAAAAAAACATAAAAATTATCATTAAGTAATCATTACGTTACCCCACGCGGTAAGAATGGACTTAGTGTTATGCATGATTAGAATAAAGTTCCAAACGATGATGATATTATCCACGAGATAGACATGTGTGATATTTTGGATCCTAGTTCAAAAGATTTGACAATTACTTCAGTTTGCATCTTAGTTCAAAATATTTGACAACTGCGTTGATTTGTGCGTGCATAGAATGTGAGGGGAGTGATACTGCTTATACACTGAGGATAAAAATGGAGGAGCTTATTATAAGGTTTAATCACACCTGTCAGGTTCCACTTAACAAGAATTATATAAAAGAAGTCGTTACAGATTCCCTAACCAAATTAACTACCAAATTTTATATATATATATATATATATATATATATATATATATATATATAATATAGGACAACCTTAAGAAACCCAATTCTAATCAACCATGAATTTAGTGCAAAGCCCTATCATTTAAATGGCTTTGCTCTCTTATTTCCAACCATTGACCTATCATTATCTAGGTTACTGTCTCATTCTAATACTTTAATGAGAGACAGAGTAAAAAAATACTAATTGGTCACGTAATGCTGATGGAGTTGTCTAGAAAAACTCCGCCCTTGTCTAGATGATTAGACTTATTATGACCATGTGAAATGAATAAGACAAATAAAGTCGTGGAGAGAGGAAATGAAAGGAAACAAACACAAGTTCAATGTGGACACTCATATTTGTTCTCACATACAAACAAATTACCACAAATCAAATGCAATCTATTCGAGATATTCAAATAGAAGCTTTAGAGAAGGAATCCATTTTGGGTGCATTTTAATATGTTAGGGCGCATAGATACAAAGGAATTTTTCCCTTCCTTGTTGAACTCTCTTGTGTTTTCACACCAAATAGTGCCCAATCAACTGCATTTTAAGATTGTTTGGCCGCACCAAATAGGGGAAAATACAAAAATTGATAGGTAGAAATATACAATATCCAAAAGGATAGCGACATGCATTGCATGTGAGTTTGCTTTCCATGGAAGGGGAAGAATCTCATGGAAATTAAAATGTTGTGAAAGCACGCAATGATGTTACTAGTGTTTCAGTTGTATTCATGGTAGCAATTTCTTGTAGCCGTATTTATGTTAGCAATCTCTTGCAGTATGATAGGATACTGATGCTTCCTTAGGGATGTTGTGTGAGATTATATTAGATGTCATTAGTTGTACATTTTCCAATGTATAGTATTAGCTTTATTCGTCATATCTATAATTAGCCATGTATAGAAATACTTTAATTAGGATTGGTTCTAATTAGATTTCCTTATATACACATGTAAGTTCTTTATTTAAACCCGATTTAGGGTGAAGAATATGTTGCGCAGCACGCCAACAACACAGTGAGTCGAGATCCAATCTCAAGCCTCACCCACAAACAATAAACAGGAAGAAATATAAACTAGAAACTGAATCAAAGCATTCCACCAAACCACAAGACAAGATATATGTGGAAAAACCCCAAACTAGGGTAAAAAAAAACCACGGATGCAAACTTCCACTATGAAGAATAACGAAGATTACAAGGCAAAATACTAACCTCTCCCTTGGAAGCACATAGAAAAACCCTTAGCCCACACCTTAAAACTCTTTCTAATACTTTTCCATACCCTAGAAAAGCCCTCGGGACACCTATATATAGTTTAGGCAACTTTCCTTCCATACCCTTGTGAAAGGCGACAGCAAAATCCGCAATCTGCATCGGATTCGGAAACGAATCTGCGTAACTACGACCGGTCGAGTAGACTGCACGACCAATCGAGCTACCCCTATGACCGGTCGTGACTGGGCCACGACCGGTCGTGACTAGGCCACGACCGGTCGAGCACCTCGGGACCAAAAAAACAATGTTCACTGGACTTTAAGTCAAACCAGTCGAGCGGGCCCCTACGACCGGTCGTGCATAGCCCACGACTGGTCGAAGATGGCCCCAGATGTGGCTCCACATCTCAACAAAATAATACAGAAAAAGCAAATGGAATTTCTCCGATTCCAGATATTATCATGGTATCAAAGCCATTGATCCGAAATCTTCAGACGGTCCAGATTTCTCTTGGTGCATTGCTGCATAACAGTCCATTCCTCTTATGCATGACCAACAGAACCAACAGACGATGCTGATCCTTTACCATTCCCATCTTGTTGCAATCAAGGTTTTCCTTTTCTTTTTTTTCTCTTCTCAGATTGGGGCCACTTTGCTCGATTCACACAGCAGTATATTTTTCACATTTCATCTCTACGATTAGTTTTCTATGGTATCAATGAATTCTTCAGATAAGATTGAGACAATCCATGTTAAGTTAAATGGGAAGAATTTTTTCTTGTTGTAATTTCATTTCAAGCATTTTTTTTTAACAGGAAAGAGTCTTTATGACTATGTGGATGGTTTTGCGGGAAAACCAACCGATGAAAAGGAACTCATAACTTAGACCACCAATAATTTGAATGTGATCACACGGATCTTTAATAGTGTTGAGAGCAACATTGCGATTAATCTCACATCTTTCGAGAGAGCATCAGAAATATGGCCTTACTTGAAAATGTGTTATCAGCAATCAAACAAGGATCTCTAAGTGTCCAGGACTTTTATTATGAGCTTACATCTCTTTCATAAGAGATTCAACTTATGGATCCAGTGATCCCTGCCATAGCAATAGAGACAGTGAAGACACTTCGACAAACAAGTAAATTGATGCAATTCCTATAAAAACTCTGTCCGAAGTTTGAGCCAACCCGGGCCGCACTGATGAATCGCCATCAACTTTCATCTCTTGAGGCAGCCCTATCAGATTTGATGGCAGAAGAGACAAATTTGAAAACCCTTACTTCCATGAAAGAAACTATTTCTGATGCTACCCTCATTACTTGCAATGTTATGGGAAGGTCACGTGACATGTCAAAAGTTAAATGTTATAATTGTGATGAATTTGGTCATATAGCTACTCGTTGTACCAACAAGAAAAAGCCTTTGAAATCATCTGATCCAAGCACTATATTTTGTCGATACTGTAAACAAGAAGGACATGACATAGCGAACTGCGCGATTCGACCTCCTTTACCCCCTTAGTACCAGCGACGTGGACGTGCATTTGTGGCATCTCCTTCTGAGAAGACTGATTCTTCCTCTTTCATCTCACCCTCATCAGTGCAGCCAAATCTGCTTTCTTCAGAACAAATTTAACAGATTCTCCAAGCTATGGGTTCCTCAAGTTCTATAGGTAATATTGACTCTACCAAAATTGATTCGAGGGCTTCCAATCACATGACTGGTGACATTTCTTGTTTAAATAACTCTGTTCCATATAGAGGTGTGGGTTCCATCTTTGCTGCAAATGACAACCAGTTATCTATATCACCTATTGGTTCCTTGAAAGTTTCACCTTCATCATCTCATAATTTCTTCCTTCAAAAAGTATTTTATGTTCCTAAGTTGTCTGTTAACTTGGTTTATGTTGCCCAACTCATTGAGAATAACTGTTTGGTATAGTTTTCTCAATTTTGTTGTTTCATACAGGATCTGGAAACAGGGAGGCTGATTGGGAATGGCTATAAGAGAGGGCAGTTGTGCATCCTGGAGTTTGATCCTATTGTTCTCTCATCCAACTATTTTTTTTTTACCATCTTCTAGTGACATTTTTTTTGCTAATAAGTGTTGAATATTATGGCATACTCGTTTAAGCCATCTTAATTCCAAGAATTTATTATTCTTGTTTAAGTCTGGTCTGTTGAATAATGAAATAAATATTAGTCCTAATTCTATTGATATGACTTGTGTTAGTTGTAGACTGTGTAAATCTACTGCATTATCGTTTCCATTAAGCAACTCTCGAGCTACCACCCTATTTGATCTTGTCCATACTGATGTCTGGGGTCCATCTCCTATTATGGCTCCTGGTGTTTTGTGTATTATATTATCTTTGTGGATGAATTTTCAAGGTACACGTGGATATATTTCATGAAACACAAGTCAGAAGCATTTTCTTGCTATAGAAAATTTTCAACATATATAGAGACCCAATTTTCAAAGAAAATTAAGATTCTACAATTAGATTCTGGTGGCGAGTATATCTCTTCAGAATTTCAAAACTTTTTTAGTTCGAATGGTATTATACATCAATGGTCTTACCCTCACACACCGGAGCAAAATGTCGTACAAAACGCAAAAATAGGCACATAATTGAGATGGCTACCACAATCTTGAACTATGCAAATGTTCGTAAATCTTTATGGGTTAAAGCAAAATCAATAGCAGTATATATGATCAATCGATTACCATTAAGTGTCTTGATAAATAGAAAGTCACCATCATTCCTCCTTTATGGTAAAGATCCTAATTATAGACGGCTATGGGTGTTTGGTTGCATTGCCTTTGTCCATCTTCTAGAGTAAGAACGAGATAAACTCATCTCTCGAGCAACTAAATGTGTATTTCTTGGATACGGTGAAAATCAGAAGGGGTATCGTTGTTATGATCCGTGTGCTTGTCGTGTCTGGGTGTCTCATCATGTTACTTTCTTTTATCATTTACTGTATTATAAAACTTTCCATGAATCTCAATCTATTCCTCTTGTGCCTTCTTCGATTTCTCATATGACCTTCTTTGATGAATCTCAATCTATTCCTCTTGTGCACTCTTTTTCTCCCTCTTTTCAGGTTTATCAACACCAGATGCAACCTACAACTCTTGTGACATCTGTTCACAACCCCAAGTGTAGGGTTGTGATGTAGCAATAACTTGGTGAGAACGAGGTCGAATCCACAAGGAATAGGAAACACGGTCTAGAACTAATCTAAATCTAACTTATTTTGTCTGGCTTTTTAATCCAGCGATTTCGAAAAATGTTTTGAAATAATAAAGATAAAATACTAAGGATCCAGGAATCTACCTATAACAATCACAATATTAATCTACTTAATTCAACGATAACTTGATTGGAATCGAAGCCCTATCCTAGCCAATCGAATGATAGAGTGGTTAAAATAGAATCTGAACTTTCATTAGATTAATTCAAATATGAAGATCTATTGCATCGATTGGAAGGGATTCCATCATCCTACCATGCCCAGGAGACAATGGTGAACAAAAGAATTTATCAATCTCCACAACTCCAAATAGATTAAAAAGATATCAAAAGCCTCCACAGAATCTACTTTAATTAAAGTCACAATAAATAATAGAAAACTGAAAATATTCCTCAAATCAAACTAAAAACCAATGAAGTTCAACATAAACTTGAATTAAAGTAAGATAAACATCAAAATAAACTATAGGTTTCATCCCTTAGCCTTAACTAAGAGATTAGCCTAAGAAGACAAACATCCTAGAAGAAAAACAAAATGATCTACTAGAACCCATGAAGAAATCGAAGTGAAAGAATGTTGTCGGCACTTTACCTTGGCTTTCTTTCCCTTTCCAAGCCTTAGAAGATACTTTGGGACGTCCTAGGGACTCCTATTTATAGTTGTGAAACACCATGTTTCACACCGCCTTGGAATTTTCACAAACTGACCTTGAAACCGCCTCAAATTGGACCAAATTAAAGCTGAAAATCTCACTCTCTCACTAGAAATTCTTCGCAACTTTGGTCGGACCGAAGTTGGTTTCGATCGTATAGAATTAAGGCTGAAAATTCTGCTTCTCGCTGGACTATTTTGCCCGATTTCGGTCAGACCGAAATTGAATTTCGGTCAAACTGAAGGTGTTTCAGGACATTTCTATTTTAGACTCAGAATTCTAGAATATGTTTTTTCAAGACAATTTTCGAGAATATGTTTTCTTCAGGACAATTTCAGGATTCTTTTTCTTCACTTCAAATCTTTTATTCTCTTCATTCCTCACTTGGTTTCCTTGAATCTTTGGCATGTGAATTCTTCATTAATGACTTCCAAATCTCCAATTCTTCATTATCTTCTTTTGAACTCTAAATTCATCCTCTTAAGCGTATATTTATCATAAGCTTCCGAATCACCTCGCATGACAAAAACGTATATAATTAAATCAAATTATCAATTAAATGCCAAGAAAAATAATGTAATTGAAGGGTTAAATATGTTATATTTGAGTCTCAACACCATCTCTAACAGCGATACCTTCTTTAGATCCAGTGCCTTCTCCTCCTATTGAGCCAGTGAGTATTCCTCCTTCCAATAATGTTCTATTACGTCGTTCTAGTCGTCTATCTGTTCCTCCTACTCAATTAAATCTCCTTGCCTCTCATCATTCGTAATTTTCTAGATTATATTCTTTGGTTGTTCCTACATCTAATTCTCAGGCATCTGCACAAAAATGTTGGGTAAAAGCTATGAATGACGAAATTCAGGCTCTCGAAGAAGATGGTACTTGGACTCTGGTTCGTTTACCTAAGGGGAAGCAAGTTATCGGCAGCAAATGGCTCTATACTGTGAAATTAAAATCAGATGGAAGTGTGAATCGATATAAAGGTCATCTCATGGCCCAAGGGTATAAATAAGAGTATGGTGTATATTATGATGAAACTTTTGCTCCTGTTGAAATAATGAAAACAGTCCGGTCGTTGATTGCTATCTCTTCTTTCAAAGGTTGGCAACTTAATCAACTTGATGTTAAGAATGCCTTCCTCTATGGGGATCTCAAAGAGGAGGTCTACATAAAACAACCACCTGGCTATAAATCAAAGAATCCTAAACTAATTTGCAAATTATCTAAAGCTTTGTATGGGCTCAAACAAGCCCCACGGGCATGGTTTGAAAAGTTCCATGGAGTGTTAACCCAGGCTGACTATTCCCAAAGTCAATATGACTCATCACTGTTTATTCTCAAGACTAGTTTTTTATTGGTCTATGTTGATGATGTTCTCATAATTGACGGTGACGTGCAAGGCATTGACAATCTCAAATCATTACTCCACACCTCATTTTATATGAAGGATTTGGGGCCATTAACATATTTTTTGGGATTTGAAATATCTCATACATCTCAAGGATATTTCCTTAGTCAACGAAAGTATACTAATGATTTGATCAAGCAAGCAAACCTTACAGATTTCAAGTCTTATGAAACTCCTCTATAATTAAATGTCAAGTATAGGAAAGATGGTGGAGATCCTCTCTCAGATGTTACAACCTACAGGCAGTTAGTGAGGAGCTTGGTCTATCTCACTATGACTCATCCTGATATCGCACATGCAGTTCACGTTCTTAGCCAGTTTGTAACAACACCTTATACATTGCATATGACAGCAGTTCATCGCATTATTTGATACCTTCGATGAGGCACTTCTCTTTCCATCCTCAAATAATTTGCAGTTATCTTCTTATTTTGATGTTGATTGGGCAAGATGTCCCACTTTACAATGATCTACTACTAGCTGTTGTGTTTTCTTGGGACAATCATTGGTTAGGTGGAAATGTAAGAAGCAAACCACGGTATATCGATCCAGCAAAGAAGACAAATACCGTGCGATGGCAGAAACTTGTAGTAAAATTACTTTGTTTAGGAGATTGTTAACAAATCTTTGGATTCATTCGTTTTCACCAACTCCATTATATGCTAACAATCTGAGCTGTTATTTAATTGGCTTCCAATCCAGTATTTCATGAGCGCACTAAGCACATTGAAGTTGACTTCTACTTTGTGCGAGAAAAATGCACGGCTGGAATCATTTCTCTCCATCATGTGATATCAGAATTACAACTTGCTGATTTATTTTAAAAATTCATGACATTATCCCGACATAAGTTTCTTAGTAGCAAACTAATGTTGGTTCGTTCTACCACATTAGTTTGAGGGGGTATTATATTATATTAGATGTCATTAGTTATACATTTTTCATGTATATTATTAGCTTTATTCATCATATCTATAATTAGCCATGTATAGAAATACTTTAATTAGGATTGGTTCTAATTATATTTCATTGTAAGATTTCTTTATATACACATGTAAGTTCTTTATTTAAACCTGATTTGGGGAGAAGAATAATACAGATAAAGTAATTGGAATTTCTTTTATTCCAGACATTATCAAGTTGGTCACCTTGAGCCCCATCCCCATTCAAACTGTAACACCTCGAATTTTTGCTACCCGATTACATACTCGTGCCTGAAAATTCTGGGTGTTAATAACGTAAAAATTGGATGCTTCGAAATCACACTTTTTTTTAATCACATCCAATTACATTCACGAAGGTAACCCTTCATGAGAGTAAAATCAACTGTATTTATCATTCCATCATAATAAAAGAATTCAACAAATTATCAAATGCTCTCTCAATGGGATCTTATTACATTATCAAAGTTTGCAGTGAAAAATAAATAAAACTAATCGTGCACTACTCTTCCTCTCTATTCAAACCAGTCTTCAACAAAACGGTCGCCATCTATTACATCAACCTGTAATTCACCTGTAACATTTGTATGGTTGGAGAGGGTCAATGCACTACTCATAATGATGGTTATCCTTCAAGATTAATAATAATTCAAAATATTCATAAGAATAATGTGAGGGTTCTGATACGTCTCATACTCCACCACTACGAGCGAATAGTATCAGTATGCAATATATATATATATATATACATAGATATATATATATATATATATGCATGCCTAGCAAAGTATGTGCGGTCCATCATACGTAATGATCATTACAATGTGAAATATAATTTATAGAAAACCCGGTTCACCCAACATTCTCACACTATGGAGATTCGTCGGCATGTCTAACGCTACCATGGATTTACGCGAACACCTCGAGGTGACACAACACATGAATCAGATGAATTATAGACAGAATTTGTTCATAGAGCGACTATTTGTGACATCCAATCCTAGAAGTAATGTAACACGCATTGTGGATTACTTAAATCGATTTATGCACCACTACTTAAAATCCATGAAATTACAAGTCGATCAAGAGGGTCACCATACAGAGTGCATTACGTCTATGATAAAAATATATGAATCAGTGGATGTGAGACCTCTAACACATCACTTGCACCAAAGGGAAAATAAATTAAACTATGGGAGTTTTAGAATCCAAGACACATGCCCAAGCCATAAAGGGAGGTAACACAAGGCTAACCTAATAAAAGAAAAAAGTAGCAATAAGCTATCTTAATAAAAGATAAGAGTAATAATTAGGCTAACTCAACAAGAATAAAGAGAGAGGAGGAAAGGCCAACTCAATATAAAGTGGAAGCTCACATCGGTCTCAAAATTGGCAAAGGGCAAGGCTTGTATCCATCACCCCACATAAATTTATAAAAGTCATGCATAATTAAAATCATACCTTAACCATAATTTCCAAAAAGATAAATAATTGATAATGGTAAATCAATCAATTGTAGGAAAAAAATAGTAATATGAAAGTATGCCGAAATAAGATAAATGATATCAACTCAAATTAGTGTAAGCTGAAAGGAATTTCTCACCTTAGCCTTAGATCTAAACCCTAAATCTCGATGTAGGAAAGCTTTTACATGAACCACGACATCGCTTGAGCAAGAGGGAGACACCATCCAGCTCTCTCTCTCTCTCTCTCTCTCTCTCTCTCTCTCTCTCTCTCTCTCTCTCTCTCTCTTCCTTGGGAGTTGGGAAATTGGGCATGTGAGTAGAGAAGGGACACACATTCCTTTTATAAAGGAGTGGGCGTGTGAGAGGGGTGTGCTTCACATCCGACTTAGATTGAGTTTCTCCAATTTGATATTTTCTAGTGATATTTCTTTAAATCTAATTCATCCAGTATGTCGGAGTCGTCGAATAGAGCCGAGGTATTTGATTTTCTTGATAATCCGAAATTTAGATTGACTTATCTTGAAAATTCTCCTAACGGGTGCCGAAACAAACTTAATCTCAATTAACGGTCTACGCTTAATGATCAGGGCGCAATTTTAGGAGAAATGTGTAATCAGGATAGGAAAACAATTGGACAAAAGTTGGTAGTTAACCAATGGTGAAAAAAGCTTAAATCTGAAATTTCACCTTTTGCACTAAAAGGAAGGAATTCGAGTCAAGGCGATCATCATTCAACGGTGTAAGATCATAGATCAGGGTCTAAATTTTTTATAATATTGTATTCATATGAAGCCAAAGTGTGATCCAAATTTAAGTTATGATTGACGGTGTAATGTGGGTCAATCGGAAACTTTAGATTTAAGAAGAGTTAGTAAGCCTAAAACGGATAACTTTGCGGCTACATAAAACCCTACCAAGGTGAGGTTCTCATATTTCACACTTGGCTTATATGATGAAAAATCCAAGTCATCATACGAAGGGAAATATCCTACCACAACTACCCATGACCTTTCGTTACTTGATAAACACCAAAATCAATGGTTAAGAGGCTGATTTGTGATTTGGACTACTTTTACAATGATTTAAAAGCTAAAATTTGACATGTATGGTTAATTTATAATACATAGGTATGGTATAAAATTTCACATCAAATGGATCATGAGAACCATGTGATCTATAATCAAGGGTCTAGGTTAATGACATTTTCATAATTATTATTGATATGAGAGTTTTGGGAATTCTAATGGTTTTACATGGTTATAGGCACATTTCTAAGTAAATCTTATAATAGAACTTATATCGAAATCATTATGAATAAAGAATTATTCACCAAATTAATTAAAGGAATGTACATATATCAACTAACATAATAGATGGTCAGATGACATGTTAAAAATAGAAAAACTTGATGGTTAGTACTTTCATCATGTATGTAAGTGGGTGTGCGGTCAGTTTTGTAAACGAATGATCTCAAGTGGGCTTTTGAAGTAATCAAGAGGCAGAACATGTGTACCGTTGGATTCAAGTGACTTGTTCACATGTGTAAGTTTCTTAAATTGTAGTTTTGATAGTGAGTTAAGCATATTCATAGGTGGTGAACAAGATAAACAGATCAGAATTTCAATTTGATATGTATACGAGCGGAGGAAGATATCAAGTAGTTAGTTTACTATGATCGAGTAGTCAAAACTCAAAGTGAACGGTTAAATATCGTTACCTATCGGTGGATAGTTGGCTAAACAGTTGGTTATGATGGACAAGTAGGAATACTTGGACATATGATGATCTTGTCTTAAAATCAACAGTCAGATGGCTTGATCTATGGATGAAGATCATTCTCAACGGTCAGATGGCTTGATCTATGGATGAAGATCATTCTCAACGGTCAGATTCATGTTGGAGAATAGATATAAGGTTAGGATAGCTAGATTGGTATCGTACACATGTACATATTAAGTTAAATTTCATGGTAACACTCGAGAACTATTAATATTCGGATATTGAAAAGTTCGAGGTGTTACGATGTACCCACACCCCCCCCCCCCCCCCCCCCCCCAAAAAAAAAAAAAAAAAACAAAATTTTATCTCTGAAATTTCATTACCTATACCATTTACATTGATTCATTAAGTTTAAGTTTTCATTGTATTCTTCGTTAGGTAGTTATATATGCTAGGGTGTGTATATAATTGGCTACATGAAATCAGGACGCTACAATCTACCCCCCTTAATGAAAATCTCGACCCCAAGATATATATATATAAAATTTATTTATTTATATATTTAATTTTATAGAATTTCACACATTAGTTTCCCCACTATCTAGAGTAAAAAAAAAAAAAAAAAATCATTTCTTTGTGTTTCAGGGCAACAAAGAAAAACAATCATAGTATTGTTGATCTTAATACATTGAACCCTTGCCTGGCCAAGGCGGTGAGTTCTTTGGTATCATTCATTCTGGGTGAGTTTCAAATTTTTGTTTGATCAGGGCATTGGTAAGCACCCGAGATTTGGTATTCAGATCAAACCGCTTATAACTTGCTTGAATATGATTTTGTAAGCCCGTGGACCCGATCGCTCTAGATCCTTGAGAAATATGATGTACTTCTTTTTTTTTCACCATAAACGTACCCTAGGTTTCTTAAAGGATAAGCCTCAATGCTCCATCACATGTTGAACTTAAGCTTTAGTGTTATCGTTTATATTTTCAGTAGCACAAATGGTCCCAAATATTGTAGGTGGGTCCCAGCAAGGGTCGGCCACCTCAAGAATAATTTTCAGATTTTTATAAAGATGATAAATATTTTAAAATAAAATGGCAACCATACATGTTACAGAAATCGAGTTGTTGCAGAAATCTTTTTGTCCCTATGTTTGGGACCACGTAGAGTGGGCCTAAACCTACCCAAACCCTTGAAAATTTTATGGGAATAGTGGTCCTACTCATGTACAATAAGTGGGGTCCACTGGGGTGGCCCACTTATTCCAGAAAATCAGGTAAACATGCACATTTCCACCTTGTTGTGTTCCTGAACTGTCCATAAATTTCTGGCAGTTAGCCTACTTTGGCCCATCGCATGGGCCTCAATCATGGGAGATAGGGTGTGGGCCCCATTCCACATCAAATTGGGATCCACACACAATAAAACTCCTAAAGAAATTTGAGATAAAAAGGCTTGCAAATAGGTCTAAACAGTAGCTCAAAACTCATGCTCCAACTGGGCCCGAAATCTGGACAGCAACATAGGCTGTCCATATTTCAGCCCATACAAATTAATCAAATGGTTTATGGCCCTGATTCAACATGTGGAGTCTACCTTGATAGGTTAATAAAATTCCAAACCCATGAGTTCACTCAGACCTCCATGAAAAAGCCATTGTGGAGGCGACCCAAACCATGCATGCATGGTGGGCTTAGATGTCCAATCATGGTGGGCTTGGACGTCCCATCTAGCTAAGGGTTTGAGATGTTGTTGACCTCTCCTTGGTGAGCCACACATTATCAGAATACACAGGAGAAAACTAGAGAGAAAGGGAGAGAGAAGAAGCAAATCGGCAATTGGTGGAAGGTCCCGCCACTAATGGACCTCTCACACCCAAATCCACATCGTCCACTACATCGTATGATACATGCATGCTATAATACATTAAAGGAACTTGATGGAGGGTAGATATCCTTTTTTCCACATGCATGCAAGGCATAGATGGCCCATGGGGTGTAAGAAATGAAAGGGAGAAAGCATTATGGTGGGTCCATGGAGAATGGCCCACCATGGATGGAAATATGGAGGATCTAGGCCCATGGCCTCATCCTAAGAGCCATGTAGGATCTTCATCATGGATTGGTGGGTCCTACATGCCTCCATGCATGTAGACAAAAGAAAAGAAGAAACGAAAGAAGAAGAAGATATGAAGAAGCTTGATGCGGCACACACCTTAAATAAGGCCTTTAAAACTCCAAGATCCAAGTTTTAGACTTCAAGAGGAAGATGATTGAAGGGTGTAGATGGGTTGCTAATGGCTAGATGGAGGAGAGATTGGGGAAGAAGGGGCCGAAGGAGAGGAGAATGCTTGGACGTTTTATTTATTTTTATTTTTTTTGCAAGAAGGAGAGGAAGAATAGAAGAATGAGAAAGAGAGAGAGAGAGAGAGAGAGAGAGAGAGAGAGAATGGAGGGTATATCCATGCCATGATTTCTCTCCTTGCTAGGGAAGAGAAACCTCATGATGTAGCATTAAGAGTGGGGATCAAGGCAAATGATTACTCTCTAAAAAAGTAAACCTAAGCTAGGCTATGATGGGTGTAGGTAGGTTAGGTAGAGGTTAGGTATAGGCTTTCTAGGAAATTGCAACTAGGTGGGCCCACCTTGAAAAATGTGTAGGGCTAGGAAGTGGGCCCCACCACATAATGAATGGCCAAGAAATGCTCAGGTTGAAATCACAAGATATACATGTCGAATTTATGCATGAGATGCGGTGTTGGAATCGTGGCGTCGATGCGGACACAATGGCATAGGTTTCGGGTCGATCCGGGTCAGGTCTACATGACGCGAGTCAATGATGACTGCAAACACTATCCACAGGTCGTGGGACACCGGAATTAGACCGGTAGGACCGCGAGACCTAGGGGAACGAAATGGATACTCGGGATAGGTTCTTACACACTAGGTGCCCTTTCAGCAAGGATAGCCATCATCTAGTTTAAGTTCTCGATCTGGCTGGCCATATACCTATTGAAGGTTTTTGCTTGAATTCGCAATTATTCTGCCTAAGCTCGTGCTTGCTTAGCTTGAGCCGTCCCTTGTTCCACAATATGCTAGATTCCCAACTGCATATCGTGCAGCCCAACCAATATCGTCTTAATAGGGTCGCTCCGAGACGATGATGCCCCATCTTGGGTTGGAGGATTGGGCATTGGGTTTTATGGTGAACCTAAGAGTTCAGGTGCTAGTTGCACTTACATCTCCTTGAGTGGAGGTAATGCAAAAGGTGTTACAACATCATTAACCCTAGAGGAGCTTTGGATATCCCTTCGACTCATATTTCTAAAATTGGATTAATTAATCACACCTCTGTCACACCGGTATGTTTACCAAACCAGGTGTCCCACCGGGCGTGCCAAAAGTTGTTGCTTCTTAGTTTCATATTCAATCATGTGTAATATTTATAGGCATGCTAGAACTGATTGTGTGGCTCAATTCCAATCAAAAAACTTTGACCCCAAGTGCCAAGATAGGCAGATATATCATAATTGACAATATATGACCAAGATCTTAAATGACCAATCATCTATTCAGCAACTTGCAAGATGTTGTTTAAAATGATTAGGAGATTATGGGAGGGTAGGGTTTGTCCTTCGAGAATAGGTTGCACATTGCCTTATGTACAAAAGGACTTTTAGATATAAAAGTTAAACCACAAAAAAAGGGAATACTTACAATCGATTGTAGATAGTAACTTTAAAACACCTTTCTGAAAGAAGAACTTTGTGTTTCGATGAAAATCAACCAGCATATGAGCATAGACTTGGATTACAACTAAGGATTACAACTACTCTTTATGTAAGATTAGGGTACTAATTATGTTAAGGAACATAAAGGATAGATTATGCTAAGGAACATAAAAGATAATTAATAGATAGATTTGATTTGTTTGATTGGGTTGGTATAAGACATCTTGCTTCGTTGAAATCCTCTGTTATTTATAGATCTTCTTGAGATAGCAATGTAAATGCTTTTCCCACATCCGACAGTTATAGCAACCATTTCGGCACCACTCTATCTTCTGGATTCTTCTTGGACACGTGTCCTAGTAAATGCTTTAGCACCGCTTTTCTCTTGACCACGTCCTTCTTTTGAGTTTCTGCATCACGTTCCGTCTATAGATAACGTGTAACACCCTAATTAGTGCCAATTATAATTTCGTAAGATGTGCTTGAAATATCCTCAAAGATCGTAAGCCTATTAAATACTTCTCATGCAAATGACACATGTCGACCTTCCCTAATTGGTTCTCCCAAGAACGGTAAAAAATAGGGTACAATAGCATCAACCAGTCATATATGGGAAACACACATTTTGATGCAAGACTCCTTATGCGACTTTGATTCCAAAACCATTATCTTTATAAAACCCTCCTGCTATGATGTGAAAAATGGTAAGCATCAGAGACATCAAATCTACATAGAGAAAAAGGAAATAAAATGAAAAAGGAAAGAGAGAGCATTTGAGAGAGAAAGATCAAAATAAAAATCGTGTTGTGAGATGGATAGATTCTAGTTTCACCACTAGATTTGTTCTAAAAGGCAAGAATAGAAGGAAAGAAGAAGATCAAAAAAAGAAATTCGAGAGAGAAATCAGCTCGAGGAAGAGTTATCAAGAGAAACCGGGAGAATATTTAACGAGTTATGACTTGCTGAGTTGCCATTCCCATGCCCTTAGCATAATGAGATTTATAGGCTGAGAAACAGAGAAGAAATCAAGGGAGAAAGAGGGGAATAATCAGAAGAAATCAAAACAAGAGAAAGAGAAGAAAGAGAAAGAAAATGAAGTAGTTAGACCGACTTGACTCACCGAACTGCCTGCTGAATTTTGAGATCAGACCTAGTCCAGGGCTAGATCAGACCCTGTGTGCACACCGTTCATCAGATAAGTTCCCCTCTTTCAGTTCTTTGACTTAAATAATACATGAGTTATAGTTTCAAGTCTAGTGACTCACCGAGTCAACCGACTGAGTCAATGTATCGATTTATTATATTTAGTTCAGAAAACTCGAAAACTCTAGAAAAGAACTTAAATAACCAATGTATACAATTTCATGTTGAGATCTTCACCGATTCTCGTAGAAATCTTACCGAGTCAGCTCTAGTCTAACTGTGTAGAACTGCATATAAATGGAACCAAACCCTGATTGAATGCACATATTTCCAGCATCATCTTAAACCCTTGCGCACCTATTTAGATGGGTGATCTTTTTCTACTTTGTAAATTGTATATTTATACATCTACGTTGAACTTGGTTTATTGTTGTTTCCCATATGATGTTTAAAGTCACATTGTTTTCAATTTATGTTTAACTTGCTAATTTAATTTTGAGTTCTTATCCTTGAACATGTAGTTAATATATATGGAATGAATGTGGATGTAAGCTTATTCTTATTTACATGTTGAACTTGTGAAAAATAAATTATGGACTATTATGACTATCAGGATGTGTTACTCGTTCATATATTGTTCTTGAATGAAAAATAAAATTGAATCATGGGTGCTCTGGCTAGGATCATTCTTGAAATGATCATCACTGCACGGGTGCTTTACCTAGAGTCATTTCCAAATGGATGTTCACTGGTGCTTTGCCCTAGGTTATTCCTTAAAATGGCCAGCACAGGTGCTCTGCCTAGGTTTGTTCTCGAAAGTATATTCATGTGTGTTCTGCCTTGGGTTATTTCCTAAAATGATTAGCACATATGCTCTTCCCTTGGTCACTCCCTAGCTAAAATGGTTAACACATGTGCTTTGTCCTGCATTATCCCCTAAAAGGACCAGCACATGTACTTTGCCTTAGGTCATTCCCTAAAAGATCAGGACAGGTGCTCTGCCTTGGGTCATTCCCTAAAACATTAGCACGGGTGCTCTACCATGGATTTCTCCAAAAAAAGATCGTACCAAATGTTATTATTGATTTGATTTGTCATTCTTGTGAAAGTTCAAATAGTACATATCTATGTGATTTAATATCTCGTTATATATTCTTTGATTTTGGTTACCGATTTAATATATTGACCATATACTTGTACGAACTTGAAATTTTCAAATTTTTGGGTGCAACATGATTCTACAGAGCTCGTATGCTCACCCCCACTTAGATAGTTTTACAGGGTGCAGGATTTAGTCAAGGAGCTTAATGAAGAAAAGATCTAGGTGTCTATCTAGCCATATCTTTCCTCTTTTATATGATATGAAAAAATGTATGTTGGATAGTGGGAATTTGGAAGTGAGACCAGACTATTGTAATGTGACTTGTATTAGATTTATGGAATTTATTTGTAGCAATGTGATGCTTATTAAATTGTGGTTGTGATTGCTTAAAAAAACAATTTATGACTTGGAATTTAGAGTCGAGTCTGGCCAACTCGGTTATCAAATTTCGCGGCGTGACATCCGTAGTCTCCATGAAAGCATTGTCCGTCTTTGGGAAACTTCCATTTTCAACATGATTGTGCAAGACGACCTTACCATGTGTATCTTGGATAACAAGATTTTTGACATTGGCGGGTTTATATTACTCGCTGCATGCATTGATCGATCACACGTGTTACTCGTGCCATGATCATGTGTCCTTCTTACAGTGTCTCACTTTTCTCGATCGCAGACGTCCATATGGCTTTGAGGTATTTTGGTTTTGGCAGGCTATATGTTACCAAAGGAAGTGGATCGGGAGATATTCTTAGAGCGCGAGTGAGATTGTGTCCATCGTTTGTACATAATATTGGCACGTGACAACATTTCATTGGGCTACGTATAGATATAAACGTTATCATCTAACCCTACCTATAATGCATATTCATTAAATTAATTATCTCCTCTTCGAACATAAGTTTCACTAATAAAATCTTATCATTTACTCTCCTAACATCTATAACTTCATCCTTCAAATCTCCATCTACCACTATTCCCAATCACATTGCTATTATTGTCCCTTTCTGTATGCAAAAATTTATATCCATAAATTTATCTACTATTGGCTTCTTCCACTTGAACTCCTTAACATAAGTAAAATAACTCTAATTCTATACTTCATCATATCTACTAAATTCATACTTGTCAATTTTCCTATATTTTATGTGACAATCCAACCCTATTTGGCTAGACTAGTTATTTACTTATGTGCATTTAGAATGGCACGGGAACATTTGCCTACTTCTCACCTGATAACTAAATTAGCCTGATCTTTTAGTGTCCAATATTTACTGCGCGCCGAGGTACCTTGCTGCACTGGATGGACACCACCTATACATACCGGTGGGCCCTACAGGCGCAAAAAACGAATTCCTAAAAACAAGAGTGTTTGATTATTTTCTACAGACTCATTTAACGGTCTTGTTCTTCTCCTTGCGGTCCCAAATAGTTTACTTCCAATCAATTCGCATTCTTCGCTGACCTCGTTCATCTCCTCTGTGATCACAATGTTTTCATTCCAATCCTTGGTGATCTAGACGGTTCTGATCAGAAAAGGATGGTGTCCTACGGGCCATAATTGTGGCCGTCTGATTTGAAAATTTAAACCGGTCATGTGTTTTTTCTTTTTTTCCCTTTGGAATATGGAACGGTCAAAGAAAATTGTGAGACTGAAGTAGTTAGCTTTTGATATCATTTGACGATCAACTTCAAGGGAGTTTCTTCGATGCTTCTTTGGAAACGGGGCTAAGTGGGCCCACCCAAATGAACAAGCATGGGAGGGGATTGCCTGTAACCCCGCGTACAGAGATATCTCTATGCCCGGGGCTGTGTGGGGTCCATAGAGATGTTTGTGATAAATCCACTCCGTTCATCTGTTTTGAAAAACTACAGTAGGACAGTATTCTAAAAATCAGATAGATCCACAGCTCATGTGGGCCAGACCAACAAGACAGTGAGAACAGCAAACTCCACCGTTGAAACTTTTCTGAAGCTGACCATGATGTTTATATGTCATCCAAACCGTTCATATAATTATTACCACTCAGATAAACTGTAGGAACAAATATAATCCTGACAGAAAACTTCTTTCACTGTCAGGCGTTCAATCACCACTGTTTCTTGTGGAATGGCCCACATAAGTATTGGTTCTGCTACATTTTAAAAAATCCTGTTCTATTGTGGTATTTAAAAACAGATGGACGGAGTGGATTTGTCACGGATGTCTCTATGGACCCCACACAGCTCCTGACAAAGAGATATCTCTGTCCTCGGCGTTACAGGCAATCCGCTCCCAACACGCATGATCTAAAGGTGGTCACCGCCTTGCTTTCTTTCGATTGTTGCATAGAAAATGGATGGATAGAAAAATGACGGCCAGCTTTTAAATATGACTATTGAATGGTAGCTCACAAAGTATCGGCTGTACATAATGGACGGTCCAGATGGATTGATTTATTCCACCGATCACTGATTGTTAGACGCGGATTGCCTACTGATTAACTCAGTACGTGAGTAACTCTATAGGGCCAAGGTGATGTATTTGTCTTATCCACGCCGTCCATCCATTTTAGCAGATCATTTTAGGCCATGAGCCCAAAATTTAAGTTCATCCAAAGCTCATGCGGACCACACACAGGAAACAATGGAGATAATGCGTCGGCCGCTGAAATATTTCTAGGCACGCCTTTATTTGTCATCCAACCTGTTCATAGTATCATAAATACGTGAATGAAGGTAAAACACAAATATAGCTTTATACAAACCTCTGTGGTTGGATGACAAGTAAACAGGTTGTAGCCCGCTTAAGCTTTGATATGCTTCAATTTTGGGATGATGACCTGAAATGATATAGATGAACGGTTGTTCGATTTTGAGATATTGAACTAAAATGATATGGGTAAACGATTGGACGGCGTGGATAAAACACGTACATCACAGTGCACCTCAATGAGTCTACTCAGCATGCTAACGCATACAGTCCATCATTGATCTGGACCGTCCATTAGGTTTAGCCCACTGTGTATAGGCCCTGCAAAACAGCGGCACCAGTTGGTGGATCCGTTCTATCCAAAATTATAATATGGACCAGTCGCGGAAAAAGGTCCAGTCATCAACCATTCATTCAGCAGTGTCCAAATGGAGCAGCCTATCTATCTGAATAATTTCGGACAATCATAAATAGCCGTACATTCATGCATGCTTCCTGACGGACCGTGAATACTTATGTGGTTACTCATGGATGGACGCGGATTAGCTACTGAGGTTGAGTAGCGAGACTCCTACTGTAATGACGTCACCAAGTTCTGTGGGCCCCACTATGATGTATGTGTTCTATCCACACTGTTCATCCATTTGGAAATATCATTTTAGTGCATAAGTCAAAGAATGAGGCAGATCCAAAGCTTTAACAGGCCCCACCACAGAAAACAATGGGGAGAGTGATTCCCACCGTTGAAACCTCCCTAAGGCCCACCATGATGTTTATTTGAAATCCTAACTGTTCACAAGTTAACGCAGACATGAAAGAAGGGAAAACATAAGTATCAGCTTGATCGAAAACTTATATGGGCTTTAGAAGTTTTTAATGGGGAGCGTCACTCTCCACACTGTTTTCTGTGGTGTGGTCCACTGGAGATTTGGATTTGACTCATTCTTTGGATTTTGACCAAAACAATTTCTAAAAATGGATGGACGGCGTGGATACAAAACATACATCATCATGGGCCCACAGAACTTGGTGACGCCACTTTAGTAGCGAGTCTCGCCACTCAACCTGTCATTAGCTAATCCGTGTCCCTCGTGGAATGGTTTTAACCAAATGAAGGGTCGGGATTGATGATTGGGCTATTCACCTGTAACAACCCGTTTATTTTTTTTTACATAGTGGTAACAAAATCTCATTCTTTCCTTTGGTGTGGCCCACTTGAGCCTTAAATCTACCTCATTTTTTGGCCCATGTCCCGACATCATCCAATAAGATAGATGGATGGTGTGGATTTTTCTTGAACATATCGGTGGGGCCCATTATCTCATTAATAATATTTTTTTTTTTAAGAAAAGCTTCTTTTACAGTGATTTTTAAGAAAAGCTTCTTTTACAGTGACGTGCAAAAGCACGTCACATCTCCCACTCCCTGTTGGACTCTCTCTCTTCCTTCTCCTTCCGCAGACGTGGTGGTTCCTATACTCACCTGGATCCAAACTGCCCGCTTCTTTCTCCATCATTCTCACATTACAACATCCGTACTGTTCAAAATTCATTACGATTATCCTTGACACCATAAAATACTCCAAGAAGATCACGTCGACAGCTTGTGACGTGTGGAATTTTAAACCAAAAACCCACTGGACCTCCATTATCATGCACTTACAAGCTTTCATATACCAATCTACATCGTACGTCAACCTCGGAACGAAAGAAAATTCACTGGTTGCAAATCCGCCATTGACGATCCTTATCTTCTTTACGGTGCCAAAAATCAGTCATTCCATCAACAAGAGAAAGAGGATCGAAAGAGTAACATTGAGAGAGATCAGAGAAGAAAAGAAAAGAGTTATAAAAGGAAGAAAAGAGAAACATAAAAGGAAGAAAGAGAAGCAGGCAGTTCAGCAAGTCAACCCGATGACCCGCTAGTCCGATCATCCGAACCGATTCCAAATTATGACTTAGAGTCATTTATAAGCTAAGTTTCTATTCTCCATCCTTTGACCTCATACATTAAAGTAGCCTTGATTCGAGTCGACTCACTGAGTCAACTCAGTGATTTAACGTGTTATTTTCTTATATTTTAATATTAAAGAATTAGAAACCTTAGTGTAGGTCTTAATAAATCAGCATGTATGATTTGTGTAGGGATGACATCGTTTACATTAAAAATATTTACCGAGTGCTACTAGTCCAAATGGCGTTGTGTTGAATTGAGTTAAACTTGATCTAATTGGGCTAATGGACCGCATTTGTATCGATCTTAGATCTTCTCGCCTAGTCCAGTCATACATAGGATATGTCACACTAAATCAGGTAGGTGATCTTCCTGGTTGAAAAGCATACATTAGTATGTACTTTGATTTCCATTGATTATTATTTCATATTATTGATTCAAGTTATTTGATTTTGAGTGCACGTAAAATAAAATGCATTTATTTAATTATTAATATGTGAAATTAATTCAATTGATTATTGTTATCTTCTTTTAAATATGAGTAAGTTATGGGTGCGTTACCCTAGAAATGATCAAGTTGTTATGGGTGCTCTGCCCAGGGTCATTCCCGAAAGGATTGGCACGGGTGCTCTGCCCTGGGTGATTCCCTAAAAAATGTGCACACATGGGTGCGTTGCCCTGGGTATTATCCTAAAAGTTTATTCACCGGGTGTTTTGCCAAGGGTCATTCCCTAAAAGGATAAACACTGGTGCTTTGCAGAGGGTTATTCCCTAAAAGGATCAACACACACGAGTGTTCTGCCCTAGATTAAACCAAAAAGGATTTTAGATGACTGTATTATCTTATTTTGATATTATGAAAAATAAATTATTATTTTTGTCATGTAACATGCCGATTCAATACTCGTAATTGATCATATTTATCTTATTGAGTTGTATTGGTGTTAAAGTAGAATTTTCAATTTTGGGAATGATGTGACCCTACAAGCCGTCGCGCTCACACCCTTATATATTGTTTTGTAGGGTCTATGTATGAAAAGCCAATTAGACCAAATCGAAGACTTTTTCTTTTGTTTATTTGAAGATTTCTTAAAATTCAATGCATTTTGTTATTACTTTTAGTTTTTATCAATGTAATTAAAGATTCAAGGATTGATTAGTCAACATTATTTATGACAATGATTATTATCCTTTTACTTGCTCTTTGCTTTTGTAATGAAATATATATATATATATATATATATATATATATATATATATATGAACTTAGGAAATCCTTTTATATCTGTATGACATCAAATATGATATTATTTAGGTTTGGAATTGAACTAATAGCCCAAAACTGGATCCTAAAGAATTTTTAAGAATTTTTAGCCTACTACAGTAAGTTGGAAAGCAATAGTAAGTAAAAAATACTTGAATTATAAAATTCATAACTAATTAATTATAACTCCATTTAAAGCGATTCAAAATCTCAGTCGTATATTAACAAGTGTAGTTTTATAGAAAAATACTACAAAAATATAATTCTAGGTTTCTCTTATACTGATTTTAATTTATGTGTATACTAATCAGGAATCGTCTACTTCTGGACAGACCTAATTTTCTGAATTTTAGGATTTTTTTTTTATAAATTTTGGATTCAGTTGAAATTTTAAAGAGTTATAATAAACTAATAGATGCATCGTTATAAAAAGTTTTAAACCAATCTAATATCTGAATATACTAGAAACATTGGCAGGAACAATATCCTCATAATCTAAAATTTTTTGCACTACAACCTCGGTACATATCACAACTCTTATTCTCTTAACCTTCATGTATAAGTCTTTTAGACCATCTAATCTTCCTTAAAATCCTACAAAATCTTTAACGTACTAAAAAAAATAAAAAATTCATTGTCCAATTAATGGTAGATTATATCTGAGCAATACGAGTCACAACACTCCATCATAAACACCTGTACCCGATGCCCTTGGGAACAGATTAATTGCGAGTAAGTAACTAAGTCTTAGGAGGTCTTTAAGCCTTGGTAGATTATTAGGTATGACAGAGTTAGTAAAAGAGTTAGACCCGACCGGGATCATGCGTTAGCCTACTTCAACTAAGGATATGAAGATCACATTGCACATCTATATCAAGCGCCTCAACTCCAGTATGGTTTTCATTTTCACCTCGACAACTGTTATATTTAGGGACTCAAGGAGCATCTGCGCCTCAATGTCAACAATCGACTCGTCTCCACCAACCACAGAGTCAAGGACCCACACCTTAACGAGTCTACTGGCCACCTCCATAGCATGTGCCGCTATCCATGCACCGACAATCTCCATTGTACTCTTCAGCACAACCATTCATTGCGCTCATTTTCATCGTATCCACAAGGATCGCCATGACAATTTCGACAATTGCATCAACGACCTCCACCATGGTCACAATAGCAAGGGTCATCCACAAGACATTTTAGGGCCACCTCAGCAGCCACATCGACAAGTTAGACCACCCGGCATCAACAGATATGTCTAAGGAGTCATGCGCCACGACCTCAAGCTCATGGATACACCTAGCCACGACACCACTCTTAAACAATATAATTCAACCTTACGGGGACACACCTTAACAATACAAATATGTATCTTGAGGTTATGATGACTTAACACCACCACCGAACGACGTGATGCAGGAGTGCAATGTTACTATAGTATAATGCAAGGACTCAACACACAAATGACAAGATTTCAATAACTAGGCACCGAGATTCAATCCGAAGCAAGATCACATCGACCATCCCACAACAGATCAAGTGAAGAGGGATCGGATATGACCGACCCCCGCACTGGTAACCACAACATTTGAAGTTAGCCACAACATTTGGAATCACAACAACAATACTTAAAGACTCAACAACAATGCGAGGTTTCTCTATAGTCATACCAAGTATCTTAGAAATAACATTCACTGTACCCATCACATTGTAGCCATGTCGAGGACCATTTCGACAATCTCAACAATTACCTCCACCACATCAATGACGACAACAAAATCAAAGACCTCCATGACATTTACGTCAGCCCTTGGTTGTGTTGCCGCACTACCAAAAGAGAGTGAATTTCTACCAATAATTTCATAACACCATCACCTCAAGAGACACCACAACTAAAGTAAACGTCAACGCAAACTACGCCATTCGCAGACCCACCATATGATTTTAGTTTAGGCAGTAGCATAGTAAATTTCGGAGATGAAATTTTTGTTAAGGAGGGTAGAATGTAACAACCCGTTTATTTTTTTTATAGTGGGAATAGAATCTCACTCTTTCCTTTGGTGTGGCCCACTTAACCCTTAAATCGACCTCATTTCTTGGCCCATGTCCCAACATCATCCAATAAGTTAGATGAACGGCATGGATTTTTCTTGAACATATCGGTGGGGCCCATTGCCTCATTAATAATAAATTTAAAAAAAAAAAAAGAAAAAGAAAAAGAAAAGCTTCTTTTGCAGTGATATGCAAAAGCACGTCACCTCTCCCCACTCCCTGTTGGACTCTCTCTCTCTTCCTTCTCTTTCGACAGACGTGGTGGGTCCTACACCCACCTCGATCCAAACTGCCCACTTCTTTCTCCATCATTTTCAAATTACAACATCCAGGCTGTTCAAAATTCATTGGGATTATCTTTAACACCATAAAATACTCCAAGAAGATCACGTCGACAGCTTGTGACGTGTGGAACTTTTAAACCAAGAACCCACTGGCAAAAAGCCACTAGACATCCATTGTCATGCACTTACAAGCTTTCATACACCAATTTACATCATCCATCAACCTCGGAACAAAGGAAAACTCATTGGTTGCAAATCCGTCATTGACGACTCTTGTCTTCTTTACGGTGCCAAAAATCAGTTATTCCATTAACAAGAGAAAGAGGATCGAAAGAGTAACATTGAGAGATATCAAAGAAGAGAAGAAAAAAGTTATAAAAGGAAGAAAAAAGAAAGATAAAAGGAAGAAAGAGAAGCAGGCAGTTCATCGAGTTAACTCAGCGAGTCAACCCGATGACCCATAGGTGGTGAAATTCCACTACTGCATGCGTGGGCATGTGGCGGGTGCATGTGTAAAAGAAAAAAGAAAAAACCCGATGACCCCTGGTACGATCATCCGAACTGATTTAAGATTCTGACTTAAAGTCATTTATGAGTTAAGTTTCTATTCTCCATCCTTTGACCTCGTATGTTAGAGTAGCCTTGATTCGAGTCGACTCACTGTGTCAACTCAGTGATTTAACATGTTATTTTTTTATATTTAATATTAAAGAATTAGAAACCTTAGTGTAGGTCTTAATAAATCAGCATGTATGATTTGTGTAGGGATGACATCGTTTACATCGAAAATATTTACCACTAGTCCAAGTGGCATTGTGTTGAATTGAGTTGAACTTGATCTAACTGGGTCGAATGGACCGCATTTGTATCGATCTTAGATTTTCTCGCCTAGTCCAGCCATATATGGGATATGTCACACTAAATCAGGTAGGTGATCTTCCCGGTTGAAAAGCCTACATTAGTATGTACTTTGATTTCCATTGATTATTATTTCATATTATTAATTCAAGTTATTTGATTTTGGGTGCACGTAAAATAAAATGTGTTTATTTGATTATTAATATGTGAAATTATTTCAATTGATTATTTCTATCTTCTTTTAAATATGAGTAAGTTATGGGTGTTCTGCCTTAAAAATGATCAAGTTGTTATGGGTGCTCTACCCAGGGTCATTCCCGAAAAAATCGGCACGGTACAGGTGCTCTGCCCAGGGTCATTTCCGAAAGGATCGGCACAAGTGCTCTGCCCTGGATGATTCCCTAAAAGATATGCACACACGGGTGCTCTGCCCTGGGTATTTACCCTAAAAGTCTATTCACCAGTAGGGCTGTTCACTAGTCGAGCTAGCTCGAAAAACTCACTCAACTCAGCTAAAGTCAACTCGAATTGACTTGGCTTGAATGGCCGATTTGAACCGAGTCAAGCTAATTATTTGAAACTTGAGTTGAGTTCGAGCCGAGTTCGACCAGGGGGCAATTCAACTCGACTCGACTCGAACTCGACTCGACTCGGCTCAATTAATAAATATATTAAATATTAAATATTATTATATTATATATATATATATATATAAGTTTTAACTTTTAACTTAAAAAATAAAAAAAACAAAAAACAAACAACCCTACAGTCTCTACCCGACCGCACGCACTCCCTTTCCCTTTCCCTTTCTTCTCTTTCTCTACCCGTTACTAACCACACGCTCGCCAGGACCACCACCACCAGTTTTCATTTTAGCTCCACAATATTATGATTTCAATCTCTTGAGATCTACTTCTTGGGCGAGAAACCCAAGAAATTTGAGATGGGTTCTTCTCAGATTTGTTAGAGCTTCAAGGAAATCCAATGATCTGATTGGCTAGAGCTCTCTTTACTTAGATTTCTGATCTGTGTTCTGCTCTGTTTTTTTTTTTTTTTTTTTTTTTTTAGTATTTGAATTTCTGCTGGTGGAAGAAGATCAAGAACAGATCGGTTCTTACAGGTTTCCTCATCCGATTTGAAGCTTTGTTTGGTTTTTCATCGGGTTTTGCTTTGATTCTCCTAAGATTTTTGAATTTTTCATCAATGGAGGCGGATCAAGAACAGAATCCATTACTTTCTCACCCAACAAGCTCAAGCTCGACTCAACCACTAGCTTCACTCGACAGCTTTGGCACACAAGCCAAGCTTCAATGTCGAGCTCGAGCTCGAACTCGAGTACAGCATGGACAAGCCGAGCCGAGCTTGGCCCACCTCGACTCGACTCAGCTCGATGCCCACTTCTATTCACCAGGTGCTCTGCTGAGGGTCATTCCTGAAAAGGATTAACACCGGTACTCTGCCAAGGGTCATTCCCTAAAAGGATCAATACTGGTGCTCTGTCGAGGGTCAAGGATCAACACACATGGGTGCTCTGCCCTAGATTAAACCAAAAATGATTTTAGATGATTGTATTATCTTATTTTGATATTATGAAAAACAAATTGTTATTGTTGTCATGTAACATGCCGATTCAATACTCGTAATTGATCATATTTATTTTATTGAGTTGTATTGGTGTTAAAGTAGAATTTTCAATTTTGGGAATGATGTAACCCTATGAGTCGTCGCGGTCACACCCTTATATATTGTTTTGTAGGGTCGGTGTATGAACAACCAATTGGACAAGATCGAAGACTTTTTCTTTTGTTTATTTGAAGATTTCTTAAAATTCAATGCATTTTATTATTATTATTAGTTTTTATCAATGTAATAAGGATTGATTAGTGGACATTATTTAATAACAATAATTATTATCCTTTTACTGACTCTGATTGCTTTGAAAATGCATGAAAATAATGTGAGTTGTGATGTATATTTTGTTTAAATACAACTCACGGTCTTGGAATTCGGGTTTGGGCCTGGCCAACTCGGGTATCGAATTTCGGGGCGTGACACCACCTGTTCACTGTGCGAAGAGAAGTACTCTGACAGAGTCCAATAGTTGATACACATGCACTTAGAAATTGCAAACGTAGCATAAACTTTATTTAAATCAAAGCGTCTAAATCATGAGGCCCAATTCGGATGGATTATAAATGGAATTTATTTTTTTATTTCATTTGTTTTTATCAGCTAACTATCTGATTGGTGGATATTTAATGGACGGTTGAAGCCGGAAAGATCCACTGACCATCCATTCATGCATGCTTTATCGTACCGTGTAAACTCGGTTAGGCCCACCATAAATGTACGTAGATTATCCACGCGGTCTATCCATCTTTTAAGCTCATTTTAGGGGTTGAGCAAAAAATGGAAGAATATCCAAATATCAACCACAGGAAAGAGTGGGGATAATGATGTCCATCCAAAGGCCCACAATAATATTTATTTATCATCAAACCTGATCATAATCCAAAACCCTTTCACCCCTTATAAGATTTCAATGGTAAGTATTCATTCACAGAATATTCGATGGTGCGATTCACTTTAGCTTTAAATATACTTTAATTTTGAGTTCCTAGCTAAAATAAGTTAGTAAAACGGATGAAGCGAGTTACTGGGCATGCAACCTCTTCATGACGTCACACGGATAAAGATAAAAGGAAAAACTTAGCTTGACCCAGACTACCAAAACCTTTATGGTCTCATTAATGTTTTAATGGTAGGTGTTCAATTCACGCAAACTCCAGTGGTGTGGTCCACTCGAGCTTTGGATATTCTTTAATTTTATGCTCATAAGTTTAAATAAGTTGGTAAAACAAATGGACGGGTGGATAAGACACATAACATGGTGGGCCCCACAGAGTGTAACTAATACGCCTGAGTTACCCAGTACACAATCCGATTTGGCAACGAGGTTCCACGAATATTCAGGGTTTGGATTGTTCGATAGATCTTATTGTGGGATGATGACCTATTCGCCATGGTCCCACAGCGGATCGGTTAGGTAGAGTTCGGTCAGGCCGTAACGGGCCCATCTTGATGTATGTGTCATATATCCACGCCGTCCATCCGTTTTTCCAGCTTATTTTAGTATTCGGACCCAAAATCGAAGCACATCCAAATGTCGAATGGAAGACGCCATATGAAACAATGGTGATTGGCCACTAAAAACTTCTTTTGATCCACAAAAGTTTTGGATCAAGCCGATATTTTCGTTTTCCCTTCATCCAGATATATGCCACCGTATCAACGGTTTGGATGGCAAATAAACATTACGATAGGACCAATGAAGTTTTTAATTGTGGGATTTCAATCATCATTATTTCCTCTTGTGTGGTTCACCTGATACTTTCTTCAGCTTTAATTTTGGGCACCTCTCCTGAAATTATCTTTCAAAATGGATGGACGGAGTGGATATACAACACGTGCATCAATATTGCCCCAACGGTCGTTACCCCGACTGACCGAATATGCTCCCTTGTATGGCGCGTACATTTCTAGAGTGCCACACCTGCAATTACAAAATGGGGGTAGTTTGGTCATTTAAATAAAACCCAAGGAGAAAAGGACAGGTACAGATGGTCCGTGGAGTGGTGACATTTCGGGAGCTTCTGGAACCGTTGTTGGTAGAACCGCTATAAAAGCAATTCCAAAAGATGAGTTATTTGATACTCCGGCAGAGTAGTTGGATGATACACAGGTAGTTAGAATTATACACGTGGCAGATATTCATATCAAACTGACCAAATCAAGGAAACCATACTAGATAGAAATAACCTTCAAATAATATTATTTGGACGATTGCAAGATCTGATTCATTCTCATGGTGAATTGAAACCATTGATTTTGTATTTCATCTTAACCGTCGCTTAGATCTCAAATAATCAACCAGTTAAGGAAAGTCTTATAAACCATCTAAAGTTGGCCTACTATATGGACGGCTTAATTCGAGTTAACCATATTACATGTGTGCAATTAGCAAGTGCCTGAGTATTATCCATCATGCTCTACTCTGGAGGAGTATCAGCGTCTTTTTCTTTGTAAACAATGTATGTAGTCAAAATAGTTTTTAGGGTATGGATAGAAAAGTCCATATTGGAGGTGAGGTCTTAAAATTCCTGTTGGTTGGTGGATGGAAATTCATTCCAGTAGTCTGCAGGAGTACGTAATTCTGAACTCAACCGAGGTATTTTTCATGGCTACACACGTTATCCAAGCCGTTCAATAGTGGACTTCGTTGTAGCATCTTAGATTAAAGATAATCATAACAATTAGACGATCTTGAACATCCAGTAAAGTGAATTATTGACCGTCTGTTTGCAAATGACGGATTGAAGGGTTAGGGTGATCCTGCTGTGGAGATTTGTTGGGTTGTTGGCAACAGCGTGTTCATCAGATCAACGGTTTGGATCATCCAATTTTGGGGCTAAGCATGCAATGCTGAAGATATGATATGTCTGAAATTTGTGATCCTGCTGCATAAGGACCTGAGCAATGTCTACTTGTGCGTGTTCCATGCAAGGGTTTTTGGTCCACGTGGCAGTAAGGTGATGTAGTTGTTGCAATGGCCTGTTGTCACCGGAATAAGAAATTTTAACCTTGAATACACTTTTCCATTTTCCAGATGAAAATATTTCTCTATACCATAGTTGCACATGGTATGGCAGGTTATTGCCTTGGCAACGGAAGAAAACAGCGTGGCCTCCACTCAAAATTGAAAGTCAAGTCCATTCCTTAGTTGATCCAATCGGTTCATTTTAATTAGATAATTGTAAAGTGATGGAATGGTCTTTTCAGTTTTATGTTTGAAGTTAGCTATGACCCATAATTATATTAATGTTGTCCATTAATTCTAAACTGTTTTTTCGTATGTGGTTCATTTGCAATGAGTTTTACCCTCAAACTTGGCAGAGGACATGAAATAAAAACCTCATATATGCGAATGTGATAGATTTGCTTCCAAACAACTTAGCAGATCCCATATAAGATGCGGATGGATTCAAAACGTGAAGCCTTTCCGCACTAGGCCATTTGATCGTTTCTTTCTTCCTTAGGATTTTCCGCGGGAGGGGAGGATGTACTTTTTTTGCTCCCTTATTCCTTTTTCTTTCTTCATTCGTCCTTACTTGGATTACTTTATAATTATTATTTTTTAATTTTTTTTTTTTAATTTTGATATGAATGCAGGGAGTTTATGAAAGAGAATAGGGTGTGGAAGAATATTGTAATGGATGATTTTTTTATTTTTATTTTTTTGTAATGGAAGGATTTTGTAATGGATAAATTTTGTAATAGAAGAATGTTATAATACATGAATTTTAATTTGTAATGGATAAATGTGATGAATGTTGGAGTGGATGACTGTTATAATTTCTGAATTTTTGTAATGGAAGAATACTAAGATGAAAGTATGTTGTAATATATTAATGTTATATGATGGATCATCTATATTTATTATGAATCACCTATATTCACCATGGACTGCCGATATTTTCATTGTGGATCGCCAATATTCGATGTAGATCGTTGATATTCAATGCGGATCGTTAATATTAAGAGCGGACCGTTGATATTCACCATGTATCGATGATATTTTCACTATGATTGTAGATGTTCACTGTAGGGTATACATCCAACGAAAATAGCCATAACTCCTTTGTTATATGTCCGATTTATGTGATCTTGTGCTCGTTGGAAAAGTGATTTTTAAACTTTTAAACGGATTTAGAATTATCTCTTTTTTACACCATTTGATTGTTAAAAAATGGGCCCAAAGTTCATCTAGATCATTATGAATCATTGATATTCAATATGGGATATCAGTCCGACAAAAACAGTCATAACTCCCTCGATATATGTCCGATTTGGATGATCTTATACTCATTGAAAATGCATTTTGATGAAATTTCAAATGACTTTAGAATCGTTTCATTTGAATATCATTTGACAATCCAAAAGTGAACCCAAAAGTGAGTCTAAGTAAATATCAAAGATCCATAGTGAATGATGAGCTTTTAGGCCTACTTAATTTTCGGCGATCAAATGGTTTCCAAATAAGATGAAAGTCATTTGAAATTCATCAAATTAACTTTCCAATGAGTACAAGATCACACAAATCAGACATGTAATGATAGAGTTATGGCCATTTTTGTCGAACGTGTGTTCCATAGTGAATATTTGCGATTACAGTAGAAATACTAACAACCTACAGTGAATATCAGCAGTCCGCTCTTAATATCCGAGGTCCATAGTGAATATTAGTAATCTACTCTTAATATTAACGGTCCACAGTAAATATCAATGATCTATACTGAATATCAATGATCTGCAGCGAATATAGACAATTCACCGTAAATATCAATAATGCAACATACGACATACTTCAATCTTAGCATTTTTTCATTACAAAAATTCATCCATTACAAAAGTCATCTATTCCAATATTCATCACATGAATCCATTACAATAATTTTCAATTATAAAACTCAAGCATTACAATATTTTTATATTACAAAATTTATCCATTATAACATCCTTCCATTATAAAAAGTCATTTATTACAATATTCTTCCACATCCTATTTCCTTTCAAAGACTCTCACCATTCATACCAAATTATATATATATATATATATATATATATAAACTATAAAGGAAACCAAGGAAGGAAGAATGAAGAAGGAAGACGGCTAAAAAACACTATCCTCCCCTTGGTGAAAAAAACCACGAAGGGAAGAATGAAACTGCCAAATGACCCTCTTGCGGAAGGGCCCAACGTTTTGAACCCATTTACATCTTATATGGGGCCTAATAAGTTGTCTAGAAGCAAATCTATCTCATCCACATGTATATGGTTTTAATTTCTTGTCATCAGCCTAAGTTTGAAGAAAAAACTCATCACATATGGACTACACAAAAGAAAATAACTTAGAATTAGCGTACAACATTAATGTAGTTGTGGGCTATAAATATTTTTAAACATAGATATAGAAAAACTCTTTCATAGATTCACGGTTGTGCAATTAAAATGAATGGATCAAATCAGCCAAGTGGCATGCCGAATTTTAATTTTAAATGGGGTCTACATTCCTTTTAAAAGGACCCTTCAATTCCCAATGTGAGAGCTTAATGTACTAGGGACAACTCTAGCAGAAGGGCATTTTCTTCATATGAAAAATGAATTTAGAGTTAGAATTTTTTATTCTCGTATTTACGATGCTCCTGCTACAACTAAATCACCTTACATGGCCATGTAGACCAAAAATCCCCAAGGACCCAACTTAAGGAAGCAATCGTAGTGATGAGTAACTATTGATAGCTTACTGAGTAAACTCTATGGGGTCGACCATATTTTATGTATTGTATTTTATCCACTCTGTTCATCCATTTTACCAAATAATTTAAGGGCTTGAGTTCAAAAATAAAATATGTCCAAAGTTCAAGTGGGCCGCACCACAAAAATTAGTGTGAATTGAATGTTTTGTGTAGAAATTTTCTCGAGGGCCACATAAATTCTTGATCGAGCAGATATTTGTGTTTTCCCTTCGCCCATGTCCATGTGATCTTATGAATAGGTTGGATGACAAACATCACTGTGACCCCTAGCAAAGGTTTCAACGGTAGAAATCATTATTCTCATTATTTCCTGTGGTGTGGTCCATTTGAACTTTGGACATGCTTTAATTTTGGGCTGAACCCCTTAAATTAGTTGGAAAAATGGATGGATGGAATGGACGGCCTAGATACGCTACATACATTCACGGTAGGCCAACAGACTTTATTCCGTACCCTAAAAGTGTTGAGTAATTCAGTATGCCATCCCATTTCCCACCGTAATGTTTATTATTATTTAACCTGTTAGTAAGGTCACCCAAGACAAAAGGAAAGTACAAATATTAGCTTGATACAAAAACTTTTGTAGCATCCAAGAAGCTTTGAATGGTGAGCATTGAATCACCATTAATTCCTGTGATGTGGTTGATGGGTCAGAAAAGGCCCGGTCGACGACAGAAGTGATCCGGACCGTCGGACCTTAGGACCTTAGATCGAGTGTATCTCGCAATCCGGAATGAGTTACCTGACGTAAAATATATGATTTTTGGGGTAGAACGAGCTACTTTAGCCAACCAACCCTGCTATGCCGGGTTGCGCAGCCCGGAATTGCGAAAAACCCCTGGCTCGACGGTCGTTTCCCTATTTTAATTTCGTTTTTACTATAAATAGTAAGTTTTAGTTTGATTATAACTCTTCATCTGTCGGGCTTTAGGAGTTGTGTCCAACGTGAAAAGAGCTTAGAATAATTAGGAGAATGGTTTGGTGAATTCAAATAGGACGCTTACTATTTTTGGCTGAAAACCTTGCGCACTAGTAGACATCACGGCCGTCTATAAATAGTAAGTTTACTATTTATAGTAAGTCACGATTTATAGGAGTTTTAGTTGTAGTTTGATTCTGATTTCTTTTCCATTGCTTGGTTACCCTATTTAAAGGCTTGTGAACTCGTTTTTAATAATTTCCTTAATCAATTTTGAATTTATTTCTATTTTCTGCTTTCTTTCCTCGTGGATTCGAGAAGTCTCTGTGAGGAGTTCAAAGAAGTTCCATGGATTTGGAATAGTTATCCTCTTGAGGAAGATGGTGCTCGACCTCACGTCCTCCTGTGCGTCAGTGGTCCACTTGAGCTTTGATCTGCTTCCGTTTTGGATTCATGCACTAAAATGAAGGAGCGAAATGGATGGGCGGAGTAGATATAAAACGCATACATCACGTTGGGTCACACAGCGCCCAATCCATCGAGACACCACCTGATGTGCGTCCATGCACGTGGGGCCGTGGTTCGGTGGATCTAGCTCATTGATCTGATGGACCATATAGTTGATTGGATATCCATCGACTCATCGGCACGTTTTGAGTTTTAGCTCAACTGTCCCTTTCCAGGTCCCTAGTTTAAAGTTAAGGATCATTTAAACTAGAATTTTGTTTTTCTTATTGGGGCACCTCCAAACGACAATGGGTTGCACTGGATCAACGGTCCGGATCACTGAATTATGAGTTGTATGGACCAATGCATCAGGACCATTAAGGTGGTGCATCAAGATGGAAGATTCTTCGTTGCATAATGCATGTATCTTCAGGCCTCGCCAAAAGCTAGGACGCCATCGTGGCCAGATATCTCTTCCATGAGGCATTTGGGCCATTCATAAGGTGGACCACATGGTGAATGCATCTCGGCCTAAAATATTGCGCCCATCATCCCGTCAAGTTACTAGAAGTGAAAGAATAAACGTGCAACTAAGAAAGAATAACCAGGACACCCAGATTGGTTTCAACACTTAAGGTCTTGGTATCTATCCCTATTGGGGGTGGTTAATATGGAGTGTGCGTAGTGACATGGGTGTGTACTAACAAGTTAACTCCCAAAAAATAAAAACATGACGCGGATTGGGTCCTACCCCCGCCCCTCTCTAGCCACGAACGGGCAGTTCTTTGGGTGGGCTCACCGTGATGTCTTGTTTATCTACTCCGTCTATCCCTTCTCTCATATCATTTTAAGACATGAGCACAAAATGGAGGCAGAACCCACGCTCAAGTGGGCCACAGCAAATGATAAGCTTAGCTGCATTAAATGCACAAAAGTATGAAAGGCAAGAGTCATCTGTGGTGTGGTCCACTTGAACGTTGGATCTACTTCATTTTTATTCTCATGTGTTAAAATGATCTAAGAAAACAGATGTGCACGTTCGTTCGTGGCCAGAGACGAGCAGGGGTAGGACGCAATCCGCATCCGAATAACCAATGCTCTACATTCAATGCACCTCCGTTACCCACATTTTTACGGGAACGGATTGGCTACTCCCGCTGCCACCCGCCCGGTGGCTGATGGTCAGTGCTCTATAGGCCCCACCATAATGTATGTGTTTCATTCATTTTTAAAGATCATTTTAAGGCTTGAACCAAAAATGAGAGGGATATAAATCTCAGGTGGACCACACTACATGAAAACAATAGTGATTGGATATCCACCATTAAAATCCTCCTAAGGCCCAATGTAATATTTATTTGACATCCAATCTGTTGATTAGGTCATAAAGACCCAGATGAAGGGGAAAACAAAGTTAAGCTTGATTCAAAACTTTTATGGGCCCAAAAAGTTTTTAATGGTCGATGTTCATTCAACACTGTCTCTTGTAATGTGGTCCACGTGAGATTGATATATACCTCATTTTTTGTCTCATACTATAAAATGATCTAGAAAAATAGATGGACAGCATGGATGAAACACATACATCATGGTGGGGCCCACAAAGCACCGACAACCAGCCATTGGATGGTGGCCGGGCGAGTAGCCAATCCGTTTCCCAATCGAAATTATCTCTGTGGTAGGCCCCATTAGAGATGGCAAATGGCTCCCGACATGGAGATGAGATGATCCTATCTGAACAGTGGCCATAAAGCGACGGTGGCGGAGAGTAGTTATTAGTCAATACCTTATGGCAGAAAGTGCAAAGCAAAATGATGGATGTAATCATCTGGTAAATGTAATTTTTGAAAAGTAAGCCACCCACCGTGAGGCAGGTAGATGGACAGTTCCAATTTACACGTCACCATGCCACGTGTACTGTTGCAATATGAGTCCACCGTATTTCGGTTCCTCTAGCTGGGAGTGAATTAGGTGAGGCCCGATCTCACCCAACACCATGGGACCTAACCATGGGCCATCTTGATCATGTATTGTATATTTATACTCTTCATATATTTTGAAAGTTCATTTTATAGTACACCCTGATACATTGCTCGAGTGGTAGACGGAGTGAAAGATACCTCGTTTCAACACTCGAGGTCTTGGCAGATAACAAGTTTCAACGCTCGAGGTCTTGGCATCGATCCCTAAGTGGGGGTGGCTAACACTGAAGTGCCAACTAACAGTACGGTGTAACTATCAAGCTAAACAAAAAAAAAAAGAAAAAAGAAAAAAGGTAGACCCTCCTACTAAAAGATTTATGATTAATTGGCATACTGTATTTTTGACTATTATTAGGGAAAGCCAATTAGAAAGGGCATATGTTATAGTAAATGGAAAGATATTGCAGGCTAATGATATTTATGAATGTTTGGAATGTTTTTTATGGAATCATATTTGACAGGATGACAAGATATGGAGTATTTGGAAGAAATTCAAAAGCAAACCAAGCAGTCAACCAAACGGCCAATAGTCATCCAAGAGGTCGAGCCAACACCCGATATTCATACAGAAGGTCGATAAAGCAGCCGATGGTCATCCAAGAGCACGACTAAGCAGCCGATAACCATCTAAGAGGTCGATCAAGTAGCCAATAGTCATTCAAAGGAAAACCAAGTGACCAATGGTCATCCAGGAACTCGATCAAGTAGCAGATGATCATCTAGGAGCTTGATTGAGCGGCCGAGCGGAATAAGGTCGAGTCAGCAAGGAGGCCTGAAGTGGTTACTAGGACAAGTAGTAAGGAAGTCTTCAGAAGGTTGTGTAGTACTGAATGATTATAACAATTATTAGAATGTAGGAAGCATCTAGGAAGCCAAGTAGTGGTGACAGTTATGACAACTGTCAGAACGTGGAAATGATCTAAAGGGACCAAGGTAAAGCTATAAATAGAAGGGGAATGCAAGAGAAAGATTTGGTTTCATACCAACCCAACCCAATCAAACCAAACATTATCTTTCAATTACCAGTCAATTTATATTCCATAGTGTAATCCTTTACTTTTCCTGTCAAGTAAATTACATTTATTAGTGTAATCCTTTACTTTCAGCTTGTTGTTTACATTTCGTAGTTTAATCCACAACGATAATCAAGTAGCTGGTAATCAATGAGTCCACGCTTGCACGCTAGATTTAATTCTTTTGCTTGGAGAGGTGCTTTGCAACTGATCTCTACGACCGACTATAAAAATCCATTTCCTATTTAACTTTATCTGTATTGAAAAATCCTTTCGTACAGAAGGCAAATGTATAACCCATCATCAGATGACAAACTCCACCCTTTGAATATCGCCTGATCTTGTTTACACATTGAGCGAGTGGCTGAATAGGTGACCGATCTCATCAGATCTCGGCCATACACTATGTGTATGCCTATCTTGGCACTTGGGGTCATAGTTGTTCGATTTAAATTGAGTCATAATTTTAATTCTGACATACCTGTACACATAGAGTCGAAAATCGATCACTAGCAATTTTTGGTACGCCTGGCGGGACCTTACAACTACTTGGCTGTTAGAAATATACATTGTGCACTGATCGTACCAAGCACCAACAGTTTTTGGCTTGCTTGGTGGGACCCTGTATCTAATTTATCAGCGTAATATTCCCAATCAGAATTATGAATAAAAGAAGTACTCGAATTGCTAGGATCAATCCCTCTACACCAATCGCATCACTTCTAGTCGAGGATATGCCGGTTCAAGCAGTCCCCGAAGTGTTGAATTTGAACAATAGTCCAACGCTCGATACCAGAGACCAAGAAGGAGCATTGACCTCTCAGACCATTCTTCCAGACGAGATAGCGGTCGTACTTCGAGATGTACAACTGAGTATTTAGTACGTACAAGAATATAGAAGAGCTCAAGTTGAGCAATTTAGTATTCAAACGGAGAATACTAACAGATACATAGTCGGCCAGATTGAGGTCATGTATCGATTAATGGCTATGATGGTCGAGCGAATGCTGTTGCTGATGCAATATAATGCCAAAAGAAGTTCTATCAAAAATGCAGCTCAACTGCCACCTATGCCTCCAACACAGACGAACCCACCACCGATCCCAATTCAAGAGACGCGAAATACTCCGCCTCCCATTGAACCTAAATGACTATAGCGAGTGGTTAGGAATTTCATTCCTAAAATTTGGAATCAGGGCTTACTGGGAGGATATAATCCCCAACAATTCCCTAGGAATCCGTTATTCCAGGAGGAACCAAACCAATTAGGTCCCGATCCACCACCGATAGTTGAACCTCAGCGAGTAGATCACGATCAAATCATGCAAATGGTCTAAAAGTTGCAGGCCAAGTACCCAGCCGTAATAGTATTACGCTCTACCATAAGCCATATCATGAATGGATTAACCGATAACACCCATTAGATTGGAACACCCTTCCCGTTCCGATCCAAGATGGGTAGAACGCTCCACTGTCCACTGAATTTAGACGACTAGAGCAGGAGGTCAAGAATTTTATCCCTGAAGAAGGAAACCAGGATACACCTGGCTGGTAGCTATTCCTTATGAATCCACCGTATCATGGAAGATAAAACCAGGTATACCTTGAGCCACCTCTAATGGCCGAATCACACCGTTTAAATTGTGACCAAGTTATTCAAATGGTTTAGAAAATAACAGGCCAAGTTCGTAGCCATATCACTAGATCGGTCAACTATAAGCTCTATTTGGAATGGATTGACTGACAGTCTCCATTGTCATGATCGATATTATCGTTTTTCGATTAGGACAGCAGAGTTCGACCAGGATGACTGAATTTGTTATTTTTCGATCATGATGGTCAATTTTGACCAAAACAGACGAATTTACTGTTTTTCGATCACCATGGTCAAGTTCGACCAAAATGGCTGAATTTGTTATTTTTCGATCAAGACAGGTGAGTTCAACCATAATGACCAAATTTACTTTTTTTTTTTTTGTAAAAAAAAAAAAAAATCAAGATGGTCGAGTTCGGTCAAGTCGATTGACTTTCATATTTTTTGATCAATATAGTTGAGTTCGACCAAGATAGCTGAAATTAATGTTTTTATATGGCCGAACAATTAAATTTATTGCATCAAACAACGAATTAACATCGCATTCACTTTTTATCAAAGATAAAATGATGTGGGGGGCAATGTTGTAATATATTCCTGATCGTTCTTGGGAAACCCAATTAGAAATGACACATGTTATGGTAAGGGAAAGATATTGCTCGCTAAAGATCTCTAAGGATGCTTGGAGTGCTTTTTACGGAATCACAATTTATGGGATGACAAGACATGAAACAATTGAGAGGAATTTAAAAGCAAACCAAGAAGTCGACCAAGTGGCCAATATTCATCTAGGAGGTAGATTAAGTGGCCGATGGTCATCGAAGAGGTCGATCAAGTGGCCGATAGTCATCCAAAAGCCAAACCAAGTGGTCGATTGTCATCCAGGAGCTCGATCAAGCAGCAGATGGTCATTAAGGAGCTCGATAGAGTGGCCGAGTGGAATGCGGTCGAGTCAGCAAGGAGGCCTGGAGTGGTTATTGGGACAGGTGGCAAGAAATTCTCCAGAAGGTTGTGTAGTGCTAAACGGTTACAACAGTAATTAAAATGTGGGAAAATCCAGAAAGCCAAGTAGTGTTGAGCGGTTATGACAACTGTCAAAATGTGTGAAGGATCCAGATGGTTGGTGTTATGGAGAAAATATGCCAACCTACCGTCAACAGGCCAGGTCAAGTGTTCTAATGACAACAAGTGCGACCTGACGACCCAACACTCACCTCTCGATCAACCGGGAAGAAAACTCCATCTCTCATCATCAGGTCGAGCTCGACCCCAACGTTAGGCCAAGCTCGATCTCAAAAAGTATGTCGAGCCCGACCTCTATGAATACGCTGAGTTCGACCTCAGCAGACCAGAGCCCAACCAAGAAGAGCTTGACCTCTTAACATTAGGTTGAGCTCGACCCCAACGTTAGGCCGAGCTCGACCTGACCGACGTTGTTGTCCTCTCGCGATCCGCGCCGGAGATCGCAGAAACCATCTCCAACACGGTTCTGGTCGCCAAAGATCCAGAAGGATCTCCACCGCGCGTAAACTCAGAATCCTACTAGGATTCTGTCCTCGCCAAAATAGGGATGATCGCCCTCTACGCCACCGCCTCTTCTCACCTGTAAATAAGAAGATCCTCAAGGGGGAGAGGTACGCACAATCTCTAGCCCTAACCCTTCTACACTCAACTAGACCCAGATTCCTGACTTTGGCATCGGAGGGTCCCTGACACATAAGTTAGTGTCTTCTTTGTTTGTTCTTTGTGCAGGTTCGCGATCCAAGGAGGGCTGACCAGATTTCAGCATCAGCAGTTTGGCATCGTTTGTGGAAATGACATTTGAAAGTTGTTCTTACTTCATCACGATCCAGCAATGGCAAGAGGAAAGAAGAAAGCCCCGGCCTCCCCAGCTGCACCGGACCTGGCGTGGCCGGAGCAGTCAGCTAGACACAGAGGTTCCTCTTCGCAGATGCAAGCTGATTCTGCACCCGCGGGTTCAGAGCAACAATCCTATGGTCGTGGAGGTTGACTTATGTCCCTCGACCACCCAGTCGACGCACTAAACAATAATATGAGCACTAGGAAGCGGTTAGTGGAGAAATTACAATTAAGATTGTACATGAGTCAAGCTAGCTCGAAAAGCTCGCTCGACTCGGCTCGACTCAGCTCGAATTGACTCGGCTTGAAAGGCCGACTCAAGGCGAGTCAAGCTTGTTTACTAAAGCTCAAGTTGAGTTCAAGCCAAGTTCGACCATGGTGTATTTTAACTCGACTTGACTCGAACTCGAACCGACTCGAAGCTCGAGCTCGAGCTCGACTCGACCCGAGTAATATATTATATTAATATTAAATATATATATATATATAATATATTTAAGTAAAAAAAGAAGTTAAAACTTAAAAGTTTTTACTAAAAAACCTTACCCGACCCAACCCGTCCCCATTCCCTCTTTTTCTTTCCCTTACCCTACCGATGTAAACTCGACTCGACTCGAGATAAACTCAACTCAACTCGAACCACTAGCTCGACTCGAACTCAACTCTAAAGCTTTGGCAAACAAGCCAAGCTTCCATGTTGAGCTCAAGGGCAAGCTCGAGCTCGAGCTCGAACTCGAGTATAACATAGACGAGTCAAGCCGAGCTTGGCCCACCTCGACTCGACTCGACTCGACTCAATGTACAGCCCTAATTACAACCCCACCCGACACAGGGGGCCGAGCATGCTTCGGGACGGATGGTCCCAGAGACTCGAGGCGAATCTGAGGCGCCCACTAACTCTTAAAGTAGGTGGGACAATGCCTTCAAGCCCGTGCCTTCCCATGTCTCTGGCACCACTGCTCTGGCAAAGACCGACCTACGCCATGAGTTGGATAAAAAGAAGTGCGGTAAGACCTCCAGGGCAGCAGACGAAGTGGTAGTAGAGAGCGAGAGCCCTTGGGAAGCCGAGCTCAAAGACTTGCGAGGCCAAATTGGCGATATGCGGCAAACCTACTGACCGAACAGCCCAACCTCAGTAGAGCCGATGTTGGAAGAAACCGAGTCCCCTTTCACAGCCGACATCATGATCGCGCAGGTCCCACCAATGTTTCGAATGTCGCAGATCGTCTAGTACACAAGGACAACCGATCCCGCCGAACACTTGAGTTGTTCAAAGCCTAGATGGAACTACACTGCACGCCAGCCGTGGTCATGTGGCAAACATTCTCAATAACCATGACCAGGCCAGCTCGGATGTGGTTCCGACAATTGAAGCCACAATCGATCAGTTCCTTTGCTCAGCTCAGCAAAGCCTTCATTGCCAACTTCATTGGAGGAAAACAAAGTCTCAAACTGACATCCCACCTTCTCCATATCATCCAAAATGATGGAGAACCACTGAAAGATTACATCAAGCATTTCAACCTGGAAGCGTTACAAGTGCAGGCACACTCAGAGGAGATCGCCCTAACCGCGATGATGGGATGTCTGCGGGAGGGAAGATTTCTCTTCTCACTTGATAAAAACCCCCTACGACTGTGGCTGACCTCTTCAACAAAGCCTAGAAGTACTCAAACACTGAGGAGACCGTCAACCTACGAAGGGCTACTCGGTAGAAGGTAAGCTCGACAAGGAAAAATGACTTAAGGAGGAGCCAACCCCAACCGACGGCAACAAAAGGAGGAAAGAGAGAGAACACCCAAGAGGAAAATGCCTGAGTAGACGACCCAACAGCAGGTTCAGTTCATATACCCCTCTCAATGCGATGCCCGAGCAGGTCTTCATGAAAGTTCAGGACAAGCGAATTTTGAAGTGACCGAACAAGATGAAAGCTGATGATCGGCTAGCGAGATAAGAGAAAATATTGCGCTTTCCATCATGACCATGACCACTCGACGAGCGACTGCTTCGATTTGAAGGAAGAGATCGAAGCCCTTATCTGCAACGGACACTTACACGAATACATCACCAAGAGGGAAGAACGTGTGGACTCCAAGAATGAGCGACCAATTAACAACGAACCCCATGGGGAAATCCGCATGAACTTCGGTGAACCTGCCGGGGTTGTGACTCTAACAAAGCTTGAAGGGCCCATGATCGAAGTATCAGCCAGAGTGTTCCAGAGCACCAAGTACACATCTCCAGCAGGCCTCCAAAAGAGCAGAGCATTACTCCCTGTGACCTGACCTTTACCGAGGAGGATGCCAGAGCTGTCCACCACCCCCATGACGACTCACTAGTGGTAACTATGACCATAACCTACCGCAAAGTGTTTTGAATCTTGGTGGACACCAGTAGCTCGGCAGATATTCTCTTCGCCAAAGCATTTGACAAGATGTTGGTCAGGAGAGACTAACTCCAACAGGTCAAGACACATGATCTGCTCAGGTTCGCAGGAGACAAGGTCACCTCAGAAGGATCAATCCAGCTCCCAGTCAAGGCTGGGGAAGGACAGAACCAAGCGACAACAATGATATATTTCCTAGTAGTCGACTGCCCCTCTGTCTACAATGTGATCCTCAAACGACCCTCACTCAACACCCTACGAGTAGTCGTATCGACGTATCATCTGGTGATGAAGTTCCCTGCTGAGTATGTCACTGGTTACTCAAAGGCGATCAACAGGAAGCTCGACAATGTTATTCCTTAACATTAAGGAAACACCAAGCGATGAACCTCACTTCCCTCGACCCCCGAGAAGAGTCTGACTAAAGAGGACACCCGATGGAAGACCTCATGTCCATCCCCCTCGATGAGTCCGACCCTGTTCGTACGGTTTAGGTCGGATCATCCCCGGCCCTAGCACTGCGAGATGAAATCATAAATCTCCTTCGGTGACATTCTGATATATTCACCTGGTCGCACCAGGACATGCTCAGCATCGACCCGAAGGTGATGGTACACAAACTTAACGTCGATCCCAACCACAGGTCGGTCAGGCAAAAGAGGAGAGCATTCAAAGTGTAACGCCCTGAAAATTGGGGGTCGAGCAAAGCTCAGCTCCCGAGTTCCAACGCATCACTTATGCAACACAGATTATGATGATTATGATTAGAGCATTGAAACATGAATGAGATTATACTAAAACAGCATATCATACTCCAGAGACAGTTAAATTTACAAGCGTAAGACTGTGATAGATATGGAAAATATATAAACTGTGGTGAGTCTCCATAGTGTGATAATGTTACCAGGTCAATGAATTACAAGTATAATTTCAAAATATACCAAGTTGCGGAAGTGTAATGTCTTCTATCCCAAATACTATAGCCTCGTCAATGCAATTCCAGGTCTTCATAGACCTGTCAGAGAGTTACATGTAGGAGAACTCCTCCTTAACAGCATAGTAGTAGTCCGGCTCTGCTTCATAAGCATCGCCACCATCTGGAACTCAAACAAATCTGGTTGGTGTGTACAACACCATCCCATAACGTGGGAGTGAGTGATCAACTCAGTGGAACAATAAAGCATAGGTTAACATGTTATCAATTCAGTCAAGCAGTAATGATAAAGCAGTACAATCAAACACTCCTAACTACTCTTATTAATGCAAGTATGAATGCAGTCATGATGCATGCCCTCACCACATACTCCCTCGTGTGACACCATCTTACGTTCGCGGCATGCTTGCATTCCTCAGTGCTCCACATCTTCCAAGCACATGCAATGCGATGATGAGCATGATTACTGAGTTGTTATTAGTCCATTTCAAACAGCAGGATTGGGAAACTAAGGTACCTCCCTTGTATCATTCCCAAACATGATCCATTCTAGGGTCGTCAGTCCTAGTCAATCTCATACGATGGTGTGTTTCTAGGTCGCTGTAAGGGCTGTCAGGGCTGTTAAATGGAACCGTTACACCACTCCCCCATCACCCTTTTAACGGTTCATCACTAAATTGATACAGGCCTAGTTCATACTCTATTCACCGCGGCAAAACTCGTCGCCTCACCGTAAATTCAGAGTATGCTCGAGGTCACTACAAAGGGCTCGTCACCAATCAGTGTAGGCCGACAGCTCGAATATAGTGTCCCGTACACCATAATCGGCTCATGAGTCTGGTTGTTCAATGAACACTACGGGGAGGCACATGGCCCCAGCGTAGGCCGACAGCTCGACCACGGTGTCCCATACCACCATGCCCAGCTCATGAGTCTTAGCGGATCGAGGTACCATGGTTAACGGGATTTCACTGATAAGTTTGGTACCCTAGGTTCAAGCAGAGGAGTCCAAACATGGTGAACATACATAAGACAGATCAGGTTGCTTGATGAGCTCGGCTAGCTCGAGCGCACGACAAGTTGAACGACATGAAGTGCATAAGCACTTCGCGTGGTCAACCACTATCGCCAACCGAAGTACGACTCGGGTTCGTCGAACACATCTCATGTGGCAAATGAATCTCAACCACGAACTCAAGTCTGTTACCGATTGTCTGGACTATAATCATAGCCCCAAACACAATCAATCCTTTATTCAGAAGCATGTAAAGTAAACCAGAATAAATAAAGTAATTCAAGCATGTTATAAGCATGTTATAGAGCACAATATAAACAGGAAATACAACACATATATTTCATAAGTAAGCGGTTAAATTAAACAAACAACATGGAGGAAATCATATACATCGCTAGGTAGCTTAGAATCCTATCTCAACAACACCACTATTAATTAGTTCGCGTCACACAATTTTTCACACAGGCATTTTATCAAACACTTAAACTACATCACTCCAACATACATGACGTATGTTGATTTCAACATAGAATAGGACAAATCCTCATATCAAGGAGTTGTCGCATACACATCAATCATGTTCTTACATTCAATACATTTGGCAGGCATAAATCATAAATCCATATTTATTTAGTCATTTCAACAAACACTTTAAACTACATACATCAACATACATGACGTATGTTGATCACATAGGTATAAGGCCAAATCCTTTCACTAGAGAGTTGCCCCAATTATAACACGCGTGCACCCACGACGGATAGTCATGACAAGCAGGAATCTAAGTTCCATGTTCATTCAGTCATTTCCACAAACACTTGGGCTACACGTTTTAGCATATATAATGTATATTGGCCGTGGTGTGATTTAGGGCAAATCCTTTCGTCAAAGGGGTGTCGCCTATACAACAATCATGTATCCATGACAATCAGTCATGATGAGCACGAATGCGAATTCTATATTCATTCGGTCATTTTCACAAACACTTAGAATACACTATTTTAACATACATAGTGTATATTAGCAAAAACATGTATTAGGGCGAGCCCTCTCGCCAAGTAAGTGTTATACACATATATAATATGTTCATACAGCAAATAATCATGGCAAACACATTTCCAAAATGTATATGTATACGGTACTTTCTACAAATACCTAGAATACACAAAATTTCACATTCTTCGTATTTAATCGAAACGGAAAACAGACAGCACTTTCTACATGTGCAATTGCATGCAGATCATGAATCTATCATTATCTGACATTGAAAGTGTTGAAAACCATAACCTATACACCTAAAGTCCGCACCTTTTGTCGTAGAATCGTAACGAATTCGATAGGTTTGCTAAGCTTTAGTATACGGCAGTTTGGTAACCTATAGCATGCTTTCGGTTAATTATTTCATAACATACAACTATCAAAACCCCAAATCAGTTTAGGGTTAGGGTTTCTTACCTAGAAACGAAGTCGGAATCGCCGGGAAAGTGATTAGATCGGAGTATTTAAGCACGTATAGCGGCAGGGAAAGAGTGACAGGAAGATTCTCCCACTTCTCTCACACTTTCTCTTTCTTTTCTCTCTTTCTCTCCTAGGGTTTTCTCAAATTCGTATGGCTGAATGAGAGAGGGTTTTAAGGTCCTTATATAGCCTAAAAAGTCACCAAATTAGACTTCAGGTCAAGGTATATTTAGGTTATATCGCAGGAATCCAAGTTCCATGTTCATTCAGTCATTTCCACAAACACTTGGGCTACACGTTTTAGCATATATAGTGTATATTGGCCGTGACGTGATTTAGGGCAAATCCTTTCGTCAAAGGGGTGTCGCCTATACAACAATCATGTATCCATGACAATCATTCATGGCGAGCACGAATGCAAATTCTATATTCATTTGGTCATTTTCACAAACACTTAGAATACACTATTTTAACATACATAGTGTATATTAGCAAAAACATGTATTAGGGCGAGCCCTCTCGCCAAGTAAGTATTATACACATATATAATATGTTCATACAGCAAATAATCATGGCAAACATATTTCCAAAATTTATACGTATACGGTACTTTCTACAAATACCTAGAATATACAAAATTTCACATTCTTCGTATTTAATCGAAACGGAAAACAGACAGCACTTTGTACATGTGTCATTGCATGCAAATCATGAATCTATCATTATCTGACATTGAAAGTGTTGAAAACTATAACCTATACACCTAAAGTCCGCACCTTTTGTTGTAGAATTGTAACGAATTCGATAGGTTTGCTAAGCTTTAGTATACGGCAGTTTGGTAACCTATAACATGCTTTCGGTTAATTATTTCATAACATACAACTATCAAAACCAAAATCAGTTTAGAGTTAGGGTATCTTACCTAGAAACGAAGTCGGAATCGCCGGGAAAGCGATTAGATCGGAGTATTTAAGCACGTATAGCGGCAGGGAAAGAGTGACAGGAAGATTCTCCCACTTCTCTCACACTTTCTCTTTCTTTTCTCTCTTTCTCTCCTAGGGTTTTCTCAAATTTGTATGGCTGAATGAGAGAGGGTTTTAAGGTCCTTATATAACCTAAAAACTCACCAAATTAGACTTCAGGTCAAGGTATACTTAGGTTATATCCAAAGTGGACTTGTTTTAGCTCAACGGAGCACTTCTGGCGGCCCCCCTTGAGCCAAAGGTCGGACTTAAGCTTACAGACTCTGGATCTAGGTGGAGTTAAGTTTTCGTTCCAGTAGGGTTCTCAGATCACGCGTGGCGGACCAGTTTCAGTTCAACGGTCAGTGAATCTCGATCGGAGATTCCGAGTACATGGACATGTTTAGAGAAATATCCCTGATCCAAGGGTGTAATTTGGTCTGATTCTGATGGTCTGGTTGCTTAATACTGATCCGTAAGTGACATGTGCCAGATTTTTTTATTTTGAATTTAATTTAGAATTATTTTCACATTTCTCACACTCCCCGCTCCGAGCTCAAGCGAATAGCGCTGGGACACTATCTGGATGTGATTTCCGAGATGATTGTCAAGCCCAACAAGGCGGTCCTAATTCCTTAACTTCGTGTAAATCGGACTTCCGACGTGCGGTCCAGATCTGATACGGAGTTTTAATTTGTTCCCGAGAGCAACTGGGTAATGAGATTGATCCGAGATTTTAGGGTAACCTAGCGTCAATGATTCTACAAGTTTTGGGTCTTGCAGATCGTATTTAAAGTGATTGGTGCTAATTTCACAGGTACTCTAGTTTAACACTAACTAATTCTCACCTAGTTTCTAAAGGATTTAGTCCTGAGTAATTTCTGTCTGAGGTGGTACCTGAGCCTTTGTAGTTTGTATATAAAGTAATCCAAGTTATAATACTTAGCTAGTTTAAGATAGTGTCTAGGGTGAAAGTACTTAGAAAAATTGAAAGAACAAGGTGGTGAAGGGTGGGATTTGTGAAGGAAAAGGGTTAACAAGCGATTTTAGATTATGGGATTGGGTTCTGACAAGTTAATAAGGTGTTAGGAGCGACCCATTGCCTAAGGACGTCTAATCCCAGGTTGACAAAAATTCGGGACGTTACACAAAGCAGAGAGATATTCAGTAATTAGAGAGGAGGTCTAAAAACTCATCGAGGCAGGTTTTGTGGAAGAGATATACTATCCAGACTAGCTAGCCAATGTCGTCCTAGTAAAAAAATTCAATGGGAAGTGGCGGGTCTGCGTTGATTACACTGACCTAAACAAAGCCTGCCCCAAGGACAATTTCCTTCTCCCTCGAATCGACCAACTCATCGATAGTAGAACTGAGCACAAGTTCCTGAGCTTCATGGATGCATATTCAGGCTACAATCAAATCGCGATGCACCCTCACGACAAGAAGAAGATGAGCTTCATCACCGACAAAAGTCTCTACTGCTAAAAGGTCATGCCCTTCGAGCTGAAGAATGCTGGTGCTATGTATCAGAGACTTGTCAACAAGATGTTCGCCCAGCAGATCGGGTGATCCATTGAGGTTTACATCAACGATATGTTGGTCAAAACATTAAAGCCGCAAACCATCCTTTCGACCTTATGGAAATGTTCGCGATCTTAAGAAAATATCAGATGAAACAAACCCGAGCAAATGTGCTTTCGGCGTTGGCTCGGGAAAATTCCTTGGATTCCTAGTGAGCCAAAGAGGGATAGAAGCGAACCCTGACAAGATCCAAGCCCTGCTTAACATGAGTTCGCCAAAGACAACAAAGGAGATCCAATGCCTTACAGGAAGGGTGTCCGTGCTAAGCCGATTTGTCTCTCAAGCTACGGATAAATGTCTGCCCTTCTTTAAGCAACTGAAAGGAAACCAAAAAGCAAAGTGGACAGAAGAGTATGAGCTCACCTTCCAGGAGCTCAAGCGATACATGGGGTACCCGCCATTACTCTCAAAGCCTGAACAAGGGGAATCGCTCTTATTATATCTAACAGTATGACCAACTGTGGTCAGTTCGGGGGGAAAGAAATCTCCCATGTACTACGTCAGTAAGGCCTTAGTCCTAGCAGAGACCAGGTATCCGAGCATCGAGAAGCTTGCCCTGGCCCTAATCATTTCATCATGGTGTCTCCGACCTTACTTCCAAGCCCAGACTACCGTGGTAACGATAAACCAACCCCTTTGACAAATACTTTAAAATTCGTAGCTACCAGGAAGATTCACGAAGTGGGCAGTTGAGCTCAACGAGTTCGCTATTATCAAGGGACAGGCAGTAGCTGACTTCCTCGTCGAACTCATGCCTGGGGATGACTCAGTAGCCCCCCAACGTCCAAGCCGAGCAGCCTGGAGACTAAACAACCGAACTAGAGCTAAAAACATGGACACTGCATGTAGATGGCTTATCCAATTCTAAAGGCAGCAGGACCGGAATAGTCTTGGAAGCACCAGACCAGACCTGCGTGCAATATGCCTTAAGATTCAGATTCCAAGCGTCGAACAACGCAGCAAAATATGAGGCCGTCTTGGTCAGGCTAAGGCTGGCATCAACAATGAGAGCTCAACATCTGGAAGTTCGCAATGATTCGCAGTTGGTTGTCAGCCAAATAGCTATCGAATACCAAGAGAAAGGAGAAAGAATGAAGACCTACTTACAAAAAGCCCGAGAACTGATTAGCAAGTTCTCAAGATGTAACATTAGCCTCATTCCCAGGTTAGAAAATTCCAAGGTGGACATGCTAGTAAAGTTGGCCAGGCCAAAGATGATATCCCAAAACCAATCCCAATCGAGTTTCTGACAGAGCCGAGCATTAATGAACCTAATTCGGGCATAATACTTCTTGTAAATCCGAGTTCAACTTGGATGGATCCGATACTCGATTACCTCAAGGAAGGTAAACTACCCAAAGACTGGCTGGAAACACGCAGACTTCAATCCAAAGTAGCTCGCTATACCATGCTCGGGGACATCCTATATAAAAAAGGATTCTCCCTTCCTTACCTTAGAGACTCATGAAGGCATCTATAATAACCATTCAGGCGGTCAAGCCCTCGCTCATAAAGTCCTCCGGCAGGGCTATTTTTGGCCCACAATCCAAGTAGATGTAGAACAATATACCTGGAAATGCGAAAAGTGCCAGCAATTCTAGACAATACCTCATCAGCCGCCCGAGCTGCTAACTCCCATGATCAGACCATGGCCGTTTCTCCAATGGGGGATAAACATCATCGACCCCCTTCTAACTAGCAAAGGACAGACCAAGTTCATAGTCGTTGTTGTCGATTACTTCACCAAATGGGCAGAGGTTGAGCCCTTGGCCGTGATCTCCGAACAAAACATCACACACATGTCGACCAAGAGGGTCTCTACCCAGAGCGCATTACATCTATGATATAATAATTGAATCACTAATTGTGATACCTTTAATGCATCACTTGCATTAAGAGAATGTAAACTGAATTATGGGAGTTATGTAATAGCAAGACACATGCCCAAGCCTTAAAGGTAAATAGCACAAGGCTTTAAAAAAAGAAAAAAAAAAAAAAAAAAAGAGGAGAGTAGCAATGACTAACTCAATATAGAGGAGAGTGGTAATGGCTAACTCAATAATAAGGAGAGTAGCAATGACTAACTCAACAAAGAGGAGAGTGGCAATGGCCAACTCAATAATAAGGAGAGTGGCAATGGCCAACTCGATAGAGAAGAGTAGCAAGGCTTATATCCATCGCCCCATATAAATTCATAATTTCCAAAGGATAGACAATTGATGGTGGTAAAATTATATGATCGCAGGGAGAGAATCATAATAACATAAAACATGTAAAAAGGAAATTAAATCATATCGACTTAAATTAAGATAAGCTTAAAGGATAAAACCCTCACCTCTGATGTCGGATCGCCCTCAATTATTGTTATAGCTCTATGTATACGCCATATGATTGAATTCTAACGTTATTTTAAACAATTACTGGGATTAGATTGCCACCTTAGATGACTCTATTAGGTAAGATTCAGGGCTAGGATTTTGCCTAAGATCTAAGTTTAGGTTTAGAGTGGTGATGGTTTTATACATGAACCTAGTATAGGGTTATTGGCAGATGGGTGATTTACCCTAACCTCAGTTAGTAAAACTTGAAATTAAACAAAACTCACCTGTTGGGTTGACTCAGTGCATTGGTTACCTTGGCTCGACTCTCCCTCTTCTCTTTCTTCTTCTTCTCCCTTTTTTTCTTCACTTATTTTCTTCCTTTCTTTCTCTCTTCTTTCCTACTTCAGAATACGTCCTGGAAGTCGGTACAACCTGGTTTGACTCAGTGAGTAACACCATCCTCTCATCTCTCTCTCTCTCTCTCTCTCTCTCTCTCTCTCTCTCTCCTTTCTTTCTCTTTTCGCCTTTCTTTCTCTCTCGTTTCTTTCTTCTCCTTTCTCTGAAGCCTTTACCTTACGGTGGTAGAGGAGGGGTTTTATAAGGATTTTTGTGTGTCTAGAGAGTTCTTTGCGCAGTGTTGGAATGGATGCGTATGCAGATGAGCGGTGATGGTTTGCTCGCTCTATTATTACGTTGTTTCAGATTCTTCTTTCCTTCTTTCCAGGCTTGAGTCGGATCCAGATGATTCCCCGTTTGATCTGATGATCTGTTACTTAATGCTACAGCCTGTGCGTTGGAATTTCTTTCTTGGACGAGGGAGCTGACATGATTCAATGGTGGATCGCCGATCGGGACTCCTTCTGTTGATCTGCTGATCGAGGTTTATTTGAATGGGTCTCAAGGAGTTCGTGGGACCTAGCAATCAGAGTTTCAGACATCTCACATTGATGGATTTTGTGAGACTTCGTTCTGCAGTTTCCGCGGACATCCAGGAAGTCCGGAGTTTTCCGTTGTGATGGGATTTCCTTCCGATCCTTCCAGAATCTCTGGAGTGGTCAGAATTTCCTCCTCTCTTGATTGAATGGTTCAAATCTGTGGATGGGTTGAGGTGGAGTCTGGGCGAGAGAAATCCTTGCGCGCTGTTTTCTTCGGATGCTGTAACAACGCGGAGAGGCATCGGTCTCTCTTGCTTGCTAAATCGGTGGAGTCCACTTGTGGCAGCCCTTCTAAAGATCTGTTTCAATCATTTTATTTGTCGAGGGTGGGGTCTGTATGTGATGAATGGCCCCCATCATTCCAAAGCTTTGATGGTGGGTCCCATTTTGGACGACAATAGTTGTTTCATTTGAAACCATGACTGGCGGGAAAGGAATGGAAGAGATGATAGTCGATTTTGGATGGCTAGAGAGATAGACGGTTCAGATCATCTATATGGGCCATGATGGTGGACCACGAGCAGTGTCAGCGGACGGTTGTTCGTTCGAATGTCTTATGGAGGGAAAGCAAGGAACGGAGAGAGAGGATTCTCTCTTTCTGTTGGAAAGCACGGGTCAAACTTGGTTTAACCGTGCCAGTGGTTTTGATGCATTGCGGGTGCACCATTCTTGGTGCACATATAACTCTTGTGTGGGGCCCACAGTGATATTTAATGAGATCTGCTCCGAAAATTCATCTTGGATTATGAGGTTGGACCCTCCCACCAAAGATGAGGTGGATCCAATCGTTCATGTAAGTCTTAATGTTTGGTTATGGTCTTTAAATTGTAGATTTTGTTGATTCGATGGTTAGATTGCATTCAACCTAATCATCCATGGTTATAAGGATCCTAAGGTCAGCCTAGATGAGATTTAATAAATGGGGCAGTATTCTGATGGTCTAGGTGTGATGATCAAGTGGTGGATTGGTAAATTGAGTGTTTTGGACTTGAAGGGTAGTGAATTTAATGCTTTGGGTCCCGATGTATGGTAGACCTGATGATCTAATGGTAGACGGATGGCTTGACTTATGAATGGAGATTATTTCCAAAGGTCATATTCGTGTTGGAGAGTGAATGTAAGTTAGGATAGCTAGATTGGTATCGTACTCATGTACATAATAAGTTAAACTTCATGGTAACACTCGAGAACTTTCAATACTCGGGTATTGAAAAGTTCGGGGTGTTACAAGGCCCCTAAACGGTGACTAGCACAAGTCAACCAGGAATGTATCGACTCGTAAACATGGAAGGGCGATCTCTGCCTCACCCATGGTACGTCGAGCACCTAAAGATCTATCATGCCTAAGTCTGTCGAATACAATCTCGAATCCTACTTTTCTGCTACATTGTCTGCAATTTATATACCTAAAAAAATAAGTTATAATAATAATCCTAGTTCAAGGGAGTTCATTTTATCTATATTTTTTAATCTTGATTCTCGACCTGCAAAATCTACTAAGGGCCCCCCTCGCGAGGGAGAAAAATGCCCTTATTAAAGCAACTCGATCTCTAAATGAAAGAGTTTGAGCATATGGCCAAGACAACTAGCGTAGGTGTAACAGCCCGGATTTTTTCCAACCTGGAATTAGACGTCCTTAGGCGATGGGTCAATCCTAACACCGGTTTAACTTCTCAAACACTCAATTAAAGCCTCAAATCCCTTTTCAAACCATTTTCTTCACAAATCCCACCCTTCACTACCTTGTTCTTTCAATTTTTCTAAGCACTTTCGCCCTAGACACTATCTTAAACTAGCTAAGTAGTATAACTTGGATCACTTTAGATACAACCTACAAGGGCCCAGGTACCACCTCAGACAGAAATTACTTAGGACTAAATCCTTTAGAAATTAGGCGAGAATTAGCCAGTGTAAAACTAGAGTACCTGTGAAATTAGCACCAACCACTTTAAATACGATCTGCAAGACCCAAAACTTGCAGAATCAGTGACGCTAGGTTACCTTAAAATCTATGATCAATCTCATTACCCGGCTGCTCTCGGGAGCATCTCGAAACTCCGTATCAGATCTGAACCGCACGTCGGAAGTCCGATTAACACGAAGTTAAGGAATTAGGACCGCCTTACTAGGCTTGACAACCATCTCGGAAATCAAATCCAAATAGTGTCCCAGCATTATTCGCTTGAGCTCGGAGTGAAGAGTGTGAGAAATATGAAATTAATTCAAAATAAAATATCTTGAATAGTAATCTGGCACGTGTTGCTTGCGGATCAGTTTTAAGCAACCAGACCGTCAGAATCAGACCAAATTACACCCTCGGATCAGGAGAAATTTCATACACATTTACATGTACACGGAATCTCCGATCGAGATCCGCTGACCGTTGAACTGAAACTGGTCCGCCATGCATGATCTGGAATCCCGACCAAAACAAAAACTTAATTCCACCTAGATCCGGTGTCGGTGAGCTTAAGTCTGACCTTTGGCTCAAGGAGGCCCACCAGAAGTCCTCCGTTGAGCTGGAAAAAGGTCCGCTTTGGTTATAACCTAAGTATACTTTGACCTGGAGTCTATTTCGGTGAGTTTTTAGGCTATATAAGGACCTTAAACCCTTTCTCATTGCAGCCATACGAATTTGAGAGAAACCCTAGAGAGAGAAGAGAGAAAAGAGAGAGAAAGTGTGGGAGTTGTGGGAGGATCTCCCTATCATGCTTCCCTGCCGCTCCACGAGCTCCACCACTCCGTTCTAATCACTTTCCTAGCGATTCCAGCCCCATTTTTAGGTAAGAAACCCTAACCCTAATCTGTTTTGGGGTTTTGATAGTTGTAGGTTATGAAATAGCTAACCTATTTCGTTCTCTAGGTCGCCAAACTGCCAAATACGAAGGCTTAGCAAACTTATTGGATTCGTTACGATTCTACGATAAAAGGTGCAGACTTTAAGTGTATAAGTTATGGTTTTCAACGCTTTCAATGTCAGATAATGATAGATTCATGATCTGCATGCAATTGTACATGTACAAAGTGCTGTCCGTTTTCTGTTTCGATTAAAGATGAAAAATATGGAATTCTACATACTCTAGGTATTTGTAGAAAGTACTGTATACGTACAAATTTTAGAAATGTGTATGACATGATTATTTGTCATATAAATATATTATATGTGGATAAATTACCTATTTGGCGAAAGGACTCGCCCTAATACATGTTTTGCTTATATACACTATGTATGTTGAAATTGTATATTCTAGAAAATACCGTATACGTATAAACTTTGGAGATGTATTTGTCATGATTATTTGCTGTATGAATATATTATACATGGATAAAATACTCGCCTGGCGAAAGGATAGCCCTAATACATGTTTTGCTAACATACACCATGTATGTTGTAATAGTGTATTCTAAGTGTTTGTGAAAATGACTAAAGGAGTATAGAATTCTCATTCGTGCTCGCCATGACTAATTGTCATGGATATATGATTGTTGTATTGGCGATACCCCTTTGATGAAAGGATTTGCCCTGAATCACGCCACGGCTACTATACGCTATATATGTTGAAATGGGTAGCCCAAGTGTTTGTGAAAATGTTCAAATGAATATGAAACTTGGATTCCTACTTTCCATGACTATCCGTCATGGGTGTACGCGTGTTATGATTGGGGCAACTCCCTAGTGAAAGGATTTGGCCTAATGCTTATGTGATCAACATATGTCATGTATGTTGATGTATGTATTTTAAAGTGTTTGTTGAAATGTTTGAATGAGTAGTAGTTAGCAAATTGTAATGTATAAGGGTATTGAGATATGATTCTCAACTTCTTTTAACTATGTGTATGATTTCCTTGGATAGCTTTCTGATTAGGAATTAAATATGTACAAACTCATGCTTGTGTTGTGCTTCATAACATGCTCAATTGATTGTATGATTTTATCTATGTGATGCATATGTTTAAATTCATGTTACGTTGTATGATCCGTCATGGGTGATGGGGGAGTAGAGCAACGAGTGCGTGCAATAGCCCTGACAGTCCTAAACGGATAATACCAGACTTGATTGTATGATTTGAATCTTGATCCATTACTGCTTTATCTATCTGCAATTGATTGTGTTTGGGGCTATGTTTATAGTCCAGACAATCGGTAACGAAAATGAATGCATGGCTGAGATTCATTTGCCACGTGAAGATGTGTTCGACGAACTCGAGTCGTACTTCGGTTGGCGATAGTGGTTGGCCACGTGAAGTGCTTATGCGCTTCATGTCGTTCAACTTGTTGTGCGCTTGAGCTAGCCGAGCTCGTCAAGTAACCCGATCTGTCTAATGTATGTTCACCATGTTTGGACGCTACTGCTTGAACCTAGGGTACCAAACTTACCAGTGAAATTCCTTTTAACCATGGTACCTCAATCCACTAAGACTCATGAGCCGGGCATGGTGGTATGGGACACCGTGGTCGAGCTGTCGGCCTACGCTGGTGCCACGTGCCTCCCCGTAGTGACCAGTGAGCAATCAGACTCGTGAGCCGATTATAGTGGTATGGGACACTATATTCGTGCTGCCGGCCTACATTGATAAGGTGATGGGGGAGCGGTGTAACCTTTGTTCGTAACAACCCTGACAGCCCTTTGTAGTGACCTCGAGCATACTCTGGAATCGCGGTGAGCCTTAGAGTTTTGCCGCGGTGTATGGAGTATGAACTAGGCTTGTTTCTGTATAGTGATGAATCGTTAAAGAGGTGATGGGGGAGTAGTGTAACCTTTGTGCGTAACAGCCCTGACAGCCTTTGTAGTGACCTAGAAAATACACCATCGTATGAGATTTAACTACGACTGACGACCCTAGAATGGATCATGTTTGGGAATGATACAAGGGAGGTACCTTAGTTTCCCAATCCTGCTGTTTGAAATGGACTAATAATAACTCGGTAATCATGCTCATCATGCATTGCATGTGCCTGGAAGATGTGGAGCACTGAGGGATGAAAGCATGCCGCGAACATGAGATGGTGTCGCACGAGGGAGGGTGTGGTGAGGGCATACATCATGACTGCATTCATACTTGCATTAATAAGAGTAGTTAAGAGTGTTTGATTTTACTGCTTTATCATTACTGCTTGACTAAATTGATAACATGTTAACCTATGCTTTATTGTTCCACTGAGTTGATCACTCATTCCCACGTTACGGGACGGTGTTGTACACACCAACCAGATTTGTTGAGTTTCAGGTGATGGCGATGCTTATGAAGCAAAGCCGGACTACTATGATGTGGAGGAGGAGTTCTCCTGCTTGTAGCTCTCTGACAGGTTTATGAAGACCTATTATTGTATTGACGGGGCTATGGTACTTGGGAGAGAAGACATTACACTTACACATTTGGTATATTTTAGAAATGTACTTGAAATTTATTAACCTGGTAATCTTATCACACTCTGGAGACTCACCACAGTTTTTATATATTTTATATATCTATCACAGTCTTCCGCTTGCAATTTAACTGTCTCTGGAGTATGATATGTTGTTTTGGCTTAATCTCACTCATGTTCAATACACTAATGCAGACAACATTTAATCATCATTATCAATGTTGCATAAGTGATGTTCTGGAACTCGGGTGTTGAGTTACTACTCGACCCTCAATTTTTAGAGATGTTACAGTAGGAATTTTTGAAACAAAGAAGTCTGCAATTAAAATGCCCGACCCTTAGAATAGAGGTCGGGCCATTAATCGAACAACGCATTCCCACACAAATAGGCTAACAAAATATTCTTTCCATTAACAAAATTAAAAGATCACAAGTCTTAAGTCACAAAAAGAACAGGAAAAAGGAAAGATAGAGCCCTCAAGGAGCATCCGGAGGAGCCTTGGTAGGAGCGGGGGCCACAACAGGAGAAGATGCCTCGACAAAGGCAGGAGCGTCAGTGGCAGGGGCGTCGGTAGCAGGGTGGTTGGCAGCATCCTCGCCCAAGTTATCTAAGTCCAAGCCTGGATACTTCGACTTGACGAACTCCTCGCACCAAACAAAGCTGAAGTTATAGTAATCTTCGAGCCTTTCCGCGTGCTCCTCGAAAGCCTTGAAAGCTTTCACCACAGTCAGCTTCAACCCAGGGACAGAGGCCTCGACCTCAGTCAATCGAGCTGAAGTCTCTGACAACTTGGAAACCGCCTCCACAAGAGCAGCCTCCAGCCTCTTCCTCTCTGCCTCTGAAGCAGCTTCCTTCAAGGCGTTCTCCGCAAGGACCCTGTCGAGCCAAACCTCTGCCACGCGCAAGGCCTCCTAGAGATCTACCGACTGGGCCATGACAGCGTTCCGAGGCCCAACAGCTGCATCTCGAGCTTCGGCTGTGGCCTGAAGCTCAGAAGTCGCCCTTAGAAGGTCAGCCTCAAGCTTCTCATAACCAAGGCCGACCTCCTTAAAAACAAGCTGGGCTGATAGGAGAGCAGGAGCCACCTAGAGTAGAAAGAAAGGTCAAAACAACGGAAGTAAAGGCACAAATACTATTCTAAAAAAGACAAGTACCCTCTGAAGGTAGATCGCTGAATCATGCAGCATGTCCATTGGGTCCTAATCGGCCAATGCGGCAACGTCTTGCTCTTCCACGTAGCAAGAGGTCCACGTGGCCAGCTTCGTCAAGTAGCCCAACTCAGAAGTTAAACCACTGCCTTCCACCCCATGAGCAGAACTCCCTACAGTAGGAATTGAATGAGCTCCCCCTGCCTCAAGAGAAGCAGGGGCAACCTCCTCATGTTCCCGATCAGGAACTTCCTCCTCGGGCGCTTTCACCACCTAAGGAGTTGCAGCAATGGCGAAGGTAGCAACCTCCTCTCTAGGGGGATCAACTGTCACAGAATCCCAAGAGGGGACTGAACTGCTGGCATAGCCTGCCCCACAGTTCGGTAAGGAGCTCCCTCATTCATCTGCTTCCTAAACCGGTCCACCTCGGCCTAGGAAGGGAGTTTCTGCCTCTTCGAAGGATGAGGAAGGCCCGAAATACCTATAGGTGCAAAAATGTCAGTAAGAAGGTATTGGGACTCAACAAAACTTTAAAACACATTGATACCTGCTGGCTCAGGGGTGACTTAGGAGATCTTGGCCTGGAAAAGGGACTAAGGGGTGATCAATGCTTTCTAGTTCCTTCAGGCAGGGTCCAACAACCGCGCATGAGCTATGTGTTGAAGCTGAGCAAGAGAGAGCTTGGGTTGAACGTGCGAAGAAGCCACTGCGAACAAAAATAGAAGGTTAGCGCAAGTCATGAACTACTTTAAACCAAGATGCAACTCGATAAAGCCCGACCTGGAGTTGAGAACTCAGCAGGAACGCCGATTGCTAGGTTTACCCACTCCCTAGACATAAAAAATCATTTGTCCTGCCATCTATTATTAGAAGAGGGATTACCAGTGATAAGTCCCCAACCTTTATTAGCCCAGGTAGAGAGATAGCACCACCCCAGATGGGCGTGGTTAGGCTTGACTTTATACAAATATAAGAATTCTGCCACGGACAACTCAGGAAAACCAAGTTGCTGCCAGAGGAAGCATGTCTCGACCAAAGCTCTTCAGGCATTTGGGATCAGTTGGCCAGGGGCCAACTTCACCGCCATAAGAAATCTTTGTAACGTCGGATACAAAGATAGGCGGAGGCCTCACTAGAGAGCCACGACATAAATGCCTAGCTCCCACGCGCGAGACTGACCAAGGACCTCCCCCAACTCCGGAGCCCGAAGACTCATATACTCAGGGATTTGGTAATCTACCCTTACCTTGAAGAGATCGGCTTTCGTCATGACAGAGCTGAAAGTACCAATCTCTTCGGCTATGACAGCTAGACCACCTGACCTCGACCGAGCCCCTTCATCACTTAGGCCTTGAAACCCCACCTCTTCATCCCCCATGTCCGAAGGGGGGTTGAGACATTTGCCCGTGTATCCTCGAAGGTATAATAAGAGTCATTGTGGAATGCTCTTAACATTTCCCTGACCATTGACCAATCTGACATCTTGGCCGAGCTAGAGGAAGGAAAGAGAAGACTGCGCCGGAAAGGGAAAAAACTAGTCGAAAAATGGAAAAACCGCTAGAAAGAAGAAAAAAAAGAGGGATTTTCAACTTACCGGGAATCGCCTGCTCCGAAGGAAGGCAAAGGAAAATGGGAAGAAGTGAATGGCTTTGAGCACCCTCTCCCCCTTTGATCCGGGTCGAATATTGCATATCAGACCCCAGTAATTACTTGATTTTACATACATGATAATATTTAATGCCAGATTTTACTCGTGTTTTTGTTACAGGAGGAATTAGGAGCGTGTATAGCAAAATGATGTTAAAAGCATAGATTTGACGCTCCAAAATTACCAGAGCACGAGATGTACTCCAGAAAACCCATGGTGAAGAATATACACGCCTGGGATATGAGGAAAGCACGATAAAGAGGCCTGAAATTGGTGCAAAATGCAAGATCACATATTTCCCACCGTCCGATTGGCTCGAAACTTCATACATGTGATGAAGCCTATAAATTAACCGTACATATTAAATTTCATCTACTGAAGATCTCGAAAAGTGGCTCAACGGACAGATCAGCCCATAAACCGTTGATTCTGGGCCCACCTGATATCTGAAAATGTCTCAACTTCGGATTCAACGCCTTAACCTGGGAGACAAGAAGATGGACGGTGAGGATTTCCATGAAACATCGTGGTAGCCCCCACACACGTGGTGGGTGTACAGTGTACACGTGTACCATCGCCACACCGAATCGGTCAGCAGCGCTGACCGCTTTCTAAATCGAAGACGCGACCGTTTTTTTAAAAACGAAAATTTCCGTCTTCAGCAGCAGCGAGCGGTCGCACACCGTCTGATTTCGGACGAGTTGTGGGCCCCACCTATGTCCAAATGGACAATCAAACCGTTCATTCACTTCTGGGGCATCCATTACCACTGCCTAGATGGCAGAATCTTAGACTATAGCAGAAGATGGTGTTCCAACCGTTCAAACACCAAACGAACGGTCGGTAGAAGTCAGGTGGACCTCATCAACAAAAGGCAGAAATCTGCATTCCCCACCATTTTTTTTCCTCTATGCAATGGACGGAGTGGATGATTGAAACAATTATCGGAATGGGACCCACCATCATCACAGCACGTCGTTCGCGTCCGCGTAACGCACGGCCGCTGGCCGTTTTTGCGGACGTCAGTGGGCCCCACACATCACCTTTCCGGATGATCCGAACCGTCTATCTTGTAGAGGGCTATGAGAACTATAAAACCATGCTGAGATTCCACTCCCATGCGTACACACGTGTGCGGTACAGAAGCCAAAAGTGGACTGCCCCGGGACATTAAAAACTGAGTTTGTTTGTGATTTCTTCTGTGGGCCGTGCTAATGGACCTTCAAAACCACCCATTCCTGACTGAAATTTCGTCCTGAATCTAATGGACAGGGTGGATTTTCCAGAAAACACCTCTGTGGGGCTCACCGATCACGACAGCGAAAGGGTGCGAAAGGTTTCGCACAATTTGGAAATCCGGTTTTCCAGGCGATTTTGGGCCACCATCTTTGATCATATGGCAGATCTGAACCGTCCATCATGTAGAGGACCCAAGAAAGTCCTAAGGGACGGTTTTGTTGGAATTTGAACGAGGAAAATATGGTGTTTCGAGGCCCCAAACTTAGCTGCGAAAAAGCTTTCGCTGCGCGTGCGACAGCTTCCCAGATCCGATTTTCACCACTCCAGCCACTCCATCAGCTATAAAAAGAGTTGCAAAACGTGAGGAAGGGCATTCAGATCCAGAGAATTCCAGATCCAGAGCCAGGGAAAGAAAGTAAGAAGAAAGAAAGAGAAGAAAGAAAGAAAAAGAAGGAAAATGGTTTTGTGTTTTCAAACTTATGTTTTTATTTTCCTATCTAGATTTATGGATTTCTAAACTCTTTATCTAGGGCTGAGATGAAGCCCCTAATTCGAATAATCCTTGTTCTCATATGTTGATTTTACTTTAATCAGATTGGTTGTTTCTTTCTCTAGTGTGCTTGATTGGTTTAAATTCTATATTTCTCCATCTATGAACTTTTGAGTCTATGGATGGATGTTGTTTGGATGCTTATTACAGGTGCTTGTATCTGATCATGAACAAGTTTCCTGTAGAGGAAGAAACAGGGTGCTTTACTGAACTGCATATTCCATATGCCCGATTTGGACATGGGATATGTTATTCATGGCATTGCTTAAAGGAATTAGACAATCTGTATGCCCAATTAAGGACACAGATTGTGCTTTTTCTAGATAAGTGGATCAATCTAATTTAAGGTGAATTAACAGACAAAACAAGGGTTAGGATAATTAGGGGTGGATTCGAAAGTCCTAGTTCTCTTTCTCTGATTAAATTTTCTTCCCTATTCTCAATAGTTATTTTCCATAAATTTGTGTTAGCAATTTGATCCTTATTTGTTGAATTAGTTAAGGAGAATCGTGAATTTGAATTGTGACGACCAGTCCCTGTGGATTCGACCTCGGTCTTACCGAGTTTATTACTACTACATCACAACCCTATACTTGGGGAGTGAACAAGTTTTTGGCGCCGTTGCCGGGGACTGTTTCGTCCAAATTGAATTTAAGATTCTCTCTTATCATAATTCATAGTCTTAGGATTTTACTAATTTTAGATTAGAGTTTTTGTTTAGAAACTAACCTGTTTCCTATTTTGTAGGGTCCTGAAATAAACTTCTAATTTGGTAATCCCTTTCTAAATTCTTTATTTTTTCTAATTTTTATTTTTAGAATTAGGATTTTACTTTTTAGGAATTTTCTAATTCTAGAATTTCTTTTTTTTGAATTTTTGAATTTTCTATTTTTAGATTTAGATTCTTCTTTTAAGTAACTTCTATTTTCTAGTTTTAGAAATTTCTTTTTCCTTTTTAGAAACCTACTTAGCTTTTTTTTTTTAGTAACTTTCTAATTCTAGGATTTCTTTCCTTTTTAGAAACTAACTCTTCTTTTTTGTTCTTTAGGAAGTTTCTAATTTTAGATTTTCTGTTTTAGAAACTAACTTGTTTGTTTTCTTTTGCAGGATTCTAACATAGATCTCCAATTGGTAACATCTTTCTAAATTCTCCAGTCCTCTCTACTTTCTATTTTGAGATTTAGGTTTTCAATTTTTTGGGAATTTTTTACTTTCTAACTTTGGATTTGGTAACTTTCTATTTTCTAGTTTTAGAAATTTTTTTTTTTTAAAAATTAACCGTTGCTTAGGATTTTTCTATCATTATTTTAGGAAACTTGATTCGTTTTTGTTTTTATTTACAGGAATTGAGGAAGGAAGCTACTAAGTGAAGGAGGAGCTTCTGAAATCTTCTGACATCAATCATCTCCTTTTCTGGGTTCTTTCTTCCCATTCTTATTTACATAGTTTTAATTGTTTTAGAATCTCATAGTTTCTAGTTCTAGTTTTATTTCTCTTAGGTTGCTTTTTAGTTTAGTTTTTTCTTACATTGCAATAACATAGTTTATGCTAGGACGTAGATCCCTAATATAGAACTAGCACCTTTTGATCCTGAAATAGAAAGAACTTTTCGTAAAAGATTTAGAAACATCCTATTTGAAATGGCAGAAGAGAATGGAACTAAAGCTCTTAGAGATTATTCAGCTCCTGTCCAATTCAATGCGCCTTCATGCATAGTGTTGCCCACCACCACGGCAGCACACTTTGAACTGAAGACTGGGGTCATACATTGTTGCCTTCTTTTTATGGGTTAGACAAGGAGGACCCATATCATCATGTGAAAGAATTCCTAGACATTTGCTCTACCTTTAGGTTTCAAAACTTTTCAGACGATTCGATCCGTTTGCGCCTTTTTCCTTTTTCTTTGAAGGATAAGGCGAAAGCATGGTTGAATTCTCTAGGAGTTGGGTCTATCACTACATGGGACCAATTGTCTAGGAAGTTCTTAAACAAGTTCTTCCCTGTTCACAAAACAAATGCTCTCCGTAGAGAAATCACTAATTTCACACAAAAAGAGGGAGAGCACTTTCATGAATGTTGGGAAAGATGGAAGGACTTACTTCTTAAATGTCCACACCATGGTTTTGAAAAGTGGCAACAGGTTCAATACTTTTATGACGGTTTGACACCCCAAACCGTCGCATGGTTGATGCCACCAGTGGAGGGTCATTCATGACCAAAAGTGATGTTGAAGCATGGAACTTCTTTGAAACCTTGTGTGAAAATTCCCAGCAATGGGACTATTCAAATAGAGATGACAGAAGTTCCCAATCACAAAAGAGAGGTGGTATATATGAGATAGGAGTCACATCAGATCCTCCATGCCAAGATTGATGGCCTGACCAAGAAGGTTGATGCTCTGATGTTGCATAATGGACCTCCACAAACAACTCAAGCCGAGGCTTGTAGCATATGCTCTAGTCCTGCCCATCCTATGCAGTCTTGTCCATCTGGTGCAGCATCCCCAGAACTTCTCTCTGAACAAGTACATGCTATGAATACTTTTCAAAAACCTGGGAATGATCCTTACTCGAACACATACAACCCAGGGTGGGCCAGACATCCAAATTTTTCTTGGGCAAAAGGACCACAACAAGGAGGACCATCTGGAAATCCTCCTATGCAACCTCAGCAGTTTCCACAATATCAACAAATGCCTGCACAATCAAGGAAACCATCTCTTGAGGATACACTCCATCTTTTTATGCAGAGTTCTCTCCAATTCCAAAAAGACACCCAACAAACCTTACTAGCCAACCAGCAAAGCTTACATGCAAATGCACAATCCATTGCCAAGCTGGAAGTACAAATGGGTCAACTAGCTGCCACATTGAGTGAGAGAGAGAAGGGTAAGTTCCCTAGCCAACCTGTGGCTAATCCAAAGGGACAGTATGAGATTGGCTCTAATTCCAACCAAGGGCAATATCATGAGCAAGCCAAATCGATCATTACCCTTAGGTCAGGCAAACAGATTGACAACAAAATAGAGATACCTAGGGATGAATCAAATCAAGGTGAAGCAGAGAGACACACCAATGCATCCAAAGTCCAAAAACTCTCTGACTCTCCAAGAGCCGCTGACGTGCCCAAAGCACCCTTTCCTCAACGTCTGGCACCAATGAAGAAAAGAAACAACTTTGATGAAATCTTGGATGTGTTTAAAAAAGTGCAAGTCAACATCCCGTTGCTTGACGCTATCAAGCAAGTCCCTCCTTACGCTAAGTTTCTTAAATTTATGCACTCAAAAGCGTAAGCAGAATGTTCATAAGAAAGTCTTCCTTGCAGAGCAGCTTAGCTCCATGATTCAACATAACACTCCTCCTAAATTTAGGGATCCAGGAGCTCCCACCATTTCTTGCGGCATAGGAGATCATAAGATAGGGAAGGCATTGCTTGATTTAGGGGCGAGCGTCAATTTGTTACCATATTCGGTTTATGAGCAGCTAGGACTTGGTGAGTTGAAACCGACTAAAATAACATTACATTAGCTGATAGATCTGTCAAGGTGCCCCGGGGTGTTATTGAAGATGTGCTAATCCAGGTTGACAAATTTTATTTTCCAGTGGATTTCATAGTTATCGATACTCAGCCTGTTCAGAATCCTCATAGTCAGATCCCAGTCATTTTGGGTCGTCCATTTTTGGCCACATCTAATGCTATTATAAATTGCCGAAATGGAGTTATGAAGTTGTCCTTTGGTAACATGAATATTAAACTTAATGTTTTTAATGCAGGACAACAATCCGCAGATTTGGATGACATATTTGAAGTGGACATGATCGAGAGCCTTGTGCAGGACTCCTTCCGTACATCTTTTGAAGATCCTCTTGAGACCTGCTTAGCACAATCGAGCATGGATTTTGACATCGATAGTCCCATCCACGAAGTCAATGCACTGCTCGACTCTACTCCTATATTGGAGACTGAAAAATGGAGAGCGAAAGTGGAACCTCTTCATCCCTCTGAGACTCTTCCTGACAGCACAGTTCTAACTCTGAGAAGGCAAAAGAGAACAGGTTACTTAATGTTCTTCGAACATATAAGGCAGCAATTGAACGGAAGATAGCAGAAATACAAGGAGTGTGCCCCACTGTATGTAAGGATCATGCTGTGGAAATGTCACGTAAAATGCAATGGAAGCATGATCCTAACATGAAAGAAGTTGTTCGAGCAGAAGTCCTTAACTTATTTGACGACAGTGTCAGTTACCTCATTGCAGATAGCACAGCTCATGGGAACTCACATCACTTGTCTGGGATTGGTTAACCACAGTGTTGAGGTAAGTTATTTGGCGGACCCTGGTCTTAAAGATTAATGAATTCATGGTCCGTTTTTGTCTGGCTGAAGACGTTAAACTTAGCGCTCCTGGGAGGCAACCCAGCATTTCATTCTATTTCGTTTTTGTTAGTTAGTTCAATGTTTGTGGGTAACATTACTGCAAACCCTCACGAGACTACAACTCGTCCACTAGGGGTAACCTAGGGGTTTAAAGGCTTGTTGCATATGCTAAATGCAATCGAGAGCACCTGCGAAAGTGGTATAGGTAGGATTTTATTTCTTTTTATTTTTGTGTTGCTTTCTCCTCTTGCTCACCCGCTCTCATGTTGAGATCTCTTGGAAAGTCTCTCACGATTCATCATTCAGGTACTATCTTCCCATCACTTCTCTTTTACTTTCGTTATCCCATGTGCATTCCATGCTCATATCTTTTACATTGAGGACAATATAGATTTTAGGTTGGGGGTGGGAGATTAGGTTACCTAATCAGTTTTTCTTGTCTTAGCAAAAATTGTGAAAATTTTTAAATTTTTTCTGGACTTTCTAGTGAATTCAAAGTGATTTTGACAGATATTCTGGATTTAGAATTTTAAGATACGTAATGTTGGTAATTCTTTCACAGTTAAGTTTGAATTGTTAATCCATGATTAGAAGTTGTAAACATTGATTGAGTCATGATTTCACATACCACATCTCACTTACAATTGAGGTTTCAGATTGATATTGAATGATTAACTTGGTAATCACTGAGCATGAAAGAAACCAGCCTAAGATTTGGCCATCAGGATCAAAAAGAATTGCACCATGGGTTTGCTCCCTATAGGTGTGGATTCGATTTTCCATGATTAACAGTTAGAAAGAGTTGGGCAACTAGTTTCACACATAGGTCTGCTCCCTATAAGTGAAATTTGATTCCCATCTTCAAAAAAAAAAAAAAAAAAAAAAACCTAGAAAATGAAAGAATGATCTGTGAGGCAAAGTACTGGTTTAGGTGATGGTTGTTATGAATTTTCTGATTGATTACTAATGATATCATGAAATCGACAATTTGATCTCTTAATGATGTAGCTGAGATTTCACTATACACCCATGGAACTCAGTGTTTAAAATTATTCTAGTTTATGGATTAATATTTTAAACTTGATTATGAAATCTGCTGAGAGCTTGATTCCAAGAGAAAAATTCCACACACCAATCATGAATCTTAGAATTTTCACATCTCAAGCTATCTGTTCACAAGTCACTTGAGTTTACAGGAATTGTCTTTTATTTCTGAAATTATTTTTCGCATGTTTTGCTCGGGACTAGCAAAATGCTGGTTGGGGGTTGTGATCCGGGTCGAATATTGCATATCAGACCCCAGTAATTACTTGATTTTATATACATGATAATATTTAATGCCAGATTTTACTCGTGTTTTTGTTACAGGAGGAAATTAGGAGCGTGTATAGCAAAATGATGTTAAAAGCATAGATTTGACGCTCCAAAATTACCAGAGCACGAGATGTACTCCAGAAAACCAATGGTGAAGAATATACACGCCTGGGATATGAGGAAAGCACGATAAAGAGGCCTGAAATTGGTGCAAAATGCAAGATCACATATTTCCCACCGTCCGATTGGCTCGAAACTTCATACATGTGATGAAGCCTATAAATTAACCGTACATATTAAATTTCATCTACTGAAGATCTCGAAAAGTGGCTCAACGGACAGATCAGCCCATAAACCGTTGATTCTGGGCCCACCTGATATCTGAAAATGTCTCAACTTCGGATTCAACGCCTTAACCTGGGAGACAAAGAAGATGGACGGTGAGGATTTCCATGAAACATCGTGGTAGCCCCCACACCGTGGTGGGTGTATACAGTGTACACGTGTACCATCACCACACCGAATCGGTCAGCAGCGCTGACCGCTTTCTAAATCGAAGATGCGACCGATTTTTTTAAAAAACGGAAATTTCCGTCTTCAGCAGCAGCGAGCGGTCGCACACCGTCTGATTTCGGACGAGTTGTGGGCCCCACCTAGTGTCCAAATGGACAATCCAAACCGTTCATTCACTTCCTGGGGCATCCATTACCACTGCCTAGATGGCAGAATCTTAGACTATAGCAGAAGATGGTGTTCCAACCGTTCAAACACCAAACGAACGGTCGGGGCAGAAAGTCAGGTGGACCTCATCAACAAAAGGCAGAAATCTGCATTCCCAACCGTTTTTTTTTCCTCTATGCAATGGACGGAGTGGATGATTGAAAAATTATCGGAATGGGACCCACCATCATCACAGCATGTCGTTCGCGTCCGCCGCGTAACGCACGGCCGCTGGCCGTTTTTGCGGACGTCAGTGGGCCCCACACATCACCTTTCCGGATGATCCGAACCGTCTATCTTGTAGAGGGCTATGAGAACTACAAAACCATGCTGAGATTCCACTCCCATGCGTACACACGTGTGCGGTACAGAAGCCAAAAGTGGACTGCCCCGGGACGTTAAAAACTGAGTTTGTTTGTGATTTCTTCTGTGGGCCGTGCTAATGGACCTTCAAAACCACCCATTCCTGACTGAAATTTCGTCCTGAATCTAATGGACGGGGTGGATTTTCCAGAAAACACCTCTGTGGGGCTCACCGATCACGACAGCGAAAGGGTGCGAAAGGTTTCGCACAATTTGGAAATCCGGTTTTCCAGGCGATTTTGGGCCACCATCTTTGATCATATGGCAGATCTGAACCGTCCATCATGTAGAGGACCCAAGAAAGTCCTAAGGGACGGTGTTTGTTGGAATTTGAACGAGGAAAATATGGTGTTTCGAGGCCCCAAACTTAGCTGCGAAAAAGCTTTCGCTGCGCGTGCGACAGCTTCCCAGATCCGATTTTCACCACTCCAGCCACTCCAGCATCATAATAAAAAGAGTTGCAAAACGTGAGGAAGGGCATTCAGATCCAGAGAATTCCAGATCTACACAAGAGAGGAAAGAAAGTAAGAAAGAAAGAAAGAGAAGAAAGAAAGAAAAAGAAGGAAAATGGTTTTGTTATTTCAAACTTATGTTTTTATTTTCCTATCTAGATTTATGGATTTCTAAACTCTTTATCTAGGGCTGAGATGAAGCCCCTAATTCGAATAATCCTTGTTCTCATATGTTGATTTTACGTTAATCAGATTGGTTGTTTCTTTCTCTAGTGTGCTTGATTGGTTTAAATTCTATATTTCTCCATCTATGAACTTTTGAGTCTATGGATGGATGTGGTCTGGATGATTATTCTAGGTGCTTGTATCTGATCATGAACAGGTTCCTGTAGAGGAAGAAACAGGGTGCTTTACTGAATTGCATATTCCATATGCCCGATTTGGACATGGGATATGTTATTCATGGCATTGCTTAAAGGAATTAGACAATCTGTATGCCCAATTAAGGACACAGATTGCTTAAAGGAATTAGACAATCTGTATGCCCAATTAAGGAACCAAGTGAAATTTTGAAAAACGATTCAAATACGAGAAATCTAAGATTCATGAATGTTGGGCATTATTCTCTCCTAGACTCAAGCAGAATTAGAACTTGTTCACTCCCCAAGTATAGGGTTGCCTCCCAGGAGCGCTAAGTTTAAATTAGATAAGTGGATCAATCTAATTTAAGGTGAATTAACAGACAAAACAAGGGTTAGGATAATTAGGGGTGGATTCGAAAGTCCTAGTTCTCTTTCTCTGATTAAATTTTCTTCCCTATTCTCAATAGTTATTTTCCATAGATTTGTGTTAGCCATTTGATCCCTTATTTGTTGAATTAGTTAAGGAGAATTGTGAATTTGAATTGTGACGACCAGTCCCTGTGGATTCGACCTCGGTCTTCCATACACGTCATGCTTAGCGCATTGATGGTGCCCCATCAGTGCCCGAGCATGCGAAGTTGTAACATCACACACTAGTGCTCCCCCCTGTGGGACACGTGGCGTATGGCTACATCAAGCCCCGTTCTGAGGACAGCTAGCACATGCCAAGTACCCGCAGGTCGAGTGTTGTCGTCTCACTGCCATCATGGGACTCCTACCTCAAGCTCCATAATTGCCGACTCCCAATCGATCATAACGACATGCAGGCGGTTTACCTTCTTCAACCTCTCGACTTATCACTACCCCAAGTCCCAGCTCAACCTGATGTTAGGCACGACGTGGATAGAGCACATACTACTTATCAAGTCCACTACGTGGACTAGTAAGTAGGGGGGACTTACTATTATGGGGAAAATATACCTACAGTCAACAGCAACGGGTGTGACCCGACGACCCAACACTCACCTCTCGACCAACCAGGAAGAAAACTCCATCTCTCAGCATTAAGTCGAGCTCGACCCCAAAATTAAGCCGAGCCCGACCTCTGCGATTATGCCGAGTCTGACCTCAACAGACCAGAGCCCAACCAAGACGAGCTCGACCTCTCAGCATCATGTTGAGCTCGACCCCAACGTTAGTCCGAGCCCTACCTGACCGACATTGTTGTCTGCCCGCGATCCTCGCCGGAGATCGCGGAAACCATCTCCAACACGGTTCTCCTCACTGAAGATCCAGAAGGATCTCCGCCGCATGTAAACTCAGAATCCTATTAGGATTCTTTCCCCACCAAAATAGGGACGATTGCCCTCTACGCCACTGCCTCTTCCCACCTATAAATAAGAAGATCCCCAAGGGGAGAGGTACGCACAATCTCTTGCCCTAACCCTTCTACACTCGACTAGACCTAGACTCCTGACTTTGGCATCGGAGGGTCCTCAACACAGAAGCTAGGGCCTTCTTTGTTTGTCCTTTGTGTAGGTTCACGAGCCAGGGAAGGGCTGACCAGATTTCTACATCAATAGCCAGATTAAGGTTATAAATAACAAAGGAACCAAGCGAAAAGAATTGATCTCATACCAACCAAATCAAACCAAATATTATCTTTCAATTATCATTTTAATTACCAGTCAATTTACATTCAATAGTGGAATCCTTTACCTTTCATGTCAAGAAAATTACATTTCGTAGTGTAATCCTTTACTTTTAGCTTGTCGTTTACATTCCATAGTGTAATCCATAACGCTAATCAAATAGTTGGTAATTTTAGCTGTAATTTGAGTTTATGCTCGCACGTTCGATTCAGTTCTTCACTTGGAAAGGTGTTTTGCAAATGTTCCTCGTAACAGACTGTAAGAATCTCTTTCTCATTTCACTTTGTCTATATTGAAAAGTATTTTCGTATGGAAGATGAAGATATTACCCATCATCAGATGACGAACCCCACCTTCTAAATATTACCTGATCTTATTTACACATTAAGTGGGTGGATGAATAGGCAGTCGATCTCATCAAGTCTCGGTCATTTACTATGGGCCTATTTGTTAAATATGAAATCTAAAGTCTGAATTGAAATCTAAATCTGAAGTCCAAAAACTAATAGTGCATCTAGAATAACTTGTTTGTTAACTAACGTCTGAAATGTTTGAAATATATTAATTTGACACATTTACCCATATGTTTATTTGTCATCCAACCTATTGAAAAGGTCACAAATAGCTAGATGAAGAGATGACATAAATGTTGATCCAAAGCTTTTATGGCCCAAAAGAATTTTTAAATGGTCAATCACCACTGTTTCCTATATAAAGGTCCATATAAGATTTGAAGCTAATTTATTTTTTGGATCATGCCCTAAAATAAGCTTTCAATATAGATGGATGGTGAGCCGGATTTCATGGGAAAGTCTTTCCTAGGAAGTCCACCGCTGGAAATCTAGTGGGGCCCATTGTATTGTTTGTGTGAAATCCACTCCATCCATCCGTTTTATGAGATCATTTTAGGACATAGTGCTAAAAATGAGCCGTATCCAATACTCAAATGGGCCGAAAATGTGAGGATTGAATGCCTATAATTAAAATATTCGTGGCGCCACATAAGTTTTAAATCATGCTAATATTAGTGGTTTGAGTTCATGTCACTAGGAATGACAGTATGAATGGTATTGATGACATGTAAACATCACTGTTAACCCGGGAGGTTTCAATGATAGGAATTTTCCTACCCACCTTTTCCTTTAGTGCAGCCCACTTAAGTCTTGTATCCTCCTCATTTTTTTGTCACGAGCCCAAAAATGATCTCAAAACACAGATGTACAGATTAGATTTATCACAAACATAACGATGGGCTCCACCTAAGATTCCAGGGCAGAAATTTCCTGCGAAAGCCATTTGTACATAATTCGCACTCCAAATCTGGGAGGGGATTGCATTCTACCCCACCAAGATCTACCTAAATATGGACAATTAAGCGCTTTGTGGGGCCTACCATGATATATATATTTTATCCATACCATCTATTCATTTTTTTTCATATTATTTTAGAAATTAAGACAAAAAAGAAGGCAATTATAAGGCTTAAGTAGGCCACACTACAAGAAACTGTGGGAATTGGGTGCCTATCATTGAAAACTTCTCGGGGCCACATAAGGCTCTGATCAAGTTGATTTTTGTGTTTTTCCTTCATCCAGGTCTGTATGACCTTATAAAGAGATTTGATGGCAAATAAGCTTTACGATGGACATCAGGAAGGTTTTAACAGCAGTCGTTCCTGTCTCACTACTTGATGTGGTGTGGTTGACTTGAGCTTTGGATGTGCATCTTTTTTCAGATCATGCTTTAGAATGATATAGAAAAGTTGATAGACGGTGTGGATCTAATACATAAATCATGGTGGGCTCAAAGAAGTGCCCTATGTTAAAAGTTGAGATGTGTATAACGCAAGAGAGAAAATCTTTGTCGCAAAAGACAATTTTGGATTAAAAAAATAATCACGGAGCGCATTCTTGATTCCCTATTAAGCTAGATTCCTATCACGGAAAAATTTCGGCATAAAATGGTGAAGCGCTTTCCTTCTTCCATGTTAACAAGCACCACTAAATATGGAACATTTTTCAAATTTCGCGTTAAGTGCAAAGCATTAACAAACAGGCCCTATGTGTCTGCCTATTTTGGCGCTTGGGGTCACAATTGTTCAGTTTAAATTGAGCTACAATTTCAATTATGGCATGCTCACACACAGCTAAAGATCGATCACCAATAACTTCATTATTTGTTCGTGCTTTAAAATAATTTGTCAAAACATATGGATAATAGGAATATACAATGCATACATCAAGGTGGGCTCCACCATCAGGTCTGCACTATGTGGGGCTGAGATTGATGCTGCATCCAATTTGCCAATTTCCTATGATTGGGTTGTAGAAATGTTCACAATAAATCCATTCCATCTATTTGTTTTGAAAGGTCACTGTTGATGCAAAAATTTGGTCGATCCTGCCTCACTTCTTGCTAGCCGGAGTACCTGCGATTTATTAAAAAACGAGAGAAGACACTAGGGGTGCCGGTTAAGTCTGAGGACCCTCCGATGCCCAGGTTATGATATGGACTTGCAGGAGGAGTAGAAGAATTTGTATCTTTATTGTGTAACTTCACTCACAACAACGGGTGTATTTATAGGCTTTCGGGGGCGGTGGCGTATATGGCAATGCCTCTCTATGGTGGATGCGTATTGCGAAAGGGATCTTCTTCCGAATACATGGTTATCTCCCCGAGATCCACGACGAAGATCTTGGGAAGATCCTCTTTAGATAAGATCTCCGAGTGGATCTGAGGATGTCTGGGTAGATGGCTGAGGCTGACCTTCAGGACCGAACTGAACTATTAGCCATGGTCGAGAATGGTACAAACTTGGCTGAAGTGTTAACTGTGATCGAGGCTCTTCTTCGAGACCGAGGTCGGTATCCGAGGCCGAAGTTGGCACCCGAGGTCAAGGTCTGCATCCGAGGTTGAAGTTGGTAACCGAGGCTGAGTTCAATATCCGAGGTCGACTTCCAAGGTTGGTAACTGAGGCCGGGGTTGATATCCGAGGTCGACCTCCAACGTTGGTAACCGAGGCTGAGTTCGGTATCCAAGACCTGTCATTGAGGCTGAGGTAGAAAATAACCGACACCAAAGGTTGGAGTGATTTTCCAACCCTCAAGCAATCCATAGTCATCCAATCTGGATGTTTGGCTCATCTGTCTCGTGCATCTGTCCATTTTTATCCATAACAGTCACGAATGTAAATGATTTTAAAAATAGACATATCCATGATTCACTTGTACTATACCATACGAAACAGTGAGGATTGAAACAAAGGCTTTATATCGATATGATATTTATCCCTACAGTGATTTGTAATAACCGTGTGAATGGGTTGGATGTCATATAAACATCATGGTAAGCTTAAGAAAAGCTGGCCATACCATACTAAACAGCGAGGATTGAAACAAAAGTTGTATCGAAATGACATTTCTTCCAACAGTTTATCTGATTGGTAATAATCTTGTGAATGGTTTGGATGTCGTATAAACATCATGGTCAGCTTCAGGAAGGCTTCAACGGTGGACCTTGCTGTTCCCTCTGTTTCTTTGATGTGGCCCACCTGGGTTTTACATATGCCTGAATTTTAGAAACCTGTCCTATTGTGGTTTTGATGGATGGAGTAGATTTGTCGTATACATATCTGTGTGTTGATATGTGGAGCCACATCTGGGACTGTCTTCGACCGGTCGTGAGCCATGCTCGACCGGTCGTAGGGTCCGGCTCGACTCAAAGTCTAGCGAGCACTATTTTTTATCCCGAGGTGCTCGACCGGTTGTGGCCCATTCATGACCGGTCGTGGGGTCCTCTCGACTGGTCGTGCAGGTTGCACGACCAGTCGAGGTTACGCAGCTTCGTTCCGCGATTTTGCGCGGATTTCGTGTCGCAAGTCCTTTCGCAACCAGGATGCGGAAAGGGAAGTTACCTAAACTATAAATAGGGGTTCCTAGGGTTTTTCTAAGGATTTGAAAAAGGAAGGGAAAGTTATTCTAAGGTGTGGGCAAAGGGTTTTCTATGTGCTTCTAAGGGAGAGGTTAATATATTGCCTTATAATCTTCGTTCTTCATAGTGGAAGTTTGCATCCGTGGTTTTTTACCCTAGTTTGGGGTTTTTCCACGTATATCTTGTCTTGTGGTTTATTTGCATTGCTTTGATTATTTTTTAGTTTATATTTCTTCTTGTTTATCGTTTGTGGATGAGGCCTGAGATTGGATCTAGGCCCACTGCGTTGTTGGTGTGTTGCGCAACAACTGGTATCAGAGCTATTAGTTTAGTTATATTGGGAGCGGTGACAGAAGAAGGGAAAACTAGAATTGAGAAGTTTGATGGTTCAAACTTTGCCTTCTAGAAGATGCAGATGGAGGATTATCTGTATCAAAAGGACCTCTATATTTCTCTAGGAGGAAAAGAGAAGAAACCAGAAAAGATGACAGATGATGAATGGTTTTTACTGGATAGGAAGGCTTTAGGAACGATCCGACTCTCTTTGTCTAAGAGCGTCGCCTTCAATATATCCAAGGTGAAAACTACAAAAGAATTAATGGAAGCCCTAACCACCATGAATGAAAAACCCTCTGCATCCAACAAGGTTCATCTTATGAAACAACTATTCAACATGAAGATGTCAGATGGTGGAAGCGTGGCTGAACATCTAAACGAGTTCAATACAGTCACGAGCCAGTTGGAATCTGTTGGTATCATTTTGAGGATTAGATCAGGGCGCTATTGATCTTATTCAATCTGCCAGACAGTTGGGATGGTTTGGTGATTGCTGTGAGCAATTCTTCAGGGACGACAAAGCTGAAATTTGATGATGTGGCCGGTCTAATTCTCAGCGAAGAATCTAGAAGAAAGGCATCAGGAGTTTCAGGGGACTCAAGAAATGCTTTAAATGTTGAAGGAAGAGGAAGATCGCTGAACAAAGGAGACAATAAACACGGGCGTTCTAAGTAGAGGAAGAAGTCCAAGGGACCGAAAGGCAAAGACGGGTGTTGTCATTGCGGCAAGAAGGGGCATATGAAACGTGATTGCAGGGCGCTCAAGAAATAAGAAGGAAACTCTCAAGGTGGGAAGGATTCAGTGAATCTGTCTGAGGAGTGTGACACAGAGGCGTTGATCTTGTCTCTTGATGAAAGGAATGAGTCTTGGGTTATAGACTCGGGTGCTTCGTTTCATGCCACTTCATGTAAGGAAGTTCTGCGTGATTATGTGTCAGGTGACTTTGGAAGAGTCTACCTGGGTGATGATGAGCCATGTAGTATAGTTGGAAAGGGGAACGTTCAGGTCAATCAGAAAGATGGAACAGTTTTGAAATTGAAGGATGTCAGACATGTACCGAGTTTGAGAAGGAATCTGATCTCAGTGGGGTAATTGGCCGATACCGGTTATGTGACGACATTCACCAGTGACTCCTGGAAGATCACAAAAGATGCCTTGGTAATATCTCGAGGTAAAAAAGAAGGTACTTTGTACGTGACTTCAGGATCGTATAGTTCACTCGCAGTCGCATCAACTGGAGTGAGTGGGCAGTTATAGCATCAAAGGCTGGGACATATGAGTGAGAAAGGGATGAAAGTGCTATTTTCAAAGGGGAAGCTACCAGGGCTGAAGTCTATTGACTTGGAATTCTGTGAGGACTACGTGTATGGCAAGCAGAAGATGGTGAGTTTCAAGAAGTGCGCTCCAAAAATGCATCTGTTGGAACTTATACACACTGATGTGTGGGGACCGACACAGGTATTATCTCTTGGTGGCTCACTTTATTTTGTTACTTTTATCGATGATGCTAGTAGAAAACTGTGGGTCTATTTCTTAAAGCATAAATCTGATGTATTTGATGTATTTAAGAAGTGAAAAGTTATGGTAGAAAACGAGACAGATAAAACAGTAAAATGTCTCAAAACTGATAATGGGGGTGTAACTCCCCGGATTTTTCCTAACTTGGCAATGAATGTCCTTGGACGTAGAACTGCCCTAAGACCTTATTCTGCCGTGATTAGGGCATAATTAAATTAAGTATTAATAGCTTGAATCACCTTCTATACAAACTACAAAGGCCCGAGTACCAGCTCAGGCAGAAATAACTCAAGACCAAATCCTTTAGAAATTAGGCGAAATTAACTAAGTGTTAAACTAGATTAGCTGAGAAATTCGCTTGAACCACTTTAAATATGAACTGCAAGACCCAAAACTTGTAGAATCATCAACGCTACACTACCCTATAATCTAGGATCAATCTCATTACCCAGTTGCTCTCGGGAGCATCACAAAACTCCGTATCGAACCTGGACCGCACGTCGAAAGTCCGATGACCACGAAACTAAACCGTTATGACCGCCTTATTGGGCTTGACAACCATCTCAGAAATCAAATCCAGATAGTGTCGAGAAATGTACAACTTGAGCCTGGAGCAAAGTGTGTGAGAAACGCGAATATCTTTAGGAAACGTGCTCAGATTTAAGTGAATTGAGTCGGTTCACTTGCAGGCCAAATTTAGGGATTCAAACCGTCAGAATCTGACCCAATTACACCCTCAGATCAGAAAAAATTTCCAACACATGTCAGTATACTTGTGGCCCTGATCGAGTGTTGGTGACCGTTGAACTGAAACTGGTCTGCCACGGTCGATCTGTAAATCCGATCGGATCGAAAACTTAACTCGACCTAGATCCAATGTCAGGGAGCTTAAGTCCGACCGCACGCAGAAAAGGGGCCTCTAGAAGTGCTCCGTTGGATCGAAGCGGACGCTCTTTTCCGGTCAGTTCTGGGCCTATATAAGGACCTTAAACCCTCACCCTCTCTTCACATACGAATTTGCAACCCTAAGGAGAAAAGAGAGAAGGAAAGAGAGAGAAAGTGTGAGAGGAAGTTGGGGTTGCTTCTGGGATTCGATCCCTGCGCTCCACGTGCTTAACCACCACGTTTGTATCGCTAATCCAACAATTCCGACTCCGTACTTGGGTAAGAAATCATAACCCTAACCTGATTTAGGGATTCAATTAGAACAGATGGTGGAATAGCTAACCTATTCCCTGTTATAGGTTGTTGTGGTGCCGTAGACAAAGGCTTAGTGTTTAAACTGAGTTCGTTACGAGTTTACCGGCGAAAGGTGCGGACTATAAACGTTTAGGTTATGGTTTTCAAGGTTTTCAATGTTAGTTAATGATTTATGACTGACTTGATTGCTATCACATGCTTAGATACGATGTTTCCCGCGTTTTATACATACATATGAACTATGTTAAATATAGTGTATTCCATGTGTTTGTTGATATGACTGAATGAATATGGAATTTGAATTTGTGCTTGCCATGATTATTAACTATGGATATATGCTTGTTGTGTATGTGGCAACTCTTTTGTAAAAGGGCTTGCCAGGATGTATGTTATAACTAGTCTATTACATGTGTGTAATATGTGTAGTCTAAGTGTTTAATAAAATGCCTCAATGAGGAAATACTTGTTGATATGCATGTAATGGGGGTGTTGAGATAGGATTCTCAATTCCCTTAACTATGGTTATGGTTTTCCTTTATGTATCCTATATCACCACTACGTGCTTATGGTTGAAATGCCTATGTGTGTTAACATGTATACTATGTATTTGTTGAAATGCTCGAATAAGACTTATATTTCAGTTGGTTACTACTTGCTGTTTTGGACTAGCACATATATATTCCTATTGTATTGAAGTGTGATTGGGACTACTGCATAGTCCAGGCAATCAGAAAAGGTTTCTCGAGTAGTGGCTGAGGTCATTTCGCCACTCAGGACGTGTTCGATGAATCCGAGCTGTACCTCGGTTGTCGACAGTGGTTAGGCCACGCGGAGTGCTTACACACTTCATGTCGAGCAACTCGATGTACGTTCGTACCAATCGAGCTCGTCAAGTATCCCGATTGACCCGATGTATGTTCACCATATGTGGACGCTACTGCTTGAATCTAAGGTACCAAACTCACCAGTGGAAAGCCCGTTTAACCTTGGTACCTCGATCCGCCAAGACTTATGAGCCGGACATGGTGGTATGGGACACCGTGGTCGAGTTGTCGGCCTATGCCGGGGCAATGAGCCCACCCGTAGTGACTAGTGAGCAACCAAAGCTCGTGAGCCGAATACGGTGGAATGAGACACTGTATTCGAGCTGTCGGCCTACACTGATAAGGTGACGAGCCCTTTGTAGTGACCTCGAGCGTACTCTGAGGCTACGTTGAGGCAGCGAGCCTTCCGTAGCAACTAAAGTATAAACTAGGCTTACACCGATCAAGTGATGAGCCCTTTGTAGCGACCTAGAACCGTAACATCGTATGTGATTAACTAGGACTCGTCCCAAAACCTGTTGTCAAAATCATGTTGCCCGTATCCTATAAACCTGCACCTCCTAGACTTCGCATCCAACTTGTTTCTGTGCTCAGCATCAATGTGAACATATAAAGTGCAACCGAACACTTTGAGATGTGCAAGGTTCACTTCTTACCCAGTCCACGTTTCTTCTGGTAGCCCACCATCCAATGGTGCTGAGGGACTTCTATTGATGAGATATGCGGCAATATTCACAGCATCTGCCCAAAAGGTCTTGGGCAACCCTGCGTGTAACCTCATGCTCTTGGCGCGCTCAAGGATGGTCCTGTTAATGTGCTCAACCACACCATTCTGTTGCAGTGTCCCTGGAATCGTTTTCTAATGTTTGATTCCATTTGCTGCACAATACTCCTCAAATCTCTTATCACAGTACTCTCCCCCTGTAACGCCCTGAAAATCGAGGGTCGAGCAGGAACCCAACTCCCAAGTTCTAACGCATCACTTATGCAACATAGAAAATGATGACTAAATGTTGTCCGATTTAGTGCATGAAACATGAATGAGATTATCCCAAAACAGCATATCATACTCCAGAGATAAGTGAAATTGCAAGCGGAAGACTGTAATAGATATATGAAATATATAAACCGTGGTAAGTCTCCAGAGTATGATAATGTTACCAGGTTAAATAATTACATGTACAATTCCAAAATATACAAAAGGTGTAATGTCATCTAGTCAACATCCCATAAATCTCCGTTGATCAGGACACGGCTCACATGAACCCGCCTGAAAACTGCATGTAAGAGAATGCCTCTTCGTCATCCTCAAAGTCCGGCTCCGCCTCATAGGCATCGTCACCACCTGCAACTAAGACAGGGTCTGGTTGGTGTGTACAACACCGTCCCATAACGTGGGAGTGAGTGATCAACTCAGTGGAACTATAAAGCATAGGTTAACATGTTATCAATTCAATCAAGTAGTAATGATAATGCAATACAACAATCAGGTCCTAAGTACTCTTGTTAATGCAAGAATGATATGAATGATATGATGCATGCCCCCGCCTACTCTCCCTCAGCGACTTCATCTCACGATCACGACATGCAACCCTTTCTCAGTGCTTGACTTGTTACGCCAAACGCACACGTAATGCAGTGCATGCACGTGATTAGCCAGGTTCTTACTTACGTTTATTCATACAGCAGGATTGGGAAGCTAAGGTACCTCCCTTATATCAATACCCAAACAGAAAACAGGAAAATCATCAGAAGCAAGGACGTAGTCTTCAATGAAAAAGTGATGCATAAGGACAGTGTGTAAGAAACTAAGGCCAAGGAAAAAGGATTCGTAGAGTTGGAAGAGATACCGGACACGGGTGTTACAGCGCCACAGGATGATCATGCACAGGAGCATTATGAGGTAGAGCCGCATACACCAGTTGAGAGGAGGTCTACTCGGGAGAGGAGACCCACGGTTCGATACTCACCCTCCTTACATTATTTACTGCTGACAGATAATGGTGAACTAGAATATTTTGAAGAGGCATTACAGTCAGATACACTGGTTAAGTGGGAGCAGGCCATGGATGATGAGATGAACTCTCTTGAGTCTAATCGTACATGGGAGCTAGTCACTCTATCTAAGGGTAAGAAAGCTCTTCATAACAAGTGGGTTTACAGATTGAATGAGGAGCACGATGGTTCGAAACGGTACAAAGCCAGATTGGTTGTGAAAGGGTTTCAACGAAAGGCAGGTATCGATTTTAATGAAATATTTTCACCTGTGGTGAAAATGTCTACAATTCGCATGGTCTTGAGTATAGTGGCTACAGAGGACTTACATCTAGAGCAGCTAGATGTCTGACAGCCTTTCTTCATGGGGACCTTGAAGAAGAGATATACATGCATCAGCCGACAGGATACGTGGCACCAGGAAAGGAGAACAAGGTGTGCAGACTGAAGAAGAGTCTATATGGCCTGAAGCAGGCCCCGAGGCAGTGGTACAAGAAGTTCGAAGTTTCATGTCGGGAAACGGTTACAAGAGATGTCATGCTGATCACTATTACTATTTGAAGAAGTTTGATACGTCATACATCATCCTTCTTCTGTACGTTGATGACATGCTTGTGGCCGGTTTAAGCATGAAGGACATCTCAGATCTCAAAAGACAGATGTCTAGAGAATTTGCCATGAAGGATTTAGGAGCTGCAAAACAAATCCTAGGCATGAGAATAAAGCGTGACAGGAAAAACAAGAAACTGGTTTTGTCACAGGTAGATTACATAGCCAAGGTACTTGATCGATTCAATATGGGAGGTGCTAAGCCGGTTAGCACTCCATTAACGAACCACTTCAAGCTATCTAAGGAGCAAGGTGCAAAGAAGCAGGAGGAACGAGACTACATGGCTAAAGTCCCGTACACGTCAGCTATTGGGAGTCTCATGTATGCTATGGTGAGCACGAGGCCAGACATTGCTCAAGTAGTGGGAGTTGTTAGCAAGTTCATGAACAACCCCGGGAAGGAACATTGGGAAGTTGTGAAGTGGATCCTTAGATACTTGGTAGGTACTAAGGATGTAGGGTTGTGCTATGGTGGATTGAAAATCAAGCTACAAGGCTACGTGGATTCAGATTTGGCAGGAGATATCGATAGCAGAAGAAGCACTACAGGTTATGTCTTCACTCTGGGTAGTGCTACAGTCAGTTGGGTCTCTCAGTTACAGAAGATAGTATCTATCAGTATGACAGAAGCAGAATATGTTGCGGCTACAGAAGCGTGCAAGGAGATGGTGTGGATGTAAGGTTTCATGGAAGAGTTGGGTAAGAAGCAAACAGATTGCAAGCTGTACAATGACACTCAGAGTGCAATACACTTGGCCAAGAATTCAGCCTTTCATTCAAGGACCAAGCATTTGCCATCAGATATCACTTCATACGTTCACTACTGGAAGATGGATCGATTGCTCTAGAAAAGATTCATACAAGTGAGAATCTTGCGGATATGTTTACCAAGGCAGTCACACGGGATAAGCTGAAGCTTTGTTCAGCTTTGATTGGTCTTCAGGCTTGAATACGGGGAGGTGGTGCACTCCAGATGTAGAAGACGAAGGTTTTGGCGATGTATCTCAAAGTGAGAGATTGTTGAGATGTGGAGACACATCTGGGACCGTCTTCGACCAGTCGTGAGCCATGCTCAACCGGTCGTAGGGTCCAGCTTGACCGGTCGTGGACCGACTCGACTCAAAGTCCAGCGATCACTGTTTTTTTTATCCCGAGGTGCTCGACCGGTCGTGGCCCATTCACGACCAGTCGTGGGGTCCTCTCGACCGGTCGTGCAGGTTGCACGACCAGTCGAGGTTACACAGATTCGTTCCGCGATTTTGCGAGGATTTCATGTCGTAAGTCCTTTCGCAACTGGGATGTGGAGAGGGGAGTTACCTAAACTATAAATAGGGGTTCCTAGGATTTTTCTAAGGATTTGAAAAAGGAAGGGAAAGTTATTCTAAGGTGTGGGCAAAGGGTTTTCTATATGCTTCCAAGGGAGAGGTTAATATATTGCCTTGTAATCTTTATTCTTCATAGTGGAAGTTTGCATCCGTGGTTTTTTACCCTAGTTTGAGGTTTTTCCACGTATATCTTGTCGTGTTGTTTGTTTGTATTGCTTTGATTCTTTTCTAGTTTCTATTTCTTCTTATTTATCATTTGTGGGTGAGGCTTGAGATTGGATCTAGGCCCACTGCATTGTTGGCGTGCTGTGCAACACTGTGACCCCCACAAAGCCCCAGTCACGTGTATATCGCTGTATCCCAGGCTTACCCGCCGCGTCATCCCTGATGGCATCGTTGCTTTTTTCTAAGTTAGGATACATTTGAAAATATTGCTATTTTCTACCTCGGTGCTGTAGCTGTTGGATGATAATGGTTCAATGATCCAAACCATTCATAGGAATGACCTCACTGTGGATGGGTGAAGAGTAGAAGATGTTATCAATTGGATACCAAAAGAACAGTTAAGAAGAACGGTCCATATTCAAAGGAAAAGGAGTGGAGCAATGAACAGTTGAAATATTCTAATTGGGGATTATTTTTATTGGAAATCTCTATCCATGGTGAGGGCCAGCATATAAACGGGTTGGATGATTGCTATATGACCTAACAGATCAAACTGCTACATTGCTGACGTAAAAATAGCATCAGCCAGGATGTTTTGTAACGAACGTCTTCCTTTTCTCCTTTCATTGTCAACCATCCGTTTCCTGGTGATAGCAAGGCACGGTAGGTATGACGATTGATGGAATACTTTGATCATGGGCCACGCCTAAAGTGGATCCCAGAAAGGTATAGACGGAGGAGCGCTTATACATAGTGGTGGTCCAGCGAACTACTATTCTGAGTACACCCGCGACATACCTAACCCTTTTCCTCCTTTTTATAACAAACGATTTTCTAGTTCTTTTAATTGAGAATAACGAAAAAGAAAGGAGAAAGAAGCGGAAAACTTTGATACTCTGGCAGAGTGTGACGGGTGAAACACATGCACTTAGAAATTGCATACATATCATAAAAGTAGTCAATCTAAACCGTCCAAATTAATTTTTGATGTACATTTTTATCATTAAAAAATTTATATTATTTAAATATCTTTCAATCGGATTGGTGAATGTTTATTCAAAGGTTAAAATAAAATATCCAATGGTTCCATTTCCAGGAAAAAAAAGTGTCCACCAATCAGAGGTCGTTAGAATATTTCTAAAAATATGGTCTTCGAATGTGACATGGTGGGAGTGGAATGAAAATCTAGTTGGTTTTATTTGAGTTATACATACTAAGGTGTAAAATTTCTGAGTGCCTGCGTATCAAGCGTCTTATGCAGCCTGAGTATCATATAACTTCCTCCAGAAGGAAAGAGATTCCCTTTCATTACGAGCAATGATGAGTACGCGACTCGAGGCTGGGAAACAGTTGTACGCGGGTTTTCAATTATGAAAAGTGGGACCCATGACCATGAGTCGGCAATCCAGAGTCTGTTGCATCCCTCTTTGGGTGGGCCATTTCCAAAAACTCTTCCGGATTGGGAGATTCTAGCCACAGGATCCGAGGAACTTTTAAGTTGAATGTGGACCGTCTATTTGCAAGACAAAAATGATATGTTAATAACTTAACATTGTGCTAACGAGGAGATTTTTGGGCACAATCTAAAACATACCAACGGCCTAGATTCGATAAGCGTGGGCCCCAATGGCAAAAATTAAAAACCGCGTATAGTATGCAAAGCCGAGGACGCGTATCCTTTCTTATTTTCTCATATTCTCTCGGACGCCTGCGTTTTGACCCCTTTCTCGCTGTTCTCCCCCTCCTCGATTCTCCGCAGATTTCATCGAATTCATCGAAGAAATAAAAAACTCAGATCGGATTTTCAGCCGTATATCCTCCCGACGTGTAATTTCGGTGATCGAATCGAGGTCTGAGGAGGTCGAGACCCGTTCTGGTGCAATGGGTTTTGTCTGAAACGAACATAGAATTCAAATTCACGCTAAATCCCATCTCGGGATCTGTAAATTGAAGGATTTGGTATGTGGGTGTGATTGGTAAAGGTCGAAAACGGGGACTTTGATCCGGATTCGATTCTTTTGGTAGGTCTCTGGAGCACCCATGTGATAAGTGTTGGCGAGAAATAAAGGTACATTTTATTTGATTTTTCTCAATTTTATATATCTCTGTTGTCTTTAAAAATAAAATTTTAAAAAAACAAAAAAAAAAAAAAAAAAACAAAAACAAAAACAAAATTTAGGCCGTGTTTGGTTACGCAAAATATAATGAAATTTCATGATATTTTGCCGCAAGTTAGACTGATTAATTATGGAATTTCATGATATTTGGTGCAACCAAACACGGCCTTAGTTTTTGTTTTTGTTTAAAATATATTTATTCAATATGATTTTGAGATGGCTTGAATCATATTGTTGTTTTTTCCCCATTAATTCTCCATGATTTCGTAATTTGAATTACATTTTAAGAGCTTCCAATCTGTGCGCCAGGCACGGGTTCTATCATCCTGTGTGCTGCCCACAACTTGGACGTATGGCATCATGGTATTTAATCAAGAACATTCATCTGGTGGGCCACAATTGGAAAATCCCAGCGATTGTATGATTTTAATAATATGATCAGGGATCTACAAATGGACAGTACAGATGGACATTAGAAACAGCATCAAATGGGAAATAGTTGGACAATTGGACGCATAGGATTGCCCAACCTGTGGGACTTTTAGGGATTGGTCCATTTAGATGGGATCCACTCACCTCTCCTTCCTTTTTGCAGCATGGAAGATAAAACATCTGGGCACTGAACGATGGCTAGAAAACCCAAGATCTTTTTTCTTTTTTTTTTTGGCTTTTAGATTCTGCAGATGTAATTGGAAATGTTGATTCTATTTGTTAATCAGTATCTTATCAGGAAATGCTTGGTTTGGTAGGTACGTTTTACGTCAATTGATAATATTGGAGAGTCTGTTTATTTTTATTTTTATTTTTTATTTTTATTTTTTATTTTTTTGCCTTGTTTGTTGCTATTGAAATCGAGATTTGGAATCTAATCATCATCATCATCATGTAAGCCTTATCCAACTAATTGGGAATCGGCTACATGAATCCTGTTCCGCCACTCAACTCTATCAAGGATCATATCCTCAGGTAAACCATTCTCATTCTCATTGTACCTGGGTGCCGGTGCAGCTCATCACTGACAGGGAACACCGTAACCTGAGATTGAAATGTCAGATTCTCAGGATTCATGATATAAGTTGTGGCATAAGTTTTATGCCAGCTGGCAACATGAAGCAACCCTCCTTTATCTGGGCTTAGGACCGGCATGAAAGCTCAAAACTCCCACTGACGGAGTTATATGAGATTTGGAATCTAATCTGTTTATGAAAATTGCAATTTTCGAAGACTGGAATGACGGAGTTATATGGGATTTGGAATCTAATCTGTTTATGACAATTGCAATTTTTGAAGACTGGAATGATGCACTCTTTCAGTGTGTTTTCAAATATATTATTTGCTGCTATTGGTTTTTTTTTTTTTTCATTTTGCCTGATACTAAATTACTGACCAAGGAAAATGGAATTACTTGTAGTTTAAATTTGGAATCATTTAAAGCTGCATCGACTACTTTCTATGAGTAATATTGACATATTTGGATGCACTAACTGTTCCCATAAAGCAATATGCATGATAAATATTAATTGGGCAGCTAAACCACATCTCAATTTCACTGCCATAGGATATTTAGACATTCAACCAATATCATGGTTTTTGCGCTTCCAGGTCCGACTGGAAATTTCTTAAAAATCAGCATATTGGACATAGAAGCGGAAGGTTTTTGTCGAAGGTATTGAAGTTGGAATTTCAGCATCTTGGTCAATTTTTCAATGATACACCAGTGTCTTGCATGAATATGTGCTGTAATAAAATCTAAGGGGACTTTTTTCATTGTTTTCAGGAGGTTTGGGCTTTAGAATCAATTTAAGCAAGATTGTATTGCCTGGGGTTGTTGCTGATGAGTTGGTGATGGATCCTTTACTGAATATTATGCTTTTTCAAACTGAGAGGTTAGCTTTGAAACATCTTCCCCTTGGAACTAACTTATATTTGATCAAAATCTAGGACTCGATAATAAGTTTTTCAAGAAGCTGGGTACCATGCAGAAGGCATTACCATTCCTCAGTGATCAGATCACCCTCTTCAAATCAGATTTGACGAGTCTCTTGACATATTATCTCTCTCTTCAATATCTTGGCACATAAGCAAATAAGTTGGAATGGAGATGATTCAATGGGAATTCCTTTGGGAAGAGAGTGGAGGCCATTAGTTTTGTCCAATGAAATGGGAGGACGTTCAAAAATGCAAAAGGAAAGTGGAATTCTACTGGGGAGAGTGACAGAGAAGATCATGGGGAAGTTTAGGTATGAAATCCTTACCCTTTGGAGAGGAACTATAGTGGATAAATATGAGAAAAGAAAAGGCTTAGGTTCCGGGGAGTGGTTCAATGGATTGTGGGGAAAACTATTAGCAGTTTTGGGGATGTGTTCAAGGGAATGGGGTGTATTCTTTTTGAAGGGATTGGATGCAAGGTGGGGAAGGGGAGGTTCTTGGAGGATCTTTGGTTAAGAGAGTCCTATTAGTCTTTCATTTTCCATGCTTCTTAGCTTAATCCAGCAAAAAATATCTCAACTAGAGATTGTTACAATATGTGGAATTACAATGTTTACCTCTTAGAACAATTTGTGGAATTGTTGGAATATTATTTTTAGAAGCAATTTATGGAATTACAATGTTTACCTCTTAGAACAATTACTTGGTGCTCGAGAGGTGAAATTCCCACCAAACAAGATGGACGAAAGAATTTGGGGCCCCTCCCATGCTATAGACTTTTTCTTCCAAAGCTTTCTTTAAGGTTCTATTTCTGGTGAGTGGTTTGGTATCTCCATGTGAGACTCAATATGGATGAGAGTGGTGGCATTCTGATGGCTACAGAAAACAAAATCTTGTATTTGGACCATCTCCATGCCATTACCAGTACTTGAACAATTACTTGGTGCTCCAGAGGTGAAATTCCCACCAAACAAGATGGACGTAAGAATTTGGGTCCCCTCCAATGCTATAGACTGTTTCTTCCAAAGCATTCTTTAAGGCGCTATTTCTGGTGAGTGGTTTGGTGTCTCCATGTGAGACTCGATATGGGTGAGAGTGGTGGCATTCTGATGGCTACGGAAAACAAAATCTTGTATTTGGACCATCTCCATGCCATTACCAGTGCTTGTGCATGCTTGTGGGAACAATTGTGAACAGCATGTGATGAAAATGGAAGCCCCGAAAGCCCAATTTGCAGGTCATATGACTCATCCAGTGGGCCCCACACAGTGAGTTGTGTTTAAAGATTTTTAAGAGGTAGATCTGGTGGTTGTAGTTCAATTCAGAGTCTTTGTTTAGTAAACATTTTGAGGGCTTTTGTTAGGAGTCCGAATTAGGCCTTTTTGGTTGTCTTTAGTAATAGTTTCCAAGTATGAGGACATTTATGTGTCATTAAGTCATTAGTGGTTTCTGTTTTGGGGAGATATGTATCTTGGGGATCTTTAATAGGACATCTTTGTCTTAGGGAATTCTTAATAGGATAAGAAAGAGGTAAGCACAAGAGAATAAAAGGAAATGAGAGATTTCAGTCCATATATGCATGAATTTGGTGATTCTTTTCTCAATTTAGAAGGGTAGAGTTTCATGTGTATCTCCTTGTAGATGTCGTATAATGTATTGGTATAAAGAAGTGTTGAGTTTTAGAGAGAAAATACGTCTTGCAGAGATAGAATCATGGAAAAGCTTTAAAAAAATCAATCTCTTTGAATTGTGTTGTTTGTGTAAAAATCCGTTCTTCTTCTTTGTTTTCTTTCTTATCCATCCTACGTTAAATGACATCAGAGCAATTTGAAAACAATGACAAGCAACGAGAGTAATGACTTGGAGGAAGTGGTTAGGAGACAAGATTGATTAGGAGTTGTTCAACGGATCTTGAATGGATTGGACAGGTTGACATTGTCTACACAACATCATGGATAGCCTTCTTGTACACAAGAAGGTGGCAACACCCTGGAATCCAGAGGTAGTGATTCTGATGATTTCTGTTCAATCGTCCCCATGGTAGGAGAGGCAACCAATCAAAAGATTATGATTATTATACATATGGTGTTAAAAGTTGGCAGGAGAACTTCCTTAATTGGTTGGCTCATATAGAGCAAATTGTTTTTTTCGATTGAAGGAGAAGGGAGATAAGAAGAAGGCTAAGCTCATGGTGAACCAAATTATACAGTCATGTTCTTTTGTGGTGGTCCTGGTGGACCCAACTCCATAGACCCTCAAGCGCATTGGTAAGAAAAGTTTGGAGAGTTAGAAAAAGATGAAGGATGTGTCGTGACAAAGTTTTTATGCTCGAGTTACATGCAAGAGCGATATGAGAAGTTGTATCACCTACGACAGAATAATCTGACCATTAAAGCTTATACGGAAGAGTTCTACCGCCTCGTGATCTGGAATGACATCAATGGAACTACATATCAACTGATAGAAAGGTGTGTTAGCAGTTTGGATTACAAGATGCAATGGAAAATTTCATGGACAAGGGCTTATTCTGTGGATGAAACTTGCCAACTTGCGTTGAAACTTGAAAGTCAAAGAACCCATAGGAAAGAAGGATGTGAGTAGCCCAAATCCTCTCACAAAATTTTGTAAGATAATTGAGATGAGTCTCTTTTGAATCTGAACCCTTTGTATCTTAGACAAATGGGTGGAGGAAAAGAAAAGGAAGTGGATCAAACGCCTTGTTGGTTGGGACTTCTATTAAAGAAATTTACAGAGGTCAGCAGGGATTTTCCAGTGAAATTAGCGTGTTCGTGTTAGCTCTTGAGGTTCAACGGATACCATTTATAGATGGATTTGGCACAAATGTACCCATTAAAGATTGCAGCTTCCATGCAGCGATTGATTAATGCAAGCTTCCAACAGATGATGCAATTTAGAAGTTTGGGGCTCGAATGGTATCTTGATGTTCCTGTTGTTATGCTTGCTATCGATGTGAAAAAGGCTCATCATTATTTTATGACCATGAGACTGCTCTGTTGGTTTGGGGCTATTCAGCCATTTGTTTAATATTCAGTTGTTTTGTTTCCATTGTCCTAATCAGCCATTTCAGCATTGAGTTCAAGATGCTTTGTTCTCTAATTAGTTCAGATCTGCTGGGAAGCAAGCACGTGCTTAAATATGCGGATAAGAAAAGTCATAAATTATCAGGAAGATATATTTTTTTTAAGGTTATAAGAAATGTATTGAAGTGGTTGAAATTGAGCTCTGTGGGTCATATATATTCAAAGTGTTGCTTTCTTCAGTACTGTGGTCTTTCATCATGTCATATCCATGTCCAGAGCCTGAGGATGAACGCTCCTTTATTAGTTAAATGGTTAAAGCTAAACCAAATGTGTTGAAGTTTAATGTGGATGGTGCATCAAGGGAAACCCAGGCCTGGCAGGGTGAGATGGAGTTATGAGGGATTGTTTCAGGAATGCTTTACTTGCCTATTTTCAGTATTATGGGAACTGCTTGAATACTTGCTGAGTTGAGAGCCCTAATTGATGGATTTATATACAGTTTGGCTTTGCAGATTCAAAATTTTAAAGTGGAAAGGGATTCTAGGGTAATTGTTAATATGGGTCAGATCTAATACTATATCAGTCTGGAATGCTTGGATTCGGTGGAAGGAATCATGTTTTTAATGTTCTTGGTCTACTTACCCTTTGCATCATTTATACCAGGAAGCAAAGCAACTATAAGTTAAAGGCCGACCCTATAAGTTAAAGTGAAAATTAAAAGATGTATGTATGCCACCGGATTCAGATGAAAGTACGTGCATGGAAGGTTCCCTGTGCATTTAGCCCACAAGATCATTCCCTTTAGTAAATGTATATATTATCATATAGGGAGTTATTTCACTCTGGTTCTATATGATGCTTGATGCACAGGTACTAAAATTTTTTACAAAAAAGGAGAAATTAATTTAAATGAAACTGAGTAAACTGTTGGACCTACTGTCTCTAACGTCACATTCCAAAAATCAGACTGGTTAAAAAAAATTAACCACCGATCTGTGGGCACTTGTTTGATGAAATAGGATAGTTGGATCTTTTCATTTTTAACCGTCTAATAATGTCAATCATTCATATACTTTAGCTAATCAAATAAGTGTAATTTTTTTCATGATATATCTGAACTGGGGTCCATAATTTGGATAGTCTAATTTGAATTATTGGTATTCGTAGTATGTGATTTCTAAGTAATTTATAAGCACCCCCTTATCATCCACAACACTCTGCCAAAGTATCAATACTATGCTGGTACCAATACACCATGGCCTATGGCTGTGGCTATTTCTCATTGGCCCAAGCCCAGCTCAGTGCAGACTCTGGGCCTGGACTTTTAGCGCAAGTCTGGCCTTAGGACCTAGTTTAGCAGTTCAAGCCCTACTCTTTAATGAAAAAAAGAAAAGAAAAGAAAAAGAAATTGAAAGAAAGAAGAATGGAGGACGTGTTCTTATGGTCTATAAAAAAAAAGGTTTGTTCTAGTGTACAGCCACGACACATTTTTCTGCATATTATGACACTCTATTTGAGTACTTACAGCTAGTGAAGAGATTTCAATTTTGACAAATTATTTATTGCTCTCTGTTCGAGTATTCTTCCAACACATTTTTCTGCATATTATGACACTCTATTTGAGTACTTACAGCTAGTGAAGAGATTTCAATTTTGACAAGTTATTTATTGCTCTCTGTTTGAGTATTCTTCTGTGGTGTGGTCTGGTGATACCCATCTTTTATCAGTGGTTTAGACCATTCGATCTAGTTGACCCCCATGTGAGAGTATTGTTCTCGACTTTGAATTTGGTAGGATCTAAGGCTAAGCTAGGACGGGTACTCCTAACCCGAATCCAATTTCTTATCAAACCTCTTAGACACAGAAAATTGACTAAGGGTGACTAGGACGTGTGAGACCCAGTCTAACCTACTCTAGGGGGCTCACTCTTTTTAATTGTTAAAAGCTCTAGGAATTCCACTCTGCAGAGTGTTTTTCGGAAGATTGGGACATGTTAATCCCATTTCAGCACCTTAAACATCAAGCCCCAAATTCTCCTACATCCAGTAATTATTTGTTAAGAACTCTTGTACCATTGTTTAGACCATCAAGTTATCTTTCCAACAATCCTTAATCCGCCCAATTGTATCTCTGAGCATCGACATATAATGGAATTACTAGAAGGTGCATGGAGACAACTAGGTTTGATTTTTTTTTATTTTTTATTTTTATTTTTAAGGGATTGACTTTCAGCATCCAAATCATCCTAACCATTTTGAATTTGACCTCTATTAATGGATGTGGGTCATACCACTGTATGGCCCGCCTAGCCTTTGTTGTTAGTTATTTTCTCTTGTTATTAAGGTTACTTTTGTCATTTTTTGTTTTCTGTGTGTGTAAAGGGGAGAGGCCGTGGATGTACATACAAGTTCAACCCTAATTCCTTCTCTCTCTTTTCTCCCAACTTTCTACTGTCTCTTCTCCATTATAAAATGACACATACTACTTGCGAGTTAACGCGGATGAAGAAACTTTTGCAAGGTATGAGGTTTGCAATGAATCTTTACTTATGCGGTTGTTTTGTGATGATCAAGCAATATTCCACATAGCAAGCAATCCAGTCTATCATGAGAGAACTAAACATATTGAAGTCGACTCTCACTTCATACGTGAGAAGATCTCCAATCATAAAATCTCTACACCATATGTTCGGTCTCATGATCGACTTGCTGATGTGTTCACCAAGGTCCTTAATCACAATTAGTCTACACCAGTGTTTTAAATAGCGGTAGCGTGGTGCGTAGCGCTCAGCCCTCTATAGCGTGTAGCGTAAATATGTAGCGTGTGGCGTAAGCTACACGATACTTCTATTTTTTAATTTAAAAATAGGACAAATATAATAAATAGTGAATAAAAATGAAAAAAATATATATAAATGCCTAAAAGATGATTCATTTTATCAATTATAAGCATGTTCAAAAAAGTTATTAGTTATCATTTATCAAAAGCCAATCCATATATATAAGCCAAATCAAATAATTATCACATCAACAACTTTATAAGCAAACCACTTTAATTAATAATGTCTAATTGAAACCACAAATCAAAATTATGAAAAGAAATAAAAATCTCATAGGTTAAAAGTATCAAGTACAATACAAGTGTCACATTTCTCAACATTAGAAACAAAGAAAACCTAAAAAAATAATAAAAAACTAAAATAGTAAAAAAATACATTGTAGCTTACGCTACAGATGCTACGCGCTACGTAGCTGTAGCGTACGCTACAGAGGATTTATGCTATTTGGGACGCTACGTAGCACTAAGGCCACGCTACGCTACGTAGCATACATACGCTACGCTACGGGCGCTATTTGAAACACTGGTCTACACACGTATATTCCAAGCTTGGCATTGACAACATTTATACTCCAACTTGAGGGGAAGTGTAAACGGATGTGGATGTGGGTCATACCATTGTATGGCCCACCTAGTCTTTGTTCTTTGTTATTTTCTTTTGTTATTTAGGGTAGATTTGTCATTTTATAATGGAGAAATGGTGTGGACATCCATACAAGTCCATTCAAGTCCAACCCTAATCTCTCTCTCTCTCTCTCTCTCTCTCTCTCTCTCTCTCTCTTTGATGCAAGACAATTAACCACTTGCTCTAAAAGCTCGAACTGTTAGAGTATGGAGAATTAATCCCTTTATCTCATAGCCCAGGTCTCCACATCTCATGGGTTAGGACCTCGGCCGAACCCCCCTCATGGGCTCGTGGGCCCCAAATCACATGGGCTGCCCACCTCGAGTGTGTCCTCGCATCCCACGGGCTACCCCACTCGAGCCCAGTGTGAAATGCCCCTGCATTAATGGTAGCAATTTGATGCAAGACAATTAACCACTTGCTCTAAAAGCTCGAACTATTAGAGTATAGCGAATTAATCCCTTTATCTCATAGCCCAGGCCCCCACATCTCATGGGTTAGGACCTCGGCCGAACCCCCCTCGTGGGCTCATGGGCCCCAAATCACATGGGCCGCCCGCCCCGAGTGTGTCCCCGCATCTCACGTGCTACCCCACTCGAGGCCGGTGTGAAATGCCCCTACATTAATCACCCTCGGTGAGGAGGTTCGAACACGAGACCTCCCCCGTGGGCCCCAAATCACATGGGTCACTCACCCTAAGTGTGTCCCCGCATCCCACGGACTACCACACTTGAGCCTGGTGTGACATGCCCCTGCATCTCTCTCTCTCTCTCTCTCTCTCTCTATCTTTTCTCCCAACTTTCTACTTTCTCTCTTCTTCTCCTCTTCTGTGCTTTCACTTCAATCAACAAAATTACAACCCCAAACCAAAATCATTACTTAGCATGCCCAGTTAGCTTTACAACAACCCAAAGATCACCCAAAACCGGTGCATGAGCGTTGAGTTCCAATCGAAAACACCTTGCCCAGTTAGCTTTAAAACAACCCAAAGATTGCCCAAAATCAGTGCATGAGCATTTAGTTCTAATTGAAAACGCCTAAGAGTGCCCAATATGGGGAAAAAAAAAAGAAGGTTTCATGTAGTAAACAGTAAAAAATGACATTTATGTCCACGAAAATCCAAAACTCAAAATTTTTTGACCCAATTTGGATCAAATTTACCCTAGGACACCTAATGTCTATGAAAATCCAAAACCCAATCTCCTTTCTTTTTAAAAATTACCCCCAACTAAATGAGCTGTCAATCTTACCCAAAGACCATAGGATTTTGACATTTGGAAAATCTCCTCTATTCAAATCGAGACATTTTGAAAATCTCCTAGGAGCTTCCCTTCACCTTGATTACCCTTCAAGCACCTCAATTTACCCTCATACCATCAAATTAACCCCTAGATCAAGCCACTTGTCATCCATCCAAAACCCATTCTACCCTTTAGAGAACCCTCCCAATTACCAATTATTACCAAGCTAGTACTCCCCAAATCTATAAATAGAGCCCCTTTCCCCCAAGAGAAGGGTCTTGATCTTTGAATTCCCCTAAGCCTAGCCATTAGAGCCATTACCCTGGGAACCTAGCTATCCATTAGTAAAATTCCTACAATATTCAAAGAAAAATCAAGAAGGAGATTTCGAAAATTCTGACTCTACAATATTTACCAATGGTTTTGAAGGCGGCGACACAAGAAAACTTTGTAGAAGTAGCTAACTGATCTGCGCACTGATAGAGTGGGTAGAAAAATTCATGCGCATGGTTGGTGATTACTGTTGAAGTAATTAAGTCCCTTGATATACATTAATACACCACTCTCTGACAGCTTGAGCTTTTGGAGTGAATGGTTGTTTGACATGGTATCAGAGCGGAAGGTCCTATGTTCGAATATTGAGAGCAGCAAATATGCCTTGCTAAAATATTATTCTCCCACGGGGGACCAAGGAAATCAAGCCCGGTCTATTTATGGTGTGAGCATCCCTCCACCCTTGTCAGTATGTTACCGTGCAGAGTTCCCACCCTGCACGTGCGGGGGGGTGTTGAAGTAATTAAGTCCCTTGATATACATTAATACACCACACTCTGACAGCTTGAGCTTTTGGAGTGAATGGTTGTTTGACAATTACACTAATCAAGTGAGGAAACTTTGGAGTGGAAGGAATATAGGGAAAAAAGTTGGGAGTGTGACGACGCATATGGGAAGGTCTCCTCTGCAGTCCTGACCAACAGCTGTCGCCCTGGCTGGGGAAGACACCAATGGTCAGATTCTCCGATTGTCAGAATGTGATAGAGAACCCATAAGTAAGGAGGAAATTCTCTGGTTGGGTCTGAGATGGGGTTTGGGGCTACAGTTGGTGTTTAATACAAAATAAGAACCTCTGGTGATGCCACTAGAAGTCCAATTGCAAAAAATTAGTTCTGAACGATCTTCCCAAAATCTCGTGCCTTAAAGGATTCTTCACCCAACCAGACATCTTCCCCATATCTCACTTTATCCCCCATCTCGGCGATAAACCTGTTCCTTCTTTTTGATTTTTTCTGGCCTTCTGGATCTCCAAGTTTACATATGTTTTTACAGACTCTGGAAACTAAATTGGCCTCGATTGTTAGGTTCCACAATCTTTTAACCTCCCCATATCTCTTGGCTATAATCTTCCTCCAAGAACAAAATCTTCTACAAAACTCCAGCACTTAAGAAGGCTCCAGTTTTTGTCCATAATTTTTCCAAACTTCTTCTTCTTCTTCTTCTTCTTCTTCTTTTGGGAAAATCATTCGATTTTATTAAATGGAATGTGTTCATCTCCTTTGCATTCCAAATGATATCTATTTGAAGCCTTTTTAGATTCGTAGCCAGCAAACCAGAGTTTTGAAGAGAATAAATACAGTGGGAGGTTGGAGAGAGTGGCTTTGATAAGAATGATGTGCCATTTGTTCTAGACATTAGTAATTTCTTTTCACATGGCTAGCTTCCTTTAAAACCTGTCGACTGCTGGTTAGCATATCAAAACTGAGTTCATTTTAGCCCCTAATGGGAGAGCGAAAAAAAATGACCTAGAAGGAGATTTTCTTATTATCGAAGATGAAGCCTCAATTCTCACTCGTCAGTATCAAGTGTCCCACTTTTAGAAATATTGATGTGGAGCCCAGAAATTGCCTCATCTTGGAACCAATTATATTGCTCATATGTATCTTCTATAAAAAGGCTTATACAACCATATAAAAGGAGGAGAGTACAATTAGCACTGCTGCTCAAAAGGAACTACATCTATTTAGAAATTGCTAGCCTAATTAACTAACAAAACAAAAACAGAAAATGGACATAATCTAAAATCTAGACAAATGGACTTTACAAGCCATGCGCTATGGGCTAGACTTTGTTTCACATGTGTGGCATGACATGCGAGTCCCACTGGTTATCTGAACTCTGTTTGGACCATTTGATTGCAAATATGGCCGCCAAAAGACAATCAAAACTGTTGCTCCGGGTTCTGGCTTGATGGCCTTATCTATTAACCATGCATACTGTGGAGTCCATTTGGACCACATGTTAATGGTTGGGTGTTGCACCGAATTACACCTCTGCATGCAGCCACGTGTCATCCTAGTGACCAGAATGTGTGTGGAGCATTCAAATTCTGCAATAGATAGCCCCCTCTATTAGATGACTGGCCTAAAGATCAGCAACCCACTCGCCAGGTGGGCTATGGATATGCTGAATGTGGACCCCAGGCAACTTTTTCTAAACCATCCACCCTTTCATACATAGCGAACAATATGGTGAGATGAACGACCTTGCATTTTTTAGCCATACCCTGTTGGCCCATCTAATGCATGGATTTGATGTTCCACACGTGCCTGTTGTCTGCATGTAGAGGTGTGCTCTGGCTTAGTGGACTCTAGATATATTTAGATTGACCAAACCATAGAAATAATCTATCACAAAGAGGTGGATTAAAGTTTTTGGGTGCAAATGTATATCAAAATAGACATTATCTGTGTATTGATTGAAAGTAATGATAATATATTGGAATGAAATTGTTGAATGCACCATCTAAAAGTTCATTGGGCTTGACCTCTAATATCTTGGATAGACGCTAAAAATATCTGCATGGGGTATGAAGTAAAATACAGTGATATATGACAAACTAGCATCTTTTCAATATATATATATATATATATATATATATATATAATATATATATATATAAAATTCATCCTTACTCATCTTGATGAACAATAACAGGCAAAAAAAGAGAGGAAAAAAAAAAAAAAAATCCAAATTCATGTGTTTACTCCAAAACTGGCAAGACAAGATTAACAAATAAGCAGCAGCAGTTAGCAAGGAAATATAAAAGCTTCTTTTGGTCATGTTCATGGTTCTTAAAACACCGGTCAGACACCTTGCATAGGTATGTCTAAGATAAGAATTTTTCTGGCTTTCTCATTATGAAGTTTCAATGTACCCAAATATACTTGGGGGCCCTACATTTTTCAGTGAATATATAACTATTCATCTGCAACCATATGAATTTAGTCTTGGTTGTATTCACCAAAACAATCATTATGCTCTGTGCGGTTGGATGGGTTTTGTGCTTATTGTCATAATCCACTGATCCTTCTATGTCAGATACTGCAGGATAGCTTGCGCTAGGTAGTTTTCAGATGCTGCAGGGCAGATGAAGTATCTTGCTTGTTACTTTTAGACCAATTGTTTTTTTTTTTTTTCCATGTTATCTTTAGTCATTCATTTTGCCTCATGAGCTGCCAATAGTCAGTAATATTACAGCTTGCAATAGGCCAGGCTGGCTTTTTGGGCTTCAAAGTCGAACTGAAATTTCTGTGCCCAGGTCTGATTTTTAGACTCGTGGATTGGACCCAGGCCCGAATTTCAGGCCCAACCAATAAACGGGCCATTGATTGACAAATTTACTAGGAGGCCTGGTTGAGCATTCTGACAAATGGGACTAATAAACTCCAATACATCCATTCGAGACCAAATAACCAAAAATAAAAAAATAAAAAAATCTAAAACAAATTGCCCCTGAAGCATTCTGACAAAAAATCTGGGACCAATGCCATTTCAATGCTTCTATATGTACAAACTTTCGGCCCTTCTGGACAAAATGGGATGAATCGGATATTGTGAGCTTGAGAAATAAGCTAGTATTTTTCTTTTACATTGCACATGCCTTTGTAGCATGATTTTATAACTCTATTCTTGAAACAGGTGGGATGGAGATATCTTTGTTAAGGGCTCTGCTCAACAGCATCTCTCGGTTCAGTCTTTTGTCTTCATTTAACAGCATACAACAAGAACCAGTCAAGAAATATTATCAAAATATAGACGAAATCTTGAAGCTCTTGAAGCCTATACTCGATGACATCAATGATTCAAACATAGCTTCAGATGAACAATTTAATAAGGTGTTGGAAGAACTCGATGCAAGCATCATTGAAGCCACGGAGCTTGTGGAAAACTGGCACCAAATGACTAGTAAAGTTTATTTTGTAAGTTAACTTTCTTTTCCTTTTTGTGAATTCTTACTTCCATATGCATTTAAGTTCTTGTTGAATGTTCTTTTCTCTGCTAAACTTTTGGGATGCACATGGTGTGTTTTTGTTATATAATCAATCTGATAAGTGAACTTTTCTATATATGAAAATCTACATATGGTTGGAAATTCAAGGGGAATTAAATATTGGGAAGTTCTGGAGTTGTAGAACCATTAGGGAATCATGTGGTCCTGCTCATCAACAGACCTTTGTTGATGCCGAGATTGCTTATGTTTGGGGTCCATGGTTTGGTGATCAAAGCCATTGACCAAGTGGCTCCTCAACATGAAAAAAAAGGGCCAAATATTGAAACATCAGGATTCCAATTTGGATGATTTTCAGGGCACTCCCCATTGACAGGTAAGGCCCACCAGATCAACGATTTGGATAACCGAAACATGGGCCCTGCATTTAGAGCATCGTGTGCCTTAGCAAGTTGTACATCTGAGATGTTGAAGCCCCTTGTTTTTCTCATTGTGTGGTCCAATGGGACTAGTGCATTTGATTAATTTTTAATGCTTGACATGCAAGGTTCTGATCTTCCTCAATGCATAAGCGAGTGTCGGTGACTATTGGACTTCTTCCAGAAATAATTCCTTCACTCATAATTTTTAACTTGGCACATGGATATCTAACCGGGTACATTTGACATGTGCAGGTTCTACAAATTGAATCATCAATGACAAAGATTCAGACCTCTGGGCTAGAGATTTGCAAGCTAGCGAATTCTTTGCTCCCATCAGTCACTGAAGCTTCAGACTCAGCATGTGTTCAGGTTCTCCCTCCCTCCTTCCCTCTGTGTGTGCGCGTGAGCCTAAGTGATCAATGCCAACATTGCACCAAAACATCACACACATCCAACATCACACACATCCAAACAGAGAGAGACTGACATGGTGGGTCAACCATTCATGGGAGATCACCCAAAATCACACAAATTGGATAATCCCAGCCATTCAATAGAAGTTTTAAGGAGAAAAATGTCCTCCATTTGAACAGTTAGGATCATCCACGTCATCATTTTGGCCACCGGCATCCACAATGCAGCCTGCCAGACGAGCAGTCTGAATGTCTTACACACATTACACAAGTTGGCCTAGAGTGCGTGTTATATTTTGGTGAGGTAGTAGCTCTCTCTCCAATTTTCGTTAAAAACAAGGCATCGTTACATCTCAATCGAAATAAATTCTTTACTTTCTGCTGACTATGGGTAGCATCTACTCTTTCACCTGAATCATTACAGCTCTGTATACAGAAAATTCAGCATATCAGGTCCGAACAAACATCTCTTGTCATCAAAGAAGCTATGAAGGATCTACAACAGAACACCACACCCAGATCAGAGATACTGATGAAGATTGCAGACTCGTTGAGCTTGACAACAAATCAGGAATTGCTGCTGGAGGCCGTGGCCCTTGAGAAGTCAAAGGCAAAGGCCGACCACAATAAAACCAATGGAGAGAAGGAGAGCATCGATCATATGATCACTCTTGTCACCCACATGCATGATGGCCTCATGAAAATAAAGCAGTCTCAGACCATCAATGGGATGCCTATTCCCACCGATTTCCGTTGCCCGCTTTCCCTGGAGCTGATGTCTGACCCAGTGATTGTTGCATCTGGACAGACCTACGAACGAGCTTTCATTAGGAAATGGCTTGATCAAGGCCTGACCATTTGTCCCAAGACATGCCAAACTCTCTCACACACAAATCTAATTCCTAACTATACAGTCAAGGCACTAATTGCAAATTGGTGCGAGTTAAACAATATCAAGCTTCCTCACCCTGTAAAGTCGGCGATCTTAAACCAGTCCCCAGCTGCCCTCGCTCATGCAGACAGTAGCTCTGGAGATCCTCGCATCCTTCCCCATGCGGACCATGCTTCCAGGATCAATAGCCCCAGATCACCTGAATCTACCAGGTCTAACGGGACTAATGAAAATGACAGGCCGGTATCTCCATTACATCTAAACTCATCCAGAGAGGGCATGTGTGTTAGTGGGCTAACTTCGGGCCCGCCTTCAGATGCTGGAAACGATTTGGAGGTGGATATTTGTCGGGTCTCATTATCAAGTTCCAAAGAAAATGCAGGAAACTCTGAAGACCGGAAAGTGGATCACAATGGCCAAGCATCAGTGTCATCTAGGAAGGACTCCTGCAGAGAAAGCTTGGTCGATGAACAGTCATCAGGCCATAGCCGAAGTGCCTCTGTCTCCAGTGCTGTCTCCAGCATGGATGCCAACGAGGCCTCCCACCTGTCAGGTGATCTCACTCGTTACAGCAGTGATGCTTCTGGTGAGCTGACATCGGAGGCCCCACCTCCATCAGTCCAACATAGAGAAGCTGAGTTCCCACAGAAGCTGCCTGACATGCGTTCTCGTAGCCAAATTTGGCGCCGGACACCTGAACGGGTTGTTGCAAGGATCGTTTCTTCTCCTGCGTTGGACACGAGAGCCGATCTGGCTGGCATTGAGACCCAAGTTCGGAAGTTAGTTGAAGATCTGCAGAGCAGTTTGGTTGATGTGCAAAGAGCTGCTGCTGCCGAACTGCGACTTCTTGCCAAGCACAACATGGACAATAGGATTGTGATTGCTACCTGTGGTGCCATTAGCCATTTGGTTGGCCTGCTGTACTCGACGGATTTGAAGACCCAAGAGAATGCTGTTACAGCACTGCTAAACCTATCCATAAATGACAATAATAAGATTGCAATTGCGAATGTGGGGGCCATCGACCCGCTTATCCATGTGCTTGAGACGGGGAACCCTGAAGCCAAAGAGAACTCAGCTGCTACCATATTCAGTCTCTCGGTCATCGAGGAAAACAAGGTTAGGATCGGGCGGTCCGGTGCGATCAAGCCTCTGGTGGAATTGCTAGGCCATGGTACTCCGCGAGGAAAGAAAGATGCCGCAACTGCTTTATTCAACTTATCAATATTTCATGAGAACAAGGCCCGAATTGTGCAGGCTGGGGCTGTGAAGTACCTCGTCGAGCTGATGGACCCCGCAGCAGGGATGGTCGATAAGGCAGTTGCTGTCTTGGCTAATCTTTCAACCATACACGAGGGGCGGGTTGCGATCGGCCAGGAAGCAGGTATACCGGTTCTCGTTGAGGTTGTTGAATTGGGATCAGCAAGAGGGAAAGAAAATGCTGCGGCTGCCTTGCTACAGCTTTGTACAAATAGCAATAAATTCTGCAGTCTGGTTCTCCAAGAAGGCGCTGTTCCGCCATTGGTGGCACTGTCACAGTCGGGCACACCGCGAGCTAAAGAAAAGGTATGATGACTAGATTTTATATGCATTTGTATACATTTACATGTATGTATGTGTCGCATGAAGAATGGTTGTAGATCCTCCATTCACAGGTTCAGTTCTGTTTTAGCAAGGCCCATGGTTTGATGATCGAGAACATTGATTTGATGGACCTCAATATGAAAGTTCGTCCATGAAGAGTCAATCCTAGCCCTTCGATCTGTTACCTGCAGGTAGGCGGTTAAAAAAGAAAATGAGATTGGATGGCTAGGATTTTCAGTCTCGGAAAATTTTGGGGCATGGTCCGTCAAATCAACAAACCATGTTCTCACATGTAATGACTCTTATCTCAAGCCAAGTATCATGATGCCCCTTGTATATGTATACACGAGTTTTTCTGTTCTGCCAACTAGTTAACAATTTTATTTAGCGAACCACAAATATCTTTGCCAAGGGATGTAATTTAAGATCCAGTCCATCCATTGGGGTTCTGTTTTGTTTGTGCCCTGGTCTGGCTCACTTATCAGGTGTACCATTAGAAAAGGCAAGCCAACTTCCTACATTCGGTGTAGAATTTGTACGTGTGGTGCACCTCATTGATGCGCCTGCCTGAGTATTGGCCAGATCACATGCATGTTGTGGCCCATCTGATTGACGGCTTGTACTACACTGCTGTGTGCCACATCCCATTGGGGGATGCACATCTGTGTAGAATTAGCATGCATCCATTCTACGCGTCCTTAGCATAGGCAAATTAATTCGATAGTTTTTTCAGAGGTAGGTAGGGATATGAGCCTTACTTGTAAAAGGAAAAAAAAAAAAAAAAAGCCAAAAAAGAAAAAGAAAAAAGAACCAAAACGAAAAAAGTAAAAGAGAAGAAAAGAAAAGAAAAGAAAAGAAACAAGAAAATGGAATCTAAGCTTTGGATTTTCTGCTGGTTTGCAGGCACAGGCTCTTCTTAGCTTTTTCAGAAGCCAGAGACATGCCAATGCTGGGAGGGCTTGATATTGGCCCATGATCCGCCCTTCTTTAACATACTTGCGGCTTCTAATTCTATGATGGAGTGGAAGTGTGTGTGACTTTTGAGGTAAGTTAAAAAGAAAGTGTGAATTACTGCTGCTGCAATAATAACATCAAAAATACTTTCTGGTTGTTGCATGTAAAAAAGAAAATGATACAATTGAAGGGTCTGCTGATTCTTTGTTCCACAGTGGATTCTTGTATATTCCTTTGGCAGCTCTGGTGTATGTGGAGTTGATGAGTATTATTTTTTTGTATCTAAATTACACAGGACAAGCAGTCCTTGTTCTTCTTCATCCTTTTTCTTTCTTTCGTAAATACTGAGAGAGCTGTTGTAGAATGTCCAAACATTGAATGTTTTCTGTCGGTGGTGGTGTCCGTCATATCCTTTTGCAAACCATTTCACTGGTGGACTGGCCGAGTTTTGTATTACTCAGGTGAGTTTGGAAAAAGTAAAAGAGAAGTTGCATTGAATCTATGGCCAATCCACTGAGCTGAATGTAAACATGGGATGGCTTCAGGAAAAATAGGTTATGGACCGAATCATACTCAAGATTGGCTGGTTTTGGTGTAAGATTGGAGTTGGAAATTTTTCATTCTCATGGAGGTTTTAAAACAATGGCTTTCTCTCTTCTTCTGTTTTTTTTTTTTTTCCTTGTTTTTGTATTTTTGGTGATGTCTTGAGGAGTAAAGACTCTTACCATAGCACTTCACTAACAATGTCTATATCAAGGTATGACTGATGGTGCCCTACGTTTGATGGCCCCACTATGAAGATTGCCTATAGTGAAAATCGGGTCCATTCCCTCCTTGGGGGCACCACAGATGCCATTGAATCATATCATCAATTGTCCATCTACTTTGATGGTGTGGCCCTCCTGATTCTCAGACCAGACTGAATTTCAGGCTAGCTGTTCTTGACCAAATGCCCTACCTTTCCCGCAGCTCCTTGTTGTCTACAATGTGATGTATTGGAAGGCTACAGTCTACGGATATGGATCTTTGGGGAGTAGTTCATTGAAGCTGTGCTTGATGAGCCAATGGTTTGGATCATATGACCCTGTAGGAGCACATGATAAAGACTGCAAGTAGAAGCCATATACGGGAAGGTCATGATCATCCAAAGGGGTGGGCCATGTAAAAAAAATTATCAAGAGAGAATTCAGGGGCGAACTGAGAAAATTCCATCCAGATGAATATATTGACATGTAAAAGAAATGAAACAAGGAAAAGTAGGCCTTTCTGATGGGGTTTCAGAGGGGAGAGCAACTGCTCTGCTTTGTTGTGGTGCTGGATCTTCACGCGCTGAGGCATGGTTGTCCTGGCCCCTCACCTATTATCTTATTGCCATTGATCTATAAGCATCCACCCATTCAATGGACCCACCCCGGAGGCCAGTGTGAAAATGCCCCTGCATTAATCACCCCTGGTGAGGAGTCTCAAACACGAGACCTTCCGCTCTAATACCAATTTAATGCAGGACAATTAACCACTTCCTCTAAAAGCTCAAATTATTAGAGCATGGCGAATCAATTCATTTATCTCATAGCCCAGGCTCCATATCTCATGGGTTAGGAACTCAGCCAAACTCCCCTCGTGGGCCCCAAATCACATGGATACCCACTTCACATGGGCCGCCCACCCCGAATGTGTACCCGCATCCCACAAGCTACCCCACTCAAGTCCGGTGTGAAATGCCTCTGCATTACTTCTCTAAACTCTCTTTATAATTTCCATTTTCTAACAGAAGTTCACTATTTCATAATTATGCTTACAAGCTGCTCTCTTTGGTTTTGCAAGTCCATAGGCTTATTTCTCTTTATTTAGAGGTGAGGCTTGATTCATCTTGGAGGCAAATTTATCGGCATCTCTCTTGCTAAGCGGTGTAACTATTCGTAGGGGGCAAACATCGCTTTAAAAGATAGTGACATAGTAATGCAATTCAAGCATATTTCGTTGCACATGCACATTGCTTACAACAAGAAGGCCTAACCTTTTGATTTTTATGGCCCATAGATAGACAGTTAAGGTGATTGTCCATGTTCGAAAAGAAAATATTTGCAAATCAAAGGGTTGAAATACCACATTGTGAGAGGTTTTGCAGGTTTCTCCAATTCACAATGAGGCCCACCATGTATACAGTTTAGATCATTGAAGCATCTCACTTGGGATTGTATGCAACAGCTAATAATATGTAGCATGACTGATGAATTTTCTAGAAGTGGAATCATAAACCTTTAAAATCCATATTTTAACCCTTAGATCTTATCCCCATGTATATGTTATCAATTTTCTAAAAGAATCTACAACAGAGTTGTGATTATATATTTGTTTGTCATTCTCAACGAGGTTACGATAATTTGATACTATTCCATTTCCTATGAAGGTCTCTATCTCTAATAAAGGGTCAAGTTCAAAATCCTCTTCTTTTTCACAACGTAGGTATTCAAAAAATTGCCCAAGTTTGTTACAATTTCGGCTCATTTGGATTTGAGACCATACTTGCACTTACAAATGCATTGTCAAAAGGTTTTCATTAATCGAGAAACAATACATTTCGAGTCATGAATCAGAATATGCCCTTAATAATAATCCTTAGAGACAAAAAAAAAAAAAAAAAGCCCTTGATTTAAAAGTAAAAACTAGGAAACTAACCTTTTCGATATTTGTTACATGGTACAAAATATCATATGCAAATTATGCATAAAATCCTAATCTTAATCTAATCATATGTAATATGGTGTGTCAAGAGTATAATAGCATTTGGCATTTAGGTATCTCATATGGCCATTTGGGTACGTATCAGGATACAAGCGTGGCCCATGTATCATATATCTAGAGACTCATAGGCTTCAGATATGTAGCCTTGTGGGTACACTACTCTGTTGGATAGTTTCTTACTGCAATATCACAGTTGGAAGCTCCGAATATTGATATTGCCCCAGGTCTCATATGTTAATAGAAATGGAAAATTCAACAGGAAGTTGGTTTTTCCCTGAGCCATTTTAGAAACATCAGAGATGGTATGTGACCATTCTGCTATAGAAACAATTAGTCAAGGTGTAACCAAAGATAGCATATCCCAAAGAGTGTTGCAAAGCTGACTGGTAGTTGGCATATAACCAATATTCTAGACTTTGAATAGTTAACCCGAGATCACTGACAAGGGTCCTAGCCTGCTAGTACAAAACCATTGCTTAGGGCTCTGACAACTATCAAGGTCCCAGACAGTCGGCACAAAGCCAGGTTGTTGGTATTAGAAAGTTGGCTGCAACATCATCGGTGCAGGGATGAACGTGATGACGATTGATCTCCGTCTTCCTCAAGGGAATAACTACTCTAAATTCACGGAGCTTCTCTGGACTCCTCACAACGAATCCACGAGGAAAATAAGAAAATATAAATAAATTCTAGAAAATTTATAAATTGATTGATAATTGAAATAAACGAGTTTACAACCCTTTAAATAGGAATACTAAGCCTTGGAAGAATTTTCAAAATTAAACTACAACTAAAACTCCTAGAAATTGTAACTTACTATTTATAGATGGTCATGATTCTTACTAGACATTGCAATTTTTGGCCAAAAATAGTGTCTTATTTGGCTTAACCATGCTATTCTCCTAACTTTTCTTGACACTTTTCTTGTTGGACGCAACTTTTAAAACTCAATGGATGAAGAGTTATAATCAAACTAAAACTTACTATAAATAGTAAAAACGAAAATAAAATGAAAATTCGACCGTTGATCTGATGGAATCTCGTAAATTCGACATGTGCAACCTAGCATAGCAAGGTTGGGTGGCTAAAGTAGCTCGTCCTACCCCAAAATCATATATGGCACGTCGGATAACTCATTCCAGTTTGTGAGAAACGCCCGTTTTAAGGTCTTGATGGTCTGGATCACTTCCACCTCCGTTCGACCCTTTTTTGGTCCATCGTAGTCATGAAATTGTCCGCGACTTGCTTTTCCTCAGTCATGCTACTAGAAAATGCACTACCACTCTCTTGAGAGCAGGACAAGTAATGAATCCTTCACTTCATGGGAAAAGGACAATTGAGTCTTTAGACTCACCATTTTAAACTTGTCTTAACGTTTGTGATGAGAGAGAAGGAAGCTTCACTGTAACATCAGCGTTGAAAGGACAATTGAGTCTTTAGACTCACCATTTTAAACTTGTCTTAACGTTTGTGATGAGAGAGAGAAGGAAGCTTCACTGTAACATCAGTGTTGGAAATGAGGATCCAAATGGGTATTTATAAGCTTTTGGGTTTGGGTTCCCTCTAAAGATAAACAGTTATTTCCTGGCCAAATAATGGTTAAGTGATTATTTCTGGTTCAAATGATGGTTTTGGAGAAGCTCCTTCAATGAATCATGAATTTTCGTCAAAGCAAGCCTTAGAGCGTGTACTGATTTGTCATCTCTTGTTGCGACAACTGCAGGCAAGCAATTTCATGAGTAGTTTTTCTGCTCATAAAGTGGTTTTTCGGCTAAACCAACACTGAATATTTTAATCAATTTTTTGAAAGGTTTTTAACCATTGAAGTTTCATTTTAGCTATTAAAACTACTTTGATGGCACTTTATGATAATTTAATGTCCTAGATATGATGGTCCAGTTCTAATTGGTATGGGATATGATCATTAGTAGATACGCCATGGTAGTCGAGAGATTAAATCATAAGTATTTGCATGGATGAGGCGGATTGAGGCGCTTCCTTCACAGTAAGTTATATCGAAGTCCGTAGGGTGATGGAGCGCCATATTAGATGCACCCCTAAAACCCCAACCCCTCATTTATTTGATCATATCCCAGAGGAGAGGTAGAGTTATCTTTGAATGTCCCCACCCCATAAGATGTGTGTGTAAGGAAAAAAGAGAAAGTTTGAGAGTGAGGGGAGATCCACTCCACCCTCTTCTATTATCCTCACATGTTGTCCATTTGTATGGATGGTATATGTCTTCATTTGCACCTACCATGGGATTAGATGTTGAGCTATCTTGATTTTTCGATACTTGGATAAATCAAGGAGAGACTCCTTAGTTTAGGAGAGCGACATCAACAGATCGACATAGCATACATCTCTTTCGTGCATATCGCGTGTTGGTGTCATCTTCACCATTTACATATTTTGTTATATTGTAGAAATTTGATATTATTGCAAATGAGGATTCTTGGGATGGGTCCCATAATCAAATTGTATTGGACTATATTCCATTATTGATGTAGAGCGGGTCGCGAACAGTTACATGGCCAAGATGGATCAGAAAAGGCCCGGTCGACGACAGAAGTGATCCAGACCATCGGACCTTAAATCAGGCGTATCTCGCAATCCGGAATGAGTTATCTGACGTAAAATATATGATTTTGGGGTAGAACGAGCTACTTTAGCCAACCAACCCAGCTATGCTGGGTTGCGACACCCGGAATTACGAAAAACCCCTGGATTGACGGTCGTTTCCCTGTTTTAATTTCAATTTTACTATAAATAGTAAGTTTTAGTTTGATTATAACTCTTCATCCGTTGGGCTTTAGGAGTTGCGCCCAACGTGAAAAAAGCTTAGAATAATTAGGAGAACGGTTTGGTGAAGCCAAATAGAACACTTACTATTTTTGGCCAAAAACCTTGTGCACTAGTAGACATCACGACCGTCTATAAATAGTAAGTTTACTATTTATAGTAAGTCGCGAATTCTAGGAGTTGTAGTTGTAGTTTGATTCTGATTTCTTTCCCATTGCTTGGTACCCCTATTTAAAGGGTTGTGAACTCGTTTTTATGAATTAATTAATCAATTTCGAATTTATTAGAAATTATTTCTATTTTCTACTTTCTTTCCTCGTGGATTCGAGAAGTCTCTATGAGGAGTCCAGAGAAGCTCCGTGGATTCGGAGTATTTATCCTCATCACGTTCATCCCTACGTCAATTATGTTTGTACATAAGGGACCCAACTAGTGGTATCAAAGCGGTCCCATTCTACAATAACCACAGCTTCCTAATTTGATTGAGAAAATTCAACAATGCTTCTAGTAAATGGTAACCAATCAGATTGTTTTTCTTCAAACGATGATCAAACTCGCTTTCTTTTTTGCATTAATCAGATTTCTGGATTGGGAGATCTGGTCTGTTAAAGCTAGCCCTATTAGGCTATCAGATTTTTGGATGCTTTTGATTAACATGTTTAAGTGGTCCTTTTTTCTTGATTTTGTACATGATGAATCTATGCTTATTGCCTTATTGATTGATGGTCTTAGATTGTATAAATGTGGTGTGGATGGGCCATTATGGGAGATCGCACATTATGTACGTCTCATGTTGTATGTTTGAGATATAGGTTGTGATCTTTTATGTTTCAGTAAAAGTATCATCAAACATCTTATAGTAACCATGAGGTTAATTATGAAGGGCCCATATGGGTTAAAAAGGTCATGATGATGTGAGATCTTTAGTCATGCATTTCACAACATCTATGTGAATATATGGATCATGATAGTTAGATGAGGAAACAAATTGTATATACATGAGTATTACAATTATGGGGAGCGAGATGGATAGAGTGGATTCAGGGTAAGAGGCCCAAAGTGGGGCCCACCATAAGGACAACCTCTGTGCGATCTTGGGAGGTGCAAAGGGTGTGTCGTACGACACCCTTTTTCCTTGGTTTGTAAGGCACCTTAGAGTTTCCTTTTTAATCAATCATTGCTCTCTTCCTTTTTAATAATTTTTTAATTCTAAGACTCTTAATTGGATTATAATTGAAATAAATTAGTTTTCTAATTTATATATGTAGCACCCCGAACTTTTCAATATGAATATTGAAAGTTCTCCAGTATTACCATAGAATTTAACCTATTATGTACATGCGTACGGTATCAATCTAGCTAACTTAACCTTACATATATTCCCCAATGTGAATTTGACCATTGGGAATAATCTCCATTCATAAATCAAGCCATCTGACCCTTGATTTTGAGACAAGACCATCCATCATGTGATTTGACATATTTACCTTTCCTTAAAAGAATTGACGAATAACTCTTTATCCATAATGACTTAGATGTAAGTTCTTTTGCAAGAATTATTTAGAAAGGTACATATAACCATGTAGAATCATTAGATTTCACAAAACTTTTAGATCAACAATAATTACGAAAATGCTATTAACCTATACCCTTGAATTCCAAATCACATAGTTCTCATGATCCGTTTCATGTGAAATTTTATACCAGGCCTAATTATCATAAATTAACCATACACGACGAATTTTGAACCCTTAGATCATTGTAAAAGTGGCCCGATTAACAAATCAGTCCTTAATCGTTGATTTTGGTGTCCATCGAGTGAGGAAAGCTCATAAGTAGTTGTAGTAGGATATTTTCCTCCATATGAATGACTTGGATTAACCATCATATGGACCAAATATAAAATATAAAGACCCCATTTTGGTAAGCTTTTATTTAGCCCCCAAATTATCTTTTAGGACTTACCAACTCTGTATAAACTTAGATATTCAGATTTAACCACTTCTTGCCGCTCATCGCAACTCAAACTTGGACCACAGTTTGGCCACACATGAATACGACATCATACAAAATTTGGACCCTGATCTATGATCCTACACCGTTTAACGTTGATGTCATTTCCTTCCTTTTGACGCAAAAGGTGACATTTTAGATTTGGACTTTTTCCCACCATCGATCAATCACCAAAATTTGTCCAACCATTTCCCTATATTGACTACACATTTTCCTTAAAAAAATGGGCTCAGATCATTAAATATGGACCGTTAATGAAGATTAAATATGTTTCGGCACTCGGTAGGAAAACTCTTAAGATAAGACTCCGATCTGCTTCATATTTGGACCCATGGCCCAACATGACCTCACGAAATCGATGAATGAAGTAGATTTTCTAAAAACCCATCATAGTGGACCCCACCTACGCATACAACAAAATCAAAGACTCTAAACCACCACATGTTGTGATAGCATCCCAAACAAGTGCGATTACGAGAAATCCTCCAGAAATCTCTTGCAAAACTCCTCACCAACTGATCATATGACCCACCTGGTGGTCGGATCTACTTTAAAATCGGACCCACGGACCAGTGTGACACACTAAAATAGATGAATGGTGTGGATCTTCTAACAAGATCATCAGAACCCCACCTACAACAGTTGAAACCAAAAGATCTCGCACGCTGTGTCATCTTCTGAAGAAAACTCCAGCCGCGAGAAATCCCTCCACCAAATCCTCCACCTCAGATCTTCCACTAATCAGGACCATCCAAACTCCACTCCTGGGAGTTCCGATCTAACCTGGAAATCCGGTGGGGATAGAAAGTCGTACACGCCTGGATCACCGAGTCTTGCGAACTCGGGTTGCAATAGTTGAGCGAAAAAACGCAGCGGAAGTGTGGTGGAACCCATCAAGGAAACGATATGGGCCCTCCATCTAATGACCCACCAAGCTCCCTGTGATGAATTCGAATCCTCCACCGAAATCAGAATGTGGAGAGGAAGTGTCAATCCAAATCTGCTATTGATGCCCATTATCTTCCTCGCCAAGAAGTAGTAACCAAAGGAAGCTGTCCGACCACCATTTTCGGATCTTAACCGATCAGAAAGTGGCCCACAAACTCAGTAGATGACCTACGTACTTGGAGAGGAAAGAAAATGGTATAGCAACATGATATGGACAGTCGAATGTCCAGCGTAACTACACCTACCCAACTTGACCTTACGCACTCCCAGCGAAACCTTTACGCAAGAAGCGTCTAGGAGCATGAAGAGTCTTATAAATACCCAGCCCGTCCACCTGAAGACGCACACGGGAGAGAAGAAAAGAGAGAGAAAGAAAGAGACAAAAAGAAATGAGAGGAGGAAGAAAGAGTCGGTCCTGCTGAACCGAGTTGACTCAGTCGGGTCCAGTTAGGTGGAAATTTTGGATTTTCTAGATCCCACGCCTGGCCTTCCCAAAGAAAGAAGAAGAAGGAGAAAGAGGGGAGAGAGAGAGAGAGAGAGAGAGAGAGAGATAGAGGAGGCGGTTTGATTAGAAGAAGGAACATGGGTTTCGTGAAGAGGTTGACTCATTGAGTCATTAGCTCAAGTCAAGGATCGAGCTAAGTTCAATATTCTCAGGGAGAATTGAGTTAACTCAACAGAGACGTTCAATGAGTTATAATATTGACTGGCTAAGAATAAACGTCAAATAAGGTAAATCACTCGTCTACTTAATATCTTGAATTCAAGTTTCTCTTAAATAAATTAATTGGTTAACCCCTAGAACTAGGCCTAGGCACAACCCTAGATTGAATCTTAACCCTACAAAATTTTGTGATCTAGAATAAAAATCGGATTTAGAGGAGTGTGCATAAACACCTAGCCTCAGTTGGGAAATGATTTGACCCCAAAGGTGAGGGAATCCTTTAAGCTTACTTTGATTTAGGTTGATATATTTTATTCTGCCTTTTTTATGCCCTGTTATCATGCTATTATGATTCTCCCCTTGCAATTGTTCTATTTACCACCAATGATTATTTATCCTTTGGGAATGATGGTTAAGGCCTGAGCTTAATTATGCGTATCTTTATTTATGTAGGGCGATGAATATAAGTTTTGCCCTTGCCTTTACAAATTTGTTGAGTTAGCCTTTGCTACTCTTCTCTTTATTGAGTTGGCCATTGCCACCCTCCTTATTATTGTGTTGGCCATTACCACTCTCCTCTTTGTTGAGTTAGCCATTGCTACTCTCCTCTTTGTTGAGTTGGCCATTCCCACTTTCCTCTTTGTTGAGTTAGTCATTACTACTCTCCTCCTTATTTTGTTAGCCTTGTGCTATCTACATTTAAGGCTTGAGTATGTGCCTTGGATTTCCAAAGCTCCCATGATTCAGTTTACATTCTCTTTGATGCAAGTAATATCTGAGAAATCCCACTTATAGTGATCAAGTGAATATCGTGGACATAATGCGATTTCGGTAGCGGCCCCTGGGTGGAAGCGGATTGTGTCATGCCCAAACTCAGAAACTGGGCTCACAAAATTCTAGATCGCCGAATCTGGTGCCGACAGCCTCCGTAGTACCCCATTCTCAGCTCCCAGCGTCCATACGCCAGATTCCGATCCTAGGATCCTACAAGGAGGATTTTTCAATGTACATTTAACTCATAATAAGCATAACCACAAGTTTACCCAAGTCACAAAGGCAACATCATCATTACATATCCACTAATATAAACAGTTGAATACAGTGCTGAAAGGGAAATACATATGCAAAAAATCAAAGCTCCATAAGTCCACTGCATGGTCCAAGCTCAATGTTGTTACAACCTGACGCTACCTGCATGCATCTATCGTGCATAAGCTTATAGAAAGCTTAGTGAGTAGTGAAAGTGTGTGCACAAGGTAAGTGCTAAGTAAGCAATATCAGAGTAAGCGGAACTACTGACAAGTCCATGAGTCATACAATATCAGGGTACACAATGTAAATCAGTTATGCAAATGATGAGTTAAAGCGAGCCAAATATTAGATGCCGAGGATACAATGTCATAAATCATACAATATCGAAATAAGCGAAAATATACTGATAAGTCAATGAGTGCCATCAGCCGTACCAAGGCTATGCGATGCAAGGCATGAGTACTAATGGCCATTTCAGTGTAGAAACATGTCAACCCAAAATGCTAAGTACTGTAGATGCAATGTAATATGCGGTGCGAATGAAATGACCAAGCTGGAGTGAAGTCGGGATGATAGTACATAGTATCGCGGGTTATGGGGTCCATCACAGGGACTTCTATCCAAATCAGTCTCATACCTAAATTTGGATAGTCAGACTCAATGTGGTGAACTCCTGATCTCAGGTTAGTCGCGTGCCCAACCAAAATCCTGGTCATGCGAAGGTACACAACAATTAGTTGCGCACCACCAGCCCGAGTGGATAGTGAATGAAACGAATGCATGAGTATCAACTCCTACTCAATAAATCCACATATCAGTACGGTTCCTTTCTGGGATCATCACCGGGGTCTAGTACACTCTACGCCACCTGTCGCCCCATCAAGCGTACAACTGGGTAAGTGGAAGAGACCTCACTATCCACCTGGCCAGTAGTCTGTTAATACCTACCCGGCTCGTCGATAGCCGACCCATTCCTCGAGATGGTCAAACTCAGCCTAGTTATGCCTACTCCCTCGGGCGGGTAAGGCCACACCCCCTCCCAACCGACCACGACACAGTGGGAGATGCGGCCTCCTGGTATTCGGCACTCGGGCGCTCATGTACATCCACTCGGTCTCGACGTTGGGGCATCCTCTGGTACCAAGAGGATTGTAGGGATTTTCACCCAGGGCCATCTATGGCAGCCTGATGCTCGAACCAAACATTTTCGGTGTCCCATCTGGCCATCCACGATATGCTTGTGGAGGCTACGACCCTGATGTAGCTAGGGCGTACAGTAATAACAACACACAATGCAAGATGCATGAGTCATACAATCCAGTCATGCACCAATCCTCCGCATATCGTGCGTTCATGTGAGATAACCTCCGCCTATCAGGGAGTCTCATACAACCTGCCCAATGACATATGCAATGGTCAACCACATCTCATAACAAACATGCAGATGATGCGTATGGGCATATATCATGATGCTATGCGGTCACATACTCATAATCGGTATCAATAATCGACATCAACAATCGACATCGACAATGTGGACATTTAACCAACATTGCCCCCAAGGAATGGCCCGTATAGAGCCTAACATACAGTAGACTCATGGCCTCACACCAGGGCCAAATATATAACACCATGGGCCTCACTCAAGAGCTTAATACACATCGCGATGGGCCTCACTCATGGGCCACATATACATCAAGTCGGGCCTCACCATATGGGCCAAAAATATATCACAATGGGTCACGTCCCATGGGCCTCAAATACATCACAATGGGCCTCGACAATTGGAATCGGCCTCGACAATTGGAGTCGACACTCGGAATCAGCCTCGACAATCGAAATCGGCAAATTGGTCACGACAATCGGAATCGATCGATAATCGGTCACGTCAATCGGAAATCGGCAATCGGTCACGATAATCGGCCTCGATCGCTAATCGGCAATCGGCCACGACAATTGGAATTGGTCAATAATCAGAATCGGCAAATCGGTCATGTCAAATCGGAATCGGCAATCGGTCATGATAAACGGCCTCGATCGCTATTCGGCAATCAGTCAAGTTAATCGGAATCGGCAATCGGCCACGACAATCGAAATCAACAAATTGGTCACGACAATCGGAATCGATCGATAATCGCAATCGATAAATTGGTTACGTCAATCAAAAATCGGCAATCGATCACGATAATCGGCCTCGATCGCTAATTGGCAATCGACCACGACAATTGGAATTGGTCAATAATCGAAATCGGCAAATCGGTCACGTCAATCGGAATCGGCAATCAATCATGATAAACGGCCTTGATTGCTAATCGGTAATCAGTCAAGTCAATCGAAATCAGCAATCGGCCACGACAATCAAAATCGACAAATCGGTCACGTCAATCGAAAATCGGCAATTGGTCACAATAATCGGCCTCGATCGCTAATCGGCAATCGGCCACAACAATTGGAATCGGTCAATAATCAGAATCGGCAAATCGGTCACGTCAATCGAAATCGACAATCGGTCATGATACATGGCCTCGATCGCTAATCGACAATCGGTCAAGTCAATCAGAATCGACAATCGACCACGACAATCGAAATCGGCAAATCCGTCACGACAATCGGAATCGAAATCGGTCATGATACACGGCCTCGATCGTTAATCGGTAATCAGTCAAGTCAATCGAAATCGGCAATCGGCCACGACAATCGAAATGGGCAAATCAGTCACGACAATCAGAATCGATTGATAATCGGAATCGGCAAATCGGTCACGATAATCGGCCTCGTAATCAGTAGATAAACAAAGAAGGGTCCATAGATAATCAGCCGATCAACCATAGTATAAAGATTGACACTCAGCCATGGTTAAATCAAATTCGATAGCACAAAGTCATCCGTCTACAGTGAATGGGGCCCACTTATTTGGGTTAACTCACGAAGAGAATGAGCCTAACAAGGCCTAAGGGAAGGTCACAATGAGGACGTCTAACCATCATTGCCCCTCAATATGGACATCTAACCAACATTGCTCTCAAGGAGTGACCCACATAAGGAATTCATAAATAATGTAACGGTCACATACATACATTATATTGGGCCTCGCTCATGGGCCTCACATACATCGCATCGGGCTGATCGAATGGGCCGATCAAATGGGCCGTTTGAATGGGCCAACTCAAATGGGCCTAATCAAATGGGCCAATTCAAATGGACCTTACCAATGGGTTTCATGTATGTTAACCGGGCCCGCCCTTATGCATTTTTGAGACCCGACCTATTCATAAGTTAATATAGGGATAGATGAAGTGAAGACCAAATATCAGTTTGAGTGGTAACCACTGTGGTCCTTAGAATTTCCAACGGTGGACGTCGTTGTCCACTATTTAAATGGTGGGGTCCACTTGAGCTTTAGATCTTACCCATTCTTTAAATCATGTCCGAAAATGATCTTACAAATGGTTGGATGATTTGTATACGACACAAGCATCATGGTGGGTCCCATAAATAGAGGCATGGATGGAAGAGGTGGGACCCACGAAGCTTACTGCCGTGTACAGTAGCAGGTCACAGGGCAGCCATATAACTGTGGTACATGCAGCTAAGGCTGCTTTAAAGAACAACAGAGGTGGGTCCACGTAGGGCCCACCCTTATGTATGTAAATAAAATATATATATTATATATATTACGGATATAACTGCTGTTGTGCAGCTTTTATGTATCTACATATAAAATATATATATAATTATTATAAATATCACACAGTTACATATATAGGATTTTATATATATAATATCATAGCAGGTGGGTCCCCACGTGGGAACCCACCAGATATAGTATTATATATATATATATATATATATATATATATATATATATATATATTATAAAATAAATCAACGTCCAGGCCATCCACGGCCTGGACAGTCATGTGTATCAAGGAGGGCCCCACACATGAGGTGGGTTCCACCGTCCAAGGACAGTGGACACCACACGTACGTGATGGTGTGGCCCACTCCAAATGGATGGACGGCATGGATGGGTCCCATGGACCCTACCGTCAGTCTACACTCCATTGTAGCCACCTGCACTAAGGAATCGTGCCAAGACCTCAGCTTTGAAATGAGATATCTTTCACTCAGCCTACCACTGGAGCTATGGGTCCCACTGTTGAAGCGAGGTATCTTTCACTCAGCCTACCACGTGAGCCATGGATCTGGGTCCCACCGTCCTTGGACGGTGGATGCACCACTTGCGTGTGGCGTGGTCCACTAAAATGGATGGATGGGTCCCATGGACCCCACCGTCTGCACACACTTCACTGTTAGTGCACCCACATCAGTCAACACTTCATTGCTACCACTCCCCCGCAGACAGTTAACACTTCACTATTAGCTGCACCCTCCACTGGTGCGTCCGCCTGGACGAACGGTGTGGATGTACACCTCATCAAGGTGGGTTGCATATGGCCCACCTGTTTTGGATTAGCCTGATATTTGTGTTTTGCCCATGGCACATACCACCCATGAAAATAGTGAGGTCCACATCAATGGATGGCGTGGATAAGGTCATGCATCAAGTGGGCCACAGGCCATCATACAAAAGAAAAAATAATGGAGAGAGAGAGAAAGGGAGAGAGAGAATGGAGAGGATGGAGGGGCCCCTCTTTGATACAAAACCTACATCAAGGTGGGTCCCACCACAAGTGGGCCTTTAAATCATAAAACAATAAATAAGTGGAGATCCAAGATCACCCACCATTCCTTCTTGCTCCCTAGGCTTCCTTTGCTCCTTAGCTTCGATCTCAACGGAGGAGATGAAGTTTTGATGGTTGAGATGAGAGATTAGAGGGTGGGAAAGTGGGCCACATTTGTTGCTTGGAAGAGCTTGAAGAGGCTTGGACGTATGAAATTTTTGGGTTGCTTGGAAAGTGTGTTTGAGAAATGAAATATGCGGTGCGAATGAAATGACTAAGCTAGAATGTGATGTCAAGATGATAGCACGTAGTATCGCAAGCTGTAGGGTCTATCACAAGGGACTTCTATCAAACCAGTCTCACACCTAAATTTGGATAGCTAGACCCAATATGGTAAACTCTTGATCTCAGGTTGTCGCGCGCCCCAACCGAAATCCTGGTCACTGCAAAGGTATACACAATGACTTAATTGTGCACCACCAACCCGAGTGGATAGTGAACGAATGAATGAATGAGTCAAATGCTGAGTACACAATTCCTACTAAGTAACTCCACATATCAGTATAGCTCATCTCTAGAATGTCACCATGGTCTAGTACACTCTACAATGGTTGCCGCCTCCCTAGCCGCACAACCAGCGAGTGAAAAAGACCACATTATTTGCTAAGCTAGTAGTCTGCCAATACCTACCCAGCTCGTCGATAGCGGACCCATTTACGAGCTGGTCATACTCAGCCTAGCTTACAGCCCCCTCAATCCGGGCGAATAAGGCCACACCCCCTCCCAACTGACCACGACATAGTGAGAGATGCCGCCTACTGGTATTCGGCACTCGGGCGCTCATGTATCCACTCGGTCTAGACGTTGGGGTATCCTCCGGTACCAAGAGGATTCTGGGACTCTCACCCAAGGACGTCCCATGTGCCCACAATGCTAGAACCAAATATTTTCGGTATCCCATCTAGCAATCCACGATGAACCTGTAGAGGTCATAGCCTTGATATCGTTAGGGCACCAAGTGATTATGTTATACAAATGTGAGATGCATGAGTCATACCATCCAGTCATGCGTCAAACCTGCGCGTGCTGCGCAATCATGTGAGGCAACTCCGTCTCTCAGGGAGTCCCATAATAATCTGCCCAATGACATGTGTTATTATCAAACACTCCTCATATCAAGCATACATATGATGCGCATGGTCACGGATCGTTGAGCTATACTAAACATGTTATATGATGATGATATACTCTCCTCATATCAAGGATGGGCCTAGATGGTCTACTCATTACAAGAATGGGTCTAACAAGGCCTAAGGAAAGGTCACAATGTAGACATTTAACCATCATTGCCCATCAATATGGACATTCAACCAACATTGCTCTCAAGGAGTGGCCCTCATAGGGCCAAACATATAATGGGGCCCATAGCCTCACATAAGGGCCTCACATATCATAATGAGAAGCATCACATGAGCCTTATACACATCAAGTGGACTACATCGCATGGGCCTCATATACATCATAATGGGCCGCATCACATGTGCCTTACACATCGCAATGGGCCGTATCTCATGGCTTAATACACATCACAATGGGCCGCATTACATGGGCCTCATCACGTCACAATTGGGCCACATCACATGGGCCTTACACATCACAATGGGTTGCACCTCATGAGCCTCTTACATCGCAATGGGCTGCATTACATGGGCCTCTCACACAGGCCTAATATACCTCACAAATGGGCTGCTCACACGGGCCTAATATACATCATATTGGGGCTCATCCCATGGTCCTCGGCACAAGGACTTTATATACATTGTATTGGGCCTCTCTCATGAGCCTCATATAGATCTCATTGGGCCTCATACTTAGGCCTTACATACATCATAATGGGCCTCACCATTTGGCCTCAAATACATCACATGGGTCACATCACAATCATAATGGGCCACATATTCATCACAATGGGCCATAAATACATTACATTAAGTCGGCCCTGCACATTCCAAATGGGCCACAAAATATATCACATGGGCCTTATAAATGGGCCAGTTGTTGGGGTCCCTCCACAACATCATAATGGGGCCCATAAGATTTTTAACGGTGGGCATTTAATCACTGCTGTCCAGGAGCGTTCAGATTGCCGTTGGACTGGTATGAATGAAATACATACTTCCGTGGGCCCCACAGCCATTAGACAGCATAGGATAAAACAATATATCATGGTGGGGTCCACGTTAGTGGACTCGATGGCTAGATAAAACACATGCAACATGGTGCAACCCACCGTCCAGCAATATCGACGGTGGAGATAAAACACATATATCATGGTGTAGTCCACATAGATGGACGGCGTGGATAATAGATACATTAGAGGTGGGTCCCACCATCCAACAGTTGCTGTACGGTGCAAGATAAGACCCATACATCGCGGACGGACCCACAGAACTTGCTGACGTTGCTACAGCAGCAAGCTGCTGGTCCAACAGATGAACGGTTAGGATATAACACATGCATCATGAGGTCCACGAAGCTTGCTGAAGTCCAACAGTATCTATATGGCTGCACTGTCCAAATGGACGGTTTTGATATAGAATACATACATTAAAGTGGGCCCCACCTATCACTGTCCAGCATTGTGTAAAATACAACGCATACATCTGGTGGGCCCCACTCCACACGTGCAGCACGTGTGGGGTGGGTCCCACATGTACGGACGACAGGGATAAAACCCATAGATCACAGCTGGGGTCCACACGTCCTTAAAACGGACATCTTGGATATAGAATACATGCAACGAGCTGGGTCGGTGTGGATTCTCTCCCAAACAGGGCCACGTTCAGGGATGGACGGCCTGGATGAAAGACATACATCAGGTTTATATTTCCCACCAAAACACCTCGGACTAAATTTTGGAGTACCCAGATTTCTAAGAAAATCCCTGGAGAGCTGAGTTACGTACTAAAATCAAAATGAGAATTTAGTGTACATATGCACACCTTATAATGTATACCCCACGCCACATGAATTCTCGACCTTAGAATTGCGACTCAGAGGCAATCCAACCATTAAATATAAAAAAACAGACCATTGAACATTGGGATCGACTTACATAAACGATTACCATCGGCGGGTCATAGATCAACATGATGAGTGTTACCCTTATTATGGATCCACCTTGATGATTTGTTGTATATCCACACCGTCCATCTTTTTCTCCGGTCCATTTTAAGATGAAGTCCCAGAATTTATGCAGATCGAAATCTCAAATGGACCACACCACCAAATGCCTCGCTATTAAAAATTGTAAAGGGCCCATAATAAGGTTTTCATAATGTTTATTTACAATCCAACCTTTGATAATGTCAAAAATATCTGGATGAAGGGAAATTACAAAGATAAACTTGATCTAAAACTTTGTTGGTCCACAAAAAAAATTAATAGTCATTTATCACTGTTTTTTGTTTTTTGTGGTATGGTCGTCCAGTTTAGATTTGGATTTTCGTGAGGTTTGGGATTGCATCTTAAAATGAGATGGAAAAACGGATGAACTGCGTAGATATACAACAAATAGGGTAACAGCCCAAAAGTTCCTGCACAGGAAACTAGTTGGGGCCACTGTGATGTTTACGAGAAATCTATCCCATCCGTCCGATATTTGAGATAATTTTAAGACCTGAAACCAAAAGAAAGCAGGATACAAAACTCAAGTGGGCCCTACTGAAGGAAAAGGTAGGTAGGGAAACTCCTACCGTTGAAACCTAACTAAGATCGACAGTGATATTTAAATGCCATCCATACTGTTCACAACGTCATTCCTACTTGGATGAAGTGAGGATACAAATATTACACTGATTCAAAACTCCCGTGGCCCTACGCATATTTCAACCGTGGACTTTCAATCCTCACGTTTTCAACCGGATCCAGCTTGTTTTTGGTCCCATGCCTTATTTCCAGCGCATGGGAAATAACGGATGAGCGAGGTGTATTTCTAACAAACATCACGGTGGGCCCACCTAGATTTCCGGTGTAGAACTTCCTGGAAAGGCTTTTGCAGGAAATCCGCGTCCCGAATCCGCTTCCATCGGACGCGGTTTGCGTCCTACCCTTTGGGGCCCATGGTGATGTAAGTTTTTTATCCACGCCGTTAAACGGTTTTTTCGTATCATTTTAATATGAGACAAAATATGAGGTACAGAGCTTAAGTAGACCACAAAGTGGGCACTGAATGTACACCATTAAAAACTTTTTAGGGTCTGGAGAAGTTTCAGATCAAGCTGATATTTGTATTTTTCACTTCATCCACGTCTACATTAACTTGTGAATAGGTTGAATGGTAAAAAAACATCACGGTGGCCCTTAGAAAGGTTTCAACAGTGGTGTCACTATCACTGCAGCTTCCTTTGGTGTGGTCCACTGGATATGTGGACTTACTTCAATTTTAGGATCATACCTTAAAATGAGCTTAGAAAAGAGATGAACAGCGTGGATAAAATACTTACATCACCGTGGGCCCCACAGAACCCCGCTCGGGTAGGACGCGATCCGCGTCGGCTTCCATTGCCGGGAGCGGATTAGGTACTACCCCTCTTCGGAGCTCCAGACAGGTGGAGGCTAGAAGAGCCACCGAGGGGCCAACATGATGTGCGATTTTTATCCACACTGTACTCCCATTTTTAAATATCATTTTAGACCATGAGAGAAAAAATAACTAAGTTCCAATTTTCAAATGGACTACAAAGTGTGTATTAAATTCTCACCGTTGAAAAATTCTTGGGGCCACAGAAGTTTAATTTGCATCAAGATAATTTTTGGTTTTTCACTTAATCCATGTGTTTATGACCATATCAACAGGTTGGATGGAAAATAAACAACATGGCGGACCGTAAAAAGTTTCAATGGTGGGCATCCCTTTGCCCCGCTTCTTCATATCGTGTGGTACGTTTGGGACTTTTATATTCCTTATTTTTTCTCCTTTAGTAAAAAATGATATATAAAAATGGATGGACGGTGTGGATAAAATTCATACATCACGGTGATCACTCAGGGACGTGGATTGCGTCCTACCCCCACCCGGACGGTAATTCGTCTGGGCGGGGCTATGTGGGGCCCACCGTGATGTAAGTGTTTTATCCAAGTCGTTAATCGCTTTTCTCGAATCATTTTAAGGTATGAACCGAACACTGAGCAAGGTACAAGGCTTAAGTGGACCACAAAGTGGGGATTTAATGTCCACCATTAAAAACTTCTTAGGGGCTAGAGAAGTTTCGGATCAAGCTAATATTTGTTTTTTAACTTCATCCACGTCTACATGACCTTATTAATAGGTTGGATGATAAAAAAAAAAAAAAAAACATCACGGTGGCCCTTAGAAAGGTTTCAACGGTGGGTGTCATTATCACTGCAGCTTCCTCCGGTGTGGTCCACTAGAGCTGTGTACTTGTTTCAATTTCACATATATACCTTAAAATGATATGAGAAAAGAAATTAACGGCGTAGATAAAACACTTACATCACGGTGGGCCCCACAGAGCCCTGCCCGGATGGATTACCATCCAGGTGGGGGTAGGACGCAATCCGCGTCCGTCTACATGACCTTATGAATAGGTTGTATGGTATAAAAAACATCATGTTGGCCCTTAGAAAGGTTTCAACGCTGGGTGTCATTATCAGTGTAGGTTCCTTTGGTGTGGTCCACTTAGGGCGTGTTTGGACAGGCACGCTGCGTTGGAGTAGCCCGTATTAGGTTGGATAGGGTACTCCAATCCTACGTCGTCAGAACAGTCGCCTGTTTGGACGGGCGGTGGATTCGAGCTTGGAGAGAAAGTCCTCTGGATTGCGAGGAATTTCGTAGCTAGATTTGAAGGGTTATCGCGCGTATGGCGCAATCCCGTGGGATTCGACGCTTGGAAGGGGTTTTCATTCTCCCTGCCTTTCTCCTTCCCGATGTCAATCGTACGACGGAAATCTCATCTTCGGGTTTCAGGGGCTGGGATTTGGCGGGAGGGTCAGGAAGAGATGGTGGCGGGAGATGATGAGGTATGGTGCGAAAATGGGGTTATAATAAGCCGTTTCAGGTCACGATGGCCGTCACCAGTCGAGCCGACACAGCCATCGTGAACTGACAGTCTTCTCCGGCGGAGGTAGGTCCTCTTCCTCGCCCAAATGCTATGAGTAAACCCCCATTTGAATTGCATGTTCGATCTTGGCCTGATCTGTGTTGCGGCTGAGATGTGAGATGAGGTGGTTTTGCATGCTTGTGTTGTATGAGGCTTCATCACAGGCGAGACAGACCCTCCGATATGGAGTCGGCCTGTGTCGTCCGCTGCGACGACATTGTTTCAAATACCGATTTATACGGGGGTGGATTTTCGTCTTTTATTTTTCTTGGTTTCCTGTCATGTTTTGCCTATTCTTTTTTTTTTTTGGATTGAGTCTATGGTATTGTCACGCCCCAAACTCGGAAATCGGGCTCACAAAATTTTCGATCGTCGAATCCGGCGCCGACAGCCTCCGTAGAACCCCATTCTCGGCTCCCAGCGCCTATACGCCAGGTTCCGATCCTGGGATGCTACAAGGAGGATTTTCAGCATCCGTTTGATTTGAAATAAGCATAACCAAAGGCATAACCCACAAATAACAACCAAAAACTCCATCATATTTCCACTATGATCAAAAACTTTACAAGTACAATGAGCATAAAGGGAAATACAATGGGAATGAACAAAAAACTCCAAAAGATCTGCTCTGCGCTCCTGCCTCAATGCTGCAGCGTCCTCGCGTCACCTGCACGCAATGGTCGTGTATAAGCTTATAGAAAGTTTAAAGGGTGGTGAAAGTGTGTGCACAAGGTAGTAATGCAGACATGCAGTATCAGAGTAATGCGGAACATGCTGATGAATCCATGAATACTACTAGTCGTACCAAGGCATGCAATGTAAGGCATGAAAGATGTCGGCCATACCAAGGCCATGCGATGCGAAATGCAACTCAAGCATTCAAATCCTCATCTAAGTCCACATATCAGTACAGCTCAAAATCTGGGATATCACCGGGGTCTAGTACACTCTAAACCAGATTGCTGCCCCATCGTGCGCAATAAGGTAAGTGGAAGAGACCTCACTACCCGCCTGCCAATATCGAGCGCAGCTCGTCGATAGCGGACCCATTCCTCGAGCTGGTCAAACTCAGCCTAGCGTTGCCCCCTCCTCTCGGGCGGGTAAGGCCGCACCCCCTTCCGATCGACCACGACACAGTGAAAAACGCAGCCGTCTGGTAATCAGCAATCGGCGCTCTTGCACCCACTCGGTCTAGACGTTGGAGCAACCTCTTGGTACCATAAGGGTTTAGGGACTTTTAACCAGGGATATCTATAGCACCCCATGTAGAACAAGATTTTCGGTATCCAATCCTGCTAACCACGATATGCCTGTGGCGGCTACGGCCCTGATGTCGCTAGGGCGTACAGTAACCATATCACACAATGCGAATGCATGAATCACACTATCCAGTCATGTAACAATCATGCGCGTCTCGTGCGCTCATGTGGGGCAACACCGCCTAACGGGGAGCCCCTAAACAATCTGCCCGAAGGCATATGCTATGATCAGTCACTTCTCATACCAAGCATACATATGATGCGTATGATCATGAATCATGGAACTATACTAAACGTGTCATACGGTAATGGATGCTGTTCATAACGAAGATGGGCCTAGACGGCCTACAAGTATGGGCCTAACAATGGGCCCTAGGGAGAGTCATAATGCGGACGTTTAACCAACATTATTTTTCAATGTGGACGTCAAACCAACATTGCTCCCAAGGCATGGCCTGCCTAATATCAACACACAAGCCGTGGAGAAATCACACATTGCAATGGACCTTAAGGACACCCCGTCTGACCTCGACCCATGGGCCTTGAATACATCAAATGGGCCGCATTATATGGGCCTTATATAAATCAAGTGAGCCCCATCAATGGGCCTTATGTACATTGCAATGGGTCATAACCCCTGGACCTTATATATCAAAGTGGGCCTCAACCACAGGCCACAAATACAACGAATAGGCCTAATCATATGGACCTCATGCATATCAAGGTGGGCCACAACGGATGGGTGGATATAATACGGACATCAAGATGGGCCTACTGGTGCCTCACCCAAGTCCGGGAGAGGAACCAGGCGAGGATAAAATACATACCTCACGATGGGTCCCACCATCAAAATAGATGTACGGCATGTGTAAAACCCAAACATCATGGCTGGGATCCACCGTCAATGGGCTGGACGGTGGATGCAGCGCATCCCCAAGGTGGTCCCACCATAAAAATGGATGGACGGCTGGAGTAAAACACATACATTAAGTGGGGCCTACACCCTGCTGACGCACACAGGGAGAGAGAGATAGAGAGAGAGCGTTAGAGAGAGTGAGAGAAAGCTAGGGAGAGAGAGAGAGCTAGAGAGAGAGCGTCAGAGAGAGGGAGTGTCAGAGAGAGAGATGTAGAGAGAGAGATTAAGAGAGAGAGAGAGCGTGAGAGAGATGTGTCAGAGAGAGATGAAGAGAGAGAGAGAGAGATGAAGAGAGAGAGAGAGAGAGTGTGTGTGAGAGAGATGTGTCAGAGAGAGATGAAGAGAGAGAGAGAGAGAGAGAGAGCGTGAGAGAGATGTAGAGAGAGAGAGAGGGCGCCACATGCCCCTCTCCTTTTCTTTCTTTTTTTTTTCTTTCTTTCTTTTTCTTTCCTTTTCTTTTCTTGCAGACGGCGAACGGAGGTGGGTTCCACATGGTCGAGCGGTGTGGGTCCCACCGTTGATGTTGTCAACATCTAAGCCATCAGATAGATGCACCGTTCCAGGGTGGGCCTAGGTCTCAAAAATCAAGTCATTTCATGGTTTGTGTGGGCCACACCTGATACAACAGTTGAGGGGGGTGCCCTTCCATTTAAAACATTCCTAACCATTTATTGGGCCCACCGAGATGGGGTCCACAAATCCAGACCACCCATTGTGGGTGTCCCACTTGAATGAAGGGTCAGCCCAAGTTTCAGTCGCATCCCAACTCGGGTGGGCCCCACGTGCAGGCCACCCTCCAGGGGTCGTACCACGACCTCAGTGTTGAAACGGGGTATCTCCACTCACTCCGCCAATTGAGCTATTGACCTGGGTGCGCAATGAGGGCCCCTCACCAACGTGGCCCCACCGTCCAGGGTGGTGGACGGTTGGATGAGACACATACACTATGGTGGGCCCCATAAAAAAAAAAGTGGACGGTGTGGATGGGTCCTATGGACCCCACACCCGCGGTAATGCACATGACAGTACACACACACCAAGTTAGCCACCCTTCACAGGGATCAATACCAAGACCCCACCTGTTGAAACAAGGCATCTTTCACTCGTCTACCACTAGAGCTATGGGACTGGCCCCCACTGGCCAATGCGTCCAGCCCACCGTCCAGCTTGCTGGACGGTGTAGAATGGCATTTACATCACGGTGGTCCCACGCAGTGGGCCACCAGATTTGGATCAAGATGATTATTTGTGTTTCTCCTACATCCAGGCCCACCCAAAGGTGGTCAGCAAGGTGGGCCCTACGGATGAGACGGCATGGATCATACATCATAGTGGGGTCTACAATACAAGAGAAAGAGAGAGAGATCGGCAAGGATGGAGGGGCCCCGCCACTATGGGCCCCTCTTGCATAAAATATACATCAAGGTGCGTCCCACATATGTGGACCCTTAATCAAACAAAATGCATAAAAACAAGGATCTACGATCACCCACCGCTTTCTTCTTGCACCAAAGGCTTCCTTAGCTCCTTAGCTTGGATTCCAACGGAGGAGATGATGTTTGGATGGTGGAGATGGAAGATGAAGGGTTAGGAAAGGTGGGCCACACTTGTTGCTTGGGAGAGTTGGAGAGGCTTGGACGTGTGAAGCTCTCTTGCTTGGGAAAGTGTCTTGAAAATGAAGGAGAGAGAGGGTTGTAAAGAGAGAGAGATGGGTGATGTTTGATGGAGTGATGGATGTGGTGGTGATGGGTGTAAGAGGCTCTTTTTGACTTTTGGGGTAAAAGGTGTAAGAGAGGTATGAGTTTGTAAGAATCTTTTTGACTTAGGGGCTTGCTTGGGAAAGTGTGAAAAGTTGATGTGTACTTGACATGATGGGATTGATTGATGGGTGATTGATGTGACATCTCGTTGAGATTCTCTTGGGTTTCGCAACGCGCGGCGTTTTCCTCGCACCGAACGCTGGCCCATATCTCCTGGCCAGGGTATCGCCTCGGCGCGCGAGTCGCGGCATCGGAACCGCGGCGACGGTGCGGTTGCATTGGTACAAGTCTCGGTTTGAGTCGACATGGGTTGACGGCATGTGAATCAAGGTCGCGCGCAATGCCGGTTAAGGGTCGAAGGTTGCAGGAATTCGACTGGAAAGACCGCAGAAGTCTATGTAACGGTACGGTCAAGGATACGGGTCTTACAGGTATCTTCTGCTTTCATAATGAAATGGTGTTCTGGGATCTATGCGATGGTTTTCTGGTATCTGTCTCCTTGAGTTTACCAGGATTATCTCATATTGTTTGTTGTGTTGGTAGATCAATTGTTGGATTTCTCTGTTGTTGCTATATATGAGATGGATTTTCTGTTGCAGGATTTTACACTTGCACATTATATACCTGTTATTTATAATCATGTTCTGCAGATGAATTTTTCCCATATAAAGTACATTTATATATGAACTGACTTTATCTGCTTTATAGGGCAGTTATGAATTTTTATGGCTTCCTTTCTCGGCCAAACAAATGGTTGGAAATCATAATCTGTGGAATTTCTGGGATCACCTTCAGTATTACAATTGAATTATTCTCTGAACCCTCTTCCAGTGGTGTCTGTTTAGGTTGCATACAGTGTATATTTTTAGACTGTTTGACAAGTCAATTGTGACTGTAGTTGAAGCCTCCTCATTTATATAATTTTCATATCTGGATACCTAACTGCTTGCAAAATGCGCAACTTGATACCTTTTAGCCATTTTTGATCTTTTGTCTCTGCCACAAAAATATATGTTAGAAGTCCTTATGTTGGTGTTAGTGTTGACTATTGGTTTTTATCATTTCCTTTCAATATTTTCCTTCCCTTCTTTTTGATTGAGTCTATATGTATCTTCTTCTTCTAAATACTGAATTTCCTGATATATACCGGATAGATTTCTGCTACATGTAACATGGAATTCCCAGGATTACATCAGATGGTTTGTTCTGTTCGTATATCAATTGCATGATTTAAAAGTTGTTGCTATATCTCATCTAGATTTGAGCTTGCTGAATTTTTCACTTGGACATCATAATCCTGTTTTGAATAATCAGGTTCTTCTTTTCAATTGTAAATATATGATAGTCTCATCAGTGTATAGATGAGTCATATGCATTTTGAAGGCTTGTTCAGGGAATGGACTGTATGCCTTGTGATCTAGTGGATTGTTTTTTTGTGGCTCCTAGTACATGGTATAAATGACAGTTCTATCAATGTATACATGGATGTTGTTTAATTTGACACTATTCATCTGATAATGCACTGTTCTCCTTGGATTCCAGAGATGAATTTTTTTGTCTTTTAAAATACATGTATACATGATACTTCTATCAATGTATACATGTATACAGATTAACTGTTCTTTATATTTCTCTTCTAAAACCAGTGTTGTATTTGGTATTCCTCATGTAGCATTACTGAAATGAGATGTTTATGGCGATAACGATTGTGAAATATACATTTTCTATGCACCATGGATAATGACCAAAATGTAGGCAATTGATTGAGTGTTTAAGATAATCCAATCGGTGGAATTTCATGCCAAAAAGGAAAAAAAAAAAAAAAAAAAAAAAAAAAAAAAAAAAACAAAAACAAAAACAAGCTACCATATGTCATGCTAGTTTTAATGGATAAGGTCATTTTTGGCTGCTACTTAAAAATGAGTCCATCTCATTTTATATATCGATGTATTTGGTTGCACCTATCTTCAAGAAAAATTTCACCAAACTGGACTGATTCATGGTGAAATATCATGAAATTTCAATTGGTGCAATCAAAGGCATTTTCGCATTAATTGTGTATTAGAGATTTCCATAAGGATAAAAAACTCTTGATACCCCATAATTTACATAAACTAATGTATAATCTCTAATACATAATACTGTTAACTAAATGAGATGAAATCACTTTGAAGTGGCAACCAAACAGAGCCTAAAATGATAATCTTCAATGGCTCGCATTCAGATTCATAAATCAACAGTTGAGCTCATTCTAGCAGCATGATTATGGGATTTTCGTCACCGGGTTAACAGTGTTTTCGGTCATGCTTTTCTTCTTTTTTTTTTTTGGATTCAGTGTATGGTATCTTCTGTTTTTTTAATGAAATGATGTTCTGGGATCTATGAGATGGTTTTCTGGTATCTGTCTCCTTGAATTTACCAGGATTATCTCAGATTGTTTGCTGTGTTGGTAGATCAATTGTTGGATTTCTCTGTTGTTGCTATATATGAGATGGATTTTTTGTTGCAGGATTTTACACTTGCACATTATATATCTGTTATTTATAATCATGTTCTGCAGATGAATTTTTCCATATAAAGTACATTTATATATGAACTGTTGATATCTGTTTTATAGGGTATTTATGAATTTTTATGGCTTCCTTTCTCAGCCAAACAAATGCCTGGAAATCATAATCTGTGGAATTATTCTATGAACCCTCTTCCAGTGGTGTCTGTTTGGGTTGCATATAGCGTATATTTTTAGACTGTTTGACAAGACAATTGTAACATTCTGTGAACCCTCCTCATTTATGTATTTTTCATATCTGGATAGCTAACTCCTTGCAAAATGCGCAACTTGATACTTTTTAGCCATTTTCGATCTTGTCTCTACCATGAAAAATATATGTTAGAAGTCCTTATGTTGGTGTTATTGTTGACTGTTGGTTTTCATCATTTCCTTTCAATCTTCTCCTTCTCTTCTTTTTGATTGAGTTTATATGTATCTTCTTCTTCTAAGTACTGAATTTCCTGATATATACCAGATAGATTTCTGCTACATGTCACATGGAATTCCCAGGATTATATCAGATGGTTTGTTTTGTTCATATATCAATTGCATGATTTAAGAGTTGTTGCTATATCTCATCTGGATTTGCTGTTGCTGGATTTTTCACTTGGACATCATAATCCTATTTTGAATAATCAGGTTCTTCTTTCCAATTGTACATGTATGATAGTCTCATCAGTGTATAGATGAGTCATATGGATTTTGAAGGCTTGTTCAGGGAATGGACTGTATGCCTTGTGATCCAGTGGATTGATTTTTTGGCTTTTAAAATACATGTATACATGATACTTCTATCAATGTATACATGCAAGCTGTTTACTTATATATATATATATATAGATATATATATATATATATATATATATATATATTATATATATATATATATATATATATATATATATATATGTATCTGTCTACGCAATTATACTTTCATGAAACTAATGCCTGGAATCAGGTTCTAAAAAATTTCTGGGATCATACTTTGATCGACAATGGTTAACATCTTTTAACTGTCCTCATTTGGTGTCTGTTGAATATTGGTTGCTAGTTTGGTAATTGAAGTTGAGACTTGATTGAAAATTGTTAAAAAATTTATTGTTCACCTGGATTGATACATACATGGGATATTTGTGGACGTTGTTGCAACATATTTGTATTTGTGAGAAATTCTATTCATCTAGTTTCAGTGGTACATGGGTATATCTCACATGGATTGCCTGTTGTTGGTTTCCAACGAACCCAGGTTCTTGGTGTGATGTATGCCCGTACATTTCCATCTGTTTCACATTTAATTTATACTATTCATTTGCATCAGAATCCTGTTATCTTATGGATGTGTTTGCCAAGTTCATTGTATCATTTTGGAGTGTTATTTTCGGCATATCTCAAATGGTTTTCCTGTTGATAGGTTTCCTTGCCAGTGACTCATGAATGGTACTCATTTACTGTAATATATGGTCATAAAGTTGGGCTGGCTCACATTCAGTGTACAGTATGTGAACTTATCATCAAAATCATGTTATTTCAACTCCTACTGATCGAAAACTGTAGCCTGTTTTGACGGCTGATGCGTTTCTTATTATGTTTTCTAATATGGATTCTAACTTTCTCTCCCTACTATTGAATTTTAAGACATTGGGTTTGACAAGCCTGATTATCTGTCAACATGTATTATTTGCAATGTTCATCTCTGGAAAAGTAGCCATTGGTATGACTTGAAATCCTCTCAACTGCTATGTTTCTAAATTCTTTTGTTCTCACAATGATTTCTTTGTGTTATTTCTTGTATCTTTGTGTTCTCCTTCATGTGTGTAATGTTGCTTTAAGGTTTATGAGGTATGATCTGTTCTATACTTTTTAATTTAAACCTTTTTTTTTTTTTAAAGGTAAGTGTTAGTGAGATTGTTTTAGCTATCATTTCTATGCACCCAAATATCATGAAGATCTTATTTTTTATTAGAATTGGTGTCTAGTCATGCTGATATGCGTTAGTAGCAATGCATACAAAGGGAAACTACATTCATATTTCTGCCTTCTCTGCCTTAAATTGATTTTCAAAAGGATATGACAACTGACATTGGAATACAAGGATCCCATGTATCTGGGAAATATCAAATGGTCTTATATAAAGATCAGACAGATCCAGCTTCCTATATGAAATACCTTGATCATTCAAACATCCATGTTGCTGATATAGACCATTTCAATTGCCCAAACTGGTCAGAGTTGAGGATCTGGACCAAATCAAGGTCTGGATGATATATCTAGACCAGAGTCAATTGTCTAGTTGCTTTGTGTGGTCTACAGTCCAATTGGATAGCCTGACTGGATCAATCAATTGTCCAGAATGGGCCCCCTTTGATTGCGGGGCCGGATATTAACGGCCCCCTACACTGATATTGTGGTTTTCTAGACAAGTTAGTTAAGATTTGGAATATTTTTGTAGTTGGTTTTCCCATTTTGGGTTTGAAATTTACATGTTAATCTTTAGAATATAATTAAGATCTAAAATTAGTAAACTCCAGATAGGTATTTTTGGCTCTTTATCTTTTGTATTTTTTGACCTGTAAGTGGAATGGTAGAACAAGATTCAAGTACGTTTCTACACTTTTGCTCTTTATCTTATGAATTTCGTTAATTGCAGTATGTTTGTTTTTCCTTGAAGTTTAGCTGGTATGGTTTCTCGAATCTCACTTCTATCTGTTATAGCTTGATCTGTTACCTTAATCGCAATTATCTAGTAGTTAATATTGCACACTCCATTCATATGGGAAAAGCCAATGACCTATATGCGAACAACTGTATTTGTTGTATATGCAATGGTGTATGACGAGACTTCCTTATTATAGTCATGTGATGTCTTAACTGAAGGAATATTTTCATTACATGTTGTTCCATTTTTCAGGAAACAGTGTTGAGCACACCATTCTTGTTCATTACAGAGACGTTTAGGAGGTACGGTTCTACACTTCTATTCATATCGGAAAATTGACATTTGCATTATTCACTGCATATTATATCATTTTAATTTAACTCTCTGCCTCCTATTCAGCTGGTTTTTCAGAATTCTATTGTATAATCTTATTTACTTTAACCCTCGAACCAGATTCTAGACATGGGTCAGGATTTTCAATTGGAATCCATATCTTTAGAATTTGTCAGAAAATAATGGGTTGTGAAATGTGAACTTCTTAACATGTAATCATATGTGAACTTATCCCACTATATAAATTATTCAACATTTTCTCGAAAAGTAGATGGAAGGACTTCAGATGTTTCAAATACATTCCCATGCAAGATTGCTTGACTTATAACTACCCATTATTCCCCATAACATGGGAGAAATTCTACCCATTATTGTTAATCTGAGTATACGAACCAGATGGTGTTGGTTATCAGTTGGCGATGTAGAGTGAAGAATCGGGAGAAGATACAGATAGTGTCATCGTTGCAAGAGCGATGATGGCTTGTGTGGCGGCTGTCGGGGAATATTGTCGTGAATACATGTGTAAACTGCCCTCTCGTCATGGAGAGGATGAGCGCGTCAGGTTCATCAAGTCTATCATTAGGGCCAGTGACCGAGATTGTGTCACACAACTTAGGATGAATCGAGCGACGTTCTTCGATCTACGTACCCAGCTATGCGAGAAGACCGTGCTCCATGATACTCGGCGTGTGAGTCTTGAAGAACAGTTAGTAATGTTCCTACACATATTGGGGCACAATGTTCGGAATCGCGTAATTGGCCATAGATTCATTCGATCGGGTGAAACTGTAAGTTGCCACTTTCATAGTGCATTAGATGCAATTGTGTCGCTTTACCTAATTTTCGTTAAACAGGCTGGACTAGAGACTCCATCTGAGATTCAGACAAACACAAATTGGGCTGCTTACTTTCAGGTATTAATTATGGCGGGTCATATTTGCATATACGTATTTTATACTACCCTTCATTCACACCTTTATCTAATGTATCTAGGATTGCGTTGGGGCAATTGATAGTACACACATTCCTGCTCATGTGCCTGTCGGTGACCATGCGATCTTCCGCAATCGGAAGGGGGTCCTCTCCCAAAACGTACTGGCGGTGTGTTCATTTCATATGAACTTCATTTACATATTGGCCGGTTGGGAGGGTTCTACTTCGGATGCGAGGGTCTTACATAATGCTCTGAGTCGATCAGATGATCCCTTACTTGTCCCACATGGTATTTGGTTATCTTTTAAGAGATTGTCAATCTATTTCATCACGTTGACTTATGTTATTGTAAACTCAATGAGACTTTGATTCAAATGTATAGGAAAATATTACGTTGTCGATGCCGGTTATGCACATTCACCCAGTTTTATAGCTCCATACTGGGGCGTTTGATATACTTACAGGAGTATCGAACCGGGAGAGCACCTGCCAACATGAAGGAGCTGTTTAATTATCGGCATGCACAGTTGCGCAATGCAATTGAGCGTTGTTTTGGTGTTATGAAAGACAGATTTCCCATCCTGAAGACCGCCATGCAGTATGAATTCCACACACAGATCCAAATTGTGATAGTCTGTTGTATCTTACACAATTCCATACGTACTAGACCAGAATCTCAATAAGAGATGGATTACGCTGGAGTATCTGCCACTAATGGGGAGAGTAAGGTTTCAACGAACGATGAACGACAATGGTTACTGCGCGCATCTCAGCATGAAAAAGATGATTGGAATCGCGTGCGCGATGCTATAGCAACCAGATTGTGGGCAGATGCGCAGCAAAATAGTAGGACTAGATAATTTATCGCTATTTGTTACCAATTTCATGACTTACTGTTATTTACTTTCTAAATCATGTTACGTACCTATCAATGGAATTGCAATCTTCCAATCTCTAAGATGGTAGAGTCATCATATGGAGATAACAAATGATGTTTTTGATAATCGATCTTTTAAAATATGGATCATATTCTTATGATTATGGCTGACTTTATGAAAATCATCATATGTACTTGATATGCAGGTGGTATGGCAGACAGGATGTCTAGTGATCCATCGACACCAACACATTCACCGGCCAAGACACCAGTGATGCCCACACGATCCTCCCCACGCACGAGGACGGTGAAATCCTTGGCCGAGCCTGTGTATCGAGCCTTGAAAATAAAATGGACTCCCGATATGGATCAGGTTGTGATCGACATATTTTTGGAACAAGTGGCATTGGGACACAAGGGCGATAATGGTTTCAAACGTGAGGCGTACCAAATTGCCGCCAACGCCATTACAAAGCATACTAATGTAATCCTCAAGTGGCAGAATATCTCTAACCGACTAAGGTATTACAAGAGGGAGTACACTGCGTGAAGGATATGCTAGCGGTGAGCGTGTTCGGATGGGACAACGAGCGGATGGTGGTGACGGCTCCTGATGAAGTTTGGGAGGAATATATCAAGGTATAATTTTTTAATATAAAGTGAAAATATTCGCATCAGTATACACTTCTTACTGTACTTACTACTCATTAATGTACGGCTGCAGTCTCACCCGCGTGCGGAGAAACTCCGCGGTAAACGGATTGAGAGAATGGATGATCTTGCAACTATCGTCGGTTCCGACCAGACATCAGGACGTTTTGTCCAAGGCAGTAGGACTATAGCCGCATCAGCATCATCATCTCGTCTTTAACAAGAACTCAATGATGCATGGAGAGAGCTGGATGATGACCTCGACGATACAATTGACTTGTCAGATGATTTTGTCACAGACTCCGCAAGGACCATCCCATTTTCACCTGACAGTTTTTCGATTGGACAACACGACTCACGTAGCACTCCCACTTACATGTCTAATTCCAATGCTACTAAAAGTGGGAGCGCAGGCAGGAAACGATCGCATCCTACTCGTCCTTGTGAAGTACTTCGGGGCCTCTTTACAGACTATTGACGACTCAATGCTTAAATTTGGCCTCGGCAAGTCGGTGAATCACACTTCTGAAGTACTTGATATACTAGAAGAGGTCCAGGGCCTAACAACTCAGAGTTCTTTGAGGTTGGTCAGCTCTTGAGTAAGGACAAGGATCTGACATCGTTTTTGTGAGTCTGTGACCTGAGCGTCACATTAACTGGTTGAAGAAAACACTTCATGACCACTTTGGTGATCGAGGTATCGGATCCATCTGATTTTTCGCATTTCTAGGTTTGTTGTTTTGGTTGTTAGTTGTTGGTCTGTAATAACTTTGAATTACATGATTTTCTTGGATGATTTGATAACTTGCTTTAATTTTTGGGACTGACACATGGTAGTATATATGAATATGACAATTATGTTATGACCATGACTTTTATGTAATCAATTATACTTTTATGGTTTCACATGCATCCATTGGTTAGTTTATTTACTTAAGACACTCGAAGACCATACAATCCGCTTGCTTGGAAGGGTACGTATATATGAGTGGTTTTTGTTTTCATTTAGTATTTTTTTTTTTTTTTTGTACTTTCCGATGCTATTCGATAAGAGAATACTGCATGTCCACTTAGTTTGAGGATTTTTATTCCAACACACGTATCTCGTGCCAATTACGTACATGTCATTGCAGATGGGAAAGGATAAATATTACGTCGTCTTGTGGGGAGTAGACCTGACATATACATATCTTGGGATGACGCTTGGGTGGAGGTGGAGGGGTATAATGGAGCGAGACCGCGCATTCAGGAACCGGAAAGAGGCAATGACATATTGGGACGAGCACTTCAGCAAGGCATGTGCACCGTCAAGACCTTGCACGACATCTCATGCGGTTCAGGTCGCTGCATTTTCTGATGACCTCTACATCCGCTATTATTCGTCACACTCCGGCCGACAGACGATGCCGACGGCACAGGTGTCGACTGCCATGGTTTTTAGGGCCGTGTCGACTGATGATCTTTCCCCATCACCCCGATCAGATGGAGAGATATTTTGTGCTCTTCTAGTTGGCGTCATAGTCCTGTTTCTTGCCTTCCTTGTGATTTTTAAATTCTAGCCCTATTCGGATGACTGTCACTCTTATTGTGTCACTTGATACTTTTTCTTTCTTTCTGCATACAATGTTGGTTCTCAGATTTTCATACATCGTTATTCTAGCCTGCTGTATATTTTTTGGGATCTATCTCTATCACACCACTGCCACATGATGTGGTCTATGCGGATACATGGACATGTCTCCTGCTGATAGTAATGTTGATTGAATTCACTTTTATTTGCCAATTTCATGAGACATACTTCGGTGGGCCCCACATGATTTTATGACCTTTGAAAATACCATGTATCCACACGCAGTTCGTTATATATTGATATTTGTTTTATATCTCTTTCTGGGCTTGTATGGCAGGTATGAACAAATTTGATCTGGGAGTAAGTGGTAAAATAAAAAGCTGGGACGCTATATGTTGAGGTGTTGTGATTCACTTGAGATATATGTTGCTGATTTTTGGGACAACGGTGTAAGATGTCATGTCAAAGTGGATGAAGGGCATGGATGAAACATTTTAATGATGTAAATACGCAGATGGCACGGCCTCTCCTGCCATGGAGTTGATTAATTTGACACCACTGCAATGGAACGGATTGACTACTCTCCCTGACACCAGTTTCATTACTAGTGGTCGGTGCTCTTTGGAAACCATGATGTATGTGTTTCATCCTTTCCGTTCGTACATTTTTATCGATCATTTTATGGCTTGATCCCAGAAATGAGAGGTGGATTGATTTCAGGTGGACCACACCATATGAAAACAATAATGATTGGACATTCAGCTCTTGAGTCCTCGTAAGGCCCACTGTACTGTTTATTTGACGTCCAATAGATTGATTAGGTCGTACAACCCCAGATGAATGAAAAAAAGAAATATGAGCTTGATCCAAAACTATTATCGGTTGAAATTGTATTTTAACGGTCGATGTAGTCCTCAAAACTGTTTCCTGTAATCTGGTTCATTTAAAATTGGGATATAGGAATATTTGACTTTAGACAATCTTAAAATGATCTGTTAAATTAGATGGACGGCATAGATGAGACATGTACATCATGATGGGTCCCATGGAGCAACGACCACCAGCCAAAGGCTCCTGTCAAGGGGAGTACCCAATCCGTTTCCCCGGTGCAAGCAGGCGTGTTTGGCGGGAGACGGTTATAACCGTCCTTTGCACCTGACTATGGACCTATATTAGTTGAAGCGCCTGGATGACTTTCAATCTCACGCCTGTCCAAACACGCACTCACTCAACCCAATCCCATCCAGGCCGCCCGTCCAAACAGGCCATAGCTGAGACGCTGGATACAGCAATCCAGTGGGATTGCACGCTGCATTAGAAGTGCAGTCCACCCTAATACAAACCAATCCCATCCGGCGTACCGATCCAAACATGCCATTAAGCCTTGGACCCGCCTCATTTTTTGGTTCACATATTAAAATTATCTGAAAACGGCGTCGGACGGCGTGGATAAAACACTCACATCACTGTGGGCCGACGGAGCCCGGGTAGGACGCAATCCGCGTCCCGAGCTCCGAACAGGCGAGGTAGTAGCTAATCCCCGCGCCCCATTGCCCGTTTCCATTGGAGAGAGTTGAATTCACATGGACAACATGGGGAGAAACCAACGGGAACCCGTCCCACACTTTTGAAAGGAACTTTTCATTGAGAGTCTGTGGCGAGTTCACTTCAGTCCCATTCATCTAATTCTTGACATGGCCCATCACTTGTACGGATAACCAAACTGAGTTCCACGTGTCTAATTTTATTGCTCGAGGCTTTTAAGTATTCACTTCAATTCACTGCTACCTTCCAAAAATTCTTCTTACTTCCAGCTCCTACTTCCATAAATATGTCCGAAACTCTTTTTTTTTTTCTTTCTCTGTGCACGTGTACAGAACATATCCATGCTAATAATACTCGCTCGCTTGAGATTGATTGCGTTCTTCGCTGAAGATATTCGAAAATGGAATACATTTATAACATCCTCACAATTAATTATTTATACAAGCATTGATAATGCCATATATAGAAATCCAGGTCCGTCGTATTAATAAGTGGGCCACATCTATATGAAAATTTTGACCGTTGGAAGATATGACTAATGGACCGGATCTCCGTCATCGTGAGTGTCTCGAAGTCTGACCTCTGATTCATGGGAAAATCAAGATCGTTCACATCTTATGAATGTCCCTGATCTCTCTCTCATACATATGTTAAACTAGTATATGTACCACGAAGAACATGCGCAAGCTCACGCGAGCTCTTCCCACTTGTAAAGATCTGAAGAATCAGACCGTTAGTATTCCTAGCACTTGTACACGTGTACCTTCAATTCAAATTTGAAAATGAGAAACGATCAGATACAGCGGCTGTATCGTAAGTTATTCTACATCCATTATTTACTCACAACTTGTAATATATTTGATTATCCTATCCGTTAAAAAAAGTTGGCCAAAACATGCTAATCAGCAGATATGAAAATCCGGCCGATAAATGATAGAATGGAAAATATTAATGGAAAACCGACGGTAAGATATGATGTAAATTTATGGCCAATAAATACGTGGATCGATCTGATTTTTATTTTAAGTGATCAATGTGGTGTGGTACATATTTTTGACGGATAGGATCTATTGATATTTGGTAATTTTGACAGGAAAGAGTGGCTGTACCATAACTTGTCCTACAGTCGCTGCGTATCTGATCAGTTCTCCTTCAAAATTTCAAACCGCAAATAAAGCTCCAGCTCTGGGGTCGGATTTCCTGCAGTAGAAAAAGGAAAGAAAGACAAAAAAAAACAGAAAGAGGAAACGAAATTCCACTCCACCCAAGCACTAAATCCCTCGAACAAAGAGCTCCCATTTCAAAAATTCAAATCCGTCAAAGTCCCACTTCAAGCAGCGGCTGATCAGTCCTCTTCAGTTCAGTTTCCTTTTTCAGACGCTCTCTCATGCTCTGAAGAATCCAATGTTTTCTGGCTTCTTTCAGAGTTTGAAAGCTAAGATTTCTTCAATATTTGATTAATTAGCATTACAAATGGTCACTTCTTCTCCTTCTCTTGCTCAGTTCAAATCTACTAAACCCACTTCTAAGAAATTTTTCTTTCGATAAGAAAATCTCTTGCTCTGTTTTTCAGAGGGTTTTGGGAGGGAGCTCGAGATTTTTTGGTAGTGGAATAGTTCCCTCAGATGCGTTTTTCTTCTCCTTTATGTGGTTACATGCTTTTTCTCATTTCAACTAAAAAAAACCTATTTCCAGTAGGATCTAAGGTATTACGTTTATTTTTTATTTTAGAGAACCCCCATCTAGGATTTTAGCTGAGATACGGGGCAAAAGAATATCTCTCCAAGTGGTTTTTTTTTTCTATGTTATTTTAAATAATATCCACTTGCAATAGGATCTAGGAAGACCCCAAGTTCTGTTTTTCGAGACAGTTTCTGGGCTTTGAAAATATCCACCTTTGTATAAAGGGGTTCTTGGGGAGTTAGGCCAGTCCTTAATACGTTTTTCCTGCTGACGTTACTCCCAGTTCATTAAAGATTATTAGTTTCAGAGATATTTGGGGTTTTCAAAAACCTTGAGATTTGAGGAGATTTGATGAGTGAAGTTTTATTGATGGGTTCTCCCATTTTCGCATGATACCAAATTCGTTAAAGCTTGGACAGAAGCGAGCTGCAAGGAGACGTATGTTTGGTGGGTTCAATTCTCGCCTCTCTTTGTACTTTTATTATTATTATTCGGAGTTTACTTCTTGTTTGATCCAGCATTTGACTGGATTGATGAATGGGAGATGCCCCAAATATCCCCATTAAACAATTAAGACCGCCTGATTGGCCTCCCTTAATTGTGGACCATTGATTTTAGTTGCCTGTTTCCATCGATGGCCAGGATTGCATGATTGGGAGATACTGGGGCCCACATTTTTATGATCCAAATTGTTCATACCTTCAAGGATCATATAACTAAATACCTCTTTAGAAAATGTTTTTTTTTTTTCGCCTATTGTTGTTGAGATTCTAGTAGTGTTATATTTTTGCATATTGGTCATTTATATTGGTTTTTCATTACCAATCCTTTCAAAATTTTCTTGAATTTGCTGTTTCCTTCATTCCCTTGTCAGCAATGGGTTCAGTTGAGTAGCTGGAATGTTTCTTTAGCTTTCAGTTTCTTCAGCTTTCAGTTTCTTCATTTCTCAGGTTTTTTCTAGATTACAATGTTGAAACATGACTGTTTGATTTGGAACAGGATCCTTTTGTTCATTTTTCTTAGATTATCCAATGTAAGCTCATCCTTGGATTTTCAATCACCTCACTCATTATTTCATATGCAGGTTCCTAATTGTTGGATTCCATTATAGGCTAGTGGAGTGGAAAAATCCGTTCGTGATGAGAGAAGATATCCCTTTAGAAAGCCGACCCAAGTCGTGCAAGTTCTCTGATCAAAATGTGACTACAAGGGCTAATGGCAAAACCAATACCAATTCTTCGAAGTTGAAATCCGGATCTGCCTGGGGATCTCATATTGTAAAAGGGTTCTCAACGGAAAAGAAAAACAAGCAGCAGTCTATGATCCCAAGCAAGAAGCTACCTCTCACTAGCTCAGACATCTCTAATCAGAAGAATGCCTTTATGCCTCAATCGCGGGTCAAACGGTCTCTTATTGGTGAATTCCCATGTTCGGCCAATACGGCGCAAGTTCATCCCCATGCCTTTGACGGCAATAGGATGAAATCATCTGGGTCCCGTGATTTGTTTCTCGAGCTAGACCATCTGAGGAGCTTACTCCGGGAGTATAAGGAAAGGGAGTTGAAATTGCAGGCTGAATTGCAAGATTACAAAGACAACCCAAGAATTTCAGAACTTGAAAGGGATCTCGATTTGAAGAGGAGCGAAAATGAAGATCTAGTCCGAAGAGTTGGCTTTCTAGAAGATGAGAAAACAAGCCTTTCTGAGCAGTTGGCTACTTTATCTTCTGTTATAGAATGTACGGAAGAGGCATCGAGGCAAGAAGAGAGTGTTAGTTCAACATCTGATCAAGGTGATGAGTCAAGGACGTCTGCTATGAGAAATCTTGAGATGGAAGTCGTTGAATTGCGGCGCGTGAACAAGGAGCTCCAGCTTCATAAGAGAAATTTAGCTTGCAGGCTCTCTTCTACTGAATCCCAACTTGCTGCTCTCGCAAAGGTTACCGAGGTACTGTCACCAACTGTTCTACAGGATTCATGCCTCTTAAGGACTTCTGCATGAGAAGTATTTAAGTAGATTTCACGGCACATCTGTTAGATCTGGCTGCTCATAAGTTGGGAACAACTTGAACATGATGTTGCCCAAATCAACCAAACCCCCACCGATCAGGTGGGCCACATTGTACAATGTTTTCTCATATGCGTGTGGCCCGATTGATGGGTGGGCTAACTTGAATTTTGGGTCAGCATGTGTTCTATTTGCGCTCATCACAATCACATTTCTCATATGTGCCTGGGAGCCTGTTTGGATGGTTGATGAATCCTGAGTTTTTTAAATATTTTGTAACAGAAAACTTTTGAATCCAAAAAAGTCAGGAATCTTGTTTATTCGACACACCATGGCAGAAACACATTTAAAGCAGTGCCCTTTCCAATTTGTCTCATTTCAAATCCTTTTTCAAACATTTGATCAGGTCTCATTCAAACAGGAACCCTTTAAATTGTATATTTGATATGTCACGAACCATTTGCTTATCCTCTTCTTAATTGCGTGCAGAGTGATGTGGTCGCAAAGGTAGAAGCCGAGGCATCAGTTCTAAGACTCATGAATGAAACTCTTTGCAAGCAAGTTGAGGGTCTTCAAATGAGCCGGCTAACCGAGGTTGAGGAACTCGTCTACCTGCGGTGGGTCAACTCATGCCTACGTCATGAATTACGCAATTTGGACCAGCCATCAACGGACGATTTGGAAGACACATTGAGCCCCAAGTCCCGAAATGCAGCTGGGCTGCAGTCTCCTCAGTATTTGAACATTGAACGGAATACTGAAAGAGATAGCAATGCTCGACGATCAGTGTGTGACCCAAGAATATCAGTATCTGCTGATTTTTCTACTGCAAAGAAATCAGGCCTGATGAAGAAGCTATTGAAATGGCCTAAGCTGGATGAAGATTGTCAAGTTTTGGAACAACAACATCTCTTAGACAAGGAATGGTTGCAAACCCAAGAAGGAAAGAGCCCCAGACGTCGGCATTCGATCAGTGGAGTGAAGGGCAGCACAGAAGACATGTTGCTGAGCAGGAGACGACAATCTGACGGTTTTATTTGCCCAAAAGAAATAGAGAATGAAGCATTTGGCAACGAGAATGGTCCTGCAGTTAAAGTTTTGCATCCGCTGGTTTCTCAAAAATACGATTTGGGTACCATCCAGAGTCCAAGATTCTTTGTTAACAGGCACGAAAGTAATAAAATCATGGCTTTGGATATTGAAAAGCGAGCCTTACGGATTCCTAACCCCCCTCCGAAGCCGTCGAATTTGGTTTCTGATGCACCTAAGAAAGATGGAGCAACGCCAGTTCCACCCCCTCCTCCCCCGCCGCCACCACCTCCTCCCAAGTTCTCGATCAGGAGCACGAGTGTAATGCAGCGGGCCCCACAGGTTGTTGAATTCTACCATTCTCTGATGAAGCGAGACTCGAGAAAAGATTCTACCGGTGGGGGAGTCTGTGATGCCGCAGATGTTGCAAACGTTCGCAGCAGCATGATTGGCGAGATCGAGAACCGCTCTTCTCATTTGCTTGCTGTAAGTTTAACCCATCCCCAGCCTCCCTGCTAGTAAAACAGATTCTTGATAGCATAGCTTCATTTGAGACCTGCTAATGGTGGCTAACTCCCATTCTCCCTTGGAATGTGTAAGAACCAGACCACTCATTAAGTGGGCCCCATCATATATGTTATGTGGCTCAAAAATCTCATCAGGTGGGTCATTATGGTTCTGCGTTTTTGAATGCGCATGTGGCCCACCTGATAACTGAATGACCTATTTTTGGGTCTCAAAACATACACGGTAGGCCCATCTGACTGAATCTATCCATATTCACCCTGTCATTTATATTCACTTCACGGATTTCTGTTTATAGACTGATTCTGACCCTTACGGCAAACGTGATAATCGCAGATAAAAGCAGATGTTGAGACGCAAGGTGAATTTGTTAACTCATTGATAAGAGAGGTGAATGGTGCAGTCTATCATGACATTGAGGATGTTGTAGCATTTGTGAAATGGCTTGATGATGAACTCTGTTTTCTTGTGAGTTGATCTTTACACTACTTGCTAAGATAATGCAATTGCATGAATCTTTTCAAGTCCATATTAAATTATTAATCTTTGCATCTTCTTGAAGGTGGATGAAAGGGCAGTGTTAAAGCACTTTGATTGGCCAGAAAAGAAAGCCGATACTCTGCGAGAAGCAGCATTCGCATATCGTGATCTGAAGAAATTGGAATCCGAAGTTTCATACCATGAGGATGATCCACGGCTCCCTTGTGACATTGCATTGAAAAAGATGGTAGCACTGTCTGAGAAGTAAGAAACTGAATTCCAATCTAGCATTTACATTCAATAGAGCTTATCATACATGTATAAAACAATGGATGGTGTAAAAAAGATCGTCACATGTTCACAGTGTATGTTTAATGTGGCCCACCTGATGAGTTCATCGGCATGCTTTTCGGGTGAGCACATTTACATAGTGGGGCCCGCATAATGCGTTGTGTGGCGCTCTAGTTAGGCAACATATACCACTACAGATCCTAGCTGCACATGAAGTGGAACATATTAAGTATAAAACAATGGAAAGTATCAAAAGATTGCCACTGCTTCACATTCAATGTTTGATGTGGCCCACCTGATGAATTCATTCGCATGCTTTTATTGATGAGGGCATTTACACATGGTGGCCCAACTAATGCTTGACTTGGATACGTGCCCCGCCTCACATGCCCGATTTTCATTTTAAAACTCTTGTTGCCTACTACTAATCACAAAGTGTAGAACTTAGTTTTCATTTTGAAATTTCGACGTTATTTGTTACTAAATCAAAATGCGGATTGTAGAATTGTCTTAAAACTAACAGAGTTATTCAATATTCATATCAATCGGCAATAAGAATAATGTGTATGATTTGAACATTTTAGGATGGAGCGAAGTGTATATAACATTCTCCGAACAAGAGAGGGTATGATGCGTCACTGCAAAGAGTTTCAAATTCCAACGGATTGGATGCTCGACACTGGGATTATTAGCAAGGTACACATCCTTGTAAACTTCAGTGGCTATTATTCCTTTAAATCAATCTTTTATTCACTTAACTATCATAGACTTGTATGCATTCCTGCTCAGCAGTGACTGATGTCCTGAACCTCGGCGAACTTTTTCTTTTTCTTTCCCACTATGGTTAGGTGATCTGATGGGCCCACTATGTAGAGGGGATGCCCAAAATTTCCTAAATCGGATGATTCTAACTGTTTGATCAGCTGTCTACAAAATAGATTCTTAGATAACATGGAGTCATGCCCGTCAGCTAACTGTAAAATTCGCTGAAGTGCAGGATTCGTACATCTGGGACTGTGGTCGGATGATCCGAACTGTAGAATGGATGGGCCCGCTGTGGACGAATGCACTTCTAAAATCTTCCGATTTAATGGTTTCGGATACTGTCCATTCGACTATCTTACACGGAACATGGACTCTTACTATATTTTCTCCTTAACCGTGTATTTGCTGGCCACTAATCAAACGAATGGTTCGGATCACTGAGGCCCATCCGATGAATGGTTAGGATCACTGAACTATGGTCCCACATGTACTGATGCACATTGGTGTGGAGGACCCACATCTGTTTCAATAGCCTTCGTCAATCTTTAATATAAAAAAAAAATCGTTATGAGATTAAGGAACAATGGTATTGAATATTTTGGGATTGTAATTTGGTGGCCAAACGGACTGCAGATAAAATTTGCATCAGTTAAGCTGGCGAAGAAATACATGAAAAGAGTGGCCATGGAACTACAATCTATGGGAGCATCAGACAAGGACCCTGCATTAGAGTATATGCTACTTCAAGGTGTTAGATTCGCTTTCAGAATACATCAGGTAACAGAAAACAACTTATACCAATCCCACATTAATGGCATCCTAGTTGAATCATTAAATCTCCACTACTCGTCACTTGATCTTTTGACAATATTATCAATGGTGATCCGCTAATTGCACATATGCATGAATAAACAAGCTGAAAAAATCATGTCCATCCAACTCATTGAATGGGGCCACTCATGTGTGTTGAATTAGGGACCATCTTCTTTACTGTGTAGTGGTGACTTATGCTCTTTGTGCTAAGTCATCTAAACAGTGGGCCCCACACATGAGCAAGCACTTGAACTTACGGAACAAGTGTCTGCACGTCTCACATGCTTGAGATCCAGGCCATTCATCAGCTAGGTTGTACTGTGAGCATGCACAAGAAGAGAAATGGACACCTTGGATGTAATGACCACATATCCCTATTCAACACAAACATGTGGCCCACCTGGTGATCAGACCTGCATGATTTATTATTACTATAGAACATTCTCACAGTTCTCTCCATATCTCACACATGTGAAATGTTGGCACATGTGCCGTGCAAGAAAGTACAGTTAGCATTCCCCATAGTGCCCAATAGGCAATGGTGGGTTACTGAAGTGTGTTTGGCTCTGAATGTAATGGCAGTTTGCAGGAGGATTTGATGCAGAGACAATGCATGCATTCGAGGAGCTCCGAAATCTTGCGCACTTCCGATACAAGAAATAAATAGTTAGAGAAGGAAAAAAGAAAAAAAAAAAAAGAAAAAAAAAAAAAGGAAAAAGAAAAACAAGCTTACCATCTCAGTAAGTGTCAGATTAAGATAATTAAGTGAGGTTTTATGGGTTGATGAGGTTTTGATTTTGTCTATAAATATACTTAGTAATGTCATTTTGTTAAGTGGATTACTGAGGTTTTGATTTGGGCTTGTGATTCCACATGCGGTCATGTAGGCGGAAGCGTAAGCAATGCAATATGCAAGTTGTCCATTGGGTGGGCCACATTGTATAGATGCCATGGGTAAAGAGTCAGGCCAGTTTTCACTCATCTGGTGATCAAATGGATAGCTAGAAGAAATCTAGCCACTTTGTTAGGCATCCTCAGTAACACACTAGATGAGCGGCGGGCCTGATCTTCAGCCAGATGGTGGGGCCCATGTGATATGGACAGCTCAGATGTCTGAGGGCTGTGTGGGATTAACAAACTTCTCGTACGTAGTATTGTAATTCAGTTGGAGTGGTGGTTTGCTAAGGTTTTGGGACAAAAACATGTAAGTTGATTGAAATGTTATGATGAGAACTGAGTAAAGTTTTCTTAAGAGTAGTTTTTTTTTTTTCACTTACGCTCTCATGCACGTGCCTACATCCACACATGATGCACAAACTCGCATGTATGACTTACATGAAATGAAAGTGTGGTTATCCTCAAATAAAACTTGGAAAGAAGAAGTTGAAAACAAAAGGTGGAGATGAATGGGAAGTAGGGTTGCATCTGGCCCAGTTTTCATTCGGCCCACTAACAAAATCCAGTTGGGGATAGGCCTTTTATCTGCCTCCCTAAGCACTCACTGAAAAGCTATCTAAACCTAGACCACATCGTGACCTATTTTTGGGACTGATCGTACTGATTGGGCCCACCCTTAATATCTACTCAAATTAAATAATTAGTTTTGTTAAGCCCAAGTGTGTCGAACTCTGCCAAAGCAGATGCCAGACTGTAACGATATCCAACCATCCATCAGAAGTGAAGATTCCCTATTATAAGAATCAGGTTGATTCACCAGTCAGGTTGTGAAAAATATGGCCAAAGGTTTCTAACCTGTCCATTTATTTCTATATCATGGCAGAGGAAACATATTAGCCGTTGTACCACACACCAGCAACCTCACTGGTGTATGTACGTGACACATGCAGAAGAGCCTGGCAGTCTTGGAGCCCTGGTATGAACGATGGAAAGAAGATCAAAGTTTGATGGGCCAATCATGATGTATTTATTATATATACACCGTCCATCCATTTGGTGAGATCATTTTGGGTTATGTGCTAAAAAATGAGTTATATCCAAAGCTCAAGTGGACCACATCACAAATAGCAGTGGGGACAATGATTCCAACCGTTAAAACATTTGTAGGGTTCGCCATAATATTTTTCCTCCATCCAATCCATTCGTTAGGTCACACAAACATGGATGAAGAGAGAAAAAAAAAAAACGAATATCAAATTGATTAAATTTTCTGTGACCACCAAGAAATTTTCAATGATAGACGTTTAATCTCCAACTGCTTTCTGTAGTGTAGTCCACTTGATCTTTGAATTTGTCTTATTTTTGGGCTCAGCCCTTATAATGATCTCACAAAATGAATGGATGGTTTGGATCACGTACCTCATGGTGGGGCCCACAGAACTTGGTACCGCACACCAGCTAATCCGCTTCACATGGTAGAGAGGTCCACATGATGTTTTGCACGTGTGCCACACTAGCAAAAGTGGTGGTGTGTGCGTTAGCTTAGTTGCAAGCGTGTGGGCTTACCCAAGCTCAAAATAATTAAAGGAACATATAAGCAATGTACCTGAGACCAGGGATGGAGTGCCCATCTGGTGTGGGGTGTGGGTATGTATTAAAAAAATGTACATCTGGCACAATGACTGGGTAATTTGCTTTACATGTAGATGGCAAGACCCAGCCTTGTGCAGTCATGGCCTGTCTCCTCCATTCTGGTTTCTAAACCTTTTTTAAGCCACAATATCAAGGTGGCATTTTCACACCTCCAGATTTTGTACCCTGATCTTTCAAAACCTGAACCAGACAATCTGGTCAAAACATTAGAATAGTCCCATTCCATGCAATCCTTCTCATCATAAGACCTGATCAGTATCAGGTCTTTCTTAGGTTCCGTTTGGAAAGAAATAAAAAGAGACTAAAATTTCAACAATAATTTCTATCATCATAAAAAACAGATATAAAATCTCATATTTATTATATTATAATTTTCTTGAATCTTGTATTTAAAAAAAATATATATATAGAAAAGGCTAATAATAACTTTATGAAATCCACACATTTTCTCGCAAATCAAATAAAAGAAAATGTCAAATCAAATCAAGACAAAATAAAAGAAGAAAAGCAACTGCTCTCAAGGGTCACTTGGAAATTAAACACCAAGGACCACGCTAACAACAGATTGAACAAAAGTTGAATAGGATCAATTGGGACACAAATAAAGTAGGCCATATGTATGAATGATCATCAATTCCAAGTTACTAGATATCATGGTATACATCCACAAAGCCTCATGCATTGAAAGAACAAAATAACAGTTCAAGAAGCGGGTTTTTACAATGTGTTCTTAGGAATGGCAAGCATAGCATCCTAATATCAGGTTGAGGAGGAGATCCGAATTAGAAGCTGGTAATAAAAGCAAGGTGGGTAGGAAACAGAAAATATTAATTTTAGTTAAAATAGATGCAACAAAGTTTCAAGCCACAGCAAACCAAGTAGTCTGACCAATTGGACTATTGGCTAGATCAAATTGCTAAAAGAAATTGTGTACTCCAATATTCTATCTAGTTCTTCAAGTAGTAGGATTACAGGGTTAATTTCCTTAAGGGCCTGTTTGGATTCGTGTATTGTATTGTATTCGGGTACTGTTCATGTATACATTGGACTCTTTTCAGAATACATCCAAATCAATCAAATACAAATCAATGTTTGGATTGGAGATATTGTTTGGCATGGTATACAGTACCTTATACAAATCAACATTTGGATAGGTGGTATTATGTCTGTGTACTGTACAACCGTACAAGTTTCAATGTACTACATGTACGGATGGTCAACCCACATTTGGGAAGCAATTTCTCTACCATATATGCGATTACAAGAAGCTCTACGATTTCTTCTTCGGGGCCTCGACTAAAATTCTAGACAAGGCGGAGAAGTTGGGAATCAAAAGAGATGAAGCATGCCATAATATCCTCTTCGCGACGTGTTTTAACACATATATGGTGGGATGAAGGTGTTATTCCCAGGGATATTGAAGTGGATCTCTATTGCAGGACCTGAGCTGCACAAGCAGCTTGCAGATGAAATCTGGTCTACCGTTAAATCCAACGACGGGCAGGTAACGTTAGCGGCTATTGAGAAGATGCATTTAACGAAGTCCGCTGTTTATGAGGCTTTGCGGATCGAACCACCAGTTATGTTTCAGTATGGGAAGGCGAAGAAGGATCTGACTATCGAGAGTCATGCTACAACGTTTGAGGTCAAGAAAGGGGAGATGATTTTCGGGTTTCAACCATTTACGACGAAAGATCCAAAGATTTTCAAAGATGCTGAGGAGTTTGTCGGGAATAGGTTTGTTGGGGATGGCGAGAAGCTGCTGAAGTACGTACTTTGGTCGAATGGGCCAGAGACAGAGAATCCAATGGTAGGAAATAAGCAAAGTCCTGGGAAGGATTTTGTTGGGTTGATTGGGAGGCTTCTGGTGATTGAGTTATTCCTTCGTTATGATACGTTTACAGCTAATGTTGGGACTCAGTTGTTAGGGTCGTCGGTGACGGTGACGTCGTTGATGAAGGCCACCTGAAAGTTGTAATGTTGCCGGAAATGTGGTGGGTGTGTCAGTCGCAATGTATTCTCAAGAAGGATATATAATACAGTGCAGTGCAGTGATTCGGGAGTAATGACGACAGGCCTGAACTCTGACAACACTATACCGCGGTTTTTATTTTTTGGAAATGGACTGAAATCGCGCGCATAGGATACGACACTTGCACTCTCCAATCCAAACGCTGTATAATGGGAATATTCGGGAATATTCAGTTATAATACGATACAATGCACTCTTATACACGAATCCAAACAGGCCCTAAGACAGTGTTTGCCCTAAGCAGTTAATCCAACTCTTCAAGATAATGCGTTGTATTCTATGACAAATTTGTTGTGACAAAGATATTTCATTTCTTACAGCAAAATTCTACTACATATTTTTGTAAGCACAATTTTTTGCATTTACATAATCTATAATAAGACTTAGGGTTGTGGTTGGACATCTATACCATTGCCTAGGTGGTATAGATATATTGAGATGCTTTAAAAATTCCGGTGTTAATAATGTATAAATTGGATGCTTTAAAAATCGCACAATATATCTATATATATATATATATATATATATATATATATATATATATATCATTTAGATCACATCCAGTTACATTCATGAAGGTAACCATTTACGAGAATAAAATCGACTGTATTTATTATTTCATTTGAGTAATAGAATTTAACAAATTATAAATGCCTTCTCAATAAGAGCTTGTTACATTATCGAGTTTGCAGCGGAAATATAAAACAAAATCATAAAACTATCTTCTTATTCATTCATTATAATCTTTCATAGGGAGATGATCCTCTAGTTCTTCAATCTATACATCACCTGCATCATCCGTACGGTTGGAGAGGGTCAACGCCCTACTCATAGTGATGGTTATCCTTTAAGATTAACAATAATTCAAGAGATTCTTAAAACTAATGTAAGAGTTCTGATACGTCTCGTACTCCACTACTACAACGGATATCAGTATGCGCAACCAATATATATAAATGCATGCCTAGCAAAGTGTGTGCGGCTCATCATACGTAGTGATCATCACAATGTAGAATACAGTTCATAAAAAATCTCAGATAGCCCCGCATTCTCACACTACGGAGATTCTCCAGCATGTCCAACGCTACCATGGATTTATGTGAACACCTCGAGGCTGCACAACATATGTGTCGGATGAATTACGTGACACAATTTGTTTATAGAGCGACTATTTGCAATATCTAATCCCGAAAGTGATGTAACACGCATTGCGAATTACTTATATCGATTTGTGCACCACTATCCAAAACTCTCGAATTACGCGTCGACCATGAGGGTCTCTACCTAGAACACATTATGTCTATGATAGAATATTTAAATCACTAATTGTGATACCTTTAACACATAACTTGTATCAAAGTGAATGTAAACTGAATCATGAGAGTTTTGGAATCTCAAGACACATGCCCAAGCCTTCAAGGTAGATAGTACAAGGCTAACAAAATGTAACATATTAGATTTTTGATATTTTGAATTTCTAAAAACCCTTGAAAATCTTCGATATGACTAGCCCACATTGTCGCTTATTGGCCCTTGACGCTCGAAGCAAACCTATACGCGGGTGGTACTGGTAAAGAACCACACAAATCCGATTAATCAACCGTAGGAAGCCAACGAATCCGCCCGATCACTTAAACATCGAGCTTAGCCTCGAGATTTGTTCACGTAGGGTCCAAATCTAGCTGTCCTATCACTGACTAATTGAGACGACTGTAACTAAATAAAGACCTACCAAAAGTTGACGAACTAAGGGTCAGATCTTAATTAACAAATCAAATCAATCCAATTACTTTTTTAGCCTAAGAACTAACGGTTTAGGGTTATTATGATCGAATCATTGTTTCCGCTAATTACAAATAGGCCACACTATGAACTTAGCTAATTCAAACCCTAATCATTGTGCACAAGAAATCTCGATACCCAATTCATTCCAGAAATGCTCTGATTATCCAAACAAGCTTTAAACCACTCATTAGTGGGCCACTAAACCCGAGGCTATAGAAATATATTTGTCTTGGTGGGCTTGACGTCTATCGCGGGACATCGAGCTAAGATCGCGTCTCGAATCGTTCAACTTGGATTCGCAAGTCGATTGCTTGGGTTGTGTGAATACCTTATATGAAAATATAGAACTTAAGTGAAACTAATCACTTTGTTCTTTCATGAAGTTATAGCTTTCAGATTGTCGATTCAGGGTCAAAGTCGGGGTACCGACTAAAGATATTTCCCCACACATATCCGTATAGCTGTGACCCCGATTGACTATCGGTGACCGTCGAACAGACTTCTAATCATACTCCTCGATTGACGCATCCAAATGATGGACCAATTATATCCATACGTAGATCACATTAGGGATAACTATCCTACGGTGTATATCGACATGTATATCTTATAATGGGCCCTAGAGGTTAGAAACACTCTCTCATAGGGCTAGTATAATGAAAACCTAGCCCTTAGGGTCATTTTCACCAATTTTGTTACTATATAAGGCCCTTGCTTGGGCACCCCCTCATCCCATACGAGTTTCATGACTAGAGCAAGAGAAAAAGGGAGAAGGAAAGAAGAGAAAAAGAAGAAAGGAGAAGAAGGAGAGAGAGAGAGAGAGAGAGAGAGAGAGAGAGAGAGCTTAGGGTGTGAATGTTGGTGCACTTCCACCCTTTCATCCCCTCTCCAGTCGTCTTATCATCGAAACTTTGCCGGCAACGATTGGATGTAAGTATTGAATCTCACTTGTAATTTAGAGTTTAATAGTTGTTTATCTCTAATCTTATAAGCTTGTATGCTTGTTTAGGCATTTGGACAATCTTTCCGTAATACCCTAACCCTACAAGCACCGTAAGCAGGCGAATCATCACAAGGTGTGGACCATTATTTCTAGGTTGCTTCTTATCAACCTTTGAGGGTCTTAGTTATTGATGTCTTGTGGTGAACAGTTTGTAAATAGCATGTATATATTTCGAGTTTGATTGCAATATGTGTCATTGGTTGTTTATGGATGCTTACATGTTTGATAAAATGCTCAGGTGATTAAACACGTTATTCTAATGATGCTCACATATTTGGTTGAATGCTTGATTGGATGTGTTGATTTGTTAATGTTTACATGTTTGATTAAATGCTCTAGCGAATGTATTATTCCATAGAGCTCACATGTTTGATTAAATGCTCTAGCGAATGTATTATTCCATAGAGGCTCACATGTTTGATAAAATACTTAGGTGATTAGATGAGCATTTTATATATGCTCTCATGTTTGATAAAATGCCTATGTGGTTGTGTCGTTGAATCTATATTGATGGCATGACGAATTGCTAAGTTTTTAGTGATTCTTAGGTTGCTTAAAATGTTTGGTCAATCGGTAAATTGCCCAAACCAAGGGTTGGCCCTAGTAAGGCCGGCCACCCTAGGCTTATTTGATCGAACTAGGTGAACATGGACGACCGACAGTAACTGGACTACACGGGATGCTTGCACCCAATGCCGGTTGCGTCAGGGTTCTCTAAGGTCAATCAAATTAGTCTACTAGCCGACCGATTATGAATGTTCACAATGTATGACACGACTAAATTGAATCTAGGATACCACGTTCCCAATGGATGGTCCATTCATAACCGTTAGTGTTATACAATCCCCCTAATACTCATGAGTCGGGCATAGTGGTATGAGATACCGTGTCTGAGCTGTCAGCCTTTGCTGGGGTGACGAGCCTCCCTGTAGTGACTAGTGAGCACTAATGGAGGTGATAGGTCATTGTTCGAACGACCCCCGTCAAATTACCTGGCCAATAGTTCCTTACCAGAGTACCCTTCGAATGACCCGGGCGTGAATGAAATTGGGTAACGAGCCATTTCTTTTATGTGTTTTTGGTTTTATGTGACAAGCTCGCATCTCAGAATTGAGTGATCATACTCCGTGTTTGGGTGACGACCCATATCTGGTTGATCCTCATACATTTGGGTATGATGCCGTACCTTTAAAATTATTGATTGGTGAGATAAACGGGCGATACCTAAAGTTGGATCAAGGGACACTGGTAAGAAACCGCTACGTGCGGCAACGAGCCACGTGATTCTCATATAATGTCGGTATCCTAGTTTCGCCAATATACTGTATGAATGGAACTTAATAATTACTTGGCTAACATATACATCAATCGCATTGCATTAGATAGAATGTAGCAATTTGGCGTTGGAGTCGCATTGTCAGGGAGTGTTGGCATTTGTGAAGCGTTGAAATCGCTTGTGAGGGAGTGTTGGATTGTGAGGTGCATGCATCATTTCATAATCTCATTCATACATTTAATAAGAGTATTTAGGAAATGTTTGATGTCTTGTTTATCATTAACTGCGCTGATAGAGTCGATAACATGTGTAACTTAGAACTAATAGAACCACTGAGTTAGCTACTCACTTGCACTTGGAACGGTGTTTTAAAACACCAACCAGGCATTGTTGTTGATGTAGGTTCTATCGAGGCCCTTGGTGGGTAGACTTTGGTTGACTTCCACTTTCGCCGTGATCCCTTGGGAGTGTCGAGCGAAGCTGGAAGACTTTTCTTTTATTTTAGTTCTGTGCTTTATGTGTAAATTTTATCACATGTTCGTTGTGGCTTGTATAATCCCCATTTTGGGCAATCATCACTATTGGAATTGTATTTTTGACTCTTAGCCCTATATTTCTAAATCTTTTGTCATCTTTACCTTGCTTTAGTTCCCCTAAGTTAAATTGCGCAACTCCGATTACCTATGTGTGAAATGAATTAGAATTTGAATGAAAACACACGTGCATTTTCATTTAGTTAACACCCAAAAACTCGGGACCAGAGTCTATGTACTTGGGTGCCGATTTTCGGGGCGTTACACAAAATAACTAGGAGAGTAGCAATGGTTAATTGTTGAGGGTCAAATATTGCATATTAAACCCAATTTATATCTTGATTTTATGAACATGGTACTGCTTAATGTCCTATTTTACTCATGTTTGTGTTGCAAGGTGAATTTAAGAGCTTGTATTGGAAAAGATGCTAAAAGCATGAATTTGACGCTCAAAGATCACCAAGACAAAGAATGGATCTTTGGAGACAAAGATTGAAGATTTCAAGGCCCCAAGATTCAAGAAAAATCAAGTGTAGAAGGAACGAAGTCGAGAGAATAAGTGCAGAATACAGATTTACTGTGACATCGAGGACACATTCGATGACATCGAACACTAGTTGATGACATCGAATTTATGAAGGAAAATCGAGTTGGTCGCTGGACAAATTGAAGACGTTTTTCGATGACTCGAGAACGTGTTCGATGACTCGAAGCCTTACTTGATGACATCGAAGGCCTCTTTGATTACATCGAATTTTCTACGAAATTTCGCCAAAATTCGCTGGACACATTGGGCACAATTTTCGATTACTCAAAGCACTCCTCGATGACATCGAAGACCTGCTCGATGATATCGAAGGCCTCTTCGATGACATCAAATTTATTGAAGAAATTAAAAAAACTCGCCTATTTTTTGGAGGGCTAAAACTATTTGTGCAAAGAGAAAAATATGGTGCCGAACTAAAAAATCTCAGCAGAGGAGGCAGATCGAGTCAAGAAAAGAAGACAATCGGTTATCGGAAGAACTATAGGGCTGGACTAACCGAACGTGGGGAGAAGAGCTTCCCAACCTTCTTTGGCAATACCTCATTCAAGGAAATCTTACTTAAGGGGAAAGGACGCAACACTCGAACGGAAGACCAAACAGATAGCACAGACGTGGTTAAAAGTAAGAAGATAGCAGGAGACACTGAGGGAAGTCAAGGTAGGGAGGACTCATGGGTATACATAAGTAAATCTTCGTTAGACCAATCCAGAAAATTTCTTGACTCATCGGTTGTGGCGATTACCAAAGAAGGTGCAGCGATCACCGACGTTAGAAAATGGCTCAATGAATGCTGCAGGTTTCCTCCAAAGGAATACAAAATCAAATCGATCGGAATCAATGAATTGTGGATTGCAGTAAGTCCCAAAGTCAAACCCGATCTGCTGATTATGGCGGGAGCAATACATAAGGATCGTCGCACCTTCTTTGGTAATCGCCACAACCAATGAGTTAAGAGATTTCCTTGATTGGTCTAACGAAGATTTACTTATGTATACCCATGAGTCCTCCCTACCTTGACTTCCCTCAGGGCCGTAGGATTAGAAGGGATTATGTGGGATGAGATTAAAAAAAAACATAATTATTACCCATGGCAGGGATTGTCCCTTGTTGCCATGGGATAAGATTAATGCCATGCTTTGTTGATAATACAGTGGTACATTGAATGAATATACCCACCATCATTTGAAATTACTAGAATAACACACATGTTATATCTAAACCGTTCATTTGTTTTGTAACCTCATTTTATGGCATGGGCCTAAAAATGAGGTAGATCCAAAACTTATGTGGCCCCAAAGAAGTTTTCAACGGTAAGTATTCAATCCCCATTGCTTTCTATGGTGGGGTCCACTTGAGCTATGGGTGGACAGTGTGGATATAGCCAACACATCATGGTGGGACCTACACAACTTGCTAACATTGAGTGAAATTGGCACGGGACCAATGCAATTCCATTTAATGTAATTCCAAGCTTTTCCATTCTTCCCAAACATGGAGTGGAATTGGCACAGGACCAGATGAATCCCATCCCACCTAATCCCTTCTAATCCCACCGCCCAAACAGGCCCTCAGTGTCTCCTGGTATGTTCTTACTTTTAACCACGTCTATGCTAGTTTGGTCTTCCGTTCGAGTGTTGCGTACTTTCCCCTTAAGTAAGATTTCCTTGAATGAGGTATTGCCTGAGAAGGTTGGAAGGTTGGGAAGCTCTTCTCCCCACGTTCAGTTGGTCCAGCCCTATGGTTCTTCTGATAACCGATTGTCTTCTTTTTTTGACTCAATCCGTCTCCTCTGCTGAGATTTTTTAGTTCGGGACTATATTTCGCTCTTTGCTCATAGTTTTAGGCCTCCAAAACCATGAGGTGGGCCAAAAAATGAAAACTTATATTTAGGGGTCTGCTAAACAAGATCTAATTATTTTAAGTTTGATTGGGTAGAACTGCCCATTTTACCTTCTTTCGTATTCACATTCATACAAAGAGAAAGAATTTAAAAGTAGCGGTCTATTAATCCTACATTCGTTTATAAGAGAGCCCAATGTCCCAAAATGGTACACGTGTGGGAGATGCAAACCATTGCGGCTTCAGTGGATCCTCATATCCACTGAGGCGAGTGGATCCTGGAGTGTGGGGATCACCTTCACAGCATGTGCCTTACATCCATGCCGGCCATCAATTTTGACAGCTCATTTTAGGGCATGTTTCCAAAAATGAAGCAGATCCAAATCGTATGTGGACCACACCAAAGGAGAGAGTGGTGATTGACCATTAAAAATTTCTTGTGTGCAACAAAAGTTTTGGATCAAGCTGATATTTGAGTGGTCCCTTTATCCAGGTCTTTGTGACCTTATCAAATAAACATTCCCGGTGATCCTCAAGAAGATTTTAATGGTGGGTACTCAATCACCACTGTTTCATTTGGTGTGGTCCACCTAAAATTTGTATCTGCTTCATTTTTGTAATCATGGCCAAATAAGCTGTCAAAGCAGATGGACCGCATGGATGTAAGTCACATGAAGCCACAAAGTCAGGGATCCACCAAAGCCACGCCCCATCCAGAACATCCATCAGGTGAATCCCACTCATGTGGATGCCACTAGCAAATACATAGTGGATGGGTGCGATCATAGATACTAAAGGATGCCTTGGAAAAACATGGTTTTTTTTTTTCCATTGATTTTATAAAATGTAGCTCAACTGGTCACTTGACATGGTGAATGGACGAATTGGATCTGGCACGTGCACCAATTTAGCACATTGGTTGGCGTGTAGATGAGCTCCCTTGGTACACGCTCGCTGGGCTCTGCAAAGCTCAAAGAAACCAGGCAGTGGGAGGCCATGAAACCAAGCGGGAGAATACCCGTAACGAGGTTTGAGAAAAGATTAATTATATGCCCTTGTGATTGCTAGTAAAAGCTAGAAACGAATTGGGTTTTTTGAAATTTTGAGGGGGTAAGATGGACATTCTCTACTTTCCTGGCAGCCTTATTCAACGGGTTTGTCCCACTCGGAGATTCGGTCCTAAGAAGTGGACCCTCATCATGAAATCTTAAATGAGGGAACATTTCTGGTTAAGGAGTCAGAGCTACGGTTCCTCTGCTAAAGTATGGACACTCATGCACCGTACACGTGTCATCCATGTACATCATTCTCTAGCTTTCAAATGTGAAGTACTAATCTCTACTGCATGTAATGCCGGGAGCACACGGATTAGGTGGGATAGAATTGCATTTGTTCCCGTGCCAATTCCACTCCATGTTTGGAAAAAACTTGGAATTAGATAAGATGGAGTTGCTGAGGTCCATGCCAATTTCACTCAATGTTAGCAAATTGTGTAGGTCACACCATGATGCGTGAGCTATACCCACATTGTCCCCCCATTTTTCAAGATCATTTTAGAGCATGGGCCAAAAAATCAGATAGATCTAAAGCTCAAGTGAACCCTACTATAGAAAGTAGTGGGGATTGAATACCTATTGTTGAAAACTTCTTTAGGGCTACATAAGTTTTGGATCTGCCTCATTTTTAGGCTCATGTCATAAAATGAGGTTACAAAACAAATGAACGGTTTGGATATAATACATGTGTTATTCTCAATAGTTTCGAATGATGGTGGGTATATCCATTCAATGTACCACTGTATTACAAACATAGCATAAAATTAATCTTAATTTCAAATGATACATGTGTTATTCTCAATAGTTGGGTATATCCATTCAATTACCACCGTATTACAAACATAGCATGGTAACAGGGGATAATTGGGAAGGATTAGGTGGGATGAGATTCAAAAAATGTAATTATTCCATATGCCAGTGATTGCCCCCTTTGTTACTATGGAGTAAGCTTAATTTCATGCTATGTTTGTTACACGATGGTACATTGAATGGATATACCCACCATCATTTCAAACTATTGAGAATAAAACATGTGTTATATCCAAACCGTTCATATGTTTTGTAACCTCATTTTATGGCATGGGCCTAAAAATGAGGTAGATCCGAAACTTATGTGGCCCCAAAAAAGTTTTCAATGGTAGGTATTCAATTCCTGCTGCTTTCTTTGGTGGGTCCACATGAGCTTTAGATTTACCTGATTGTTTGGCCTATGCTCTAAAATGATCTCGAAAAATGGGTGGATGGTGTGGATATAGCCCGCACATCATGTTGGGACCTACACAACTTGCTAACATTGAGTGAAATTAGCACGTGACCCAATGCAATTCCATCTAATCTAATTCCAAGCTTTTCCAGTCTTCCCAACCATTTGAGTGGAATTGGCACGGGACCAAATGCAATTCCATCCCACCTAATCCCATTTAATTCCATGCGCCAAGCGCCCCCTTATTATACACTTGTTTGAAATTGGTATTAAGAGGAGAGCAAAAGGTTTTCAAACTTAGGCAGGGTGTGAATTGTAAGTTAACGTTGATTTGTTACTTATGCCATAAATAGATCATATTGGTTTCTACTTATTCAATCCATAAGCATGTTTGGTAAGGAACATGCTTATCAATCAAAAAGGGAGAAAAGCATTCTTTATTTCTAACATCATAAGCAATTATGCCTCAGTTTGTTTGGTATCCCTCACAATATTCACCATTTATCATATGGGTCCAACCTTTAATGTTGGCCGGTCAATGCATGGGCCTCACCTTTGATGTACGCTGTCTATCGTATAGAGCTCACCTTGAATGTGGATCATTCGTTATTATAGCATGACCTTTAATGTGCACCATTCATTATGTAGGGCCCACCTTTAATGTTAGTCATCTAAAATGTAAAGCCTATCATCAATGTTATTGTCCATAATGTGGGGCCCGCCTTCAATATTTGTTGCCCATCATGTGGAGTCTACCTTTAATGTGGATAATCCATCATGTGGGGCCTACTACTGTTGTGTGCCGTCCATCATGCAGGGCCTGACTTGGATATGGGCCACTCATCATTAGGGCCAACCTTTCATGTGGACCGCCCATCATGTAGGGCCCACCTTGATGTGGGTCGTCCATCATGTAGGGCCCACCTTGGATATGGGCCACTCATCATTAGGGCCAACCTTTGATGTGTACTGTCCATCACATGAGGCCTACCTTGATGTGAACCATCCATCATGCGAGGGACACCATTATTAATAATCGATCAACTGGAGCCCACCTTTGATGTGGACTATCCATCATGTGGGCCCCACCTTTAATGTGGGTTGCCCATCATGTAGGGCTCACCTTAAATGTGGGTCATTCATCATTAGGGGCTAACCTTTGATGTAGACCATCCATCATGTGGGGCTACCTCAATATGGGCCATCCATCATGTGAAAGCCACTTTGATGTGGACCATCCATGTAGACCTCACCTTGGAAGTGGGTCTTCCATCATACCAACCTGCTTTAAATGTTGGCTTTTTATCATTATGGGCCGACCTTTGATGTGAACCATTCATATGTGGGCCAACATTAATATTGGGCCATCCATCATATGGGGCTTACCTTTAATGTGGATTGTCCACTGTGTGAGCCCCACCTTTAATGTGGATAGTCCACCACGTGGGGCCTCATTTTATATAGATTGTGAGATAGACAAAACCTCCTTTGACACGTATAGTGAGAGAATGGTGAAAGAGAAAAGTAGGAAAGTCATCGGTAAAAAAGTTATAAAGAAAATTCTTATTAAGATAATTAGTTTTTATTACTTTTACATTGACGCTTACCAAACTAACTTGAGTAAAAGCAGTAGCCTAATTACTTAATACAAGTTAAAAACTATCTTATTTGGTGGGATCTCTACCACCCGTAAATATGATTTTCTAGATAAGTGGGTAACATTTTTAGAATTTTGAAATCTGCCTTGTTGTAAACTGGCTACTATGCGTTTAGTCGCATCACAAACAACAACTTGGATTATTACTGCTCTTTGTGCTTTTTTTTTTTTTTTTAATCACCGTGGCTGGACCCCATCTCTTAGCTTTTGCAGGCAGCCAAGACAACGATCCAAAGCCCATCCACAGAGGCAGTGTGGGGTCACCGTGATGATTATATAACATTTATCCATAAATACGTTACATATCACACTATAACAAGACTTTACCTTAAATAAGAGACATTTAAACTTCAAGTGAATCACAAAATCAGAAGAGCAATCTCTCTCTCTCTCTCTCTCTCTATTGTTGTTCATTTTTCTCTTTCATAAGCCTCTCTTGATCTTCTTTTTCATCTCTCTCTATCCGTGTGACATCCAAAAGCTCCGTGGGGCCACTGCAACATCCGTGTGACATCCAATCCATACCCTAGTATCCATCTTGAGGTCCCATAGGATAATCTCAAAAATGTCAAAAATGAGCCACACCCATAATTCCAAGTGGGGCATGCCATAGGAAACCGTGGGGATTGAACGCCCACCATTGGAACCTTTGCGGGCCCCAAAAGTCTTGAGACTAATTGACACAGGGATGAACGTAATGAGACCGATTACCATCTTACTCATGGATAACTACTCCAAATCCATGAGCTTCTCTAGGCTCTTTATAAAGGCTTCTTGAATCCACGTAAATAAATAAATTAAAAAAAAAGTAATATTAAATTCTATAAAATTCGTAATTTGATTAATAATTGAAATAAATGAGTTCACAACCTTTTAAATATGGATACTAAGTGATGAAAGAAATTTTAGAATCAAATTACGACTAAAATTCTTAGAATTCGCAACTTACCATTTATAGACGGTCATGATGTCTACTAGTGCACAAGGTTTTCGACCAAAAATAGTAAGCGTCCTATTTGGCTTTCTCCTAATTATTCTAAGCACTTTTCATGTCCGGCACAATTCCTAAAGCCTACGGATGAATAATTATAATCCAACTAAAACTTATTATTTATAGTAAAAATAGAATTAAAATAAGAAAATGACCGTCGATTTGATGGTATTTTGCAAATTCGGCTTGTGCAACCCAGCTAAAGTAGCTTGGCTTACCCTAAAATCATATATGATACATCAAATTACTCATTTCGGATTCTGAGATATGCCCAATTTAAGATCTGATGGTCTGGATTACTTCTGTTGTCGACCGAGCCTTTTCTGATCCATCTCAGCCATGAAACTGCCCACGACCTGCTCTACATCACAAATCTCATGAATGGTTTAGATGTGTATAAACATCAGTAGCCCTGGAAAGGTTTGATCGTTGCGTGTTTTCATGCTTGAGTGTTTCCCGTCATGTGTCCTATGTAAGCTTTGGATGCTTATTTTTGGCTCATGCTCTACGGCGAGCTGCCAAAAGTGAGTTACGGAGTGGATTTCTGACATTGCGGTGGACCCATGTCGCTTCTGCCTAAGGGGCTCCTTGTCGGTGGCGGAACAGGAAAGTGGGACGGATACTTGATGGAGCATGTATGGTTATGGCCGATCTGAAATTAAGTACTTCACCATCTGATGTTGACTCTTGAATCTAGATACTGACCATTTTGCTTGTCATGCTTCGTTAAATGGCCAACAATTAGACGGTTAGGGTAGATAAATTGGCCACAGTGGTCCCCACTTCCCATCATTCTTATGGCCTAGATTCAGGCAGGTGTATACCATTTTGTACGATGAAAGAGTTGCCTCATGTCCTTTGGCCGGACAAGACAGCTGTTTTACTTTTACCTGGGGTTGTAATTTGTGACATTCGGGTCAAGGGGAGCTCCGGACAAGACTATTTTGACAGTGGGTATATATTTTAGCCCCCTCTTTCCCAATATATATCCAAAGGTATTATGATAGCTCCTAAATAGCCCCTCTTTTTTAAATCTCCAATTTTCCACACGGTTAACACTTGTTTATTTATTTATAATGAAAATGACTCATGCATAGTTGCTTGCAAGGTTACTGAGGCCCGTTTGTGCAGATGTATTCAAGTGGAGTAGGTTGTAATGGAGTGGAGTGCACAGAAAATGAGGCCATTTATTGCCCGTAAGTGGATTGTCTCCAATCCAACTGAAGTAGAGGATCGGGCACCCACTTGGTGTGTACATTTGGACAGTTCACGAAATCCATGGATGGCTGATGCGGTGGATGTTTGGCTGGGCATAAGATTGCATGCAATCCCATGCAATCCAACGGTGAGAGTGTTTGGATGTTTTGAAACTAACGGTCACCACTGTATTTGAAAGGGTGACATGGACCGGATTGGGTACTCCACGGGGCACCATGATGTCTGTGTCTCATCCATGCCATTCAATGGGTACTGTCCAAACCTATGTCTCATCCACGTCATCCATATATATTGACCTATCAGATGGTTAGTACTGAAACAACTTTATGTGAATATCCGAAATTCTACTGACCACATTACAGGAAAATAGATCTCCATGAGCGTCGACCATTAAAGACATTTTGGGGCCATGAAAGTTTTCGATCAAGCTGATTTTTGCAGTTCCCCTTCATCTGTTTATTGTCTACAAAATCAACATATTGGATCTGAAGTCGTGGATGAGAGTGTTAGATTGGATAGTCATAATGATGGATATCCAATCACTATTGTTTTCAGCTTGTGTGGTCCACCTGAGATTTATATACCTCTAATTTCTGAGACCGAGTCATAACAAATTCAGTAAAAGTAGATGAACATAATGGATGAAAGACATGCATTATGGTGGGGCCTACTGTGTAAACGCTGGAGTTGTAGAGCTTATCTTAGTACACAAACCGATTTCACATAACCCATATGAGACTGTCCATTTCAAATATGGGTCGCACATTCATGGATGTGTTCCATCCATTCCGTTCATTTTGGTAATCGATAGAATTGGGAGATCCATGTCAGATTAATACTAGAGATGTCGAGAGATATCAAAAGCACAAAGAAAATCCATTCAACCTACACGCAGACTATAATATATTAAACCCTTCGGCTATAGTCCACAAAAACCATAAACGAAAGTCGAAAATTTAATCAAAGTTACAACAATAATATTTAAAATTTAATAATAATAAGCAATGAAAAAAAAACCAAGACACCCACGAAAATGGCAACGACTTTCTCGCTATTCGATGGAGCAAGATCATCAGTCAATGTTGCCCTCTCCACCACCTCCTGTCTCGTCTGGGTCGACTGATGGGTAGACGAAGTCGTAGCATTCTAGATCTCCATCTCAGTAGATGCAGTGGCAACCTGAAGACATGGAGACTCTGGCAGTGGTCTGGATGACTCACAAGCCTTACGGAAAAAATTGTCCTAGCATGTTACGGCCTCCTTCCAGTTTCGAAAGGTGCGGTGCCTGCCGTCACTATATCCCTCAACTTCTACTCGCGCCTCGTCCCAAGTGTCATATATCCCAGGGCGACATCCGACGAGGACAACGTAGTACTTTTCTTTACCCATCTGCAATGACATGCATGGATTGTTTTTGTGATATATCAAAAACTGAACATTCGTAATTCAAATATCCCATACTAATCCTTGATAAGAATATGAAAGTTGTATGTACGTACCTTTCCTACTTTATATCAACTGACTAATCCAATCCGAGTTAATATAATGCAAGCATGTGAGTAAATATACCGAATTGCTTCCAAAACATATTTAGTCATTAAAACAGCAGTCACAATGGTATACATTAGGCATATATACCAGCACAACAAAATCCAAAATTATGAAAGAAAAAAAATCAGTATGCGGAAACATATATCGCAACAATATAAGTTATTACATGCCCATAATAGAAACCAACATAACAAACCCATTGACCAGACCCTGTCAGACAGAACCATCACCTCCATCACCGAAGTGATCACAGAGTTTTTCCTTTAACCACTCCACTCAGCACTCGGGTCGAAGACTGATAAAGAACGATGCCAACAACTTGTCCTTACTCAGGATCTCACCAACATCGATAAATTCATTGTTGGTCAGGCCTTTCACCTCTTCCAGCACATCAAGTACTTTGTTAGTACGATTAACCTGTTTGCCGAGCCCAAATTTCATCATTGACTCGGCAACGGTATTTAATGAGGTCCCGAGTACATCACATGGACGAGGCGGGCGCGATCGTTTCTTTGTTCCTATCCCTCCGTGAGTACCATCGAAATCAGGAATGCACATGGAAGTGCCACGAGACCCATGATGTCCCATCGCAGGACTATCCAATGGTAATGGAATGGTTCCTGTGGAGTCTGTTACGTAATCCTTTAATAGATCTATCGTATCATCCATATCGTCATCAATAGAATTTCATGCTTCATTAAGGTCTCGCTGTAGACAAGAAGAAGATGTCGATGTGGCCATAGTCCTACTGCCTCGTACATGGCGCCCCGTGGCCTGGTCGGATCTGCATATGACTGTGAGGTCATCCATCCTGTCGATTCGTTTCCCGCGGAGTCTTACGGCATTTGGGTGAGATTTTCAGAGGAATAAGACAGATGTAATAATGGGTAAATACTACATAGAGATGGATGATAGAAAATTCAAAACCAGTAAAACTTACCCTAAGATATTACTCCCAGACTTCATTAGGAGCTGTCACAACCATCCTCTTAGAGTCCCAACCAAAGCCACTCATTGCCAGCATGTCCTTCACTGTAGTATACTATCGCTTGTAATATCTCAACCGATTGGACTCGTTTTGCCATGTGACAACTACCTCAGTGTGCTTTGTAACTTCGTCAGCCGTAATCTGGTACGCCTCCCATTTAAATCCGTTATCAGCCTTACGGCCTAGTGCGACTTGTTCGAGGAATGTGTCGAACAGTATCTGGTCCATAACACTTGTCTATTTGATCTTCGACGCTCTAGATGAAGGCATCGTAAGAGATTTCACAGTTTTTGTACGTGGTGAATATCAGGTGTGTAACACCCTGAAAATTGGGGGTCGAGTATAACTCAACTCCCGAGTTCCAACGCATCACTTATGCAACATAAATAATGATGATTAAATGTTGTCTGTGTTAGAGTAAAAACATGAGTGAGATTATACCAAACAGTAATTCATACTCCAGATCAATTGTATAAAGGCAAGCGGAAGACTGAAACTGTATATATAAAGTATGTAAAGGAACAAAAACCATCTCGATCTCCAGAGTATGAACACTAACTGAGTATCCATATACATGTATTGTTTCTGAATAAAAGAGTCAAAATACAACTAAAGTTAGATCCTGAAACCCCCGCGATCCAGTCGGCCTAAGTGTAGCCGTCAGAGTACTGCATATATGAGAACTCATCCTGGTCCTCATCGTATTCCGGCTCTGCCTCCTGAATCGACGCATCCTCTATACCTGCGACAGAGTCTGCTTGGTGTGTAAAACACCGTCCCGTAATGTGGGAGTGAGTAGCTAACTCAGTGGGACAATAAAGCATAGGTTAACATGTTATCAATTCAATCAAGCAGTAATGATAAAGCAGTACAATCAAACAATTCTAACTACTTTTATTAAATGCAAGTATGAAATGACATGATGAATGCCCTTGCCAAACCACCCTAATGCGACATCATCTTACGTTCGCGGATGCATACCTCCCTCAGTGCTCCACATCTACTAAGCACATGCGGTGCGATGATGAGCATGATTACCGAGTTGTTATTAGTCCATTTCAAACAACAGTATTGGAAAACTAAGGTACCTCCCTTGTATCATTCCCAAACATGATCCATTCTAGGGTCGTCAATCCTAGTTAATCTGATACGGTATTATGGTTCGAGAGGCATCGCGAAGGCAATCGAAAGGGCTCGTCACCCGTCAGCACGGATACAGATTTTATCGTATGCGGCTCAATTGCTGACCGTCAGCTAGAGTACAGGTCTCACCATACTCGACTCAATCGCTGGCCGTCAGCTCGAATACAGGTCTCACCGTACTCGGCTCAACTCATACTCTAGTTGCTGTGGAGGGCTCGTCGCCAATCACAGACCGTGGAGTATACTCAAAGACACTACAGAGGACTCGTCACCCGTCAGCACGAGTACAAGTCTCACCGTACTCGGCTCTCGCCGTAAGTGTCGACAGCTCGAATACAGTGTCCCATACCACCGTATTCGGCTCACGAGTTTGGTTGCTCAATGGTCACTACGGGGAGGCACGTGGCCCCAGCATAGGCCGACAGCTCGGCCACGGTGTCCCATACCACCATGTCCGGCTCATGAGTCTTAGCGGATCGAGGTACCATGGTTAACGAAATTTCCACTGGTAAGTTTGGTACCCTAGGTTCAAGCAGTAGCGACCAAACATGGTGAAGACACATTTGACATATCGGGTTACTTGACGAGCCTGACAAGCTCGAGCGCACAACAAATTGAGCGATATGAAACGCAGAAGCACTCCGTGTGGCCAACCACTATCGCCAACCGAAGTACGACTTGGGTTCATCAAACACATCCCTCGTGGCGACATAAATCTCAACCACAATCTCAAGTCTGGTACCGAATGTTTGGACTATGGACATAGTCCCAAACTCAATCAATTCTCATCCATAGCATGTGGAGTAAAGCATGATAAACAAAGTAATACAAGCATGCTAGTAGGCATGTCATAAGGCATATTATAAAGCATGATATAAGCATGTTGTAAAACATGTTATAGAGCACTATACAAATAGGGATACAAACACATATACTTCATAAGTGAGTAGTTAGAGTAAACAACCACATGGAGGGAATCATACATGTCTCTAAGGTAGTTGAAAATTTCATCTCAGCACCTACCTAAGGCACTAACATCTAAAGCATTTACTCTCACAAGCATTTACACAAACACTTAGAGTACACCATTTCAACATACATGACGTATGTTAGTAAAATATGTATTAGGGTTATCCTTTCGCCAAGCGAGTATTTTCCGTGTATATTATATTCATACAACAAATAGTCATGACAATTACATCTCCAAAATCTATACATATACAGTATTTTCTAGAATACACAATTTCAACATACATAGTGTATATAAGCAAACATGTGTTACGGCGATTCCTTTCACCAAATTAGTATTTTATCCATAAACTATATAATCATACAACAATTAATCATGGCAAACACATTTCCAAAATTTGTACGTATACGGTATTTCTACGTATACCTAGAGTATGTAAAATTCCATATTCTGCATCTTTAATCGAAACAGGAAACAGAAAGCACTTTGTACATGTGCAATTACATGCAGATCATGAATCTATCATTATCTGACATTGAAAGCATTGAAAACTGTAACCTATACACCTAAAGTCCTCACCTTACACTTTAGGATTGCAACAAATCAGCTAGGTTCGTTAGGCTTCCGTATCCGGCGATTTTGTAGCCTAAAGAGCGAAACCGATTAGCTATTTCATAACCTATAACCTTCACACTCTTAAACAGATCTAGGGTTAGGGTTTCTTACCTTAAAACGGAGTCGGTATCGCTGGGAAGGCGGCAAGAAAGGGGTGGTGTAGCCCGTGTGGTGATTGGAAATAGTAGGAGGGAGTTTCCCCCACAACTCTCAAGCTTTCTCTCACTTTTTCTCTCTTCTTCTTAGGGTTTATCCCAAATTCGTATGGCTGTGAGAGAGGCTGCCCTAAGGTCCTTATATAGCCTAAAGTCTCTCTGGAATAGACTTATGTTCAAGGTATACTTATATTATAAGCAGATCGGCGTTAATTCAGCTCAAAAGAGGGTTTCTGGCGGCCCTCCTTGAGCCAAACGTCAGACTTAAGCTCACTAACCTTGGATCTACGTGGAGTTATGGTTTCGTCTCGGTCGGATTCCCAGATCACGCGTAGCGGACCATTTTCACTTCAACGGTCAGTGGGCCTCGATCCGAAATTCCAAGTACACGTAAATGTTTCTGAAATTTTTCCTGATCTGAGGGTGTATTTGGGTCAGATTCTAACGGTCTGGTTGCTTATAAAATGTACGCAAGCGATACGTGCCAGATCACTATTCAAGATATTTATTTTGTAAAGAAAACAGGAGTTTTCACACTCCCTCGCTCCGGACTTGAGCGAACGGCCGTGGGACACCGTCTGGACTTGATTTCCGAGATGGTTGTCAAGCCCAGTGAGGTGGTCCTGATTCCTTAACTTCGTATTATTTGGACTCCCAATGTGCGGTCTAGACCTGATACGGAGTTTCAATTCGTTCCCGAGAGCAGTCGGGTAATGAGTTTGATTCTAGACTTTAGGGTAACCTAGCGTCAATGATTCTACAAGTTTTGGGTCTTGCAGATCGTATTTAAAGCGATTCCAATGGATTTCATGGCTAATCTAGTTTCGTACTTAGTTAACTTTGTTAAATTTCTAAAGGATTTAATCCTAAGTGATTTCTGGTCGAGGTGGTACTCGAGCCATTGTACGAAAATTTACGGGTCGGCTACCAATGGTGTTTTTACTGGTGACTGGGTCGGTGTGGATGTTTCGTTAAAGGAGTCTGACATTTCACCTGAATATGAAGTATGTATGATTTTTTTTTTTGCAAATGGCAACTATAATCGTTAAAACAACAAATATTAAGATAGACTTATATAACATAAATTCATTGGTCCTTATAAGTATCTAACAAACCACCAAATGTATAACTCGGTGACCATAATTCCTATTTTTCGAAGTTAAATAAATCTTAAATATATCGTCACCAACTAATGTATGAAAATTAAATAGAAAGTATCGTCATCTACTTCGACTATTCTGCTGAGCATCTGCCCACATTCTGGCTGCAATGTCATTGTGCATTCGATTCCAAGCATCTTTTTTTTACGCTGCGTTACTTGAAGCAACCATTGCTGCTTGTCATTACTTGATACCTCTTGTGGCGTTAGGATACCCTCCCCATCGGCAACAGATATACCAGCGAAATCATTGTCTTATGGAGACTCATTTTCGCCACGTATATAATTATGTAGGACACAGCAGGCTATCACAACGTAGACTTGTGTTTGAAATTCGTACTGCATAGCGCTGTTCAAGATGGAAAATCTGCCTTTAAATACACCGAAACATCGCTCGATTGCATTGCACAATTGTGTGTGTCGGTAATTAAATAGCTCCTTCATGTTCACAGGTGCTCTCCCGGTTCGATACTCCTGTAAGTGATACAGAACACCCCGGTATGGAGCCATAAATCCAGGTGAATGAGTGTACCTAGCATCGACAACATAATATTTTTCTACACATTCGAATCAACGTTCTATTAACTAAAAAACCGGATAAAGTTATAGTTAAGAATTAGATTAACACTTTTATAATAGATAACCAGTACCGTTTGAGACAAGCAAGGGATCATCTGATTGGGTCAATGCGTTGTGTAGCACTCTCGCATCAGAAGCAGAACCCTCCCAACCAGCCAATATATATTTAAATTTCATATCGAAAGAACATGTTGCCAGTACATTTTGGGAGAGCACCCCTTTGCGATTGCGGAAGTTCGCGTGGTCAACCTCCAACACATGCGCTGGAATGTGTGTACCATCAATTGCACTGACGCAATCCTAAATGTGAAGAATTAACAACTATGAAGCGACCGTACAATGGAGGGAAGTAAAAAATACAGATTTAGAAAACACACCTATTGTAAATGTACCTAAAAGTAAGCAGACCAATTTAGATTTGTTTGAATCTCTGATGGTGTCTCTGTTCCGGCCGGTTTAACTAAATCAGGGTACATTGATATAATTGCCTCTAGCACACAGTGAAAGTGCCTACTGATTGTCTCACCCAATTGAATAAATCTGTGATCAATGACCCGGTTGTGAACATTGTGCCTGAACGTGTGAAGGAAAATAACTGCTTGTTCTTTAAGACTAACATTATGCATATCACGGAGTCGTGTCTTCTCGCGTAGCAGCGTACATAGTTCAAAAAATGAATCTCGATTCATCCTTAGTTGATCTACACAATCTCCGTCGCTAGCCCGAATAATAGAATTGATGAACCTCGCTCGCTCATCATCCCCATGAGGAGCCGGTTGCTTGAACATGTACGTGCGACAATATTCCCCAACAGCCTGTACACAAGCTGCCACCACTTGAAACACAATTATTTTATCCGGCGATTCCTCATCTGAAGAATCCATCGTCAACTGATAACCTACACTCTCATGTGTGGATTTCTCATAAATATACATCGCAAATAACAGTGGGTACAAATATATATGTTGCACGAAGGTACACACAAGCACACACACACACACACACACACTTAGACCTCCATGGTCGGCCTCTAACCCTTCCCAAGGATCACATTTTTCTCTTCATCCAAATATCTATATGGAATTGTGTATGAATGTTGTTTTTTACCCTCTTATCTTCTACTGAAGAGGCAAAGAAAGAGGAAGATAGCTAACTGATATACAATGTTCATCTCCTTTCTGAAAGTAAGCTAAAGGCAGAACTCATATACAAGTACATAGAAGCCCGATTCCTGAGGTGTATTAAACCATTCATTTTATTTTCCCAATAGTGGGACTTGTATGATGAAAACTTAAACAATGAGAAATGAAAACCAACGCGTGAATCATCTGGTAAGGGTTACTTTTGTGGTCATAGATGTTCTGTTGTACTCATCTGGTGAGGGTTATATTTTATATATAAAAAAGATGGTCTAATTAGCTATGTCAGAAGAAGCTTTCAAAAGAAATAGAGAATGCAGTATAAGATCAATCTATAGTGGTTTTACCTGATATGCAGATTCGAATGGTGTCCCCACTGTATAAGTAAATACCTGTCATTAGGTCCACAAATAAGCTTGATAAGAAACAACAGCAAACATGAGGATTTATAGCACTATGGGAATCTTCTACTGAAAATGTTCATAGATAAACCCCGGTATGGAGATCTGATTGACATGTCTTAGTAATTGAAATGATTATATTCAAAAAGTATTTATCCACTTGTTTAGCCCCATATAGATTCATGACAGATGCAGCAAAATTATGAAAATTGCCTATCATTACCATATAGCATATAAACAGCTCCTTCCTGTTCACCTGATTATGCATGTTAAACCATTCGCATGTAACCTATATGTTTCTTCATTTCAAAACAAATGACCAAACTGACAGCAACACACAGAGTATTCCATAGTCCACAACAATGCAGGGCCTTGTAAGAAACAATGCAGGGCACAATTATATCTTTCAGACAGGCAATGAACAGAAATCGTAGATTAAAAGATAACCAAAACTCCAATCATTGTGACAGGCAATGAACAAAAATCTTAGAATAAGAGATAACCAAATTGACTACATTAACTGGTGCGAATTTGGGTTAGCCCAGCAAGTGTTCAAACTACATGATATTGATATGTATTGATATGGGGCCAACCAAATTGACTTGTCCTTGGTAAATAGAGTGAGAATATTGCTATTGGGTACATAGAGATCTAGAAAGAGAGGAGGTTGCTAGTTCATGATTTTATTGTGCAAGGATATGTATTCTGGCATACATCCCATTTTCAAAAATGCCCAAATGTGAAGAACATCTGTCCAATTGGAGTAGTGAAAATGCCCAAATGGGCATACATCTCATTTGAAAAATGCCAAAATGTGAAGTACATATGTATGGTCATTTTTTCACAACAATTTTGTGATGATTGTTGCGGTATCAGTTGGCAAATGATGAGATGGTAGTGTAATATTTGTTGGAAGAGTGGCTGCAAGATCTTGGTTGTGTCATTCTTTCTTTATTTTGGATGTTTAAAAGGCAATTGTAAAACGGAAAATGAAGAAATACCTTTGTTGTAATTGGAAATATGCTCTTCAATATAAAACTTTGAAACTCAGCTGCATATTGACATTAATAGTGGCAATCTTCATTGCAACAATAAAATAGTCTTGAAAAATACAAGTCTATTGGCTATACACACCAATCACATGTACTTAAACACATGCAGTATCTTACTTTCATATCAAAGGAAGGATCCTATTGCAGACTGACCTAAGGGTTGACCTTCACTATTGCCACCAGAAACCTAAAACACAAGTCAAGGGATAGAGGTTGCGATGCATAACAATGAGTTGGATATTCGTATTGCAGTACTTTAGGTATGCCATTAGCATAAAAAAAACATGGATAAAGTAAAACCCAATATGTAAGGAGTTCGAAACGTCCAAATTTCAATATATACTCTCGAAGGACCAGTGTTTAACTTTGTTCCCTGTACAAGTCTTCCTGCAATCTCTCTTGAAACCTAATTTCAAGCATGTGAACCACTTTGATTGAATCTTAGAATAAATTCACAATAAAAGTATATATTCACTTGCTTAAAAATCATCCAAATTTCACAGTTGAGAGTTATATAAAAGAGGTGTGAATGTATGCATTTGGGCAACAAGGTGAGATATTTTAAACAAGAAGAACTCACGAATCAATTGCCCAAAACTCATTTAAATGATCAGTGGCATATGAAGATAAAATAAATAAGCAAGCTTCCTCTGTCGGTGTATGCAGGTTTTGAAGGACATGACACATGCACATTAGGTCATGTTGTTAACAACAAAATATGAGATTAATGTGTCCAGCCTCAGATTACTAATAACACCCTTGAATCTCAGAATCTGAATCAGTGATGCAACAAGGGTAAACCAGATTTTGCAAGGATTCACCATCACACTCATGATTAGTGAGACCTGTCCAGTCAAATGGTTCACCATTTGCATATAATGACTGGATCGATGTGCCTCAACAACTGGGTCCCAAACAGAAATGGACAGAGTAACTTGTTTCATAATAAGCATTTCCTTAAGAGGCAAAATAAAAATTATTTCTCCATGAAGATAGCAGAGTGGATAACATATATCATAATTCAAGGGATATTGCATTGTTTATCAAACTGTGAAACAAAGTAAAGAGTGATCTACAATAATATTTCATCACTTTCAGCTATGGAGGCAGAAAATGCTATGAATGAGAGAGGGAAAAAGTAAGAAAAATAATATGGAGCATACCAGAGATCTTTATCTAAGCCAATGGCGGAGATCAAAGAACACTGAGTTGAAAATAGAAGCAAATCAGTAGTTCGATATGAAGACTGTTAGATTTTAGATTAACTGAAAATCGAAAATCCTGAAACCCCTATTTTCTGGAGAACCCTCCTAACAGTAGAAATAAGATTTCACAAAACCCCGAATATCCAGAAACCATGAGCAAACAGGCTTCGGAAATTGAAATCCATCAGTTCAATACAGACTGTTTCAAGCAGAATCAGTCCTCCTGGATGCGAAAATCTATCTCTGATTAAGCGAAAACGCCCAAAATCCAGAAATTGGGGGTTATCTGGAGTGGGATTGAAGAGTAGAATTAAGATTTCACAAAACCCCCAATTTCCAGATACCATGAGCAAACTGGTTTCCAAAAATCAACAACAGGACTGAATACAGACTGTTTGAAGAAGAATCAGTTATCCAATTTAAGAAAATCCAAATCAGATTAAGCCACAATGCCCACAATCCGCTTACATGGGGGTTATCTGGAGAAGGCAACATCGAAAAAAAATCTGATTTCCCAAAACCCCTAATATCCGGAAAACATAAGCAAAGAGGTTTCTGAAAATGGAAGCAATCAATTGAATACAGAAGGATTGAAGCACAAACAATCCTCCTAGATTCTCTATTGCATCTCAAATTAAGCCATCACACCCTAAAAACCCGAAACCCCCAATTTCTGGAGTGCACAATACATAAAAAAATTAGATTGCACAGAAACCCCCAAAATCCAGGAGCCTGTGTAACCGGACATGCTGATTGGAAGTCAATGGCCCTCTCACAGAGTGGTGGGATGACATGCATGACAGATTCCTAACTGTATGCCACCGTATCAGGCCATAAGAGGAAGAAGATGTACCTGCGCGTAGCAACGATAATGGCTTTGATGGCCACCATCGTCGAAAATACCTGAGATTTATAAGACGATTATTGCGCAAAATGATCCTTCCTGCCACCACTCCCGCCATATCCAGTGACCTTCAATCCCATCCCTCGGTTCGTACGAAGGACTGGGATGGGCTCGAGGCAAATCCAGAGAGAGAGAGGAGCGTATCCGAGGGAAATCCAATGAGAGAGAGAGAAAGAGGTTCGTATCTGGCGCTATCCTATAATCCAGCAGTCAATCTAGCAGGCGATGCCGCCCTGCTCATCTCTGTCCCGTCCAAAGAGGCAGACGCCTGTACTCTGTTAGATATGACGCTCATATCCAACCTACTACGACCGATTACACTTTAATAAATCCGTCCAAACGGCCCCTTAGTGTTAGAAACTTTGTCTGGCCATGTGCATGCAAGTGATGTGAAACTTTCTTAGAGTCACTCTTGGAAATATCTGACATGTTCGTAAGGTCACAAAGATTTCTATGAAGGAAAAACATCTCTTCATCTAAAACTTTTGTGGCCTTCAAAAAGTTTTCAATGATCCACTTTCAATTCCTACTGTTTCCTATGGTGGGGTCCACTTTTCCTTTGGATCTATTTTATTTTTTAGCTCATACCCTATTACTAACTTGTAAAACTGATGGACAATATAAATAGGACACATATTAGACAACTTACAACCTTGACATCATGGTAAAGTAGGACCCCTCATCAATTATCTATGGGCAAAATAATACTTTCACCTTTTGGAAAGAAAAACTAAAAATTTCATTGATAATCCTGGTGGGCCTTGGCTACCATCTCCTGTAAATTAACTTCACTGTCTCACGACTTTGGTAGGCCCCGACCACCTTCTCTGACAAACTTTCTTTTGCGACTATCATTTAGGAAAGGGATTTTGACCGTACTCGCCTTGAAGTTTGGGTCAATTACCTAGAAAGCTTGTCATTCCATATATCCTTAGAAGGGCCTTTTGACATCTTTTGAATTTTGTTTTGGATGAAAATGCCCCTTACCTTAGTTCGGGACTTGTACAGTCCTGGAGTGAAGTAGAAGTCACCTGCTATTGCAACCCCTGAGAAATGGATGGATCAGCTACTCCCCCGGGCACCAGCCAATGGGTGGTGCTCGACGGTCGCAGGGACCCACCACCATGTATCTGTTTCGTCCATGCCGTCCATATATTTTTCTAGATCATTTTATGGTATGAGACCAAAAATGAGGTATATCCTAATAGAAAGTGGACCACATCACAGGAAACAATGATGAATGAGCATCGTAGACCATGAAAATGATCCCTCTCATTTCTTGGATCAAGCTCTAAAATGACCTGTCAAAATAGATGAACGATCATGGCTTTCACTATAAAAACAGATGAACGGAATGGATTTAACACATACGCCATGATTGGGCCTATGGCTGGTGACAGGAAGAGTAGCCAATCCGTTCTCCCCCAGAGAATACGGAAGAATATATGAGTTTGGAAGGTCCAAATGTAGCCTTTAACATGCACCTTTTACAAACCTTCTTCTTCTTCTTCTTTCGTTTTCATAGGAAACTGAAGATCCAGGGACCAACTTCTAGAGAGGGACGTTGTTTCTCCTTGTCTGAAATTCTCGTCCACTACGAGGTCTGTAAATTTTTTTTTTTGTTCTAGGCATTTTGATAAGGTAAAGGAAGATCAGAGTTAAGAAGCTTCTTGTCACATGAAGGGAGCTTACTGTAGGGCACACCGCGATCAAACGCACACCATTGATAGTTTCCCTACTAGAAAATCACGACTTCACGTATTCAAACCTTCCACCCTCTAAGAAATCAAACCTCGACCACCTTCAGTGACAACCACAACCCTTTACGTATTCAAAAACACGACCTAGACGAAGGATGGTGGTTCCTAGTCCCCATGCACATTGGACATTGGATCTTGGTTGTCATGTTATAAGGATTGTGATTTTGGTCATCATGTTACATGGGTCATGGTTGTCATGCCAGATGGATCATGGTCGTCATGTTATAATGATCATGCCTTTCACTACCCAGTGAACCACGACCCATTTTTGTTGAAAACCACGACCCGTCGAGTGATTCCTGGTTGTCAATCACGACCCATATAACATGTTAACCACGATGCAACATAGAGTTAACACTTTAATGCGACCCTTACAATCACGACCTTACCACATGACAATCATGACCCTCACCATGACCCTATGTGACATTCTACTGCATCCGAAAATTACATTATACGTGAACTCCGCGAGATGACTATAAAATCAACAAGTGAACGTTCGTTTTATTACAAGAATAACAGGACGAGGAAGAAGACGAGTGACTGGATGGGAGCTACAGGTGGGCCAATTTGAGGTCTCTAAATCTTTTAGCGGCCTTAGCTTTCGCTTTCTTTGCCGCGTCGTACCTCTCGATCCAGTACTACCTTTTCCCGTGAAAGTCCTGGTCGCGAGACCAAGCGGAACAACACCGCTCGATTTCTATCTCCGCCTCAGATAAATTATATCCGAGCTACTGGAGTTCTGAAATGGTCTTCAAATTTTCCTATGGAGGCCGTTGATCTTCAGGAAGATCGACAACATCCCTGAGGAAAGGGAAGGGATAACCCATAAAGGAAGAACGTGAGAAGGACTTGATGTCTTCTTCGAATATCTCCTCCATTATTTTGATTGAAAGAGCAAATAAATTCATGATTTCTTAAGGGGTTACAGTAAGGATTCTGCCTCGGAATGACTTGTGGAAGTAGTTTGAAACACAAGTACCACTTTTAAAGGCTGGTGAAGGAGTGGTTAATGTGATTAGGATGTCGTACGACTATTAGTTTTCCGTTGAATGCGATTTCCTGAAAAAGAATGCGACGCTATTACCGAACAGGTCATGGATATGACGAACAATGGGTCGTGGTTGTCATCCACAATGGATAGTGATTGGAAACCACCACCCATTGTGTATGACAACCACGATAGGTGCTCGCAGTTCACATGCATATTGGATCGTGATTGTCATCCATGTTATGTCACGCCCCAAACTCGGAAATCGAGCTCATAAAATTCTCGATCGCCGAATCTGGTGCCGACATCCTCCGTAGTACCCCATTCTCGTCTCCCAGGGCCCATACGCCAGATTTCGATCCTGGGATCCTATAAGGAGGATTTTCAACATGAATTTCTTTAAATATAAGCATAACCACAACTTTACCCAAATCACAAAGGCAATATCATCATCACATATCCACTAATATAAACATTTGAATATAGTGCTGAAAGGGAAATATACATATATCCAAAATCAAAACTCCAGAAGACCGCTGCATGCTCCAAGCTCAACGCTGTTGTAACCTAATGTCACCTGTACGCATTTATCGTGCATAAGCTTATAGAAAGCTTAGAGGGTAGTGTAAGTGTCTGTAATGCACGTGTCAAGCATATAAATATCGGAGTAAGCTGAAATACTAGCAATCCATAAATCGCACAATATGAGAGTAATATGGAAACATGCTGGCAAGTTCATAAATACCATTAGCCTTATCCAGGCTATGCGATGCAAATACATAATAAGCCAAACATCGTATACTGAGGATTCAATGCAATATGCAAATCCTGATAAGTTCACCAATACCATCAACCTCATCTAGGCCATACATCAAACCTGCGCATATCGTGTGATCATGTGGGGATAACTCCATCTCACAAGAAGTCCCCTAAACATCTCAGCCCAATGACATCTGCTTTAATCAATCATCCATCACAACATGCATACAAATGATGGGGTCTCACAGAAGGACGCCGGATCTAGTCCAAATATCAAGATAGGCTCACTGATTTAAAATGCATCACGATGGTTAAGGAAAGAATCTAACTTATAGCCACCATAACATCGGACGTTGCTCTCGATGTGGGACAAAGTTCTGCCTTCACTGTGTGCACAGTAGCCTGCCAATCACTGGTAGTTCACTCAGGTCCTCATGCCCCGCCCACTCAATGTCCACCCACGTGTGCCCGTCCACGTGATCACAGTGATGGAGAGTCACAATATCTCCCACCGAGGGCAGATCCGAGTCGAAGTGTAATAAGTGAGCTTCCCTACCCTCTCTATCACCCAATAAACTAGACTTCCTTTGGAGCTCAATAATTAGGGTCAACCCACTTAGAAAATGATGAGAATGGGCCTAAAAAGGCCTTAGGGAAGGTCACAATGAGGACATTTAACCATCATTGCCAATCAATGTGGACATTTAACCAACATTGCTCCCAAGGAGTGGCCCTCATAGGGCTAAACATATAGTGGGCCTATGACCACACATAATAGCCTTACATATATCATAATGGACCTCACTCGAGGGCCACATATACATTATATAGGTCCTCACCATATGGGCCTCATATACATTGCATTGGGCCTAATATCTGGGCCCCAAATACATCACAATGGCCCGCTCACACGGGCCTAATATACATCACAATGGGCCGCATCGCATGGGCCTCAAATACATCACAATGGGCCACATCATATGGGCTAAAAAATCATCATAATGGGCCACGTGACATGGGCCTAATACACATCATAATGGGCTGCAAGACATGGGCCTAATACACATCATAATGGGCCACATGACATGGGCCTTATACACATCATAATGGGTCGTATGACATGGGCCTAAGTTACAACACATCGGGCCTCATCATATGGGCCTCATATACATTACGTTGGGCCTCATCAAATGGGCCACATATACATTAAGTTGGGGTGGCCTTGCTCATTCCAAATAGGCCTACCAGTTGAACAACATGTATGTACAACACATACATCAGGTGGTCCGCACGTTTAGTGAGAGGGACACTACTGATAAAACACTTACATCACCTGGGTCCCATGTGGACAGCATGGATGAAACACATGCATCATGGGAGGGCCCACCATCCCTCTTGGACGGTGCGGATAAAACATATACATCACGGTGGCACCCACCATCTAGATGGACAGTGGGATGAAACACATACCTTGTGATCATACCCCTAAAACTTGTTGTCGTCCATCCAACAGATGGACGGACGGTAGAGATATAACCCATACCTCATGGTGGGGTCCACACATGTGGTCCACCAGAAGGATGGATGGACAGTATGGATATAACCATAAATCAGGGTAAGGCCCACTATCTCGATGATGGACGGTTGGATCTGAAATAGCAGTGAAGACCGCCTGAGTTGAAGTCGAAATATGCCAATATCTCCTAGAGGGGGGGGGGGGGGGGGGGGGGGTGAATAGGACTTTTTAAAGATTTATGAGTTATATTAAAAATCCTATTACTTTAATCCTATCATGTATACAATTTTCAGGATTACTCAAATGTAACTCTACTAGCTTCCAAGCCAGGGAGAGGATCCAATCACAAACTAATCAAGATACAACAATATGCAACTTAGTCTATGTTGAATGTGACTGTGCATGTGTGTGAGATGTGATCAGATATATGAATATGAATGCATTGTCATGAATCACACATATAGAAAAGTAATCACAAACACAGTCATTTTATAGTGGTTTGACGATAAGTCTACTCCACTCTCGGTTGCCGCATTCAACTCTTGAGTGTACCGGAATTCACTAAGGAGGTTTCCCAGGGTTCACCTCTAACCTAAGGTTTTAAATCAGGATCACCTTCAACCTTTACACAAAGGTTTCTACTCAGTTCACCTCTAACCCTGGAGTTTTATTGGTTCACTCCTAAGCAGATGTCTCTTCATCGAGCAAGGGTCCACACAATGCACCTAGAGGTTTCTACTTGGTTTACCTCTAACCCTTGAGTTTCACTGGTTCACTCCTAACCAGATGTTTATGCTCTCCATAGAGCAAGGGTCCACACAACGCACCCACAACGTATACTCCCGCCGGAGGCCTCCTTGAGGACTTCAAAGGGTGAGAATCACTTAAGATCCAATCCTAGAAAGGAATGATCGCAAGTGTCCTCCTGGACTCTAAATACTTACAGATAAGTTGATGAGTCCCATTAAACACAACGTCGAAGATCTCCTCCTCCTTGTTGACGAAGAGTCTTCTGCTTCCTTGATCCGCAACACAAAAGATATACCAAGACTAGGCTTAGGGTTGGGTCAAAGTGAAGATGGAATCTTACTCTCTAAATGTTTTCCTATAAGGAAGGTAGAGTAGTTCTAATCTTATGCATTTAAGGCATCCCAGTATAATGATTTGCCATTAAGGTAGTAGCTGGAGGATCCTTGAATGCGGAAGTTCATTCTCCAATCCACTCTATTGAATATCAATGGTGAGGGTGGATTGGAGGATGAACTCCCTCGAGAGAAAGGGCTTAAGGTATAAGATGTAAGTTGAAACACACAAAAGCTCTCTCTATTCTCTCTTCCAACAACAAAAGACAAGTCCTCTATATATAGGCAAAAAGTTCCAACGGATATAAAACGGTCACATTTATGACAGAGTTCGATATCATCAAGCAGGTTCGATATCATCGAGCGTATACTCTCGATAGCATCGATGGTTTGCTCGATGACTCGGACTCGATGTCATACGCTTTTGAAACTCTTTGCCAATTGGTCAATGAATCGAAGCTACTGTTGATGTCATCGAATTTCGAACTCCGATTCCATCGATGACAGGTTCGATCCATCGACACTTGAAAAATGAGAGAGACTTGACTTTGAGATATTTCAGGTTTTTATGAATGATCGGGGGAACCGTCGAGGTCATCGGAATTTGAATGTCAATGATATCGAGATCAGAGTCGAGGCATCGATAAATCTAGCTGATTTATCTTTGAACTTGTTGGACAGATTATGGCTCTGTTCGATGCAATCGATCTAGTGTCGATATCATCGATATTTGAATATCGATTAAATCGAAGGGCCCCCGATCATAGTTAAAAAGCAACCTGAAATAACTGCTGTAAGAAATGTGCGCCTACTGTCGATATCATCGATGGACCTCCGATCTTATCGATATTTGAATTCAGATCATATCGGACGGTCATCGATATATCGAAGAATTTTCAGATTTTCATTAAAAAACAGGGGCGCCGAAAATCTGCCTGTCGATCTTATCGAGCCACTCTCGATGGTCTCGAGATTTGAATATTGATGATATTGATATGTGTATCGATATATCGATAATTCGTCCAGATATATTGTGAAGTTACTGGACATATTTAGTGCTTTTATCGATGATATCGATAGGTGTATCGATATATCGATAAATTCTTCCAGATGAATATTTAGTTGCTGGACATTTTGGTCCTCTTATCGATAATATCGTTAAGGTATCGAGGACATCGATAGTGTAGGTCGATCATATCGAGGGTGCTTCGATAAAATCGACAGGGCGAGAAAAACTTAGAGATTTTTCTATTTTACAACAAGTTTTCTCACCATAAAAACCCTAAGATTCTATCTTGTTTTAAGGGTTTTAATCACCTGGTGTTTTAGGACATGGGATGTGAGCCTATGATTTACCTATTGCGAGCTTCCACACATCCGGTTGAAGCAGACGCTTGAGATAATCTTCCTATCGAGTTCTGCAGCCAGTCTGACTCACCACACACGTAACTTGACAAACAAGGGCACAAGTAGGTGCACTTTCAATCTCCCCCTTTGTCAATTACGTGACAAAATACCCAAAACACCCTAGAACACTTCTAAACACACCCTAAATTGTGTGTATATGTATTTACACAAATTTATAATTTTTCTACCCCATGTACACATTCTAGAAGTATCTGTTATCCCTTATTTCAACACTCCCGCTTTCTTAGTGCAGCAACTGCTTCCCCTAACACCTGCAACACATTAGATATACAATTTTTTATTCAGGGTGTTTTGAATTGTTCTCCCCCCTTTTGTCAGTCATTGACAAAGGTATAACAAGTGATATTGACTGAAGAGTGAATTGCATGGGAGAACTAAGCAAATAGAGATGTATAAAGATGAAATCATTTCAAAACATACATAATTTTCAGAAGATATGAATGCAAATAGAAGAAGCAATAAAGACATATGCATTTCATATCAGAAACTTTGATAAACCAGGGGAGACTAAAAATGACAGAAAATATATGAGTTATACGTAGTCATAGCCAAAACGAACTGCCCAAGATTGGCAGTTATATCCATATTTCCAAAAGGTATACTGCATAGACAGCAGTACATTTAAACATTATCCCAACTAAACCAAATAGCAAAAAAAAAAAAATAAAAAAAAATCAACTATCCAAAAATTCACCATGCTCATGTAAGTTTCAACACTATTGACACTATTCAGATATCATCGAGAATGTCATAACCTAGCTTCCAAAAATGTACATGGTTAATACAGGGAGTTTAGACGTGTGACTGACATATAACCATGAATGTCCCAGTGTGGAGATTTACTTTTGTGGCACACTTTTACTGGGATATGTTCTTAGTGAGTGCAGACACCAATGGATTTATGAAGATCACTAAACCTGTTTGTATCGAGAGGTTTGGTGAGGATATCTGCGAGTTGCTTTTATGTGGAAACATAATCCAATGTAATAATCTTGTTTTCAATAAGTTCTCGAATAAAATGATGACGGATGTCAATGTGCTTAGTCTGAGAATGTTGAACAAGATTCTTTGAAATATTGATTGCGCTTGTGTTATCACAGAAAAGACTCATCGTGGGCTGTTCAATCCCGTAGTCTAACAACATCTGCTTCATCCAAAGGAGTTGTGCACAGCAACTTCCAGCGGCAATGTATTCAGCCTCGGCAGTGGACAATGATATTAAATTTTGTTTCTTGCTCTGCCAGGAGACTAGACAGTTTCCAACATAGAAACATCCTCCGCTTGTTGATTTTTGATCGTCAAAATTTCCTGCCCAGTCGGCATCAGAGTACCCGGTGATGATGGTAGATGTTTCAAATGGATACCACAGTCCATATGAGGGAGTCCTTGCTATGTATTTAATGATCTTCTTAACAGCTGTTAAATGAGATTCTTAGGATCTGCTTGATATCGAGCACATACCCCAACACTGAAAGATATGTCGGGACGACTAGCTGTGAGATATAATAGGCTACCTATCATACTCCGATAGAGATGTTGATCCACACTCTTGCCATTTGTATCTTTGGAGAGTTTGAGTGTGGTGCTCATTGGAGTGTGATAAGAACGACCAAATTTAAGACCAAATATTTTTATCAAATCGTTCGCATACTTGGTTTGATAGATAAAGATTCCATCATGTAGCTATTTGACCTACAAACCTAGAAAGAAATTTAGTTCACCAACTATACTCATTTCGAATTCTGATTTCATGAGTTCGGCAAACTTATATACGATATCTTCACATGTTGAACCGAAGACTATATCATCCACATAAATTTGTGCAATGAGTAGTGAGTCTTTTGTTCTTTGGGTAAACAGGGTTTTATCAACACTCCCTCTACAGAATTTATGGTCCAAAAGAAATTTTGTCAATCGTTCATACCAAGCTCGTGGTGCCTGTTTAAGACCATAGAGGGCCTTGATTAGACGATATACGTATTGAGGACACTTAGGATCTGAAAATCCCTGGGGTTGTTCCACATAAACTTCTTCAGCCAGATCCCCATTCAGAAAAGTACTCTTAATATCCATATGAAATAGTTTAAATTTTAATGCACATGCAATGGACAAAAGAATTCTGATAGACTCAAGGCGTGCTACAGGAGCAAATGTCATCAAAATCAATGCCTTCTATCTGTGAGTATCCTTGAGCTACAAGCCTTGCTTTGTTTCTAATCACATTTCCTGATTCATCAGATTTATTCTTGAAGACCCATTTGGTTCCAATGACATTTGTATCGAGTGGTCTGGGAACCAATTTCCATACCTCATTTCTTTGAAATTGTTGAAGTTCTTCTTGCATAACATTTATCCAATGTTCGTCTTGAAGAGCTTCAACAATGTTCTTAGGCTCAATCTTTGAGGTAAAGCAGAAATGACTATAGATATTTTCTATCTGTCGTCGAGTTTTTACACCAGCATTAAGGTCTCCAATGATTTGTTCTCGAGGATGATCTTTTATAATGGGAATGTCAGATGATGGTTGAGGATTACTGGGTGATAAAGTTTTGTTTTCAGGTTTTTCCAGTATGCATGAATCTACATCATCTTCTAATTCATTCACAGGTGCATCTTCTTCATGAAGTTGATCATCAATTACCACATTGACTGATTCTAAAATAGTGAGAGTTCTTAGATTGTATACTCTGTACGTACGACTATTCATGGCATATCCTAAGAAGATTCCTTCATCACTTTTAGGCTCAAATTTTCCTAGGTGATCTCTATCTCTTACGATATAACATTTGCTACCAAAGACTCAAAAATACTTCACACTAGGCAGTTTCCCAAACCATAGTTTGTATGGAGTTTTGTTCGGACCTGCTCGAAGATATACTCTATTTATGATGTAGCAAGCAGTATTGACAGCTTCAGCCCAAAAACTTTTCGCTATATCATTTCCATTTAACATAACTGACCCCATCTCCCGCAATACATGATTTTTCCTTTCAACGACTCCATTTTGCTGTGGGGTTTTTGGAGCTGAGAATTCATGACAAATTCCTTTCTCATTGCAGTATTTTTCAAAATTTTCATTTTCAAATTCCCCACCATGATCACTTCTGATGCGATTGATCCCGTATCCTTTTTCATTTTGGAGTCATTTTGCTAGGATCACAAATTCTCTCAAACGCATCTGATTTTTCTCGTAGAAATGCGACCTAAGTAAATCTGGTGTAGTCATCTACTACCACTAGGAAGTATCTTTTCTTACCATGGCTTTCCATTTTAGTTGGTCCAACTAGATCCCTATGTAGCAGATCCAAAGGTTTTGTTGTTGCCATGGAGGTTGTCTTCTTGTGTCCAACCTTTATCTGTTTTCCTTTTAGACATTCTCCACAGACAACTTTTTCTTCTTTTCTAATCTTGGGAAGTCCCCTAACCAAATTCTTGGAACTGAGTTTTGCTAAATTTCGTTAGTGGACATGTCCCAGCATTTGGTGCCATAATTTGGATTCACTCTTTACAGCCATGTTATATTTTATGGCTAACACATTCTCAGTTGTACTTTCAATGACATAACAGTTATCATTAGTGCGTAAACCTTTTATGAGAGATTTTCCTGTATGATCTAGAATTCTACACACATCTTTTGAGAAAGTGACAAGATGTTCTTTATCACAGATTTGGGAGATACTCAGGAGATTATGTTTTAGACCTTCTACACGGAGGACATGTTTAATTTTAGGAAGGCCTAGTACAACTATTGTTCCTTGTCCAACAATTTTGGCAGAGCTACCATCACCAAATGTGACAGATCCTCCATCAAAGTTTGAGTACTCACAAAAGTGAGTTTGATCACCAGTCATGTGTTTAGAGCATCCACTATCAAGATACCACTTCGAACTATTACCGACTTTCAGAGCAGTGTGAATCACAAGGCAATTGTTCTGGTCTGTCACCTCCTGTTGAACTCTTTTGAACATGATTCCTTCTTTAGTCAAGATCACTCCCTAGGCGGTGAAGCCCTTGAAAAGAGACCTGCTTTGTGTAACACCCTGAAATTCGGGGGTCGAGTATGAACTCAACTCCCGAGTTCCAACGCATCACTTATGCAACATACACAATGCCGGTTAAATGTTGTCTGAGTTAGTGCAATAAACATGAATGAGATTAAACCAAAACAGTAATTCATACTCCAGTTCAATTGTATATAAAAGCAAGCGGAAGACTGAAATTTTATATTCAAGTATGTAAAGTAACAAAATTTTCTGAACTCCAGAGTATGAGTACTAGCTGAGCACCATATACATGCATTGTTTTTAAGTCAAAACCCAAAATACAATCCTCAAGAGGCCCTGAGAATCCCGCGATGCAGCCGGCCTAAGCGAAGCCGTCAGAGTACTGCATGAAGGAGAACTCCTCCTGGTCCTCATCAATGTCGGCTCTGGCTCCTGAACCAAGGCGCCCTCTATACCTGCGACAGAGTCTGGTGGGTGTTGCAAACACCGTCCCGTAACGTGGGAGTGAGTAGCTAACTCAGTGGAACAATAAAGCATAAGTTAACATGTTATCAAATCAATCAAGCAGTAATGATAAAGCAGTACAAATCAAACATTTCTAACTACTCTTGTTAAGTGCAAAAATGATATGACATGATGCTGTATGCCCTGCCAAACCACCCTCAAGCGACATCATCTTACGTTCGCGAATGCTTACTCCCTCAGTGCGCCACATCTACAAAGCACATGCGGTGCGATGATGCTCATGATTACCAAGTTTTTATTAATCCATTTCAATCAGCAGTATTGGGAAACTAAGGTACCTCCCTTGTATCATTCCCAACATGATCCATTCTAGGGTCGTCAATCCTAGATAATCTCATACGATATTATGGTTTGAGAAGCGTAGTGAAGGCATCGCAAAGGGCTCGTCACCCGTCAGCGCGGATACAGATCTCACCGTATGCGGTTCAATTGCTGGCCGTCAGCTCGAGTACAGGTCTCACCGTACTCGGCTCAATCACTAGCCGTCAGCTCAAGTACAGGTCTCACCGTACTCGGCTCAACTCACACTCTAGTTGCTGTGAAAGACTCATCACCAATCACAAACCTTTGGAGTGTACTCGATGATTACCACGGAGGACTCGTCACCCGTCAGCACGAGCACAGATCTCACCGTACTTGGCTCTCGCCGAAGTATCGACAGCTCGAATACAGTGTCCCATACCACCGTATTCGGCTCACGAGTTAGTTGCGCAATGGTCACTACGGGGAGGCACATGGCCCCAGCGTAGGCCGACAGCTCGACCACGGTGTCCCATACCACCATGCCCGGCTCATGCGACTTAACGGATCTAGGTACCATGGTTAAACGGGAATCGCCACTGGTAAGTTTGGTACCCTAGGTTCAAGCAGTAGCGACCAAATAGGGTGAACACACAGATACACTTCGGTTTAGTTGACGAGCCTGACTAGCTCGAGCGCACCACAAGTTGAGCGATATGGAGCGCAATAGCACTCCGTGTGGCCAACCACTATCGCCAACCGAAGCACGACTCGGGTTCGCTAGACACGTCCTTTGTGGCGACATGAATCTCAGCCACAATCGCAAGTCTGGTACCGAAAGTTTGGACTATATACATAGTCCCAAACTCAAACAGTTTTCATTGATAGCATGTGAAGTAAAGCATGATAAACAAGCAATACAAGCATGTTAGTAGGCATGTTATAAAGCGTGAAGTAAAACATGAAGTAAAGCATGTTGCAATGCATGTTGTAAAGCATGTTGTAAGGCATGTGATAAAACACTATCCCCATAGGGATACAATTGTGTGCGCATTACAAGTGAGAGGTTGCGGTGAACCACCGCATGGAGGGGATCCTACATGTCTCTAAGGGAGTCGAAAATCCCATATCAGCGCCTATCTAAGGCACTAGTACATACACATGTACACATACAAGCATTTGCACAAACACTTAGAATACACTATTCCAACATACATGACGTATGTTAGCCAAGTTCGTGTTAGGGCTGTCCCTTCGCCACGAGAGTATTTTTCCTGTGTATATCGTAATCATACAGCAAATAATCATTACAATTACATTTCCAAAATCCGCACGTATGCGGAATTTCTAGAATACGCAATTTCAACATACATGACATTTACACATGAACATGTATTTTTGCGATCCCTTTCGCCAAACTAGCATTTTATCCACACATGATATAATCAAACATTAAATAAATATGTCAAACATTTTCCCAACAAAAATACGTATACGGTATTTCTACGTATATCTAGAGTATGTGAAATTCCATATTCTTTATCGCTAATCGAAACAGGAAACGGAAAGCACTTTGTACCTGTGCATTTGCATGCAGATCATGAATCTATCATTATCTGACATTGAAAGCATTGAAAACCGTAACTTATACACTTAAAGTCCTCACCTCAGCCCTTGGAATTCCAACGAATCAGCAAGGGTGTTGGAGCTTCCGTATACGGGAGTTTCCTAGCCTAAAGAGCGGAACCGATTAGCCTTTGCATAACCTATCACTATCCAACCTCAAATCAGACCTAGGGTTAGGGTTTCTTACCTTCAAATGAGATGGACACCGCCGGGAAAACCCCTGGAATAAGGCGGTGTAGGCCGTGGGATGAGTGGAAGCAGCAGGAGGAAGATCGGCTTCGATCTCCAAGCCTTTCTCTCTCTTTTCTCTCTCTCTCTCTAAGGGTTTGCTCCCAAATTCGTATGGCTGTGAGGGGGGCTGTTCTAAGCCCCTTTTATAGCCAAAATCATGTCCAAAATAGACTCAGGTTCAAGGGTGGCTGCATATGTAGGCAGTTCGCCACTTTCCAAGCTCAAAAGGTATGTTCTGGTGGCCCTCTTTGAGCCAAACGTCAGACTTAAGCTCACCATCTATGGATCTACGTGGGGTTACGTTTTCGACTCGATCAGATTCCCAGATCGCACGTGGCGGACCACTTTCAGTTCAACGGTCAGTGGGCCACGATCAGAAATTCTGAGTACATATAAATGTTCCTGAAATTTTTCTTAATCCGAGGGTGTAATTTGGTCTGATTCCGACGGTCAGGTTGCTTAATACTGATGCGCAACCAAAAGATGCCAGATCACTATTCTAGATATTTTTATTTGGATGGGAATAGTGTTTTTCACACTCCCACGCTCCGGATCGAAATAAATGGCCGTGGGACATCGGAATCACCTGATTTTTGAGATGATTGTCAAGCCCAGTGGGGCGGTCCTGGTTCCTTAGCCTCGTGTTAATCAGACTCCCGATGTGCGATCTAGACCTCATACGAAGTTTCGTTTCAGTCCCGAGAGCAGACGGGTAATGAGTTTGGCTCTAGACTTTAGGGTAACCTAGAGTCACTAATTCTGCAAGTTTTGGGTCTTGCAGATCGTATTTAAAGCGATCCCAACGGATTTCATGGCTAACAGAGTTTAGTACTTAGTTAACTTTGTTAAATTTCTAAGGGATTTAATCCTACGTGATTTCTGGTCGAGGTGGTACTCGACCCAATGTACGGAAATTTACAGGTCGTTACACTTTGATACCAATTGAAATAACGGTGAAGACCGTTTGAGTTGAAGTCAGAATATGCCAATATCTCCTAGAGGGGGGTGAATAGGACTTTTTAAAGATTTATGAGTTATATTAAAAATCCTATCACTCTAATCCTATCATGTATGCAATTTTTAGGATTACTCAAATGTAACTCTACTAGCTTCTAAGCCAGGTAGAGGATCTAATCACAAACTAATCAAGATATATCAATATGCAACTTAGTCTATGTTGGATGTGACTGTGCATGTGTGTGAGATGTGATCAGATATATGAATATGAATGCATTGTCATGAATCACACATATAGAAAAGCAATCACAAACACAGTCATTTTATAGTGGTTCGATGATAAGTCTACTCCACTCCCGGCTGCCGCACTCAACCCTTGAGTGTACTGGAATTCACTAAGGAGGTTTCTCAGGGTTCACCTCTAACCTAAGGTTTTAAATCAGGTTCACCTTCAACCTTTACATGGAGGTTTCTACTCGGTTCACCTCTAACCCTGGAGTTTTACTGGTTCACTCCTAACCAGATGTTTATGCTCTCCATAGAGCAAGGGTGCACACAACGTACCCAGAGGTTTCTACTCGGTTCACCTCTAACCCTGAAGTTTCACTAGTTCACTCCTAACCAGATGTTTATGCTCTCCACAGAGCAAGGGTCCACACAACGCACCCACAACGTACACTCCCGCCGGAGGCCTCCTTGAGGACTTCAAAGGGTAAGAATCACTTAAGACCCAATCCTAGAAAGGAATGATCGTAAGTGTCCTCCTGGACTCTAAATACTTATAGATAAGTTGATGAGTCCCATTAAACACAACGCTGAAGATCTCCTCCTCCTTGTTGACGAAGAGTCTTTTGCTTCCTTGATCCGTAACACAAAAGATATACTAAGACTAAGCTTAGGGTTGGGTCAAAGTGAAGATGGAATCCTACTCTCTAAAGGTTTTCCTATAAGGAAGGTAGAGTAGTTCTAATCTTATGCATTCAAGGCATCCCAGCATAATGATTTGCCATTAAGGTAGTAGCTGGAGGATCCTTGAATGCGGAAGTTCATTCTCCAATCCACTCTATTGAATATCAATGGTGAGGGTGATTGGAGGATGAACTCCCTCGAGAGAAAGGGCTTAAGGTATAAGATGTAAGTTGAAACACACAAAAGCTCTCTCTATTCTCTCTTCCAACAACAAAAGACAAGTCCTCTATATATAGGCAAAAAGTTCCAACGGATATAAAATGGTCACATTTATGACAGAGTTCGATATCATCGAGCAGGTTCGATATCATCGAGCGTATACTCTCGATAGCATCGATGGTCTGCTCGATGACTCGGACTCGATGTCATAGGCTTTTGAAACTCTTTGCCAATTGGTCGATGAATCGAAGCTACTGTCGATGTCATCGGATTTCGAACTCTGATTCCATCGATGACAGGTTCGATCCATCGACACTTGAAAAATGAGAGAGACTTGACTTTAAGATATTTCAGGTTTTCATGAATGATCGGGGGAACCGTCGAGGTCATCGAAATTTGAATGTCTATGATATCGAGATCAGAGTCGAGGCATCAATAAATCCAGCTGATTTATCTTTGAACTTGTTGGACAGATTATGGGTCTGTTCGATGCAATTGATCTGGTGTTGATATCATCGATATTTGAGTATCGATTAAATTGAAGGGCCCCTGATCATAGTTAAAAAACAACCTAAAATAACTACTGTAAGAAATGCGCGCCCACTGTCAATATCATCGATGGACCTCCGATCTTATCGATATTTGAATTCAGATCATATCGGACGATCATCGATATATCGAAGAATTTTCAGATTTTCATTAAAAAATAGGGGCACCGGAAATCTGCCTGTCGATCTTATTGAGCCACTCTCGATGGTCTCAAGATTTGAATATCGATGATATCGATATGTGTATCGATATATCGATAATTCATCGAGATATATTGTGAAGTTGCTGGACGTATTTAGTGCTTTTATCGATGATATCGATAGGTGTATTGATATATAGATAAATCCGTCCAGATGAATATTTAGTTGCTGGACATTTTGGTCCTTTTATCGATAATATTGTTAAGGTATCGAGGACATCGACAGTGTAGGTCGATCATATCGAGGGTGCTTCGATAAAATCGACAGGGCGAGAAAAACTTAGAGATTTTTCTATTTTGCAAAAACTTTTCTCACCAGAAAAACCCTAAGATTCTATCTTGTTTTAAGGGTTTTAATCACCTGGCGTTTTGGGACACGAGATGTGAGGCTATGATTTACCTATTGCGAGCTTCCACACATCCAGTTGAGGTAGACGCTTGAGATAATCTTCCTATCGAGTTCTGCAGCCAGTCTGACTCACCACACACGTAACTTGACAAACAAGGGCACAAGTAGGTGGACTTTCAGGATCATGTCTCATGGAATGGTGGGCCACGTGGATGGGATCCACGGATGGATGGAATACATGAAGTAAAGGTGGGTTCCACATGGGGCCCACCATAATATAATATTATATATCTATGTAAATATATTATATAAAATACATCCACGTCTAGGCCCCTGGATGGGTGGCCTGGACAAAACACTTGTATTATGTGGGTCTCACGTCCAGTCACTGGACGAACAGATTGGATTGCAAAAACATCATGATGGTCTGCACAGCACCATCAGATGGACGGTGAAGACAACACATACATCACAGAGGGGCCCGTACAACACCATCCAGATGGATGGTGCAAATGGCACATACATCACAGAGGGGCCCCACGTGGCAGGTTGGTCCACACGTGTGGGAGCCACCAGCAAAATGGATGGACGGTTTGAATATACAACATATACATCTTAGTGTGGCCCACTGTCCATCTATCTGGACGGTGTGGATGGAAGGCATACATCACAGTGGGGTCCACCATCCCATCTGGATGACTGGATAAAATACATGCATCAAATGAGCTCGTCCATCCCAGCTGGACGACTGGATGAAACACATTCATCAAGTGGGTCTCACCGTCCAGGTTTACTGGACGGTGTGGATTTCTCACATACACCAAAGTGGGCTCCACCGTGATGGATGGCATGGATATAACACACGCATTAGGTGGGCCACACGAAATCAAGAGAGAGAGAGAGAGAGAGAGAGAGAGAGAGAGAGAGAGAGAGAGAGAGAGAGAGACGTGAGAAGGGGAGGGACCCCACCACTATGGGCCCCTCCCTATACGATGCATACATCAAGATGGTCCCACCATTTGTGGGCCCTTAAATCACAATAATCACCCACCTTGGATCTCCTCTTCCTTCTTCCGCCAATGCATCTTAAAGCTTCAATGGAACATGATTCAATGGTTGAGATTGATCATGGAGGGTGGGATTGGGTGGTAGGAAGGTGGGCCACACTAGCTTCTTTGGGGAGCTTGGAAGATGGGTAGAGAAATGAGAGAGAGAGAGAGAGAGAGAGAGAGAGAGGGGGGGATTGTAAGGACAGAGGGATGGGTGAGTGAGTGATGTGTACTTGACATGTAAGGGATGGGTTGCTTTGACTTTGGAGTTGCTTGTACTTGACATGATTGATGGGACATGTTCTCTTGGGTTCAAATTGAACGCGAGTCCACATCTCCCGGCCTGGGTATCGCATCGGCGTGCGAGATGCGGTGCCGGAACTGCATGCTCGCAAGGGTACAAGTCTCGAGTCAAGTCGACTCAGAAATATGGGATACGACTTAGGGTTACACGCAAATGCTGATTACAGGTCACAGGTTGCCGGAATTCGACCAGGAGACCGCAAAAGCCTATGAAATTGTACGATCTAGGATACGGACCTTACACGTTGGATCGTGGCTTTCATGAACATTGGATCGTTGTTGTATATGGGTTGGAGAACGTGGCTGCCAACCACGATTCATGTACCGTAACAACCACGACCCATGTAACATGAGAACCATGACCCGTATCAGTTGACAACCACGACCAGTCTAACATAAAAACCATGACCCATATTACATGACAACCACGACCCTAACAACTTGGGACTTGCTATAAGCATTCTGGTTCGGTTTGGTTTATGAAAGTAATTTGAAACCCAAGTACCACTTTTATATGACAACCACGACCTTATCCTATGCTCGTGGTTCACATGCATACTTGATCGTGGCTGTATTCCACGTCGGCTAGTGGTTTTCATGAACTTTGGATCATTGTTGTACATGTGTCGTAGAATGTTGTTGCCAACAACAATCTACCGTGACAACGACAACCCATGTAATATGAGAACCACGACCCATAAACCGTGACAACCATGTTACAAGAAAACCATGACCCATATAACATGACAACCACGACCCAAACGAGTTAGTCCTTGCAGAGGGCAGTGACAGGCATGATCCTTATAACATTACAACCACGACCCATTTTGTCGTCAACCATAACCCACTGTGGATGTCAACCACGAACTAATGTGGATGATAACCACGACCCATTTACGACGACAACCAGTATCATGCATTCCTAACAAGATGTACCCATTCAATTTATTCGCAGATTAACCAATATTGGAAGAGTATGGGTCGGAGGTCTATACTATGCTACTATGATGGAGAGAGCCTATATGACAATGGAATGTTTACCTACGATGGTGGAGACTCAAAAGGTATTTATTGTGAGTGATGATATTACGTATCGACATCTCCTAGTTAAAATGCATTAGATTATGAAGACTGCATCGGATGAATTTGATCTGCAGACGTATTGATTGTGGTTTCCATGACGTATGGATTGTGTTTCTCTTAAGGTCGTGGTTGTCAACAACGATCCAACATCGATGACAACCACGATCCATTACATATATTGTAACACCCTGAAAATCGGGGGTCGAGCATAAACTCAACTCCCGAGTTCCAACGCATCACTTATGCAACAAAATGGATGATGATTGAATGTTGTCTGTATTAGTGCATTGAACATGAGTGAGATTAAGCCAAAACAGCATATCATACTCCAGAGACAGTTAAATTGCAAGCGGAAGACTGTGATAGATAAATAACATATATAAACTATGGTGAGTCTCCAGAGTGTGATGATATTACCAGGTTAATTAATTACAAGTATAATTCTAAAATATACCAAATGTGTGGAAGTGTATTGTCTCCTATCCCAAATACCATAGCCCCGTCAATACAATACCAGGTCTTCATAGACCTGACAGAGAGTTACATGTAGGAGAACTCCTCCTCAACATCATAGTAGTAGTCATGCTCTGCTTCATAAGCATCGCTATCACCTGAAACTCAACAAATCTGGTTGGTGTGTACAACACCGTCCCATAACGTGGGAGTGAGTGATCAACTCAGTAGAACGGTAAAGCATAAGTTAACATGTTATCAATTCAGTCAAGCAGTAATGATAAAGCAGTAAAATCAAACACTCCTAACTACTCTTATTAATGCAAGTATGAATGCAGTTATGATGTATGCCCTTACCACACCCTCCCTCGTGAGACACCATCTTATGTTCGCGGCATGCTTTCATCCCTCAGTGCTCCACATCTTCCAAGCACATGCAATGCATGATGAGCATGATTACTAAGTATTTATTAGTCCATTTCAAATAGCAGGATTGAGAAACTAAGGTACCTCCCTTGTATCATTCCCAAACATGATCCATTCTATGGTTGTCAGTCCTAGTTAATCTGATACGATGGTGTGTTTTCTAAGTCACTGCAAAGGCTGTTAGGGCTGTTACGCACAAAGGTTACACTACTCCCCCATCACCTCTTTAACGATTCATCACTATACAGAAATATGCCTAGTTCATACTCTATACACCGCGGTAAAACTCTAAGGCTCACCGCAATTTCAGAGTATGCTCGAGGTCACTAGAAAGGGCTGCCAGGGCTGTTACACGCAAAGGTTATACCGCTCCCCCATCGCCTTATCAATGTAGGCCGACAACACGAATATAGTGTCCCATACCACCATAATCGGCTCATGAGTCTGGTTGCTCACTGGTCACTACGGTGAGGCATGTGGCCCCAGCGTAGGCCGACAGCTCGACCACGGTGTCCCATACCACCATGCCCGGCTCATGAGTCTTAGCGGATCGAGGTACAATGGTTAAAAGGGATTTCACTGGTAAGTTTGGTACCCTAGGTTCAAGTAGAGGCGTCCAAACATGGTGAACATATATAAGACAGATCGGGTTACTTGATGAGCTGGGCTAGCTCGAGCGCACAACAAGTTGGACGACATGAAGTGCATAAGCACTTCGCGTGGCCAACCACTATCCCCAACCGAAGTAAGACTCGGGTTCGTCGAACACATCTCACGTGATAAATGAATCTCAACCACGAATTCAATCCCGTTACCGATTGCCTGGACTATAATCATAGCCCCAAACCCAATCAATTACAAATAGTTAAAGCAGTAATGGATCAAGATTCAAATCATACAATCAAAGTCTGGTATTATCTGTTTAGGGCTGCCAGGGCTGTTACACGCATTCGTTACACCACTCCCCCATCACCCATGACGGATCATACAACATAAACATGAATTTAAACATACGCCTTACATAAATAAAATCATACAATCATTTGAGCATGTTAACAAGCATATCATAAAGCATATTGTAAAGCATGTTATAAAGCACTACATAAATAGGAATACAAACACATATATTTCATAAGTAAGTGGTTAAAGTAAACTACCCACATGGGAGAAATCATACATGTTTCTAAGTTAGTTGAGAATCCCATCTCAACACCTACCTAAGACACCATCATCCAAACACTTACTCTCACAAGCATTTTCACAAACACTTAGAATACACTATTTCAACATGCATAGTGTATGTTAGCAAATCATGTATTAAGGCGAATCCTTTCACCAAACAAGTATTTTATCCATATATAATATATTCATACAACAAATAATCATGGCAAACACATCTCCAAAACATATACGTATACGGTATTTTCTAGAATACACTATTTCAACATACATAGTGTATATTAGCAAAACATGTATTCGGACGAGTCCTTTCGCCAAATAACTATTTTATCCATATATAATATATTCATACAACAAATAATCTTGGCAAACACATTTCCAAAATTTATACGTATACGGTACTTTCTACAAATACCTAGAGTATGTAAAATTCCATATTCTACGTCTTTAATCGAAACGGAAAACAGACAACACTTTGTACATGTGAAATTGCATGCAGATAATGAATCTATCATTATCTGACATTGAAAGCATTGAAAAGCATAACCTATACACCTAAAGTCTGCACCTTTTGTCGTAGAATCGTAACGGAGTCGATAGGTTTGTTAAGCTTTCGTATACGACAGTTTGGTAACCTATAGAACGAAATAGGTTAGCTATTTCATAACCTATAACCTATACAATCCCAAAACAGATTAGGGTTAGGGTTTCTTACCTAGAAACGGAACTGGAATTGCCGGAAAAGTGATTAGAATGGAGTGGTGAAGCTTGTATAGCGGCAAGGAAGAGTGGCAGGGAGATTCTCCCACTGCTCCCACACACTTTCTCTCTCTTTTCTCTCTTCTCTCTCTAGGGTTTCTCTCAAATTCGTATGGCTACAATGAGAGAGGGTTTAAGGTCCTTATATAGCCTAAAAATTCACCGAAATAGACTCCAGGTCAAAGTATACTTAGGTTATAACCAAAGTGGACCTGTTTCAGCTCAACGGAGGACTTCTGGCGGGCTTCCTTGAGCCAAAGGTCGGACTTAAGCTCACAAACTATGGATCTAGGTTCTATTAAGTTTTCGTTCCAGTAGGGTTCTCAGATCACGCGTGGCGGACCAGTTTCAGTTCAACGGTCAGCGGATCTCGATCGGAGATTTCGAGTACATGGATATGTGTATGAAATTTCTCTTGATCCGAGGGTGTAATTTGGTCTGATTCTGACGGTCTGGTTGCTTAAAACTGATCCGCACGTAAGAGGTGCCAGATTACTATTTGAGATATTTTATTTTGAATTAATTTTACATTTCTCACACTCTTCACTCCGAGCTCAAGCGAATAGCGCTGGGACACCATCTGGATTTGATTTCCGAGATGGTTGTCAAGCCCAGCAAGGCGGTCGTAATTCCTTAACTTCGTGTTAATCAGACTTCCGATATGCGGTCCAGAGCTGATACGGAGTTTCGAGATGCTCACGAGAGCAGCCGGGTAATGAGATTGATCCTAGATTTTAGGGTACCCTAGCGTTAATGATTCTACAAGTTTTGGGTCTTGCAGATCGAATTTAAAGCGATCGGTGCTCATTTCACAGGCACACAAGTCTAACACTGGCTAATTCTTACCTAATTTCTAAAGGATTTAGTCCTGGGTGATTTCGATCTGAGGTGGTACTTAGTCCTTTGTAGCAATGTTTAGTTCAAGTATTGTTCTTCATCACCTAAACTTTAAGATAATGTCTAATGTGAAAGTACTTAGAAAATTTAAAGAACAAGGTGGTGAAGGGTGGGATTTGTGAAGGAAATGGGTTAAGGAGTGATTTTAGACGATTGAGTTCTGACAAGTTAATAAGGTGTTAGGATCGACCCATTGCATAAGGACGTCTAATACCAGGTTGGCAAAAATCCGGGATGTTACATATATGAACAATGAAAATATGAACATGACAACCACAACCAATATCAACTACGAACAATGTTTCACATAGACCACGACCCATACTGTACAAGTCAACAAAAGTAACGTGTACATCCATACGACAGTAACACGGGTAATTTTTGTATATATTACAACACTCATTCATAAGACAGTAACACAGGATCAGCTGACAACAACGACCAATATAATATGACAAGCATGACCCCTATTACATGACAACCACGATCCATGATAACTATAACCCATATAACATGACAACCACGACCCATATGTTCTTTTTGCAAATCTATCAAGTTTGCCCAGCTCAATTTCTATGTTGCCTCGCTCATTGATATTCAAGATAGACGTCTTCATCCCACATTATCTTCCGCTTAATTCCAAGTGTTGTTTTTGCAAATCTCTCAAACTACTCTCACGGCAGCAATAAATTCACCGACGAACATGTTCTCCACATGTTAATAACTATGACACATATATATACATGAGATTTTTGATATCTACGTATGCCATGTCCTAACTTTGATGGGTTGTTTAACATCACAACAATGTCTCATATAACTGTACAACCCCGAGCAATACAACATGACAACCACGACCCTTATAACCTGACAACCATGACCCATATAACATGACAATGATGACGATAATTACAGTACAATATGGAGAGAAGCTCAGTTTAAGGAGCACCTGACGAGTCGGTGGAGAATGTCTTGTTTTAGCCTGATCAAAAACTCCGTTGAGAAGGCCAGGCTTAAACAAGGCATTCTCTATGGACTCGCTGGGTACCCCTTGAACCGAGCTGCTCTCCATATGTACTGTAATTATGCTCGTCATTGCCATGTTATATGGGTCATGGTTGTCAGTTATAAGGGTTGTGGTTATCATGTTGTATTACTCGGGGTTGTGTAGTTATATGGGACGCTGTTGTGATGTTAAACAACCCATCAAAGTTAGGACATGGCATATGTAGATATCATGTCATTGAAGAGAACTTTTTTGTTGGCTGGGTGACCATTGAAATTGTCGAGTTGCCGGAGTTCAGAAAATGGTTTTAGAGCTTCCTTTGGAGGTCTTTGAGCTTCAGGGAGATCGTCAATGACCCTGAGGAAAAGAAACGGATAACCATATAGGAAGAAGGCTAGAAGGATTCTAATATCTCCTTTATTGAGGTCAAAATCTGGACCACCCACCACTCAATGTTGCGGACTCGAAGCAGACCCTGGTCCTGCACAGAAAGGTGAGCAAAGGAGAATCCGGCTTAAACAGAGACCCTCTGATGCCTAGGTCTTAAGTTGTTGTGTAATGTAGAGAGAGGATGCGAGATATTGCGTACCTGCTACAATCGGTCCCTTGGTATTTATACCTAAGGGTTTGAGAGGATAATGCATGTCAATCTCAGTACGATTCACTCAATCTAGCTGACGTGGAGATCATGGAGATATTCTCCATACTCTTTGGATCGTGTGTCGCATCATGTCTTAATGGGGCGTATCCCCGGGCGTGATCTTCGGCCACGTCCATATCTCCCTTCCGAGAGAAACGAATTGGCTACTCCCCGTGACACCAACCCTGTGGTTGGTGTTCGGTGCTCTGTGGGCCGCACCACGATGTATCTGTTTCATCCATTCTGTTCATCCATTTTATGAGATCATTTTATTGCTTGATCCTAACAATGAGAGGTATATAAATCTCAGGAGGACCACACCACATGAAAAAAAATAGTGGTTGGATATCCATCATTAAAATCCTCCTAAGGCCCACTGTACTATTTATTTGACATCCAATATGTTGATTAGCTCATACGGGCCCAGATGAAGGGGAAAAACAAAAATCAGCTTGATCCAAAATTTTTATGGCCCCAAAATGTTTTTTAATGGTCGACACTCATTCGACACTGTTTGGTCCACTTATGATTGTGATATACCTCATCTTTGTTCTCATACAGTAAAATGATCTATAAAAATAGATGGATGGCATGGATGAAACACATACATATTGGTGGGGTCCACAGAGCATAAACCACCAGCCATTGCTGGTGTCAGGGGGACTAGCCAATCCGTTTCCCCTTCCGAGGCCTTCCTTCCGAGTCCTGATGTCTTGAATTTAATGTGTTAGGTGTCGTAATAAGGATTCTGGCTGGGATTGGCTTGTGGGAGTAATTTGAAACCCAAGTACCACTTTTATAGGCTAGTCATTCAATGGTCAAGGAGTTGATTCCGAAGGGTCGCGCTGATTTTGAATGGTCGCGCTGATTCCAAAGCGTCGCGCTGATTCCCAACGGATTACGTGGAAGAAGCGACTTTAATGTGATTTCTTGAAAAATACTGTGCCGGTTGTGGTTGTTACGTTATATGGGAGGTGGTTGTAATGTTATATTGGTCGTGCTTGTCATGTAATGTGGGTTGGGGCTGTTACATTAAATGGGTTGTGGTTGTCTGCTGATTTCCTGTGGTGTGTTACACCTCATAGGCTGGTCACATCACAGGAAATCAGCCGATGATCACAGAAATATAACGAAATAACCACGACCCAGATAACATGACAACCACGGCCCGTATAACATATCAATCATGACCCATATAACTTAACAACCACGACCCATATAACTTGGGTCGTGGTTGTCATGTTTTATGCGTTGTGGTTTTCATCTCTATTTCCTCTGATCCACGATCCAGCGCTGGATGCAACCACGATCCAACGTGTATAAAAACCACGTTCTAATGTGCATGTGAACCACGATTACACGACGGGTCGTTGTTGTCATGTATAAACCGTTGCCTTTGGATCTCGGATAGATATTGTCCTAAGATAGATTTATACACCAATTTTAGAACTAATGGGATTAATTATTCAATTGGAAATATAACGTAACAACACAACCCATATAACATGACGACCATGACCCATATAACATGACAACCACAATCATAATTACAATAAAATATGAAGAACAATTCTTTTGTGGGTCGTGTTATAGTGTCATATGGGTCATTGTTGTCATCTTTTGTGGGTCGTGGTAGTTACGTTATATTTCCATGGTTGTCAGCTGATTTCCTGTGGTGTGACTAGCCTATAAGGTTGTAACACACCACAGAAAATCAGTAGATAATCATGACACATGTAACGTAACAACCACGACACATGTAACATAACAACCACGACCCACATAACATGACAAGCACGACCTATATAACATATCAACCACGATCCATATAGCGTAACAACCACAACCGATAGTCCTTTTCAGGAAATAACATTAAAGTTGCTACTTCCACGTATTCCGTTGGCAATCAGCGCGACCCTTCGCAATCCTTCTCGACCCTTCAGAATCAGCGTGACTCTTCAGAATCAACGCTTTGACCATTGAATGACTAGCCTATAAAAGTGGTACTTGGGATTACAATCACAAGTCTATCTGAACCAGAATCCTTATTGCAACACCTAATGTAATTTTCTGATTTCTTTGCTTTAAAAAAATAATGAAGGAGATATTCAAAGAAGGCATCGAATCCTTCTCGTGTTCTTCATTTACGTGTGATCCCTTCCCTTTCCTCATGGACGTTGATGATCTCCCTGAAGCTCAACGGCCTCCATAGGAAGTTCTGAAGACATTTTCCAAACTCCGGCATCTCGACAATTTCAATGGGCACCCAGCCAGCAAAAAAGAAACTATTGCCTTTAGGTTGTGGTTCTTAATTTCAGTACAATATGGAGAGCAGTTCGCTTGCACCTAGGGAGAAGAAATTGTACCAGAAACGGACATTGGATTTGGAAAGTGAGCAACTAAAAGTGGAGCTACAAGTAAGGAAGCATATGGAATAAGGTGACAATTTTGCAAGTTATACAAATGCATAGTGCCAATGATTTTATTTTTATTTTTTCTTTTTGTAATTACAGAATGATATGAAGAACAGTTATGAAGACCAGTTCGCTTGCACCCAGGGAGCCAAAAAACTCTGTTCACAATGTCTTGAGGCTGGTTAAAAAGGAAAAGGTGGGTTGCACAGAGGGAAAAGGAAGCTTCTCTTAATAAAGGGTATTTCAGTTTGAAAAGAAATTGTACTAGAAATAGACATTGGATTTGGAAAGTGATCAGCTGTAAGTGAGCCACAAGTACGGAAGCATGTGGAAGAAAGTGACAATTTTGCAAGTAATAAAAATGCATAGTGCCAATGATTTTGTTTTTGTTTTTTCTTTTCATAATTACAGAATGATATGAAGAACAATTATGTTCAATGTGCAATCTGGGAGGCGGAAAAGGCTGATGAGAATTTCTTGATGTTGGTTAAAGAGTAAAAGGCGATAATTCAGACAACTTATATGGATCGTGGTTTTATTTTTCTTGGATCGTGGTTGGCAGATGTTATCGGTCGTGGTAAGGCATTGATTATGGAAGGCTAGCTAGGCTAAGAACACGTAAGCATTGGATCACAACCACGATCCAACATAAATAAAAACCACGATCCAATGTGCATGTGAATCATGATCGCACGACAGGATCGTTGTTGTCATACACACTTTCGTCATATTCGCCACAATCTTTCTTTTCAGGAAATCACGTCAAAGTCGCTACTTCCCCGTAATCCATAGGGAATCATCGCGACCCTTCGCAATCCACACGACAGTTCAAAACCAGAGCGACCCTTCGGAATTAACGCGTTGACCATTGAACGGGGTTTTTGCATTAAATGGTTTGTGGTTGTCTCTGATTTCGTGTGGTGTGATTAGCCTATATGGGTCGTGGTTGATATGTTATATTGGTCGTGCTTGTCATGTTATGTGGGTCGAGGTTGTTACGTTACATGGGTCGTTCATGTCTGCTGATTTCATATGGTGTGTTACACCTTATAGGCTGGTCACACCACATGAAATCAGCCGACAGCCAAGGAAATATAACATAACAACCATGACCCACAAACCCACACAACATGACAACAACGACCCATATAACACTAGAACACGACCCATATAACGTAACAATCATGACCCATATAAATGTGTTGTGGTTCTCGTGTTAAATGGGTCGTGGTTCTCGTCTTATATGCGTTGTGGTTGCCATTCCACTTTCCTCAATCCACGATCCAACTGGATAAAACCACGATCCAACCTGGATAAAACCACGATCACAACCACGTCTTATTGCAACACCTAATGCATTTTTTTTTTCGGATATGTTTTTCTTTAAATCAAAATAATGAAGGAGATATTGAAAGAAGGCAATGAGTCCTTCTCGTTTTCTTCCTTTATGAGTGATCCATTCCCTTTCCTTAGGGACGTTAATGATCTCCACGAAGCTCAACTGCCTCCACAGGAAGTTCTGAAGACAATTTTCGAGCTCCCAACACGACAATTTCGAAGGGCACCCAACCAGCAGAAAAAATCGTTGTTGAAGAACAGTTCTCTCTAAAGGCATGGGACTAACTACCTTCTCTTTGGCAACTTGCCACGTTATAACAACTACTTCCCTTATATGTTCACAGTAACGATCCAACATGGATGAAAACTGATCAGGGTCGAATATTGCATATCAGACCCCAGTAATTACTTGATTTTACATACATGATACTATTTAATGCCAGATTTTACTCGTGTTTTTGTTACAGGAGGAAATTAGGAGCGTGTACAGCAAAATGATGTTAAAAGCATAGATTTGAGGCTTCAAAATTACCAGAGCACGAGATGTACTCCAGAAAACCAATGGTGAAGAATATACACCGCCTGGGATCTGAGGAAAGCACGTTTAAGAGGCCCGAAATTGGTCCAGAATGCAAAATCACATGGTTCCCGCCATCCGATCAGTTCAAAACTCCATACATGAGATGAGGGCAATAAATTAACCGTACATATCGAGTTTCAGCCCTCGGATCACTATGGAAGTGTCCCAACTGACAAATCAGCTCGCAAACCGTTGATTTCAGGCCCACCTGATATCTGGAACTGTCTCGAATTGGATTTTGGCGGGTGAAATAATATGAGGAAAAAGATGGATGGTGCAGATTCCGCACAAACATTACAGTGGACCCCACTAAGTGCTGAGTGTACACAGGCCATATGTGTAGCCGCGCCACACGGGACCGCACGAAACGGTCAAAGTCGGCTTGACCGACTTCCTCTCGAAGAAAAGAGAAAAAACGGAAAGTTCCGTTTACAGCGTTTCTCAAAGCCGACCGCGGTTTTGAGTTGTGGGTCCCACCTATTGTTCAAACGGACAATCCAATCCGTCCATTCCTTTCCAAGGTCGATGTTACCAAGGTGTAGGTGGCCGAATTACCAAAAAGAGCGATTATGGAATCTAACCGTTCAAACATCGGTTGGACGGTGGAACAGAAAACCATGTGGGCCTCATCAACAGTAGGCGGAAGATGCATATTCCCGACCGAAATTTTTCCCTCCATACAATGGACGGAGTGGATTTCCTAGCAAAAAATCACAGTGGACCCCACCTTCCGCAGCGAAACCGCTTCCGCGTTTGCGCGTCAGCGAGGAACGGCCGCTGGCCGTTTTTACGGACGTCAGTGGGCCCCACCCGTCACCTGTCTGGACGATCCGATCCATCCATCTTGTAGAGGGCCATGAGAACTACAAAACCATGCTGAGATTCCACTCCCATGCGTACACACGTGTGCGGTACAGAGGCTAAAAGTGGACTGCCCCGGGACGTTAAAAACTGAGATTTTTATGATTTCTTCTGTGGGCCGTGCAAATGGACCTTCAAAACCACCCATTCCTGACTGAAATTTCGTCCTGAATCTAATGGACGGGGTGGATTTTCCAGAAAACACCTCTGTGGGGCTCACCGATCACGACAACGAAAGGGTGCGAAAAGTTTCGCACAATTTGGAAATCCGATTTTCCAGGCGATTGTGGGCCACCATCTTTGATCATATGGCAGATCTGAACCGTCCATCATGTAGAGGACCCAAGAAAGTCCTAAGGTATGGTGTTTGTTGGAATTTGAACAAGGAAAGTATGGTATTTCGAGGTCCCGAACTTAGCTGCGAAAAAGCTTTCGCTGCGCGTGCGACAGCTTCCCAAATCCGATTTTCACCACTCCAGCCACTCCATCAGCTATAAAAGAAGAGTCTTGGACATGAGAAAGGCATTCAGATCCAGAGAATTCGAGATCCAGAGCCAGGGAGAGAAGAAAGAGAAGAAAGAGAAGGAGGAAGAGAGAGAGATCGATTGGTTTGGCGTTTTGATGAATTTTATTGAATATTTTATGGATTTTATGGGTCACTAATCTCTCAGCTAGGGCTGAGATGAAGCCCTAATTTGATCAGCTCTTGTATTGGTTGATTTACTTTGAATATTAATTAATTTGTTTTTTTTCTCTAAGTGGGCTTTATGGGTTTAAATTCCATACTTCTCCATCTATGAACTTGATCAAAGTATATAGATGGATGTTGTTTGGATGCTTATTACAGGTGCTTGGGTCTGATCAAGAACAAGTTTCCTATAGAGGAAGAAATAGGGTGCTTTAATGAATGTACATTCCATATGCCCGACCAAGGATATGGGATATGTTGTTCATAGCATTGCTTAAAGGAATTAGACAGTCTGTATGCCCGATTAAGGACACAGATTGTGCTTTCTCTATTTAAGTGGTATCAATATAGATCAAGGTGAATCAACAGACAAAACAAGGGTTAGGATAGTTAGGGGTGGATTCGAAGGTCCTAGTGCTCTCTCTCTGATTGAATTTTCTTCCTTATTCTCAATAGTTATTTTCCATAGATTTGTGTTAGCCATTTGATCCCTTATTTGTTGAATTAGTTAAGGAGAATTGTGAATTTGAATTGTGACGACCAGTCCCTGTGGATTCGACCTCGGTCTTACCGAGTTTATTACTACATCACAACCCTATACTTGGGGAGTGAACAAAAACCATGATCCGTTGTTCTTTGAACCACGCGATCCGACGACAGGGTCATGGTTGACATACACAATGTATTGTGTTTTCCAACAACGATCCATTATGTATTACATCACCACCCAATGTTCATCACATCCACGAACATTCGAGTTTGTCGTGGTTGGCAGATGTTATGGGTTGTGGTTTTCATGCCAGATGGGTCGTAGTCGTTAAGATCAAAGGATCGTACCTTCGACTTCCCTGTGTAATGAGTCGTGGCTGGCATGGGTCGTGTCCTAATGCTACATGGGTCGTGGTTGTCACAATATATGGATCGTGGGTGGCATCCATGTTCACAACCATATACAACAACGATCCATTGTGGACGACAACCAACGTGGCTGACAACCACGATCCAATGTGCATCTAAGCCACGATCACAGAACAGGGTCGTGGTTGTCATACACATTGGGTGATGGTTTCTAACCATGATCCATTATGGTTGTTAATCACGATACATTGGTCGTCATATCCACGACCCATCTCATTCACTAAACCATTAAACCATTATAGATAATATTTAGAAGAAACATCAAATACACTAATTTATTCAGCATTTAATTATTAATAATATTTGACTCTCTTCGGTGGTCGACACGACGTCTCTTCTTGTTTTTTTGTTAAAGCAGCCTCATCTTCTGACTTCACGAACTGTAGACTGTCATATACAATTGTCTTTCAAAATTTAGGAATGTCCTCCTATAGAAAAAGAACGAACTAATATTAAATCAAAGTACAAAGCAATTAAGATTTAATGTAGACAAATATATACACACACACACACACACACACACACACACACACACCACCGACCTTCGTGAAGTCAATTGTGTGCATGCTGCTCAAGAAGTCTATATATTTCAGCATGAATACGCCATAATCATCCGAGTTGTCTTGCCCAGGTCTGTCATTGTTTGTCTTCAAACTCCATGGCTTCTCCCAGTTCTTAGATCCATTATCAAGAATATGGAATAGCCACCTCAGTCCGTCTGTTATCTGCGCGACAATCAACTCGTTGTTCTCTTTCAACTCGGTACTCAGGCTGTCGTACAAAGTGACATATCTCTTCCTTAGATTAACGATAGCTAAGAACCAATGCCGGCCCCTCGCGTTGAGAGGGATGTATAACTGTCAAGCACAAGAAATATGACAACAGTTAAAGTCTTTCCTTTCCAAAATGAATAATATCATTTAAGTCCATGTACATGTGCAAGTAAATAAGCTCTTATCACTTCATACTTCCAAAGAGGCTTCGATTTACTCGACCGTCGACAATTTGTATAAGAATTTCATTCAACTTGCTATACTTGATGATGGCCTGTCGATCCTTATGGTTGCCAGCTCCATAAGTTTGCAAGTCATTAAGTTGAAATTCCATGGATTGCTATTGATATATTGGAAATGTTAGAAACATAAATAATCAATTATGTTTTAAAGATAACTATGGTCCTGAAATTCACATTACCGTAAATAGCGACGGGACAAATGCGCAGTCCTGTCTACCTCGTGATCGATTTTCCTGACGTGCTGATAGGTAATGTAGGTATATATCGATGGCCTACACAATAAGGAAGATGTGTGATATAATTTTCATACATCGATATTAAATAAAGAAAGAAAATGGTTAGAAACTTACCTCAGAGTCGACCCATGATTTTAGGTCATAGATGCTCTTCAGCCAGATAGGTGAATCTGATGTTTCTCTGACAACTCTCAACTCATTGTCTTCGGCTTCAGTTAGAGTGCGGTGAAGATCCACGTACCCCTGACGACTCTCCTTTATAGGTAGAGCTTGGCGGGGTTCCGCTGTACCGCGGTGTGGTATCCTTTCCTCACTCACTTGCGAAGTACCGATGTTGAGCTGTAATAAAATGACATATTATCTATGCAATTCACAACATAATGTCTATTTAAAACCACGATCCAAATGCAATTTCACGTACAATTATCTTATTAGCTTCATCCTTTAGCAGATTCACATCCTGTCTCAACTTAGCATGGAGCTCCTTCAGATGCAGTATTTCTTTTTCGTTGCTTTGCATCGAAGTGATTTTCCCTGTAACACAAGCATATTATTTACGTATTTCAACATGTCATGTATTGAAGTAATGTTGTCATCCATATAGTGACGTGGATCGTGGTTGTCATCCACAAAGGGCCATGGTTCACCATTCGATTGTCGTGGATCGTGATTATCATCCACATACGGTCATGGTTCACAATTGGCCTGGTTCGTGAATCGTGTTTGTCATCCATAGTAGGTCGATGTTCATCCACGATGTACTATGGGCGATATCGACGACCAATTATACACGATAACCACGACCAATAGACGATAACAACGATCCGAAATGATGACTATGACCACGGTCATCAATGGATCGTGTTTGTCATCCAAATTGGGTCATGTACCAACCACCCACGACCCACCGTGGCTGGAAACCATGACCCACTAGTGAGTTGGCTCATCCCAGCCTCAACGGTGGAGCTGTTGACCTGTTATAAAATCGTATGTTAGAAGACATTACATTCATAGTGACTTGTTAACTATTAAACCAAAGGCAAACCATGTACACACTACAAGAAACAACATTTTTATCGATGAACTTTTTACCGATGAAAAAAATTTCGTCGGTAAAAGTACTGTTTTACCGACGAATTTTTCTTTTTCCATTGGTAAAACAACACTTTTACTGACGAAATTTTTTTCTCCACGAATAATGTTTTTACCGATGAATTTTTTCATCGGTAAAAAGCAGAGAACCACTTTTAGCGACGAAAATGTTCGTCGGTACAAGTGTTGTATATTTAGGTTAGAAAATTTTAGCCCTGACTGTTACCGACGAACTAAAACCGTCGGTTAAAAGCAAAAAAAAAAAGCCAACTTTTACCGATGAAAATTGTCGTCGCTAAAAGTGTTACATTTTTTATTTAGAAAATTTATGTGGTGAGTTTTACCGACAAAACTTTTCGTCGGTAAAAAGAAAAATAACAACTTTTTTCGACGAAAGTTTTTGTCGCTAAAAGTGTTACATTTTTGAATTGATAAATTTACGCGGTGAGTTTTTTCGACGAAAATTTTCGTCAGTAAAGGTTGTTTTTGCGCTGAGTTTTACCAACGAACTGAAACCGTCGGGAATAATGATATAATTTTTACCATAAGAAATTTTCCCGCTGCCATGAAAAGTTTCACGGTAGGAGTTTTACTGACGAATTGTTTCATAGGTAAAAATATTTCTCAATACTTTTACCGACGAAAACGTTCGTTGGGAATAATGATATAAATTTTACCTTGGGAAGTTTTCCCGCTACCTTGAAAAGTTTCGCGGTAAGAGTATTACCGACGAATTATTTCATAGGTAGAAATATTTCACAATACTTTTACCGACGAAAATGTTCGTTGGAATAATGATATAATTTTTACCTTAGGAAAAGTTTTACCGACGAATGGTTTCGTAGGTAAAAATATTTCACAATGCTTGTACCTACGAAACTATTTGTAGGTCGAAAACGTGGATGAGACTTTTACCTACGAAAATGTTTGTAGGCAAAAAACGTGGATGAGACTTTTACCTACGAAATGTTTCGTAGGTAAAAAACGTGGATGAGACTTTTATCTACGAAATATTTCGTAGGTAAAAGTCTTTTTTTTTCTTCAATATTCCAGCACAAAATTCCTGATATACACCTGTTACAATATATTTCATCATGATATACACCTATTATATAACATATTTCATCATATTCACATTCACATCCATCTAAACCTAAACTACGTAAATCCATCCAAACATAAACTACATTCATCCAAATATAAACTACATCCATCCAAACAGAAACAATCTTATCCACATCACATTCATCCACGCATAAATACATATAAGTTTAACATCATAAATAAAATATAAAAAGTTATTCATAGCCTATTTCCTGGTGGAGCTCACAAAATTCAGTGTGGTGAACACATTGTCGAGGTTAGTGTGCACATACACCTAGGTCCTTACTCATGCCTTCATGGTAGATTCAAAATAGTTTCAATACAAGGTCACGAGTTCCAGTACCCATTGTGGCCATAAGTGACTCTGGTGTGTGAGTGCGTGTTAAAAGAAAAAAAAAAAGAAAGAAAATGTTGATTTATTTTTTGGGTTGAGCCTAATGGTACTTGGTGATTTCTCATCAGGTAGAAATTATTATTAGTTGTTTTTAGAAAGGTGAGATTAGGCCACTTATAATTATATTAACATGATAAAATTTTGTACGTGAGCAGACACCACAAAATAAACAATCCTATGGAAAAATACAAATGAAAAGAGAGAGAACATATGAGAGGTGATCCTTATCTCCTTTGATGGATTCAAGCTGCATGTGCCCTACCCAACTTCCTGTAAGGAGAAGTTATATGGGTCTTGGAATAATGTTGGTGACAAATCCACCTTATCTATTAACATTATCATATTGTGTTAGGACAAGACTGTAAAAATGAGATAAATCCAAATCTCAAATAATCTATGCTATAAGAGATAGTGGAGATGGAAATAGATGCATTGTGATGCTTGAGTTCAGGTATGCTTGCCAACAAAGCAAGATTTTCTTGTTTGTTGCCATGTGATTGGGCTACATTATTACATCAATCGGGTTTGGGTTCAGGATCAGGTTTAGGTTTGGGGTTTTTCAAGTTTAGTTCAGGTTTAGGTTAGGGAGTTGAGATTAGGATTAGGTGTAGGTGTAGGTTTAGGTTTAGGGATTTGAGAATACATTTAGGTTTTATATTTAGGTTTAGATTTTAGTTTATAGGTTTAGGTTTAGGTTTTAGGTTTAGGTTAAGGTTAGGTTATAGGTTATAAGTTTAGGTTATAGGTTACAGGTTAAGGTTTAGGTTATAAGTTTTGGTTTAGGTTAAGGTTATAGGTTTAGGTTTAGGTTTAGTTTATAGGTTTAGGTTAAGGTTTAGGTTTAGGTTATAGGTTATAGGTTTTAGGTTATAGCTTTAGGAAATTGAGAATAGGTTAAGGTTTAGGTTTAGGAAATTGGGTTCGGGTTTAGGTTTGGGTCTTCAAGTTTAGGTTTAGGTTAAGGTTAGAGAGTTGAGATTAGGATTAGGTGTAGGTTTAGGTTTAGGGATTTGAGAATACATTTAGGTTTAGGTTCTAGGTTATAGGTTTAGGTTTAGGTTTTAGGTTTAGGTTAAGGTTTTAGGTTTAGGTTATAGGTTATAAGTTTAGGTTATAGGTTATAGGTTATAGGTTATAGGTTAAGGTTTAGGTCATAGGTTTTGGTTTAGCTTAAGGTTATAGGTTTAGCTTTAGGTTAAGGATAAGGTTTAGGTTGTAGGTATAGGTTAAGGTTTAGGTTTAGGTTATAAGTTATAGCTTTAGGGAATTGAGAATAGGTTAAGGTTTAGGTTTAGGAAATCGGGTTCGGGTTCGGGATCGGGTTTAGGTTTGGGTTTTCCAGTTTAGGTTTAAGTTTAGGTTAGGGAGTTAAGATTAGGATTAGGTGTAGGTTTAGGTTTAGGGATTTGAGAATACATTTAGGTTTTAGGTTCTAGGTTTTATGTAATACTTGTATCCTAGTCCGTACTCTTTCGTAGGCTTCCGCGGTCCTTCTGGTTGAATTTCGACAATCCTCAACCCGTATTCAGCGTTTGTGCGCGATCCTAAACCGAGTCCTGTATACTGAAGCTGGCTCGAACCAAAACATGTACCTTGGCCACCGCGCCGTCACCACGGTTCTAACGCCATGACTCATGCACCGAACCGATACCCAGGCTAGGAGATGTGGGCCAGCGTTCGTTCCGAAGAAACGTCGCACGTTGTAAATTTCGAGGGAATCTCTACGATATGTCCCATCAATCAATCAATCGCTCATGTCAACTACAAGCCATACCCCTAAGTACATCAACCCATCCCTCCTTTCCCATAAGTCAACTTTCTCTCTCCCCTCACATTCCCCTTTACAAAATTTCAACCGCAACCATACCTCTTTTACAAAAAAATCAAACTAAACCATACCCTCCCATCTCCTTCCTTACATCATCTCATCCATATCATTCCCATCACCTCACTCTCTCTCTCATTTCTCAAATCTCCCAAGCAACCCAAAATTTCCAACGGCCAGCTCTCTCTCCCAAGCTAAGTGTGGCCCACCCTCTCATCTCTCATCCCCACCATCAAACTCCCATCAACCTCCATCAAACTTGAAGCCAGGGAGCTTACAAGCCTTAGGGAACAAGGAGAAGGCCTAGAGGTGGGTGATCAACCATTGTTGTTTTTTAATTTTAAGGGCCACTTGTTGTGGGACCCACATGATGTATGCATTATACAAGGGAGGGCCCATTAGTGGAGGGATCCCTCCCCCTTCACGTCTCTCTCTCTCTCTAACTATTATGATTGGAGTGGGCCCCACAAATGTGTGTTATATAAATGTCCATCAAACAGTGTGGCCCATCCTATTTGGGAATGTGGAGATCCCCACACTAGACTAAGGGTATATGTTATATTATATTATATTATATTATATATATATATATACACCTCTGTGCCCGTTGATGCTGCTGGGAGCTACTGGAGGGGGCCTGCCTCTTCCTACCCCTCCTCTGATCTCGATCGGCCTGCGTTCCGGTTATCATCAGATTCGTGTCCGAGAGGAGGACATCCCGAAGACAGCTTTCAGGATGCGTTATGGTCATTTGAGTTTTAGGTTATGTCCTTCGGATTGGCCAATGCACCCGTGACCTTCATGCAGTTGATGAACGAGGTCTTCCGTCCATATCTTGATCAGTTTGTCGTCGTCTTCATCGACGACATTCTGATATATTCGTCAACCCGTGAGGATCATATGCAGCATCTGGAGATCGCTTTGTAGACCCTCCGTGCCCACCTGCTGTATGCGAAGCTGGAGAAGTGTGAGTTCTGGCAAGAGGAGGTGCGGTTCCTCGGTCACAAGGTGACGAGGGAGGGTGTTGTAGTGGACCCCTAGAAGGTTGAGGTAGTGCGTCTGTGGGACCCGCCCACGACTGCGTCTGAGATCCACAGTTTTCTTAGTTTAACGGGATACTATCGGCGTTTCATTGAGGGCTTCTCCCGTATTGCAGCCCCGTTGATCAGGTTGACTCGGAAGGGCGCAGAGTTTATTTGGAACGATGCCTGTGAGCAACCATGCATGGAGCTGAAGGACCGTCTGACATCCGTTCCTGTCCTCACTCTTCCCTCTGGAAGTGATGGATTTGTTGTATTTACCGATGCCTCACGTATTGGTTTAGGTGTTGTCCTAATGCACCACGGTAGGCCCGTAGCCTTCGCGTCTCGTCAGCTCAAGGTCCATGAGCTGAACTACCCTACGCATGATTTAGAACTGGCAACAGTCGTCTTCTCACTGAAGGTGTGGAGACACTATCTCTATGGGGTTAGGTTCGAGCTCTTTTCTGACCACAAGAGCTTGAAGTATCTATTCTCTCAGTCTGAGCTGAACATGAGACAGAGACGCTGGATGAAACTTCTGAAGGATTATGATTTTGACCTCCAGTACCACCCAGGTAAGGCGAATGTGGTGACGGACACCCTCAGCCGTTAGCCATGAGGCCTAGTGGCACATATGATGATTCAGGAGTAGAGGATGCTCGAGGATATAATAGAGTATGACTTTGATTTTGGTCTGCAGTCTTCTGTCATTCAGCTATCGAGCCTGTCGATTCAACCCTCTCTTGTCGCAAGGGTGATCGAGGCTCAACAATAGATGAGTCATTACAGGATTACCGAGCAGAGGCAGCGTCTGAGAGTCAAACAGATTGGCAGATTGGTTCTGAAGGTAGACTTCGCTTCAGAGGCTGATTGTGTGTCCCGGATGTTCCTGAGTTGTGTAGAGATCTTATGACCAAGACACATTGATTGTGATTTTCTATCCACCCTGGCTGGACGAAGATATACCATGACATGAGGCGACAATATTTTTGGGCGGGGATGAAGTGCTAGATCGCCAGTTTTGTGGCAGAGTGTGACACATGCCAGCGTGTCAAGGCTGATCATTAGAGACCCCCTGGTCTATTACAGCTGTTGAGCGTCCCGACGTGGAAGTGGGAGCACGTATCTACAGATTTCATTATGGGTTTGCCGAGGACTCAGCGCAGTCATGACGCCATCTGAGTCGTCGTTGATCGTCTGACGAAGTCGGCACATTTTCTTGCAATTCGTGCAACTTTTCTTTTGGACCGGCTTGCTAGATTATTCATCAAGGAGATTGTGAGACTACACGGCGTTCCAGTTTCAATCATTTCTGATCGAGACCTGAGGTTCACGTCTCAGTTTTGGAGGAGCTTTCAGAGATCGATGGGCACTGATTTGCAGCTCTGCACTGCGTATCATCCGCAGACCGATGGCCAGACCGAGAGGGTCAACCAGATCCTTGAGGATATGCTTCGGGCCTGCGTGATTGACTTTGGGGGTAGCTAGGATGAGCATTTGTGTTGGTTGAATTCGCATACAACAATAGCTATCAGGTGACCATTGGCATGACTCCTTTTAAGGCATTGTATGATAGACCATGCAGATCTCTGAGTTGTTGGACCGACGTTGGAGAGCGGTGTCTCCTAGTTCCCGAGCTTGTGCTGTAGACATTAGAGGTTATCGATATCATCAGGCAGAGATGCGCACATCTCAGAATCGGTAGAAGAGTTTCGCTGATCGCCGGCGTCGTCCCTTAGAGTTTGATGTAGGGGACCATGTGTATCTCAAAGTCTCGCCCATGAAGGGCGTAGTTCAATTTAGAGCGAAGGGCAAGCTTGCCCCTAGATTCATTGGACCTTTTGAGATCACTGAGCGCATTGGCGTCGTGGCCTATCGGCTTACCTTACCAACTCAGTTGTCTGGCGTCCACAACATTTTCCACATCTTTATGTTGAGGAAGTGTGGATCAGACATCGTTCCTGTTATTGATTGGCAGCTGTTGGAGGTTCTTGAGGATGATCTTACATTGAGCAGCCAGTTCGTATCCTTGATCGGAAGGAGCAGGTCCTCCGGACCAAGGTCATTCCCTTGGTGAAAGTTCAGTGGGGTCACCATTCTGTTGATGAGGCATCTTGGGAGCGTGAGGCTGAGATTTGAGAGCGCTATCCCCATCTCTTTGACGATTGATTATATGCTGTCTCCGATTTTATATGATAATGCTTTATTTCCTCTTCTATTATGAGTTATGTTTCCATGCAATGATTGGGTAAATTTTGAGGATGAAATTTTTATTTAGAGGGAAGAGTTGTAAGACCCGTATCCTAGTCCGTAACATTTCGTAGGCTTTCATAGTCCTTTAGGTCAAATTCCGACAATCCTCAACCTGTATTCGGTGTTTGCGCATGATTTTAAGCCGAGTCCTACATATTGAAACCGGCTCGAACCGAAACATGTACCTTGGCGACCGCATCGTCACTGCAGTTCTAACGCCGCGACTCGTTCACCGAACCGATACCCAGGCCAGGAGATGTGGGCCAGCGTTCGTTTTGAAGAAACGCCGCGCGTTACGAATTTCGAGGGAGTCTCTACGATATGTCCCATCAATCAATCAATCACTCATGTCAACTACAAGCCATACCCCTAAGTACATCAACCCATCCCTCCTTTCCCATAAGTCAACTATCTCTCTCTCCCCTCACCATTCCCCTTTACAAAATTTCAACCACAACCACACCTCTTTTACAAAAAAAATCAAACTAAACCATACCCTCCCGTCTCATTCCTTACATCATCCCATCCATATCATTCCCATCACCCCACTCTCTCTCTCATTTCTCAAATCTCCCAAGCAACCCAAAATTTCCAATGTCCAACTCTCTCTCCCAAGCCAAGTGTCTCCCACCCTCTCATCTCTCATCCCCACCATCAAAATCCCATCAACCTCCATCAAACTTGAAGGCAGGGAGCTTATAAGCCTTAGGGAGCAAGGATAAGGCCTAGAGGTGGGTGATATACCGTTGTTTTTTATTTTAGGGGCCACTTGTTGTGGGACCCACATGATTTATGCATTATACAAGGGAGGGCCCATTAGTGGCAGGGTCCCTCCCCCTTCACGTCTCTCTCTCTCTCTAACTATTATGATTGGAGTGGGCCCCACAAATGTGTGTTATATAGATGTCCATCAAACGGTGTGGCCCATCCTATTACAGGTGGTGGTCCACACCATCCATTATTTGGGAATGTGGAGATCCCCACACTAGACTAAGGGTATATGTTATATTATATATATATATGCTTGCATAGTGGGCTACGTACATGTGGGACCCACCATGAGGACTATGTTGTATACACGACGTCCAGTGTCCCTGGATGCCGGACGTGAAGCAACTGGAGTGGCTAACATGGAGGCATGTACTGGCATGGGCGTGTACTAACAAGCTATATTAAAAAAATAATAATATATTGCTTTGAGGTGGGCTGTGCATGCAGGCTCCCACCTTAATGTAAATACATAATCCACGCTGTCCATTCCATTGCTCAGCCCATTTTAGGCGTTGAGCCGAAAAATGAGGGCAATCTGATCATCGGGCGGACCATAGAATAGCAAATAGTGTTTTTACCATTGAAATACTCCTTGATGTTTCGGTACGCCAAAACCCATCCAATATTGGGCTCGACAGGTTGGTATTGGGCCAAAGAAACCAATGGCCGGGACGGATCCATGTGGTGTGGGCCCTATCACAGAGAAACCATAAAAAAAATTAGTTAAAAAAAAAAGAAGCAGCCGACGCTGCCGTTGCAGAACGCACGCAGGCAGCGCCTGCGCCTGGCGGACGGATGGCTGGTAGGGACCCACAGTCGTAGCATTGGGCCCCACCTTGATGTGTGTCTATCATCAACACCCTACATTTGGTGGGCCCTCCTCCCAGCTGTGGGCCACCCAAAAATCAGCTGTATTTAGATCTCAGGTGGCCTACATCACAAGAAACCGTGAGTTGGACGCCTACCATTGAAACCCTTTATAGGTCATGGAAGTTTTGTATCAATATGAAAAAATTTTTTTCCTCTTCACATAGGTCTGCATGACCCTATCAATAGTTTGGATGGCAGATAAATATTACGGTGGGCCCCAGGTCCACGTGACCTTATTAACAGATTGGGGGAAAATAAACATTTTGGTGGGCCCCTGGTCGGTGTGACCTCGTCAATAGTTTGGATGGCAGATAAACATTGCGATGGACCCAAGGTGTGTATGACCTGGTCAACAGGATTGGGTGGAATATAAATATTGTGGTGGGCCCCATGCAGGACCCATTGATGTGTGTGCTCCACACCTTCCATCAGTGTGGTCCCCACCATGAGGTATGTGTAATATCTATGCTATCCATCCCTATCGGACCCATCATAATGCATGAGTTGCATCCATCCCGTCCAACCATTTGAAAGCTCATTTTAAGGCTTGAAATTAAAAATAAGGCAGATCTAGGATTAGGTGGGCCACATTTCAGGAAAGCAGTGGGTTTGAACGTCCACCATTAAACCCTTGGGAATTTTAATGGTGAAAAATCATTAACACCACTTATCTTTGGTGTGGTCCATTTGATATAAATACGGCCCATGTGATGTGGCCCACTTGCCATATGGAGGCCCATCTTGATTCATTTGTGGTCGTCCATTGAGGCCCACCTTGGTGTGTGTGGTGTGTGTGTGTATATATATATATATATATATATATATATATATATATATATATATATATATATATATATATATATATATATATATATATATATATATATATGAGGCCCATATGATGAGGCCCATTTTGATGTAGTTATGGCCATCCACTGAGGTCCACTTTGATATATGTGAGACCCATGCTAGGAGGCCCATTTTGATGTATTGGAGGCCCATGGGTCGAGGCCCAATGGGATGTACATGAGGCCTATTACTATGTGAAATTCCACCATGGTTATGTAATAATGTTCATGGTGGGCCGTGCCCTGGGAGCAATGATGGTTTGATGCCCACATTGTAAGGACGATGTTGGTTAAATGTCCGCATTGTCACTCTCCCTAGGGCCCATTGATAGCCCCATACTTGTACCGTGTAGGCTGTCTAGGCCCATCTTCCTTATGAATGGAGTTCATCACTATATAATATGTTTAGTATATATCCAGGATTCATGATCATATGCATCATATGTATGCTTGATATGAGGAGTGACTGATCATAGTATATGCCCTCGGGCAAATTGTTTATGGGCTCCCCGATAGGCGGAGTTGCCTTACATGAGCACGTGGTACACGCAGGACTGTTGCATGACTGGTAATGTGATTCATGCACTTCCATTTGTGTGATTGTAGCTACTGTATGCCCTAGCGATATCAAGGCCATAGCCTCCACAGGCACATAGTGGATGGCCGTATCGGATACCGGAAATACTTTTTTTAAGCATCGGGATACCATAGATGTCCCTGGGTGAAAATTTCAAAACCCGATGGTACCAGATGATGACTCCAACATCGAGACCGAGTGGATATATGAGCGCACGAGGGCCGAATACCAGGAGGTCGCATCTCCCACTGTGTCATGGTCGGTTGGAAAGGGGTGTGGCCTTACTCGCCCGAGGGTAGGGAGCAATACTAGGCTGAGTTTGACCAGCTCGTGAATGGGTCCACTATCGACGTGCCGGATAGGTACTGGCAGACTATTGGCTAGGCGGATAGTGAGGTTTCTTACGCTCACTTGGACTATGCAGCTTGGAGACGGCAGCGCCATTTGGAGTGTACTAAACTCCGGTGATTATCCAGAATGAGAATTGTACTGATATATGATGAGGATTGGCATGCTTGAGCTACATCTCACATCACATGGTCTTGACATGGCTGATAGCATTCATATCTTGCACCGCATAGCCTTGGTACGACTGATTGCATTCATGTACTTATCAGCATGTTTCCGCATTACTCTGACCTTACATTCTGAGCATGTTCATATTGAGCACATACTTACACCACCCTCTAAGCTTTCTATAAGCTTATGCACGATTGATGCGTGTAGGTGACGCTAGGACGCTGCCTTAGTCTCACCGCGGTTGGAACATGTAGCCGAGCTTCTAGAGTTTTTTGTTACTTTCATTATATTGTATTTCCCTTCAGACGCATTGTACTTAATATTTTTTTTTATCATAGTGGATTTTGTGATGGGGTTCTTGTGGTTATTGTTTGTGGGTTATGCTTATGGTTATGCTCATTACAAATTGATGATTAGAAATCCTCCTTGTAGCATCCCAGGATCGGAACCTGGTGTATGGGTATCGTGAGCCGAGAGTGGGGTACTACGGAGGCTGTTGGCGTCGGATTCAGCGATCGAGAATTTTGTGAGCCCGATTTTCGAGTTCGGGGCGTGACATTATAGGTTTAGGTTTAGGTTTTAGGTTTAGGTTAAGGTTTTAGGTTTAGGTTATAGGTTATAAGTTTAAGTTATAGGTTATAGGTTATAGGTTAAGGTTTAGGTCATAGGTTTTGGTTTAGGTTAAGGTTATAGGTTTAGGTTTAGGTTAAGGTTTAGGTTTAGGTTATAAGTTTAGGTTAAGGTTTAGGTTTAGGTTATAAGTTATAGCTTTAGGGAATTGAGAATAGGTTAAGGTTTAGGTTTAGGAAATCGGGTTCGGGTTCAGGATCGGGTTTATGTTTGGGTTTTCAAGTTTAGGTTTAGGTTTAGGTTAGGGAGTTGAGATTAAGATTAGGTGTAGGTTTAGGTTTAGGGATTTGAGAATACATTTAGATTTTAGGTTTAGGTTTAGGTTTTAGTTTTAGGTTTAGGTTTTAGGTTTAAGTTAGGTTTTAGGTTTAAGTGTAGGTTATAGGTTTAGGTTTAGGTTAGGTTATAGGTTAAGGTTTAGGGGATTGAGTTTAGGTTATAGGTTATAGGTTATAGGTATAGGTTAAGGTTTAGGTTTAGGAAATTGGGTTCGGGTTTGGGATCGGGTTTAGGTTTGGGTTTTCATGTTTAGGTTTAGGTTTAAGTTATAGGTTTTGAGATTTGAGAATAGGTTTAGGTTATGAGTATAGGTTTAGGTTAATGTTGTAGGTTATAAGTTTATATTAATGTTGTAGGTTATAGGTTTAGGTTTAGGTTTAGGAATTTGAGAATACATTTACTTTTTAGGTTTAGTTTTAGGTTTTATGTTTAGGTTAAGGTTACAGGTTTAGGTTTAGGTTTAAGTTTAGGTTATAAGTGTCAGTTATAGGTTTAGGTTTCGGTTAGGTTATAGGTTAAGGTTTAGGTTATAGGTTATAAGTTAAGGTTTGGGTTATAGGTTAAGGTTTAGGTTATAGGTTTAGGTTTAAGTTATAGGATTTAAGATTTGAGAATAGGTTTAGGTTAATGTTGTAGGTTATAGGTTTAGGTTATAAGTTTATGTTAATGTTGTAGGTTATAGGTTTAGGTTTAGGTTTAGGGATTTGAGAATATAATTAGGTTTTAGGTTTAGGTCTAGGTTTTACGTTTAGGTTAAGGTTTAGGTTATAAGTGTAGGTTATAGTTTTAGGTTTAGGTTAGGTTAGAGGTTAAGGTTTAGGGAATTGAGAATAGGTTAAGGTTTAGGTTTAGGTTAAGGAGTTGAGATTAGGATTAGGTGTAGGTTTAAGTTTAGGGATTTGAGAATACATTTAGGTTTTAGGCTTAGGTTAAGGTTATAGGTTTAGGTTTAGGTTTAGGTTATAGGTTATAGCTTTAGGGAATTGAGAATAGGTTAAGGTTTAGGTTTAGGAAATCGGGTTCGGGTTCGGGATCGGGTTTAGGTTTGGGTTTTCAAGTTTAGTTTTAGGTTAAGGAGTTGAGATTAGGATTAGGTGTAGGTTTAGGTTTAAGGATTTGTGAATACATTTAGGTTTTAGGTTTAGGTTTAGGTTTAGGTTAAGGTTATAGGTTTAGGTTAAGGTTATAGGTTTAGGTTTAGGTTATAGGTTATAGCTTTAGGGAATTGAGAATAGGTTATGGTTTAGGTTTAGAAATCGGGTTCGGGTTCGGGTTTGGGATCGGGTTTAGGTTTGGGTTTTCATGTTTAGGTTTAGGTTTATGTTAGGGAGTTGAGATTAGGATTAGGTGTAGGTTTCAGGTTTAGGGATTTGAGAATACATTTAGGTTTTAGGTTTTAGGTTATAGGTTTAGGTTATAGGTTCAGGTTTAGGTTTTAGGTTTAGGTTAAGGTTAGGTTATAGGTTATAAGTTTAGGTTATAGGTTACAGGTTATAGGTTAAGGTTTAGGTTATAGGTTTTGGTTTAGGTTAAGGTTATAGGTTTAGGTTTAGGTTTAGGTTAAGGTTTAGGTTTAGGTTATAGGTTTTGGGATTTGAGAATAGGTTTAGGTTTAGGTTTAGGTTTTGGGGTAGATCCAAAGCTCAAGTGGACCTCGAAACAAATTTGGGCCACAAAAGTTTTCGATCAAGCTGATATTTGTGTTATTCCTTCTTCAGGTCTAGGTCTGTGTGAACTTACCAACATGTTGGATCTTAAATAACCCCCATGGTGGGTCCCAGGGAGGAATCACTGGTCGGGGGCACTGTTCCCACCATGATGTTTAGCTTTAGGTATTAGTTTTAGGTGTAAGTTTAGGTTTACGGTTATATTAGGGTCTGCTCCAACAATTTCGACCTAATATATAAACACGGCCTATCTAGATGGCCAGGCCACTCCAATGCTGTCCATAGAAAATGGACAGCTTCATCATGGTCATAAACAGCAGTTCCCAACTTCCAGGGACCCCCGATCAACATCCGGATAGCTCCGACGCACATCGGGGTCTGCTCCATCAATTTCCAGCAAATACATAAACACGGCCAGTCCAAATGGCCAGGCCACTTCAATGTTGTCCATAGGAAATGAACAGCTTCATCATGGTCATAACAGCAGTTCCCACCTTCCAGGGACCCCCACTCAACATCCGGATAGCTCCGACGCACACCCGGGTCTGCTCCATCAATTTCGAGCAAATACATAAACACGGCCTGTCCAAATGGCCAGACCACTCCAATGATGTCCATAGGAAATGGACAGTTTCATCATGATTATAACAACAGTTCTCACCTTCCAGATCTTTTGATTTTATCGTTAAGGTATTTTAATCAAGCTTGATCTCATCCTTCCATTGTAGATCATTTTAAAAACTTAATTACATATACATAGGAGATCTAAGGGTTAAATTTTTGATTTTTGAAAGCTCACACTTCTAGCTTTTGAAAATCCATCGTTATTATCTTAAAACTTCCATATTAGCAATGCCCCCAAAAGCTTCTAACTTACACATCAATTTGGACAGTCCATTCAAGCATGTCATTGGGAGCAACATGCTAAAACAATTGCAGTGCCAATCAAATGTTCTAGAACCGAGGTGGTGTGTATGTGACATCTAACCTGTCCATCACGTGTCCCCAAAAGTTGTTGGGGGGAGAAAAAACAATTACACTCATATATTCATATGGAGGTCCACACCACAGAAAACAATGATTTCTTTTTTTTTCTTTATTCTTTTGCTAAAAACACTTCCATATTGAAGTGATGGAGCCCACCTTCTGATTTTGGTGGTATCCCATTAATTTGGTGGGGGTACACCTAATGTGTAGGTTGGATGACATACACAAACTATGGTGGGCTCACACAGTGAAATGCCTTAAGAAACACAAACTTTTGGGGACAAAGTGTGTTGAATAATGTTAAAGTTCTTGTACAATGGGAAGTTTTGTATACATTCAAGACAAGCATCATTAATGCTTAAGATATAAATTATCAGAAAGTACCATTGATGTTAAAATAACTTTAGAAAGCATAAGTCGCTATTCAGATAAATAGTCATAAAGGTGAATCTCTCAGCAACATAATCCAGCATTCTTCAAACATTGGTAGAACTACGTATTTCCAAGTCTCCAGACCTGTACCCTAGTCCGTACCATTTTGTATGCGTCCGCGATCGTTCCGGTCGAATTCCGGCAATTCTCGACTCGTATCCAACGTTGCGCGCGATCTTAAGTCAAGCCTGCCTACCGAAGGCGGCTCCATCCGAAACTCGTACCTTGGCGACTGCGCCGTCGCTGCGGTTCCAACGCCACAACTCCCGCACCGATCCGATACCCAGGGTAGAAGATGTCGGTCTGCGTTCATTCCAAAGAAATGCCGCGCTTTGCGAATTTTGAGGGAATCTCTATGAGATGTCCCATTAATCAATGTCAAGTACAACCATACCTCAAGTACAAGCCCCATCCCTCCTTTTTCCCTCAAGTCAACTCTCTTTCCACCTCACCATCTCCCTTTACAAAAATTTCAACCATAACCATACCTCTTTCACCAATTTTCAAACCAAACCATACCCATCCATCTCCCATCCTTACAAACACCATTCCATCCATCCCTTTAATCCCATCATTTCTCTCTCTCCCTTATTTCTCAAAAACATTCTCCCAAGCAACTAAGAACCTCAAATGTCCAAGCCTCCCCAACTCTCCCAAAGGCTAAGTGTGGCCCACCCTCTCATCTCTCATTCCCACCGTCAAGTCTTCATCATCCACCGTTAAACGCTAAGCATAGGTGCATGCAAACCTAAGGGAGCAAGGAGAAGGCCGAGAGGTGGGTGATCCACCGTTGAAATCTTATCTTTAGGGCCCACTTGTTGGTGGGACCCATTTGATGTATGTGATTTAACCAAGAGGGGGCCCATAGTGGCGGGGTCCCTCTAACTCATCGCACATGTCTCTCTCTCTCTCTCTCTCTCTCTCTCTCTCCTTTTTCTCTCCCTAGAATGTAGTGGGCCCCATCAAATTGTGTTAAATATACTCCATTCATCTGACAGTGTGGCCCATCACATTTCAGGGAAATCCAACCCATTAGACTAAAATATATGTGGTATATTCATATTATATATATATATATACATATATATATATATATATATACTTGCTTGGTGGGCCACGTGCATGTGGGACCCACCATGATTCCTGTGTTTATCCACGCCGTCCAGCGTCCGTGGATACTGGACGTAAGGTTGGCTAACCTGGAGTGCGTGTACTGACATGGGATTGTACTAACGTGCTGGCCAAATAAAGGGAATGGTGGGCCACTCATGCAAGACCCACCCTGATGTATGCACTTAATCCAAGCCGTCCATCCTTTTTCTCAGATCATTTTAGGCGTTGAGCCAAAAAATGAGGCTGATCTAGGTTCCTGGTGGGTCGTAATATACGAAACAGTATTTCTACCATTGAAATATTCCCTGGCGTTTCTGTATATCAAAAACTATCCAATATTGGACTTGATAGGTTGGTATTGGGCCGTAAGGACCAATGGCTGGGCCAGATTTGTCTGAGGCGGGCCCCACCTACCGAAAATCGTGGAAAAATGTGTTTCAAAAAAAATAAACAGCAGCAGCAGCAGCTGTTGCTGCTGCTTACAGCAGGCGCGGGCAGTGCCTGCGGTTGTCAGTAGGCAGACGGACGGGTGGCTGGGCCTCATGGCTCCAGCTGTGGGCCCCCACTGTGATGTGTTTCGATCATCAGCACCATGTATTGGGTGGGCCTCCCCCCTAGCTACGGGTTACCCAAAAATCAGCCGTATATGGAACTCAGGTGGGCCACACTATCTAAAATCATGTGAAGACATGCCTAAAACATATAAAATCACTTGGTGAGGCCTACCTGAAATTTGCATGTGGTTGAAACTTGGTCTGAACCCTTAACCGAGTGGGACGCACATAATGGGAGGACTGGATTTGTGAACCACATCTCGGTGGGCCCTACCCTGGTCCACGTGACCTTTTGAATGGGCTGGATGGCTATAAACATCACCGTGGGCCCCTGGTCCACATGACCATATGAACAGGTGGGGTGGCAAATAAATATCACGGTGGGCTCCAGGCCCACCCCAGGTCCAGGCGACCTTATGAACAGATTGGATGAAAAATAAACACTATGGTGGGCCCTGGCCCATGTGTTCTCATGAACAGTTTGAATGGCAAATAAACGTTACAGTGGGCCCTACCCAAGGTCCACGTGACCTTATGAATAGGTTGGATTGAAAATAAATATTACAGTGGGCTCTAGGCCCGTGTGACCCTGTGAGTAGTTTGGATGAAAAATAAACATTTTGTTGGGCCCTATGTTTGAATGGAAAATAAACATCATGTTGGGCCCCAGTTTGAATGGAAAATAAACATCATGTTGGGCCCTAGGTTGGGTGAAAAATAAACATTATGGTGGGTCCTACTTAGGACCCACTATGTATGTATTGTGTCCACACCTTGCATCAGTGTGGACCTCCACCGTGGAGTATGTGATTTATCTATGCCTTCCATCCCTATGGGACCTACCATGATGCATGAGTTTCATTCAAACCGTCCAACCATTTTGAGATTATTTTAAGGCCATTGTTGAGGCTCATCTTAATGTATTTGTGGCCCACCCACTAAGGCCCACTTTGATATATATGAGACCATGGTTTGAGGCCCATTTGATGTATTGGAGGCCCATGAGTTGAGGCCCAATAGGATGTACATGAGGCCCTTTGTTACGTGATTTCACCATGGTTTATGTGTTGACTCTTATGGTGGGCTATGCCTTGTCCACATTATATGGATGATGTTGGTTAAATGGTCTGCATTGTCACTCTCCCTAAGGCCCACTAATAGGCCCATACTTGTAGTGAGTAGGTCGTCTAGGCCCATATCCGTTATGCACAAGCCCATCACTATATAACATGTTTAAGTATAGATACATGATTCATGATCATACGCATCATATGTATGCTTGGTATGATGAGTGACTGATCATAGCATATGCCTTCAGGCAAACTGTTTACGGGCTCCTTGATAGGCGGAGTTGTCTACATGAGCGCGTGCCTCACGCAAGATGGTTGCATGACTGATAGTGTGATACATGCACTTGCATTTGTGTGATTGTGATATGCCCTAGCGACATCAGGGCCATAGCTTCCACAGACACATCGTGGGTGGCTGGTTGGATACTGGAAACCGTGTTCTAAGCAATTGGGGCGCCATAGATGTTCCTGGGTGAAAGTCCTTGAACCCGATGGTACCAGAGGATGACTCCAACATCAAGACCGAGTGGATATATGAGCGCATGAGGGTTGAATACCGGAGGCCGCGTCTCCCACTGTGTCATGGTCGGTTGGAAAGGGGTGTGGCCTTACTCGCCCGAGAGCAGGGGGCATTACTAGGCTGAGTTTGACCAGCTTGGAAATGGGTTCGCTATCGACTTATCGGATAGATGTTGGCAGACTATTGGCCAGACGGATAGTGAGGTTTCTTATGCTCACTTGGACTGTGCTGGTAGGAGAGAGACAGTGCCATTTGGAGTGTACTGAACCCCGGTGATTATCCAGATTGAGAACCGTACTGATTTGATGCTCTAGTATGGAGCTGCATTGGTACGTGGATTGGCATGCTTGACTTACATTATGCATCGCATGACCTTAACATGAATGATAGTATTCATATCTTGCACCGCATAGCCTTGGTACGGCTGACTGCATTCATGTACTCATCAGCATGTTTCCGCATTACTCTGACCTTGCATTCTGAGCACGCTCATATTGCGCATACACTTACACCACCCTCTAAGCTTTCTATAAGCTTATGCACGATTGATACGTGCAGGTGACGCCAGGACGCAGCCGTAGTCTCACCGCAGTTGGAGCGTGCAACCGAGCTTTTGGAGTTTTTGTCATTTTCAGTATATTGTATTTCCCTTTCATACGCCTTGTACTCAAAAGTTTTTTATCATAGTAGATTTTGTGATGGTGTTCTTGTGGTTATTGTTCGTGGGTTATGCTTTTGGTTATGCTCATTACAAATCGAATCAAATTGATTATTAGAAACCCTCCTTGTAGCATCCTAGGATCAGAACCTGATATATGGGTTTCGGGAGCCGAGAATGGGGTACTACGAAGGCTGTCGGCGCCGGATTCGGCGATCAGGAATTTTGTGAGCCCGGTTTCCGAGTTCGGGGCGTGACGAGAGCATTTTCTTTAATAACTGAATTTTCCTTAAAATATAACCTGAAGATCAAATATCAAGCTCAAACCTTAGAAAGAGAAAACACAAACTGAATTACATGATGTCACATACTATGTTGAATAGTGTTGAAGTTCTTGTACAATGGGAAGTTTTGTACACATTCAAGACAAGCACAATGCAAACAAGAGTTTTTATGGCTGAAAAAGAACCCATTCAGATTACTTTATCAGTAGAACTCATTTGATGATTGTTTCATTATGGATGCAAAGCACATCAAATCAGAGGCGTTGCATCCTGAGCAAAATTCTGAATAGTGCCTTATGCTTTAACAACACTTAAGTTTTTGGCTCAAGCTCACAGGCATTGGGACCATCTGCATGCCCTTGTCTTGGCCCTAACTGTAAATTCCATGGCCCCAAGAATCAGGTCGGTGGATTCATCAGGTGATCCACAAAGTGCAAATAAAATGGACGGTTTAAACAATTGGCAAACAACCCCTATTCAACACAGGTGCCTAACCCAATTCTTAGGCTATGGCATACATACATACATTGGTTCCAAAAAATACCACTTGATGAATTCAAAACTAAGATAATAGGATATGAAATCCTTGAAACAATTCTTGGAGTTAAACTCTCACAATTTTCCTGTTAAACTTCATTTGTGGAAATCAGTCATAATCAAACATGAAATCATGCCTCCCCTTGATGAATTCAAAATTAAAATAATATGATATGAAATCACACCTCTTAGTGAATTCAAAATAAATAAATCAGTAGTAAATAGATTCATTTGCCACTAACTACAACCAACACATCGCTACAAATATTTGCTATATTCCCACCAATTACAACTAAACCTAAGCTGCCAAACAAGCTTTCACACTGCCAAATAATAGCATAAGTTTCCCTGAGATGGGTGGATCCCTTTTGCTAAATCCCCAAATCCCTAAATCGGTATTGAGATTGAGAGAGAGAGAGAGAGAGCGCGCGGCGGGTAGAGAAAGAGAAGAAAGGGAAAGGAGGGGCTAGGGTTGGGTGAGGTCGAGTATATAGGGAAAAGGTTTTGTACGGTCGAACTCATGGGAACTTCCCACGAGGTCGAGCTGTGTGGGTCCCATTGTGATGCGTGTCGACCATTAACACCATGCATTTGATGGGCCCCCTTTAAATTGTAGGATATCCCAAAAATCAGCCGTATACGGAACTTACGTGGGCCATACCATCTAAAATCATGTGAAGAAATGCCTAAAACATAGAAAATCACTTGGTGGGGCCCACCTAAAAATTTGATGCATATGAAACTTGGTTTGACTCCTCATCCAAGTGGGACACACATAATGGATGGGCTGGATTTGTGAACCACATCTCGGTGGTCCCAACAAATGATTATGAATATTTTAATGGAGGGTTGTTAGTGCTATTATATGATACCTCTTTGGTTGTCAAATTTTGTGTGTCAAAACCTTGTCTTGGGTGTATTCTATGTTTAAGACACCATATCAACTTATGGACTCTTCAAGCAGCTTCAAGGTACATTTTGAAGATATAAAGAAGACACAGTATTCTTGATTCAAGCAAAGGTTATTCAAGTTCAAGATACAAGCAGTGTTTGAAGGTGTGAAGCTCAAAAGCAAACAAACTCAAGATAAAGTTGGTGTCAAGTCTTTGGACGACTCGTACTTCAGGCTTCAAGTACTAAAAGATTTATCATTCGTTGAATGAAGTAGAGTTCAATGTCCATACTTCATTATTCAGGTTTGATAGACCATAGTCATTGACCTTAGGGTAGGTCATTTTGGATACATTATACAACTGTGTTTAAACATGTTTTTGATCTGCTCTTAGACTAGTCCTGGTTCTCGTTCGACCAGTCCTAGCACTGGCTCGACCTGTCTAAGAATTTCCTAGGCTAGTCTTGGACTTGTTCAATTTTATCGGATTTTCTGGTTCGCTCACGACCAGTCTTGGAGTCTGCTCGACCGGTCGTGGGATGTCCTCGACTTGAACCTCGATCTGTCGTGGAGCCTCGATTCAAACTCCAGCGACTAAATTCACTGTCGCTCGACCAGTCGAGAAGGGGTCTCGACCGGTCGTGGACGACCTTCGACCAGTCGTGGACTGCCTACGACCGGTCGAACATCGGTTTTCCTGATTGCGCGCAGTAATTCAAAAATCTGTTTCTCCTAAGACCAGTCGTAGGAACTCCTAGACCAGTCGAAGACGAATTTCTGTAGCTATAAATAGCACACGAATTTCAGAGTTTAATAGTCGAAAAATCTATCAAAGCAAGTATATTCTAGGCTCCACTCTGAGATAAGTCGTGTTATTTTTAAGCTAATTTGCGCTTCATTCAAATTCCTTTTGTTAGCTTTTTGCATTTGATTTTATTCTAAATTCCAATCGTATTTGAAAAGGGGAAATCGTGTATTCCTTCTTCTTGGAATTAAAATCAAATAGAGCTAGCCCTTTGTGATTTCATTTAAAATCAATTAGAACTTAGAACCTCGATAAAGTGAGTATTGGACATTGAACTATCATTATTGAATCTCTACTCTGATCGGTTCTTCCGGGCTACTGTAAAAGGATAAGATCCAGGTATTTTACAATTCCTGTAATTTCTATTTTGGTTTTGTATGAGATTTGTCAAAAAAATCTCTGTGTATGGTTATCTAAGGAGAGCCAGAAAACTCAGATTGTGGGGGTTTTTGAATTGTGTAAGCCCAAGTGATAAAGACACAATTGTGAAGGTTTTTGGTGAACCTGTGAAAACCAGTTTTATTAGAGAACGCTAATATCCCCTGTGTGAGGATATTAGGAGTGGAGTAGCATTCTGTGTGGCTATTTTAGAACAGTTGGTGAACACACAGGCGAACCACTATAACTTCTTGTCTTGTGGATTGAATGGTTATTTAATTCCTTATCTTTTATCATTCAGTTCTATTTTCCTTGTGGATGTGAATGTTGTTGTAACAGTTTGAAATTTCAAGCAAGTGTGGGAATGTTGTAATAATTTAGTATTTATTTCTGCAATTTATTTCCAGCAATTCCCTTTATTGATTCAAGCTTTAAATTCCAAAATTGTTCCAGCAAGGTTGCCCTGCCATTTTTATGGTGTATGGCTGTCCCTAGAACAAGACATTTGTAAATTCAATTTATTCAGTGCAGTTTGTATTTATTTCTTTAATCCTCTTTGATTTGAGAAATTGATACAAAGACATTTCTAGATAAAAGGTTGTCCTACCATAAACATTTGGTTTTTGGTGAAAGGTTGTCCTTAGAACAACGTTTGTATCAACCTCTCAAATTCAGTAGTTTGAGGTTGCATATCATTTCTACATTGCAATTTATTTAATTAGTTCATTGGCTATCATACTTGTTTAATTCCGCTATTATAAGTTTTTATTTGGCATTGTCCTATTCACCCCCCCTCTAGGACATATAGCTTGGCCATTTCAAGTGGTATCAGAGCCTATAGCTAGCGCTTTTATTTCTTTATATTTGGATTATTTTCCTGAGCTAACGATCTAAGCTATATATAATAATGTCAAATTTTGATAGCCTCTCAGTCACTAGGCCTCCACCATTTGATGGCTCCAACTATGCTTATTGGAAAGCCAGAATGAGGATCTTCCTCAAATCAATGAATGAGAGTGTGTGGCAAGCCACAGTGACTGAATGGAATCCTCCTGTCATGGAAGTAACTGGAGTTGATGGTTCTAAATCTATGAGAATTTCGCCATACTTTTAATGGACCACACTTCAGAAAAGTGAGAGTAGTGCTAATGCTAAAGCACTAAATGCAATTACTTGCGCACTATCACCGGATGAGTTCAAAAGAATCATATCCTGTGATACTGCAAAGTAAGCTTGGGATATTTTAGAAATGACACATGAGGGTACATCGATTGTCAAAAAATCTAAAGTCCAACTCCTCACAACTAAATTTGAAGAAATTCATATGGAGGAGAATGAAATGTTTATAGACTTCTATACTAGATTAAATGACATTGTAAACTCAATGTGGGGTCTTGGTGATAAAATCCCAGAAAGTAAAGTGTGTGCAAAAATACTACGCTCTCTTCCTGAACGGTTCAATTCTAAAGTAACCGCGATCCAGGAACTTCGTGACACGGACAATATGAAGGTGGAAGAACTTGTTGGGTCTCTACAAACTTATGAATTAAATTTTAAAGCTCCTAAAGGAAAATCAATTGCTTTGAAATCTTCCAAAAATACGGTAGAAGATAAATCCGATTCTGAAGATGACTTAGCTCTTGTTGCAAAAAGATTTTACAAAATTTTTAAAAGTAAGAAAAGAGTTGATTTTCAAAAATCAAATGATAAAAAGAAGTTTAGATCTAAAACTCGAAAATCTTTGAAAGACAGTCAGTGTTACAACTGTCATGAGTATGGGCATCTAGCAAACAAATGTCCTAATAAGGACAAACCCAAAAAGAAGGGTATGTTGGCTACATGGGATGAATCATCTGACTCTGAAGCTTCTTCTGAATCAGAAGATTCTGAAACCGAGTCGGTTAATGAGGTAAAAGCCCTTATGACTCTAGCCAAGTTTACCTTCTCTGATCACGATGATTCTACTAGTGAAGAAAATTTGGATAATGATCATGAGAATGAAGAAGATCTTCAAGATGCTTACAATGCCTTATACAAGGAGAGTTGTAAAATTGCTGTGAAGCTTAAACTTCAGAGAGAAAAATTTTCTAAACTTAGAGATTGTTTTGACTTGCTTGTTTTAGAAAAATCTCAAATATCAGATTATTTTGAAAAATCAAAAAGTGATTTAGAATTCAAAAACTCTCTGATTGTTGATTTAAAATCTGAAATTGAGAGACTAAAGAATGAAGTGTCTTCTCTTCTGAATTCAAAGGAAACTTGGAGGTATGCCCAAGGTGATTCTAAATTAGAAAAACTCCTATCCGGTTCAAAAAAATGTGGCGATAGATCCGGGTTGGGGTATGATAAAACAATACCTCATAAACAAAAGAATTCTCCACCTAAATTTGTGAAAGGAGAATCCTCTAATTCAAAAGAGAAAAAAACTTCACAAGGTTTTGTCAAAACAACAAAAAATTTTCAAAAACCTAGAAGCAGCTATGTCAACTTCAAAAATCAGATGAAAAATCCTTTAGCTGAAAAAATAGTTGATTTACTCAAGGAGCTTTTAAAATCTAACTCTGTAAGTCACTCTTACAAATATAAACAAAAGAAGACCAACTATGTTCCTAAACCTAAAACTGTTATGAAATGGGTTCCTAAAGTTGACTGCTTGGTTGCTCACACTGCTTTCAAAGCAACTAGCCTTTCAAAGTGGTACCTAGACAGTGGTTGTGTAACGCCCTGAAAATTGGGGGTCGAGCATAAACTCAACTCCCGAGTTCCAGAACATCACTTATGCAACAAAATGAATGATGATTGAATGTTGACAGTATTCGTGCGTTGAACATGAGTGAGATTAAGCCAAAACAACATATCATACTCCAGAGACAGTTAAATTTGCAAGCGGAAGACTGTGATAGATAGATAAAATATATACCTATGATGAGTCTCCAGAGTGTGATAACATTACCAGGTTAAATAAATATAAGTGCAGTTCTAGAATATACCAAATGTGAGGAAGTGTAATGCCTCCTATCCCATGTACCATAGCCCCGTCAATACAATATCAGGTCTTCATTGACCTGCCAGAGAGATACAGATAGGAGAACTCCTCCTATCATCACAGAAGTAGTCCGGCTCTGCTTCACAAGCATCGCCATCACCTGAAATTCAACAAATCTGGTGGGTGTTCGGAACACCGTCCCGTAACGTGGGAGTGAGTGATCAACTCAGTGGAACAATAAGGCATAGGTTAACATGTTATCAATTCAATCAAGCAGTAATGATAAAGTGGTACAAATCAAACAATTCTAACTACTCTTATTAAATGCAAGAATGAAATGACATGATGCTGTATGCCCTTGCCAAACCACCCTCAAGCGACATCATCTTACGTTCGCGAATGCTTACTCCCTCAGTGCGCCACATCTACAAAGCACATGCGGTGCGATGATGCTCATGATTACCAAGTTTTTATTAGTCCATTTCAAACAGCAGTATTAGGAAACTAAGGTACCTCCCTTGTATCATTCCCAAACATGATCCATTCTAGGGTCGTCAATCCTAGTTATTCTCATACGATGTTATGGTCTGAGAAGCGTAGTGAAGGCATCGCAAAGGGCTCATCACCCGTCAGCGCGGATACAGATCTCACCAATGTATGCGGCTCAATTGCTGGCCGTCAGCTCGAATACAGGTCTCACCGTACTCGGCTCAATCACTAGCCGTCAGCTCAAGTACAGGTCTCACCGTACTCGGCTCAACTCACACTCTAGTTGCTGTGAAAGACTCGTGGCCAATCACAGACCCTTGGAGTGTACTCGATGATACCACGGAGGACTCGTCGCCCGTCAGCACGAGCACAGATCTCACCGTACTCGGCTCTCGCCGAAGTATCGACAGCTCGAATACAGTGTCCATACCACCATATTCGGCTCACGAGTTGATTGCGCAATGGTCACTACGGGGAGGCACATGGCCCCAGCGTAGGCCGACAGCTCAACCACGGTGTCCCATACCACCATGCCCGGCTCATGCGACTTAGCGGATCTAGGTACCATGGTTAAACGGGGATCGCCACTAGTAAGTTTGGTACCCTAGGTTCAAGCAGTAGCGACCAAACAGGGTGAACATGCATAAGGCAGATCGGGTTACTTGATGAGCTCGACTAGCACGATCGCCCGTTGAGCTGCACGACATGAAGTGCATAAACAACTTCGTGTGGCCTAGCCACTGCCGACAGGCAACGCACGACTCGAGTTCGTCGAACACATCCCACGTGGCAAATGAATCTCAGCCACGAGTTCAATCTCGTTACCGATTGCCTGGACTATAATCATAGCCCCGAACACAATCAATTACAGAGATATAAAGCAGTAATAGATCAGGATTCAAATCATACAATCAGTCAGGTATTATCCGTTTAGGGCTGCCAGGGCTGTTGCACGCACTCGTTGCTCCGCTCCCCCATCACCCATGACGGATCATACAACATAAATATAAATTTAAACAGATGCATTACATAGTTAAAATCATAAAACAGTTGAGCATGTTATGAAGCACAACACAAGCATGAGTTTGTACATGTTCAAATCCTAATCACACAACTATTAAAGGAGATCATACACATAGTGAAAAGAGGTTGAGAATCATATCTCAACACCCTTATATATTACAATTTGCCAACTACTACACATTCAGACATTTCAAGAAACACTTAAACAAACATACATCAACATACATGACATATGTCGATCACATAGGCATTAGGCCAAATCCTTTCGCTAGGGAGTTGCCCCAATCATAACACGCGTACACCCACGACGGATAGTCATGGCAAGCAGGAATCCAAGTTCCATATTCATTCAGCCATTTCCACAAACACTTGGGCCACACATTTTAGCATACATAGTGTGTATTGGCCGTGGTTTGACTTAGGGCAAAATCCTTTCGTCAAAGGGGGTATCGCCAATACATCAATCATGAATCCATGACAATCAGTCATGGCGAGCACGAATGAGAATTCACTTAGAATACACTATTCCAACATACATAGTGTATGTTAGCAAACATGTATTAGGGCTATTCTTTCGCTAAGCGGTTATTTTATCCGCGTATACCGTATTCATACAACAATTAATCATGACAATTACATTTCCAAAATCCGCACGTATGCGGAATTTCTAAAATACGTAATTTCAACATACATGACATTTACACATGAACATGTATTTTTGCGATTCTTTTCGCCAAACTAGCATTTTATCCACATATGATATAATCAAACATTAAATAAACATGTCAAACATTTTTCCAAGAAAAATACGTATACGGTATTTCTACGTATATCTAGAGTATGTGAAAATCCATATTCTTTATCGCTAATCGAAACAGGAAACGGAAAGCACTTTGTACATGTGCATTTGCATGCAGATCATGAATCTATCATTATCTGACATTGAAAGCGTTGAAAAACGTAACTTATACGCTTAAAGTCCTCACCTCAGCCCTTGGAATTCCAACGAATCAGCAAGGGTGATGGAGCTTCCGTATACAGGAGTTTCCTAGCCTAAAGAGCGTATCCGATTAGCCTTTTCATAACCTACCGCTAATCAAGCTCAAATCAGACCTAGGGTTAGGGTTTCTTACCTAGAAATGACGCCGGAATCGCCGGAAAAGCGTCAAGAAGGATGCGGTGGAGCATGGATAGCAGCAGGGAAGGACGGCAGGGAGAATCTCCCACTTCTCCCTCACTTTCTCTCTCTTTTCCCTCTCTCAAATCCAAATTCGTATGGCTGGAATGGGAGAGGGTTTAAGGTCCTTATATAGCCTAAAACTTCACTGAAATAGACTCCTGTTCAAGGGTTACTGCTAATATAGGATATTCGCCACTTTTCCAACTCAAAAGAGGTGTTCTGGTGGCCCTCTTTGAGCCAAACGTCAGACTTAAGCTCACCACACATGGATCTATGAGGGATCACGTTTTCGACTCGATCGGATTCCCAGATCGCACGTGGCGGACCACTTTCAGTTCAACGGTCAGTGGGCCACGATCCGAAATTCCAAGTACATGTAAATGTTCCTGAAATTTTTCCTGATCCGAGGGTGTAATTTGGTCTGATTCTGACGGTCAGGTTGCTTAATACTGATGCGCAAGCGAAAGGTGCCAGATCACTATTCCAGATATTTTCTTTTCAAAGGAATAGTGTTTTTCACACACCGTCGCTCCGGATCGAAATAAATGACCGTGGGACATCGGTCGGAGCTGATTTTTGAGATGAATGTCAAGCCCAGTGGGGCGGTCCTAGTTCCTTAGATTCGTGTTAATCGGACTCCCGATGTGCGATCTAGACTCAATAAGAAGTTTCGTTTCATTCCCGAGAGCAGCCGGGTAATGAGTTTGGCTCTAGACTTTAGGGTAACCTAGAGTCACCAATTCTGCAAGTTTTGGGTCTTGCAGATCGTATTTAAAGCGATCCCAACGGATTTCATGACTAACCGAGTTTTGCACTTAGTTAACTTTGTTAAATTTCTAAAGGATTTAATCCTAATTGTTTTCTGGTTGAGATGGTACTTAGGCCTTTGCAGTTTGTATATGAAGTGATCTAAGTTTTACTACTTAGCTAGTTTAAGATAGTGTCAAGGGCGAAAGTGCTTTGAAAAATTGAAGGCACAAAGTAGTGAAGGGTGGGATTTGTGAAGGAAATGGGTTAAGGAGCGATTTTTGACTGTGGGATTTAGTTTTGACAGGTTGGTAAGGTCTTAGGATCGACCCAATGCCTAAGGACGTCTAATCCCAGGTTGGCAAAAATCCGGGATGTTACAGGTTGCTCCAGGCATATGACTGGTGACAAAGCTCTTTTCACCGATCTACAAGATATGACTGATGGGTCAGTCACATTTGGTGATGGTAGCAATTGCAAAATTATTGGCCAAGGTACGATTCAACTCTATAATCTTCCCTTATTTAAGAATGTTTTATATGTTGAGGGTTTAAAACACAACTTGTTAAGCATATCTCAAATATGCGATAACAATCATAGTGTGAAGTTTTCCAATCAAGGTTGTGAGATTATAGACAAAAAGGGGTCTGTGATATTAACTGGTCTCAGAACTTCTGAAAACTGCTATATAGTGAGAAATGACAGCTCATATAATCAATTGTGTTACATGGTCCATACCGATGAAACAAAATTATGGCATAAACGCCTTGGACATGTACACTACCGGAATTTATATAGATTAAGCAAAGAAGAACTAATAAGAGGTCTACTAAAGATTCAAAAAGTAGATAAAATATGTGGTGAATGCCAGTATGGTAAACAAACTAGGAGATCTCACAAAAAGGTGAACTCCAATACCACATCAAGACCACTCGAACTTCTCCACATGGATCTAATAGGACCAACTAGAACGGAAAGTCGAGGTAGTAAAAAATACATTCTGGTTATTGTAGATGATTATACTAGATTCACTTGGGTTTCATTTTTAAAGGACAAATCAGAAACCCTTGATGAAGTGAAAAAGATAATCAAACGGATCCAAACTGAAAAATGTTCTCAAGTGAGTAAGATCCGAAGTGATCATGGATCCGAATTTGAAAATAGCGGTTTTGAGAAATTCTGTAATGATCAGGGAATATCACATGAATTCTCTGCACCCAAAACTCCATAGCAAAATGGCATTGTGGAAAGAAAAAATAGAGTTCTTCAAGAAATGGGAACTGTTATGCTAAATAGCATGAAGGTTTCTAAGAATTTATGGGCTGAGGCGATTAATACTGCTTGCTATATTATTAATCGTGTTTATACTTGCAAATCAAATAATAAAACACCCTACGAAATGTGGTTGACAAAAAACCTACAGTCAAATATTTTGCGTTTTTGGCAGTAAGTGTTATATTTTACGTGACCGGGAAAATTTGGGAAAATTTGATACTAAAAGTGATGAAGGATTATTCTTAGGATATTCTTTAAATAGTCGTGCATATCGTGTACTGAACAAAAGGACCGGAGTTATTCAAGAGTCAATTAATGTGGTCATAGATGATCACTTGAATACATCGGCCCCTAGTTCAGATAATGATGAAGTTCTCATAATTAAAAAACCAGAAACTTCATCAAGTGAATCTAATCATGATGTGAGGACTGTCAAAGATCATCCAACTACACAAATCCTTGGAAATCCTCTCACTGGTGTACGCACTCGTAGACAATTAGAAGATTTTGTAATTACGTGTGTTTCACACCTCAGATAGAACCGGTTAATGTAAAAGAAGCTCTTTCTGATGAAAACTGGATAGTTGCGATGCAGGAAGAACTTAATCAATTTGTTCGTAACGATGTCTGGTATCTTGTTCCAAGACCGAAAGATAAACATATTATTGGAACAAAATGGATTTTGAAAATAAGTCTGATGAATTGGGAAATATTATTCGAAACAAGGCAAGACTGGTTGTGTAAGGGTACACTCAAATTGAAGGTATCGATTTTGAGGAAACTTTTGCTCCAGTTGCACGCCTTGAATCAATCAGATTATTTATATCCATTGCATGTTTTAGAAAGTTTAAGATTTATCAAATGGATGTAAAGAGTGCTTTTCTTAATGGTGATTTACATGAAGAGGTTTATGTTGAACAACCTACAGGGTTTGAAGATCCTAAGTTTTCTAATCATGTTTATCGCCTTAAGAAAGCTCTCTATGGGTTGAAACAAGCTCCCAGAGTATGGTATGAAAAATTGACTAAGTTTTTACTGGTTCACAATTTTCAAATGGGCAGTGTTGATAAAACACTTTTTGTTAAAAAGCAGAACAATGATATTTTAATGGTTCAAATCTATGTTGATGATATAATTTATGGATCAACTTGTACTGACATGACTGTTGAGTTTGCAGATCTAATGAAATCTGAATTTGAGATGAGTATGGTCGGAGAATTAAACTATTTTCTAGGATTGCAAGTTAAACAGCAATCTGATGGAATTTTTATTTCTCAAACTAAATATGCTCTAAATTTAGTTAAGAAGTTCGGGTTTGAAAATGGTAAGAATTTTGATACTCCTATGAGTACTTATCTAAAACTCTCAAAAGACTCTACAGGTAAAGATATAGATCCTAAACTATATCGAAGCATGATTGGTAGTTTACTGTATTTAACAGCAAGTAGACCTGATATTGCTTTTAGTGTTGGAATTTGTGCTAGATATCAGTCTAATCCTAAAGAATCTCATTTGACTGCTGTTAAACGCATTATTCGTTATGTTGCAAGTTCAGTTAATCTGGGTCTTTGGTATCCCTATGATACTAGTGTTCAATTGGCTGGGTTCTCGGATGCTGATTGGACTGGTAATATGGATGACAGAAAGTCAACCAGTGGTGGTTGCTTTTACATTGGAAATTGCATAGTTTCTTGGTTCAGCAAGAAACAGAGTTCCATTTCACTCTCAACTGCTGACGCTGAATACATTACTGCAGGAAATGCATGTACTCAGTTAGTCTGGATGAAACGCATGTTAAGTGATTATGGTATTGCACAAGACTCGATAGTTTTATATTGTGATAATTCAAGTGCAATTAATATTTCCAAAAATCCAATCCAGCATTCACGAACTAAGCATATTGACATTAGATTTCACTATATTCGTGAACTTGTTGAAGAAAAAGTAATTTGTTTAGAATATATTCCAACCGAGCTGACATTTTCACCAAACCACTCGATAAATGCAGGTTCAATAAATTGAAATTTGATCTCGGTATGTGTAATATAAGATAATTGATTATGCATTTTGTATATTATATTGTAAATATCTTCATAGTTTTTATTTATGAAAATTTTTTAAAAAAATGCATGTTTTGGTCTTACACGACCAGTCGAGGATAGTCTCGACCAGTCGTGGTTAGACCGGTCGAGGACTAATCACGACCGGTCGTGTATCGCGCTGGTTCCTTTATTTGGGGGAAAAAAAATCTTTTTCCTCATTTCCCTCTTCTTCTCCAACGGGCTTAGCTTTGACCGGTCGTACCCATCTATGGGATTTCTCCAGGTTTGAGTATTTCTCTTGATTTTGTTGAAGAATCTTGAACATTGCTTCTTGTCTTCCTTGTTTGTGTTGATTATTTCATATTTCCTTCAAGGGTTTGGGGTTTTCTTCCTCATTTTCTAATTTAGTTGAAACCCATCTTGTTTTTCTTGAAATTTCTTCAATCTTTTCAAGAATATGGATGTTAGAGGTAAAAAGTGAACTAGTAGAGGTGCTTCTTCATCTAGGTCTAATGTTATTTCTCGCCGTCATCTTAGAGATCCTAATGATGACCCTCCACAAGTTCGTGATTTTCGTACTAAGAAGGTTATTGTTGAGAAAGCAGTTAGTATTAATCATATTGCTCAATTTAATCTTGTTCCTCTCCTTCAATCTGTTGGTTGGGTTAACATTTTGAACTGGGGAGGGCCGGCATTTCAGTCAATTGCTCAGGCCATGGTTGCATGTATTACAGACTTTTCTCTTGAGTTTTGCATTTGATTTTATTCTAAATTCCAATCGTATTTGAAAAGGGGAAATCGTGTATTCCTTCTTCTTGGAATTAAAATCAAATAGAGCTAGCCCTTTGTGATTTCATTTAAAATCAATTAGAACTTAGAACCTCGATAAAGTGAGCATTGGACATTAAACTATCATTATTGAATCTCTACTCTGATCGGTTCTTCCGGGCTACTGCAAAAGGATAAGATCCAGGTATTTTACAATTCCTGTAATTTCTATTTTGGTTTTGTATGAGATTTGCCAGAAAAATCTCTATGTGTATGGTTATCTAAGGAGAGCCAGAAAACTCAGATTGTGGGGGTTTTTGAATTGTGTAAGCCCAAGTGATAAAGACACAATTGTGAAGGTTTTTGGTGAACCTGTGAAAACCAGTTTTATTAGAGAACGCTAATATCCCCTGTGTGAGGATATTAGGAGTGGAGTAGCATTCTGTGTTGCTGTTTAGAACAGTTGGTGAACACACAGGCGAACCACTATAACTTCTTGTCTTGTGGATTGAATGGTTATTTAATTCCTTATCTTTTATCATTCAGTTCTATTTTCCTTGTGGATGTGAATGTTGTAACAGTTTGAAATTTCAAGCAAGTGTGGGAATGTTGTAATAATTTAGTGATTTATTTCTGCAATTTATTTCCAGCAATTCCCTTTATTGATTCAAGCTTTAAATTCCAAAATTGTTCCAGCAAGGTTGCCCTGCCATTTTTATGGTGTATGACTGTCCCTAGAATAAGACATTTGTAAATTCAATTTATTCAGTGCAGTTTGTATTTATTTCTTTATTCCTCTTTGATTTGAGAAATTGATACAAAGACATTTCTAGATAAAAGGTTGTCCTACCATAAACATTTGGTTTTTGGTGAAAGGTTGTCCTTAGAACAACGTTTGTATCAACCTCTCAAATTCAGTAGTTTGAGGTTGCATTTCATTTCTGCATTGCAATTTATTTAATTAGTTCATTGGCTATCATTCTTTGTTTAATTCCGCTATTATAAGTTTTTATTTGGCATTGTCCTATTCACCCCCCCTCTAGGACATATAGCTTGGCCATTTCAAGGGTAACCCCTCTCAACTTTCGTATGTGGTGTGGCCCAAAAAAGTCACGGATTGACTTGATTTTTAAGCCACAGGCCCACCATGGAATGGTGTATTTGACTGATTGGGTAGATGTTCGACACCCATCATGGTGGGGCCCACACAGCTAGGCCGTATGAGAAGTTCCCATAAGCTCGACCATATGGAACCTTTTCCCATACATATACATATATATGCATATATATATATAATTATTATTATATATCCATCATTAAAATCCTCATAAGGCCCATTGTACTGTTTATTTGACATCCAATATGTTGATTAGGTCATACAGGGCCAGATGAAAGGGAAAAACAAAAATCAGTTTGATCAAAAACTTTTATGGCCCCAAAATGTTTTTTTAATGGTTGACGCTCATTCAACACTGTTTCCTGGAATGTGGTCCACTTAAGATTTGGATATATCTCATTTTTGGTCTCATATCGTAAGATGATTGTTAAAAATAGATAGACAACATGGATTAAACACATACATCATGGTAGGGCTCACAGAGCACCAACCACCAGCCATTGGATGGTGTTAGGGGGAGTAGCTAATCCGTTCCCCTTATTTGTGGTGTGGTCCATTTAATCTTTGGATATGATTTATTTTTTGGCTTGTTCTTTAAAATGATCTTGAAAATTGCATGAACGGTGTGGGTTGATCACAAATTTTTCGGTAAATCCAAAACTCAAGTGTATCATGCCACACGAAACAGTGTGGAATAATGATTTCCACCGTTGATACCTTCCTTGGGCCCGCAATAATGTTTATTTGACATCCAACATGTTCATAATATCAAAAAGATATAAATGAAGAGAAAACACAAACATCAGCTTGATCCAAAGCTTTTATGAATGTTATTTTTAATGGTGGGCATTCAGTCCCTACTTTGTAGTTGACTTAAGCTTTGGACCCGCCCCATTTTTTGGTTAATATCTTAAAATGATTCGAGAAAAGCGTTGAACGGTATGGAGAAGTCAATCCATGACTTAGGTGGGCCAAGAGCTTAAAAATAAAGTCAATCCATGACTTGGGTGGGCCACACCACATAATATAATAGAGAGGGGTTTCCTTCAAACATTCATAATCATATATTGGGCCTGCCTACATGTGATTCACACATCCAACCCACTCAGTATGTGTGTCTCACTTGGATGGGGGGTCAGACCTATTTTCAACTGCATCCAAAACTCATGTGGGCCCCACCAAGTGCTTTTATATTTTTAAAGATGTCTTCAATTAGTTTTAGATGGTATGGCTCACTTGAGTTTCGTTTACCGATGATTTTTGAGATATCTCATAACCTAAAGGGGCCACATCAAATCCACAGTGTTGATGTTCGACACACATCATGATGGGGCCAACAAAACTTACTAACATCAATTCTTAGGTTCTCACGAGGTCAATAAGTTGGGTCACAATTTTGACCAGAATATTTGGCCCATTTTACATGTCTGGTCCATTCACTCTATTTTACTGATCATTACCCTCAATTTGACTAGTTACTCGCCCCAATCATGCTACATATGAGAAAGATATTGGCAAACGGTGGACCCCACAGAGTTTACTCTGGTAAGGGTAACGAGTAACTCAGCTAAGGAGTGTACTCCCTTTACCTAACGAGACCTCAAATTATGAATGTTTTATGGAAACCCTTCTCCACTACATTTAGGTGAGTTACTTGTTACCCTTACCAGAGTAAACTCTGTGGGGTCCACTGTTATTTATTTATTTTATCCACTCCATTCATCCATGTTAACAGATAATTCGAGGTCTAGAGAACAAAAAGGAAGCATATACAAAGCTCAAGTGGACCACACCGTAGGAAATAGTGTGATTGAACCTCTACCATTTAAAATTTCTTGGAGGCCATAAAAGTTTTGGATCAAGCTGATGTTTGTGTTTTCTATTCAATTATTTTGATATTATGAACAACCTTTAACCATTTTTTTGGACAATTTGATCAGTCCAGATTGAAGAGTAAATAACTTCAGATGTTTAAATCAAAATTCACTCAAATTGTTGATCAATCTTGTTTGAATGCGGCTGAAACTGGGTCTGACCCTTCATCCAAGTGGGACACCTAATGTTTGTGTTTTCTCTTCATTCATATCTTTTTGATATTATGAACAAGTTAGATTTCAAATAATCATTATGATGGGCCTTAAGATAAGTTCAACGGTGGGAATCACTCTCCCCGCTGTTTTCTGTGGTGGGGCCACTACAGATTTATATCTGCCTCAAACTCAAACTCACTTTACTATTTATTTGACATCCAATATGTTGATTAGGTCATACAAGGCTAGATGAAGGGGAAAAACAAAAATCAATTTGATCCAAAACTTTTATGGCCCCAAAATATTTTTTAATGGTTGACGCTCATTCGACACTGTTTCCTGGAATGTGGTCCACTTAAGATTTCGATATATCTCATTTTTGGTCTCATATCGTAAGATGATCTTTAAAAATAAATAGACGACATGGATTAAACACATACATCACGATAGGGCTCACAGAGCACCAACCACCAGCCATTGCATGGTGTTAGAGGGAGTAGCCAATCCATTCCAAAGATTAAATGGACCACACTACAAATAAGGGGAACAGATTGACCACTCCCCCTACACCATCCAATGGCTGGTGGTTGGTGCTCTGTGGGCCCTACCATGATGTATGTGTTTAATCCATGTCGTCTATCTATTTTTAAAGATCATCTTACGACATAAGACAAAAAATGAGGTACATCCCAATACGAAATGGACCACATTACAGGAAACAGTGTTGAATGAGCGTCAATGTAAGACCCGTGTCCTAGTCCGTACTGTTCCGACAACTTCCGCGATCCTTACCGTCAAATTTCGGCAACCTGCCACCTATAATCAACGTTGCAATCGACCCTGAACTGTATCCTGTAAATTCATGTCGACTTAATCCGAGACCTGTATCATTGCAACCGCACCATCGCCGCGGTTCTAACGCCACGACTCACGCACTAATCCGATACCCTGACCAGAAGATGTGAGTCGGCGTTTATTTCGAAGAAACGTCGCGCTTTCTCGATCCCAAGATAATCTCTACACAATGTCAAATCAATCCCATCAATCAATCAATCACATCAATCAATCAATCACTTAAATGTCAAGTACAAGCAACCCATGCTTTTTCTCTCCAAAGTCAACACTTTCTTACCCTCTCTCTTACACCACCATACATGTCAAGTACACATCACACATCACTCACCCTTTCACCCATCACACCCATCTCTCACATCTCCTTACAACCCTCTCTCTCTTTCTCATTTCTCACCACAATCCTAAGCAACCAAGAGCACTCACGTACAAGCCTTCCATGAAAAAAAAAATGCATGTGTGAGGCCCACCTTTCCCATTCCAAAACCCATCATCCTAGCCATCCACTTCCCATCTCCACCATCAAAGTGAAACACAAGGAGGGTGGCATTCCAACGGACCAAGGAGATCGCTAGGTGGGTGTTCCTATAGGCTAGTTTTTCATATTTTTATGATGGGCCAAGTGAGGCCTACCGATCAATGGTGTGGATCTCACTTTGGACCCTAAAATGTGGCCAATGGCCCACCTTGATTATCAATATCATTCCATGATGGGGCCATTCTCCATGGACCCCATCATGATGTTTACTTTCCTAGCTTAAATAGGGGTCATCGTGACCGTCTATTTTAGTGGAGAAGAAATCACCACCGTTGAACTTTGATTTAATGGGCCCACATATATTGGGACCCATTTGATGTATGTTGTAGATCATAAAAGGGAGGGCCCATAGTACCGGGGTCCCTCCATCACTCGGTCTTCCATCTCTCTCTTTCTCTCCCTTTCTCTTTCATTATTTTTGGTATGATGATATGGCCATGTGGCCCACTTGGATGGACCCCACTTTGAGATATGTATTGTACCCAAGTCATCCATAGGTGGGGCTCACTTTATGTATGTGTTGTACTGACCCCACCTACCATTTGGTGGCCCACCTAAACATGGCCAGCTTCCATGCATTTGTCTTCCCAAAAATGTCCAGACGCTGGACGTGGACTTGAAAAACAATATATATATATATATATATACACACACACACACACACACACACACACACACACACAAATATTAGCTTGATTCAAGGGGTGTTGGAGTGGGCCACTTGTGTAGGCCCCACCTTGATGTATGTTTCAAATCCAAGCCGCCCATCTCCTTTCCTACCTTATTTTAGGCGTTGATCTGAAAAATGAGGTTAATCTGACTTTCAGGCAGGCCACAGCATAACAAACAGTGTGTTGTCCATTGAAATCCACCCTGGCATTTCTGACGCACCAAAATATCTGCAATATCGGACTCGTTTGGCTTGTCTTGAACCATAGAGGCCATTGGACGGAGTGGATCCATCAGCGGAGGGCCCCATACACGAAAAACCACGAAGTTACATTATTTTAAAAAAATAATAATAATGCAACAGCAGCACGTTGCTGCTGTTGCTGTCAGAAGGCAGGACGCCAGCGTCCTGCGCTGGGCGGACGAGCAGGCCACCCACGGCCCAGCTGTGGGCCCCACCTTGATGTTTATTTGGCATCCAATCCATCCATGAGGTGGACCACCCTTTGAGGTGGGTCCCCTCCAAAAATCAGTCAGATCCAGATCTCAGGCAGCCCACACTACAAGAAAACAACGGTGATTGAACTCTACCATTGAACCCTTTTATGGGCCATAGAAGTTTCGGATCAAGTTGAGATTTGTTTTCACGCTTCATCCAGGTCCACGTGACCTTATGAACGGGTTGGATGGAAAATAAACATTACAGTGGGCCCCACATGGGACCCACCCAGATGTATGTGTTTTATGCTCACCGTCCAGGCGGACGGTGGCACCCCCCTAATGTATGTGTTTTATTCACGCCGTCCAGCAGGCTGCTGGACGGCCAGTAGGCCCCACAGCTGGACGGCCGGTAGGCCCCACAGCTGGCCACACATTGGTGGACCCCACCATGATATTTGTGTTGCATCCAAACCGTCCACCATTTGACAAGCTTGTCTTAAGGCTTGTGGCTAAAAATAAAAATAAAATAATAATAATAATAATAATAATAAAATAAATAAAATAAAATAAAATATGGTAGATCTATTTATCATGAAGACCCCACTATACAGTGAGGACTGAACGTCCATCATTAGACCCTTGGGCCACCAAGTTCTTGGTGACTCTATGAACAGATTGTATGAGAAATAAATGTTATAGTGGGCCCTAGGGATTTTAATGGTGGAATTCATTATCACCACTTATATTGTTGCGTCCCATCCTGATTTAGTTATGGTCATCCATTGAGACCCACCTTATTGTATATATGACCCATGTTACAAGGCCCATTATGATACGTTAGGGCCCATGGGTTGAGGCCCATTGTGAGGTAATCATAGCCCATGGGACATGGCCCATTGCAATGTACATAAGGCCCATTGATGTGGCCCACTTGATTTATATAAGGCCCATATGAGGCAGCCCATTTGATGTATCTAAGGCCCATGGATCGAGGCCCAATGGGTTGTCCTTAGGGTCTATTGCAATGTGTGATTTCTCCATGGTTATGGCGGGCCATGCCTTGGGAGCAATGTTGGTTTGACGTCCACATTGTAAGAATAATGTTGGTTTAATGTCCGCATTATAATCTCCCTAGGCCCGTGCTTGTTGTGCGTATGTCATCCAAGCCCACCTTCGTGTGAGGATGGTTCATCATCTCATAGCATGCTTAGTGTAACTCCATGACTCCTACCCATACGCATCATCTGTATGATTGATGTGAGGGATGTTTGATTATAGCATAAGCCGGTTAGGCTGGGACATTTACGGGACTCCTTATGAGACGGAGTACCCCACATAATCGCGTGGTATGCGTGAGATTGTTGCATGATTGTACGGTGTGAATCATGCATCTCGCATATGTGTCACTTGATCACTGCACGCCCTAGTGACATCAGGGTCGTGGCTCCACAGGCACATCGTGGATGGCCGTATCAGATACCGAAAATACTTTGTTCTAGCACTGTGGGCACTTAGGATGTCCTTGGGTGAAAGTCCCAGAACCTTTTTGTACCAGGAGATGCTCCAACATCTAGACCGAGTGGATACACGAGCGCCCGAGTGACGAATACCAGTAGGCCGCGTCTCCCACTGTGTCGTGGTCGGTTGGAAAGGGGTGTGGCCTTATCCGCCTAAGTGAGGGGGCTATAAGCTAGGCTGAGTTTGACCAGCTCGCAAATGTGTTCGCTATCGACGAGCCGGGTAGGTATTGGCAGACTACTGGTCAGGCGGATAGTGTGGTCTCTTCCACTTGCTTGACTGTGCAGCTAGGGAGGAGGCAGTCAGTGTAAGGTGTATTAGACCCCGGTGGTATCCAGAGAGGAACTATACTGATATGTGTACATGATGAGGACTGACATGCTTGTATTGCATCTCGCATATGGCATTCGGCTACGTAGGCCTTGCATTGCGTCGGTATGGCCGATAGCATTCATGTTTCGCATCGCATGGCCTTGGTATGGCCGATATCATTCATGCCTTACATTACATAGCTTTGGTACAGCTGATAGCATTCATGGACTTACTGCATATTTCCGCATTACTCTGATATTGTACACTTGGCGTTTGCCTTGTACACACACTTACACCACCCTCTAAGCTTTTGTAAGCTTATGCACGACCGTTGCGTGCAGGTAGCGTTGGATAGCAGCAGCGCTGAGGCAGGAGTGTGGATCAGATCATTTTGGAGCCTTTTGACTATACCGTATTTCCCTTCCCGCATTGTACTTAAAAGTTTTTGTTATAGTGGATATGTGGTGTTGTTGTTTTGTGACTTGGTTATGCTTGTGGTTATGCTCCATTACAAAAAAAATTCATACTGAAAATCCTCCTTGTAGGATCCCAGGATCGGAAATCTGGCGTATGGGCGCTGGAAGCCGAGAATGGGGTGCTACAGAGGCAGTCGGCGCCGGATTCGGCGATCGGGAATTTTGTGAGCCCGGTTTCCGAGTTTGGGACGTGACAGTCAACCATTTAAAAACATTTTGGGGGCCATAACAGTTTTGGATCGGGATGATTTTTGTTTTTCTCTTTCATCTATAGGCCTGTATGACCTAATAAACAGATTGGATGTCAATAAACAATACAGTGGGCCGAGGATTTTAATGATTGATACCAATCACTATTGTTTTCATGTTGTGTGGTTTCTATCTAAACCTTCCATCCATTTGGAGAGATCATTTTAGGGCAATATCCAAAGAACGAGTTAAATCCTAAGCTCCAGTGGACCCAGCGAGAAAACAGTGTGACAGTGATGATTTTTGTTTTTTCCCTTCATCTGACCCTATATGACCTAATCGACATATTGGATGTCAAATAAACAGTACAGTGGGCCTTAGAAGGATTTTAATGATGGATATCTAAGCACTATTGTTTTCATGTGGTGTGGTGCACCTGAGATTTTTGTGGTGGGGTCCACTATAGATTTTTATCTGCCTCATTCTTTGGCTCATGACTTAAAATGATATCTTAAAATGGATGGATGGTGTGGATAAGGGGCCGTATATAGCCTTAAAAGGTGCCACACCATTAATAATTAACGGTGGTATAAGGGGACCTATAGGGCATAAAATAATATGTGTTCTATCTAAGCCGTCTATATATTTTGAAATATTATTATAGGGCATGAAACCAAAAATCATCTTGATCGAAGGCTAAAGTGAACCATACGGTAGGAAACATGAAGATTAAATCACATGTGTTTCCTATGGTATGGTTTACTCGGGCCTTTAATCCACTTTATGTTTGGGATTATGAACTAAAATAATTTATTAAAATTAATGGATGGAATGGATAAAGAAAATACATCATAGTGGGCCCCACGGAACCCCTGAGAGGACCGTCCGTGGTCTCACCCAAAATTGGGCGCGCACTCAAAACAGAGCCTCACCCAAATCTCCCCCCATTTCTCTCTCACTCTCTCTCACCCCTGCCCTCTGCCCTCTCTCTCGCCGCCCTCCCTCTGCCCTCTCTCTCTCTCTCTCTCTCTCTCTCTCTCTCTCTCTCTCTCTCGCCATCCCAGTCCCAGACACCCCTAGCCCGGAGGCCGTGCGTCGCCCTCCTTCCGACGATCTGACCTCTCTCTCTCTCTCTCTCTCTCCGTCCCAACTCTCGATCACCGGCAATCTCTCTCTCTCTCTCTCTCTCTCTCTCTCTCTCTTTCGGTACACCATTTCCTTTCTAGGTTTCTTGAATTTCTCCCTCCTTTTCAAAACCCTAGCTTGAAATCTCTAATTCGTCTCAAATCCCGGCGCATAAACCAATAGCATGTCGATGAACACCCCTCCCTGTCTTTAAAATACCAGCTTCCGGATTCTGATGAGGATGGCCTCACTAGTGACCTGCCTCTGGTGTCCATCGACACCGACGACGATGTATGATGCATGATTGATGAGTACGACAAGGTCGTAGAGTATACGGAGAGTGCATGGTTGAGGATCTTTGTATGCAATTTCAATGGGTATGTATCAAGGTTTAAATTAGATGAGATTCTAAGAAATATGGTATGTAGCTTCATAAAACCTGATTACTCTCATTTCTTTTGAATCTAATTGCATCATTTTTTAATCTAAATTCCAGATGTACTATATCCTACAACCATAAAATCTGTCACCTCTCAGCTAGCCCAATGTCTCGCAAATTAGGCCTATAACAGCTCCATACCAACCCTTATTTTAACTTAATCTCTGTGCACAAATTTGTCCCTAAACTGTCAGCCAACACTCTGCCCCAAGTAGCCAATATGGCCATCAAGTGAAACTAAAATCATCCTCCATCTGTCCTAACTTTAGTCTAAAAAAATCCAGAATTTGTCTATCCCCAAGGACCATATGCCAGTACATATCAGTCCATGGTACTAACCAAATTCCAACAGCCAACACCATACCCTAATCATGGGGTTCTTCTCAGTGTCATGAAGGTTCTACTGATTAGTTTGTGGTTTTCACAGGACCAATTGGAGATCCAAAACAGTTAACCAATTATTTTCTTGGTTTCATAAGACCCATCGGGTGTGGCTTATACAGTGGATCAACTGGTCTGTAGGACCAATGAACCATTTGTCCAAGTTTGAGTTCCAACTATGGGCTTGTAATTGTTTAGAGGGATTTCATTTGCTGTTAAAAGTTCAAAATTGTAGCCACTAGGCTGTAAATGATTTGCAGGTAAATGAAATCACAGCTTTACAGAGAGATCTCATTTGCAGTTAGAAGCTGTAAATGATTTACAGGCATTTTGCAGCATCCAAACATTGCCTGTAAATCATTTACCTATATTTCATTTACAGCATCCAAACATTGCCTGTATATCATTTATATTTGTTTTGAATCTAAATAATTTACCTATATTTCATTTACAACATCCAGAGTTATGCTTCTGCAGATAACTCATGTCAGTTTAATCAGCCAAAGGTGAAACAGAACCAGCAGATTGCATTTCTCCTCACCTGATTATTGGACTTAATTTTTTGGGTTCACATGATCATCATGGTGGAATGAACCTGTTATATGGGTTGAATGTGATGAACACACCATGAGAGACTAAAAATACTTTACCTTGACACTTCTTCTCATTTCATAGTTGTCATCTCATTTACTTGGATGTCACAAGACACCACGATCCACACAGTTCCATTTCAATCCAAGAATATGGTTATAAAACTGATGCTTTTGCAGTGGGTCTCTTGGAACATGTAGCAAACCTGGAGCCCTTCTTTCTGGCTATATGTATATGATTTTCATTGCTTTATTTTCTAGTTTTGTTCCCTAGTCTCCTTACAACGGTACACAAAGTCTCTGCCCACTCATCAAAGATCATCTCTTGTGGAGAAATCCAGACAGAAGCCTCAGTAAAGAATAGGGGGTTGACTAATGTAGGTTATTTATTTCATTTTCTTGTCATCCTGAATTCATTACCATGAAGGTTATTATTGATTTGCTGGAGTGCTTTGGCATTTGAATTGACTTCCTGCAAGCATTAAAAGGTAATAACTATGATGTTGATCCAATGTTACGGGCGTGTGGTGTTACAATCAACACACACTTCACTTAAGTAGAAGGACGTGTACTAACTGCACCAAAGGTCTATTTTTGTTTGTTTGCAAAAATTTCTTGCATATACGGGGTCTTTGTCGTGATCTTAGCAGATGTGCATGGTGAGAAAAAAGGAATTGTATGTTCTTTCATACCCTATAATCTCTTAGAGTGGAGTAGATGTTTGAATTGATCAAGACAAAACTTCCTGGGTTTGTATTGTCACTCAATGCATTGCGCCTCAAAGAGTCAATGACCAATGCCTGACAAATGTTCTTTTGAAGAAAATGCCAATGTGAGCGGTTACTGAAATATCATGTCCCTTCCCTTTGGTATTTCATGTGTGATCTCTATATCTAGCTGACAACCTCCTTTCCTTTCTTTTCAACAGCTTGGTGGAATGAATTCCTTACTTGTAGTTGAACACTCATCTTCCATTCCCCTGATTTCTGGAGTTCCCACAATCATCCTGGGGATGGATGTATCACATGGTTCCCTAGGCCAGTCTGACGTGCTGTTAATTGCAGTGGTAAGATAAGATGCTTGATTTTCCTTTTCAACTGTTAGTCATAGAGTGACAGTACTTGTTTCAATTTTCTGTCAGATAATATAGATTCAGTCGTGCATGCAACAAGATTTTGCTGCTTCAAACAAATAATATAGATTCACTCCTGCATGCAGCCAGATCTGCCCATAAGGGTTTTGGGATGAAAATCCTTACAAATAAATTACAAGATCTACCACACAAACACACTCTCAATGTTCGGGGGCAAGTTACTGTGGCCCTTCTTGAATTAATTTTACATGCAATTTCTTTTCTTTTCTTTTTCTTTTTTCTTCATTTTTTGAACTAAGTATGGAAGGCCGGTATTAAGTATTAAAATCTATCCAACCTTAGATGGGTAGCTAATTTATGATTTAATTGAGTGGTGGTCCCTGGAAGGTGGGAACCGTTGTTATGACCATGACGAAGCTGTCCAATTCCTATGCATAACAATATGGGTGGCTTGGCCATTTAGACTGGCCCATGTTTATGTATTAAACATTGATAGAGCAGACCCGGATGTGCGTCGGAGCTATTCGGATGTTGAGCGGGGGTCCCTAGAAGGTGGGAACCACAGTTATGACCATGATGAAGCTGTCTATTTCCTATCGATAACATTGGAGTAGCCTGGCATTAGGACAGGCTGTGTTTATGTATTAGCTCGAATTTGTAGGAGCAGACACGTGTTTATGAAAATCTTCATTTATGCTCGAATTAATTTTGTGTAATTTCAAATGAGCTTAACCGTAACCTATAACATATAACCTATAACCTAAAACATAAAATCTAAACCTAAACCTAAACCTATAACCTAAACTTAATTCACTTAACTTAAACCTACACATAAACCAAAACATATAACCCGAACCCGAACCCGAATTCCTAAACCGAAACCTATAACCTAAAACCTTAACCTATAACCTTAAACTAAGCCTAGAAACTATAACCTAACCAAAACCTAAACCTAAACCTATAGCCTAAACCTATTCTCAAATCCCTAAACCTTTAACCTAAACTTAAACCTATAACCTTTAACCTATAACCTAAACCTATAACCTATAACCCAAACCCAAACCTAAACTTATAACCTAAACCTAAACCTAAACCTTAACCTATAAACTAAACCTAAACCTAAAACCTAAACATATTCTCAAATTCTTAAACCTAAACCTACACCTAATCCTAATCTCAACTCCCTAACCTAAACCTAAACTTGAAAACCCAAACCTAACCCCGAACCCGAATCTGAATCCCTAAACCCTTAGCCTAAACCTAAACCTATAACCTAAAGCTAAACCTATAACCTAAACTTAATTCACTTAACTTAAACCTACACCTAAATCCAAACATATAACCGGAACCCGAACCCGAACCCGAACCCGAACCCGAACTCGAATTCCTAAACCTAAACCTAAGCCAAAACCTATAACCTAAACCTAAACCTAAACCTATAACCTTAACCTAAACCTATAACCTATAACCTATAACCTAAAACCTAGAACCTAAACCTAAAACCTAAATGTATTCTCAAATTCCTAAACCTAAACCTACACCTAATCCTAATCTCAACTCCCTAACCTAAATCTAAACCTAAAATTGGAAACCCAAACCTAAACTCGATCTCGAACCCGAATCTGAATCCCTAAACCCTTAGCCTAAACCTAAACCTATAACCTAAACTTAATTCACTTAACTTAAACCTACACCAAAACCCAAACATATAACCCAAACCTGAACCCGAACCCGAATTCCTAAACCTAAACTTAAACCTAAACCTATAACCTATAACCTTAACCAATAACCTTAACCTAAACCTAAACCTAAACCTAACCTAAACGTAAACCTAAACCTAAACCTATTCTCAAATTCCTAAACCTATAACCTAAACCTAAACCTATAACCTTTAACCTATAACCTAAACCTCTAACCTATAACCCAAACCAAAACCTAAACCTGTAACCTAAACCTAAACCTAAACCTAAACCTATAACCTAAACCTATAACCTATAACCTAAAAAATAAACCTAAACCTAAAACCTAAATGTATTCTCAAATCCCTAAACCTAAACCTACACCTAATCCTAATCTCAACTCCCTAACCTAAACCTAAACTTGAAAACCCAAACCTAAACCCGAATGTGAATATGAATCCCTAAACCCTTAGCCTAAACCTAAACCTATAACCTAAACTTAATTCACTTAACTTAAACCTACACCTAAATCCAAACATATAACCCGAACCCGAACCCGAATTCCTAAACCTAAACCTAAACATACACTTATAACCTAAACCTATAACCTTAACCTAAACCTCTAACCTATAACCTATAACCTAAACCTAAACCTAAAACCTAAACTTATTCTCAAATCCCTAAACCTAAATCTACACCTAATCCTAATCTTAACTCTCTAACCTAAACCTAAACCTAAACTTGAAAACCCAAACCTAAACCCGATCCCGAACCTGAATCTGAATCCCTAAACCCTTAACCTAAACCTAAACCTATAACCTATAACCTAAACCTAAACCTATAACCTTTAACCTATAACCTATAACCCAAACCCAAACCTAAAGCTATAACCTTAACCTAAACCTAAACCGAAACCTTAACCTATAACCTAAAACCTAAAACCTGAACCTAAACCTAAAACCTAAATGTATTATCAAATCCCTAAACCTTTACCTACACCTAAACCTAAACTTGAAAACCCAAACCTTAACCCGATCCGGAACCGGAACCCAAATCTGAATCCCTAAACCCTTAGCCTAAACCTAAACCTATAACCTAAACCTAAACCTAAACCTATAACCTAAACTTAATTCACTTAACTTAAACCTACACCTAAATCCAAACATATAACCCGAACTTGAATTCCTAAACCTAAACCTAAACCTATAACCTTAACCTAAACCTATAACCTAAATCTATAACCTATAACCTAAACTTAATTCACTTAACTTAAACCTACACCTAAATCTAAACATATAACCCGAACCTGAATTCCTAAACCTAAACCTAAACCTATAACCTTAACCTAAACCTATAACCTAAACCTATAACCTATAACCTAAAACCTAAACCTAAACCTAAAACCTAAACGTATTCTCAAATCCCTAAACCTACACCTAATCCTAATCTCAACTCCCTAACCTAAACCTAAACCTAAACTTGAAAACCCAAACCTAAACCCAATCCCGAACCCAAATATGAATCCCTAAACCCTTAGCCTAAACATAAACCTATAACCTAAACTTAATTCACTTAACTTAAACCTACACCTAAACCCAAACATATAACCCGAACTCGAACCCGAACACGAATTCTGAAACTTAAACCTAAACCTAAACCTAACCTACAACCTATAACCTTAACCTATATCCTTAACCTAAACCTATTATCAAATCCGTAAACCTATAACCTAAAGCTAAACCTATAACCTAAACCTATAACCTATAACCCAAACCCAAACCTAAACCTATAACCTAAATCTAAACCTTAACCTTAACATATAACCTAAACCTATAACCTATAACCTAAAACCTAAAACTAAACCTAAAACCTAAACGTATTCTTATAGGAAGTTAGGTAGGGCACATGCATCTTGAATCCATCAAAGGAGATAAGGATCACCTCTCATATGTTCTCTCTCTCTTTTCATTTTTTTTTTCTTCATAGGATTATTTATTTTGTGGTGTCTGCTCACGTACAACATTTTATCATGTTAATATAATTATATGTGACCTAATCTCATCTTTCTAAAAACAACTAATAATAATTTCTACCTAATGAGAAATCACCAAGTGCCATTAGGTTCAACCCAAAAGATAAATCAGCATTTTCTTTCTTTCCTTTTCTTTTAACACAGACTCACACACCAGAGTTGCTTACGGCCACAATGGGTACTTGAACTCGTGACCTTGTAGTGAAACTATTTTGAATCTACCATGAAGGCATGAGTAAGGACCTAGGTGTGTGTGCACACTATCCTCGGCGATGTGTTCACCACACTGAATTTTGTGAGCCCCACCAGGAAATAGGCTATGAATAGTTTTTTGTATTTTATTTATGATGTTAAACTTATATGTATTTATGCATGGATGAATGTGATGTGGATAAGATTGTTTCTGTTTGGATGGATGTAGTTTATGTTTGGATGAATGTAGTTTATGTTTGAATGGATTTACGTAGTTTGGGTTTAGATGGATGTGAATGTGAATATGATGAAATATATTATATAACAGACGTATATCAGGAAGAATATGATGAAATATATTGTAACAGGTGTATATCAGGAATTTTGTGCTAGAATATTGAAAAAAAAGAGACTTTTACATACGAAATATTTTGTAGGTAAAAGTCTCATCCACGTTTATACTTACGAAACTTTTCGTAGGTAAAAGTTTTGTAAATATTTTTACCTACGAAAAGTTTCGTAGGTAAAAGTATCGTGAAATATTTTACCTACGAAACAAATCGTCAGTAAAAGTTTTTTACTTATTTTGTACCGACGAAACAATTCGTCGGTAAAAGTTTTGTAATTATTTATACCTATGAAAAGTTTCGTAGGTAAAAGAATCGTGAAATATTTTTACCTATGAAAAAAATCGTTGGTACAAGTTCTATAAATATTTTTTCCTACGAAACAAATCATCGGAAAAGGTTTTTACTTATTTTTTACCGATGAAAAAATTCGTCGGTAAAAGTTTTGTAAATATTTTTACCTACGAAAAAATTCGCCGATAAAAGTTTTTTACTTATTTTTGACCGACGAAAAAATTTATCGGTAAAAGTTTTGTAAATATTTTTAGCTATTAAAAAATACGTCGATAAAACTTTTTTACTTATTTTTGTAAATATTTTTGCCTACGAAAAAAATCGTCGGTAAACGTTTTTTACTTAATTTTTACTGACGAAAATTTTCATTGGTAAAAGTCTTACCTTTGCCGACGAAAATTTTCATCGGTAAAAGTCTTTACCTTTAGTCTTTTACCGACGAGTTTACCAATGAAAAAATTCGTTGGTAAAACTTTTTACCTATGAAAAATGTGGATTTAGTGATGAAAATTTTCGTCGGTAAAAGTGGGTTTTCTTGTTGTGATATATTTTGTATGTGATATCCTATATCGTCAACATTGGTCGTGCGTCAACCACGACCCATAATGGATGATAAACATGACCAATCACACATGATGACAATGATCTGACCTTCACAATAACCATGGTCCAAGGTGGAACACAATTTCGACCAAAATTCAATTTCATATACCTTTATTGCTTGTATCTCCTCTTCAATATGCTTTATTGCTCATTCATATAAGCATTCTCTTCGCTAAGAGTTCTCATTGAATGGACATGGGCCTGTAACAACGACCTGCACTATATCATAACCACGACCCAAAAAGGAACACAACAACGACCAAATAAGATTCAGGAAAAGTTTAACTTTATATACCTTCCTTCCCTATATTTCCTCCCCAAACTGATTCATTTACTCCAGCAGTGAAGCATTCTCTACGCTCGGAGGGTTGGTCGAAGGGACATTGTCCTGTAATAAAGTCATATATCAGAAATGAGCCAAAACAAGACACAACAATGACCTAATAAGATTCAGGATAAATTCAATTTCATGCACCCTCATTGCATGGATCTCTTTTCTAAGTTGCTTCACCTGCTCTTATAGTAAAGCATTCTCTCCTATGAGAGGGCTGATCGAAGCGACGAAATCCTGTAATAGAGTCGTATATTATTATGTATTTCCATGTATGATAACCACGATCCATAGTTCATAGAAACCACGACCCATTTTACACAGAAACCACGACCCTCGACTGGATCGTGGTTGCCACCAATGTTGGGTCATGTATCAACCACGACCCAATGTGCATGACAACCACGACCCTACGTGGATTATAACAACGATCCTTTGTAGATGATAACCCCGATCCATTTTTCATTTACCTTCGTTGACTGAAACTCAACTATTAGCTGTTCACCTGCTCCCTCAGTGAAGCATTGTCGACTTTGAGAAGGCTCATCTCATCTTCAAAATGTTTGAGATGGTCCATCCCATCATCAATAGTTTTTATTGTTGTTGTGTTATTGACCTGTATTAAAATCATTATATTAGAAGACAATACATTCACAAGAGCTATTAAGAAATACAACGGGGCAATCTCACATACGTATTTTGTATTAATATCATCTCTCATCGACTTCACTTCTTCGCATAAAGAAGCATGATCCTCCTTGAGTTGCTTTATTTCTCCACCAAAGTCATCAATTCGCTTCACTTCATCCTTTATTTCTTCCACTTCAGTGGTAAGGAACTCAATCCGCTTATTAAATTTCCTTATTGCGGATCTCGATTTTTTATAATCTTTCAATACCTTGCTAATATCTTCCTGGAGGGAGGTTTTAACCTCAACCTGAACTTCATTTTTCATTTTCAAGAGGGAGACTGTAAGATCAGCCTTAACTTTATTTCTTATTTCATCATCCTCCACCACCATTGTCTCTGTCGTGGGTGCTGCCCACCGAGCCTAGTCATTCGTATAAGTCTCGTCGGTTATACTCTTGATAACCTCAGTCTCTGCTTCTTCAACCGTCGGTTGAAGCTCTGAAGCTAGCACCACCTGCATGAGCACAATTGATTTATTAATTATAAACATACTGTATAATTAAATTACACTTCTAATTAAATAACTCTTATCGATACAGCTCTGAAGATGACGGATAAGGAGCGATATCTGCCTACTTTCTTCGGATTCTAATTTAGTATTCGAGGAATCATTGTAGGCAGTCTTCTAACTGCCCACCCACTGTCACTAGTGAGTTTTGGGAATCGTTCGTAGGCCCAAATCTTTTTAAGATCAATTATCATGCATTACATATTGGTTGACATGTATGGAGTAAAAGTTCAAACTCAAATTATGAATCATAACAATAATAACGTACTTGCAGGGCAAACGCGCATCCGCATATGTTATATGATTTGGGGTACCGGCTAGTCACCCGAATAATGTTAGATACAACATTAACCCCACCCATTAAATAGTCATACCCCACACTGCCCCAGGGGTAGTTATTAAAATAATCTAAGTCATCAACCATGTCGATAAATCTATCAACATAGTAATTCTTTTGCGGAGATCCAACTAATAGACTCTCAATGCAAATTATTAGAGCTAGCTTCATCGCGTCTATATATTCTTCTTTATCGGTGAGTGACAAATAGGCTTCTTTCAGTTCTTGTTTACTAACACCACTTGCTCTCAGGTAGGTCTCCCTAATACCTCTTCCTCCCTCTACTCTTCCGGCCTCGGCACGACCATCACCATCTATCCTAACTGGTCTAAACTTAAGACCCATTATTAAAGCAAAATCAAGCTCAATAAATTTTTTCTTGGTGCCCTGAATATCGAATTTCAGATCACCAACATGCCTTTGCATTAGGCAATACATGATCCGAGAGTGTGCCCTCCACCCAGTCAATGGAAAGTGAAGAAGAAATCCAAAACAGCTGTCTCTAAATAGATTCTTTCTATCAGGATTCTTCTCCATATTTGCAATCATGTACTCCAAAAAACTGACGGAGCACTTGGAGAGACCCGTGAGTCTTCGAAATCTAAGCACGTGGTCATAATTGGATTGTTTTAACCTGCATTCCATTATGGTCATGGATTGTTAATCAATAATAAGAAGGTCTTGCAAAATCTAACATGATCGTAATTATACTACATAGTTGATCGCTGATGTAACAATAAAGGGTCGTGGCTATCACGAGTTCTAAAGGATCCGGGTTGTCATGCTACACGGTTCGTTGTTGTCATCTATGTGGGCAAACCACTGTGCCTGTCAATCACGATCTAATAGGCAAACCAACCACCCAACCACGATCTCAACCACGATCGTGGCTATACAAATCATTGTTGTCATCTACATTGAATCGCAACCATGATCTTGGTTGTCATGCTATACGGTTCATTGTTGTCATCTATGTGGGCATAACCACGACCCATATAACATGACTACCATGATTCACAGCCACGACCCACGTAACATGTGAGCAACGATCCGCTGTGCTTGTCAACCATGATCCATTTGTGCATATCAACCACAATCACAACCATGATCATGATTGTCATGCTATACATATCGTTGTAGTCATATACATTGGGTCGTGGTTCACAGCTACTACCCACATAACATGTGAACAATGATACACTGTCCCTGTCAACCATTACCTTGCTTTGCCATTTATGTTAACTAAACTGCACTCAACTTGTCTAGATGTACTCGCTAAGTGGCGATGAAGGGGCCCAGTGAAGAAGATTCAAAACTAGGAAAAGGCAAAGTGAAGGGATCCTAGAGAAGAAGCTCCAAGATAAAGTCGGTGTTTCCGTATGGGGACAAGCAGTTGCTTTACATTGTATATCTTCGAACCTCGGTCGTTTCTAAGCCACATCGAATTGTCTTTCCTCTGATCCGCTTTGTCCATTCTATTTGTAACATTAAGAAACAAAATTACCCAAAGAATGATCAAAATATTCAAATCCAATGAACCATAACACTTCAAACCAATAGGTTCCTTAAAATCCCATAATTTATCATCTTTACGCAGTGTGGGCCACTGATGGCTCGATACGTGTCGCTATTAAACTTTTCAAAGGAATCTATCAGCCATGAACAATTCTAACGGATTAGATCTGATTTATGATGGGCCTATAGACTTGACCAAGATGACGACGATTGATGTTATGTGTTGGGAATCGTAAGCGAACCTTCCGCCTTTTACATGCCATGTTAATGTATGTACATGCGACATATTATTTTAGTATAAACTAAGATATGTGGGGTCCACAGTGATATATAAATGTCACTTAAACTGATCATTATACGTAATGTACGTATATAAAGGCATAACATAAAAATAAGTTTTCTTAGATGGATGTACTGCCCACATAGTTCTCAACACATTATAACTGTTTATTTTTGTAACGACCTGAAAATTTCCGTACATTGGGCCGAGTACCACCTCGACCAGAAATCACATAGGATTAATCCTTTAGAAATTTAACAAAGTTAACTAAGTACTAAACTCGGTAAATCATGAAATCCGTTGGGATCGCTTTAAATACGATCTGCAAGACCCAAAACTTGCAGAATTGGTGACTCTAGGTTACCCTAAAGTCTAGAGCCAAACTCATTACCCGTCTGCTCTCGGGACTGAAACGAAACTTCGTATGAGGTCTAAATCGCACATCGGGAGTCCGATTAACACGAAGCTAAGGAACCAGGACCGCCCCACTGGGCTTGACAATCATCTCAAAAATCAGATGATTCCGATGTCCCACGGCCATTATTTTCACTCCGGAGCGAGGGAGTGTGAAAAACACTATTTCCATCCAAGATAAAATATCTGGAATAGTGATCTGGCACCTTTCGGTTGCGCGTCAGTATTAAGCAACCTGACCGTCGGAATCAGACCAAATTACACCCTCGGATTAAGAAAAATTTCAGGAACATTTATATGTACTCAGAAATTCCGATCGTGGCCCACGGACCGTTGAACTGAAAGTGGTCCGCCACGTGCGATCTGGGAATCCGATCGAGCCGAAAACGTAATCCCACGTGGATCCGCAGTGGGTGAGCTTAAGTCTGACGTTTGGCTCAAAGAGGGCCACCAGAACACCCTTTTGAGCTTGGAAATTGGCGAAATGCCTATGTAAGCAGTTGCCCTTGAACCTGAGTCTATTTTGGGTAGGTGTTGTGGCTATAAAAGGGGCTTAGAACAGCCCCTCTCACAGCCATACGAATTGGGTTAAAACCCTAAGAGAGAAAAGAGAGAAAAGAGAGAGAACTTGTGGAGATCGAAGCCGATCTTCCTCCTGCTGCTTCCACCTCTCCCACGGCCTACACCGCGCTATTCCAAGAGGTTTCCCGGCGGTTTCCACCCCATTTGAAGGTAAGAAACCCTAACCCTAGGTCTGATTTGAGCCTAATTAGTGATAGGTTAGGGAAAGACTAATCGAATGCGATCTTTAGGCTAAGAAACTCCCGTATACGGAAGCACCAACCTTCTTGCTGATTCGTTGGAATTCCAAGGGCTGAGGTGAGGACTTTAAGCGTATAAGTTACGGTTTTCAACGCTTTCAATGTCAGAGAATGATAGATTCATGATCTGCATGCAAATGCACATGTACAAAGTGCTTTCCGTTTCCTGTTTCGATTAGCGATAAAGATTATGGAATTTTACATACTCTTGATATACGTAGAAATACCGTATACGTATTTTTGTTGAGAAAATGTTTGACATGTTTATTTAATGTTTGAATATATCATGTGTGGATAAAATACTAGTTCGGCGAAAGAGATCGCAAAAATATGTGTTCATGTGTAAATGCCATGTATGTCGAAATTGCGTATTCTAGAAATCCCGCATGCGTGCGGATTTTGGATATGTAATTGTAATGATTATTTGTTGTATGAATACGATATACGCGGGAAAAATACTCCCGGGGCTTAGGGACAGCCCAATCACGAACTTGCCTAACATACGTCATGTATGTTGGAAATGTGTATTCTAAGTGTTTGTGTATGTGCATGTAGGTGTACATGTGCATGTACTAGTGCCTTAGATAGGCGCTGCTATGGCTTCTCCAACTCCCTTGAGACATGTAGGATCCCCTCCATGCGGTGGTTCACCGCAATCACTTAATTGCAGTGCACACACAATTCTATCCCTATGGGGATAGTGCTGTAGTACATGCATTACAATATGCTTTATAACATGCTTCTCAACATGCCTTGTAACATGCTTACTCCATGTCTTACTTTATGCTTTATAACATGCCGACTAACATGCTTGTATTGCTTGTTTACCATGCTTTACTTCACATGCTAGCGATGAAAACTGTTTGAGTTTGGGACTATGTTTATAGTCCAAACACTCGGTACCAGACTTGTGATTGTGGCTGAGATTCATGTCGCCACAAAGGACGGGTCCGGCGAACCCGAGTCGTACTTCGGTTGGCGATAGTGGTTGGCCACGCGGAGTGCTTTTGCGCTCCATATCGCTCAACTTGTGGTGCGCTCGAGCTAGTCAGGCTCGCCACTTGAACCGAAGTGTAGTTGTGTGTCACCTTGTTTGGTCGCTACTGCTTGAACCTAGGGTACCAAACTTACCAGTGGTGATTCCTGTTTAACCATGGTACCTAGATCCGCTAAGACGCATGAGCCGGGCATGGTGGTATGGGACACCGTGGTCGAGCTGTCAGCCTATGCTGGGGCCATGTGCCTCCCCGTAGTGACCATTGCGCAACTATCTCGTGAGCCGAATACGGTGGTATGGGACACTGTATTCGAGCTGTCGATACTTCGGCGAGAGCCGAGTACGGTGAGATCTGTGCTCGTGCTGACGGGCGACGAGTCCTCCGTGGTATCATCGAGTGTACTTTAAGTATCTGTGATTGGCCACGAGCCTTTCACAGTAACTAGAGTGTGAGTTGAGCCGAGTACGGTGTGAGACCTGTACTTGAGCTGACGGCTAGTGATTGAGCCGAGTACGGTGAGACCTGTACTCGAGCTGACGGCCAGCAATTGAGCCGCATACGGTGAGATCTGTATCCGCGCTGACGGGTGACGAACCTGTTGTGATGCCATCACTAAGCTTCTCAAACCATAACATCGTATGAGAATAACTAGGACTGACGACCCTAGAATGGATCATGTTGGGAATGATACAAGGGAGGTACCTTAGTTTCCCAATACTGCTGATTGAAATGGATACTAATAATAACTTGGCAATCACGAGCATCATCGCACCGCATGTGCTTTGTAGATGTGGCGCACTGAGGGAGTTAAGCATTCGCGAACGTAAGATGATGTCGCTTGAGGGTGGTTTGGCAAGGGCATACAGCATCATGTCATATCATTTTTGCATTTAACAAGAGTAGTTAGAAATGCTTGATTTGTACTGCTTTATCATTACTGCTTGGTTGATTTGATAACATGTTAACTTATGCATTATTGTTCCACTGAGTTAGCTACTCACTCCCACGATACGGGACGGTGTTGTACACACCAACCAGACTCTGTTGCAGGATTAGAGGGCGCCTTGGTTCAGGAGCCAGAGCCCGACGTTGATGAGGACCAGGAGGAGTTCTCTTTCATGCAGTATTCTGACGGCTACGCCTAGGCGGCTGCATCGCGGGACTTTTGGGGCCTCTTTGAGGATGTATTTGGGTTTTTTTTTTTTTTTTTTATTTACAAACCTTACATGTATATTGGTGCTCAGCTAGTACTCATACTCTGAAGTTCAGAAAATTTTGTTACTTTACATACTTGTATATAAAATTTCAGTCTTCCGCTGTTTTAAATGCAATTGAACTGGAGTATGAATTACTGTTTTGGTTTAATCTCATTCATGTTTATTGCGCTAACTCAGACAACATTTAACCGACATTGTGTATGTTGCATAAGTGATGCGTTGGAACTCGGGAGTTGAGTTCATACTCGACCCCCGAATTTCAGGGCGTTACAATTTTGGTGTGGTTAAATACATCTGTAAGTAAAGTTCATATTTTTGAGCAAAGATTAGTACATACTCAAACAACTAACAATCAATGTAGATTCAAAATTTACATAAGATCCGTTCCACAACCGAGAGATAACCAGAGCTGTATGAGACATACCAACACAACACAATAAATCCAGCACCGAAAAGATGCAGATTTCCCGCGAAAGCCTTTCATAGAAAGTTCATGCGCTCGAAACTTGGGTGGGGCCCATTGTGATGTTTGTGAGAAATCAACTCCGTCCATCCACTTTTTGAGCTCATTTTAGGGCGTGGAACCAAAAATGAACCGGACCTAAGACTCAAATGTGCTGAAAATGTGAGGATTGAACGTCTACAATTGAAATATTTATGGGGCCACGAAAAGTGTTGAATCAGGATAATATTTGTGTTTTCAGTTCATCCTAGTAGGAATGACGTTATGAATGGTATGGATGGCATGTAAACATAACTGTTGACCCCATGGAAGTTTCAACGGTTGGAATTTCCCTCCCACCTTTTCCTTTAATGCGGTCCACATGAGTCATGGATCCTACTCACTTTTTGTCTCAAGCCCTAAATTTAGCTCACAAAACGGGTGAACGGGATAGATTTCTCATAAACATCAGGGTGGGGCCCACTTAGGTTTCCAACGAGGGAACTTCTTGCGAAAGGCTTTCGCAGGAAATACGCCTTCGCGCCGACGTTACCTTTTCGTCATTACCTCTGTTTACGTGTCAAAGGCATTTTCGTCCAGATAATTCTAATACCGCGATCCATACATCATGACTACAACAATCCATATACAATGAAACCACCATCTATATCGTCATGTCAACTACGACCCATCGAACATTAACACCACGACCCATATAACATAATAACCACTATACAAAGTTGTGGGCTAAAGAGTTGGACTTCAACACGGCCCCTTGAACATGGGTCGTTGTTGTGACAGAATATCGTTTGTGGGTTCTAGTAGATATGGCTCGTTCATTTCATGTTATATGAGTCGTGGTTTGCATGTTAGAAGGGTCGTGATTGTCAGATGACATGGGTTGTGGTTCACTTGAGTAATGGGTCGTGGATGTCATGGCATACGAATCGTGGTTATCATTTTACAACAACGATCCATTATTCATCATAACCACGACACAACGTAAGTGACAACCATGACCCATTGTCCATGACAAGCAGGACCACTTGTTCTTCATAACCACGACCCTTAATACTTGCCTCAATGCATGGTCCTACCTCTGAAATATTCTGACGGTGGCCGCTTTCTAACAAGTTTTATAAAATGTTTCAAATAAAAATTTACCTTGGATCACGGATAACAACCACGATCCATTGTTAGTGAAAACCACAACTCAATATGCATGTTAACCATGACCCAATTTCCGGGCCATGGTTGTCATACACAATGGACGGTGGTTCCCAACCATGAACCCATCAACATGACAACCACGACCCAACCTTCGTCATAAAATGACCATTTCCCCATACTTGGAATGTTCTGGGAAAAGGAAAACGATCATTTCCCCATACAGGGAATGTAACGTAATGGATTTACCAATGAAAAATGATTGTTTCTCTATATGGGGGTGTATCTATTTATAGGACCTTGTAGACACTTGCTACGGATCGCGAAGGTCAAACTGTATATGGTGAAGGCATTCGTTGTCAAGTGAAGGGAGCTTACTGTAGGGCATACCTTGATCAAAGTCATCTCAACTTTCGTAGATGACAACCACGATCCTTCACGTTGTCAAAACACGACCCAGACAAAGGATCGTTGTTGACAGTTTTTATTTATCGTGGTTTTCATGTAAAATGGATCATGGTTGTTATGATATACAGATCGAAATGGGTCGTGGTGTCAATTGCTATGGGTTGTGGTTTTCATGTTTTATGTATCATGGTTGTTGTATTATACGGATCATTGTTGTCATGTTACAAAATAACGAGTTCTTTTGTAGAGCTTTCACGTCAGCCTGGAACCTGAAGAAGCCATTTCACATCAGATGGAACCCGGAAGAATCCATTACACACCTGGTCTGCCAACTCTGAGTAGGTGATCATCGATAAAATATCAAGTTCTTTTGTAAGGTTTTTACATCAGCCTGTAACTCGGAAAAGCTGAGACGGAAGGATTCAAATTATGAGGTGGGCTCGGACAGAGACAAGTCCTATGATCGCGCTCAAGACATGATACATGGGTCATGACTGTCATTGTATATGGGTCATGGTTGTAATGTTGTATAGGTCGTGGTTGTTGTGATATATGGATCGTGGTTGACGTGAAGCATTGATCGTAGTTGTCATTTGATATGGGTTCGTGGTTGTCATGTTATACGGGTCATGGTTGTCGTGTTGCTTGGATCGTGAATGATATTTTACATGCGTCGTGGTTGTCATGTTTGTAATGGATCGTTGTTGACAACCACGACACTGAGTGAAATGACGACCCATTAACATGACAACCACGAACAATATATCACGAAAACCATGACCTATGGTTATGTACACTTTTTCATATTTGGGTCGTGGTTCAAATGCATAAAGGCTTGTGATTATCATCCACATTGGGTCGTGATTGACATGATACATGGGTCGTGACTGTCATTGTATATGGGTCATGGTTGTAAGGTTGTATAGGTCGTGGTTGTCAGAAATATATGGACCCTGAATGAAACGATATATGAGTCATTGTTGTCGTGTTATATGGGTCGTGGTATACGTGAAGCATTGGTCGTAGTTGATATAGGTCGTGTTGTCATGTTAAATTTGTCGTGGTTCATAGTAAAAATGGATCGTGGTTGTCGTCCATGTTGGATCATATTCGATAACCACGACCTTATGAGAAACACGACCCATACAACATGACAACCACGATCCATATGTCATTAGAACCACGACCCGTTGTTAAGTTCACGATTTCCATATGATATGAAAACCACAATCTATATCGTCATTTCAACCACAACCCATATGACACAATAACCACGATACGAAGTTGTTGGCCAAAGAGTTGGGCTTCAATACGGCCCCAATGAAAACCATGATCTATATCGTCATTTCAACTACGACCCATTGAACATTGACACCATGACCCATATCAAATAATAACCACGATACAAAGTTGTGGGCCAAAGAGTTGGGCTTTAACAAGACCCCTTGAATATGGGTCGTGGTTGTAAGGGTATATGGTTCGTGCTATGAAAGAATATGGTTTGTGGGTTCTAGAAGATATGGCTTGATCATGTCATGTTACATGAGTTGTGGTTTGCATGTTAGAAGGGTCGTTGTTGTCATTCTCACTGGGTCATTGTTCACAACCACAATCCATTGTGGTTGACAACCACGGCCCATTGTTCATCATATCCCCGACCATTCCCTTCAGATTCAGCGCAACCCTTTGGAATTAGCGCCACATCCTTCTTGTTTTAGGAAATCACATTAATGTTGCTTCTTCCACGTAATCCGTTGCGAATCAGCAGGACCCTTCAGATTCCTCGTGACCGTTTAGAATCAGCGCGACCCTTTGAAATCAACCCTTTGACCTTTGAATGACCAGCCTATAAAAGTGGTACTTGGGTTTATATTACTTCCACGACAATCCGAACAAGAATCCTAATTTATTGCAACACCTTATGCATTCATGGATTTCTTTACTCTTTCATTCAAAATAATAGAGGAGATATTCAAAGAAGCCATTAAGTCCCTATCACGTTCTTCCTTTATTGGTGATCCTTTCTCTTTCCTCAGTGATGTTGACGATCTTCCTGAAGCTTAACGTCCTCCATAGGAAGTTATGAAGATAATTTCTGAACTCCAGTAACTAGACAATTTCAACGGGCACCCAGCCAGCAGAGTTTAATCCTGACCTCCTCAATAGAGTTTTTGATCAGTCTAAAACAAGACATTCTCCACAGATCTGTTCAGTTCCCAGGGTACTCGTTGAAAAGAACTTTTCTTCATATTGTGTTGTAATTATTGTCGTGATTGTCATGTTGTTTGGGTCGTTGTTATCATGTTATATGGGTTATGGTTGTCATGTAAAATGGTTGTGTTTGTCATGTAAATTTTATCATGGTACCCTGAACATCGAATGGGTCGTGGCTTGCATGTTGCATGTGGCGCCATTTAGGTGGAATAAAGTATGACAATATCCCCATTTCTAAACTTAAGTGGAAGAAACTTACAGAGTCTTGTGCATCACCGAGCTTCTCTTCTGTCAATTACTGTGTTATTATGTTCGTGATTGTCATGTTATACGGGTCGCGGTTTTCATGTTATATGGTCGTGATTGTAATGTATATGGGTTGTAGTTGCCATGTTATATGGATCGTGGTTGTCATGTTGCCTTGATCATGGTTGTGGTTTTGAACGTGTTCTCTTCCTTTTCTACCAAACTGTTTGTACCGATTCATCCACCCCGTCGGCTATCTTGCTGTGGCCCCAAACAGTCCTTACTTGGGCAGTATCCACTTTTATCCACCCTGTCGGTTGATATTTATGCCTTAACCCTAAAGTGACACGTCAAAAAAGGATGGCCGGCGTGGATTATGAATGGCAATGATTATGGATTATGGACGTCATGGATAAAACACATAAGCACCGAGGTTGGCATAATCCACGCCGTATACTGCCCTGTGGAAGGCTCAACTCATTTGGTACATAACCTTGTATCGTGATTGTCTGGTTACATGGTTCGTGGTTGTGATTGTATATGGATCGTGCCCTGAATGTTGTAACGGATCGTGGTTGTCATGGATCTTAGTTGTCAACCTTGTCTCACGTAGTATACAACAACGATCCATTGTGCGTTTAAAACATTCACGCCCCCATATAACTCCAAAACCGTGACACATGTAACCGGACAACCACGATACAATGTTATTGGCCAAACAAGTTGGGATTTGCTTGGGGTAGTACACGACATAAATTATGGACGGCTCGATGCTTATGTGTTTCATCCATGCCTCGACCTTTGATAGTGATAACTACGACCCCTCATGTTGTAAAACCACGATCCAGACAATGGTTCGTGGTTCACATTCAAAGTGGATCGTGGTTGTTATCAATATGGATTGAATTTGTTGCGGTCATATCAGTGGGCCCCAGTATTTGAACAGGACTGTTCTTTGTATTGTAAATGTGATTATGGGCTGTGGTTGTTATGATTAATGGGTCGTGGTTGTCATGTTATATGGGTCGTGGTTAGAAGGGAAGTAGTCCCATGTCGCATAGCTCGAGGTTATAATGTTATGTGGGTCGTGGTTGTCATGTTGACTGCCTCGTGGGTCGCGTTGATTCCGAAGGGAAGGGTAGTGGAAGAAGCTTGAAGTTACTGTTTTGCATGGATAGTGGTTATAAAAAGAACACCTGGAATTAAGTGGAAGATAATGAGGGATGGAGACATTTATATTGAATATTAATGAGCAAGACAACCTAGAAATAAATGGGGCAAACTTCTTAGATTTGGAAAAGAACATACAGGTCGTGGTTGTCATGTAATATGTTTAGTTGTCATAGATCGTGGTTGTCATGTTATAGGGGTCGTGGTCATCAGCTGATTTCATGCGTTACTATCTTATGAATGAGTAGTGTAATATATACAAAATTTACCTACGTTACTGTCATATGGATTTGCACGTTACTTTTGCTGATTTGTATAGTATAGTCGTGATATACGTGAAGCATTGGTTGTAATTGATATGGGTTGTGGCTGTCATGTTAAAATGCTATTGAGGCATAAGATAAGAGAAGAATTGAAGTAGGGAAAGATCAAGGCATTTAGGAAAAAGTTGGAAGAAAGTAACAAAGAATTAAGTTCTGAGAACACTTTGCGCGGGACCGCACAAAGTATACAGATTGCGCGGGATTGCGCAAAGCATACCGTTTGCGCGTATCCGCGCAAACCATATAACAATGATGTAAAAAATGATTGTGAGTTGTTTTGTCCCACATCGCCCAAGTTAAAGTTTTATGCTTGTAAAAATGCCTATAAATACCCCGTTCTCTCTCTAAAAAGGGGTTCGAAGATTCTGGAGTAAAAGAAGAACGAAGGAGAAGACAGAAGGTGCGGAGCATCGGGCTCCAGCAGATTATGCAGACCAGCGCAAACGAGCATTGGGCTCTTATAGTTTGTGCGGACCCACGCAAGCGATATGGTCTGCGCGGGACTGCGCAAACTGATTGCCCTGCAGTCTATAACAGCAATGGGCTGTCATGCTGCTGAAATGGCCGGAATCTTCAAATCTTCAAGTTCTTCCTATTCAAGAGAGAAGGAAGAGTCATCGACAGATAGGCGTATTCCTCTTAAGTCCCAGGAGATGACTGAAATAGCACTGGAATGCTGCCGGAATCTCTATTTTTCTTGAAGACTGTTGGTCGATTCGCCAATTCCTCCTAAGTCCTAGGGGATGATTGGGATCATTGCCGTTATGCTGTCGAAATCTACATTTAACTATGACAACTGAATTTATATTGAATTCTTTATAATCTATCTTAGAATCAAGGGATACCGAGGATGTAAATGAATTCAGAATCAATAAAATGTGATCATTGTCTTTATACTTTTTTCCATTGTTATGTTTGAATAAGATAGCTTCCCCAAACTAAATACTTTCGTTTCCTTGTCGAAACAAAATGGCGACTCCACCGGGGACTCTCTTTATCTTATTTAAACAGTAACGTTGGGGAAAGTCGTTCGACTCTTATCACTTTTTGGCGTCTCTTAGACGCCAAAATGGCAACTCTCAGTGGGAACATCCTCCCCTTCATCTCTAAGATAGCTTACTTAATCTCTCGCATACTAACTTCATGTATGTTTCTATTTTGAAGGTACCCAAATTCAATTACATAATACTACCGATGACTAACGCTGCAAGAAAAGTGAACTTTCGCTTCATCCCCACTGGGTTCATAGTCGAATACGCACCAAGCCGAACTCCCGAGCATACTAATGCATACACCACAAACAAGCGCAGAGTGACTCAAGTAACAGTGAAAGTCATTTCCGTCTCGCCTCAACCATAAGAAAGTGATGGGGATTGGACTGTGGTCCTGTCTAGAAAGACAAAAGCAAAGAACTTAAAGAACCGCAAGGCAAACTTATCTGTACCAAGAGATGAGGGACCAATCATGCGCAGTATAGCAAGAAGAAAACCCAAGCTTGCTCCTCCTACAATATACCCCGAACGAGCAACTCTACAGCTCGCGTCACGCGATTTTTCGGCTTTGATCACCCCAAGGACCAAATGGACAGAAGCACAGAAAGGTAAAACACTGATGATAGGATCACCGACGCCTGTATCACCCCAGACAAGTTCGCCCATAACTGTATCGCCCCGATCGATCAACAGCATAGGAAGCGCACAAAAGTCGAACGAGACCCCGATCATTCCTCTCTCTATAAGCCCTGTTACGTCAACATACTCTCGTCTTACCCCGACAACGGCCTCGATAAACAGTAAAGGAGCTACAGTGTACATGGCAGAGACGGGTCAAGAAAATAGGCCAACTACTGAAGAACGTGTTGACTTAATGACAGAGGCGCAAAGAGCGCTAATGGACGAATGCCGGAACCTCAGAGAAGTTCTGGCAACTCTGGCGCATAACGTAGTCCAAATAGCTGCTCCACCTATGATGGGAGCAATAAATGGACAGGAGATCCAACCTGAAGGTTCCCGTCCACAGGGGATAGGATCGCGAGGGTCCGTTCCAGTAACAAGAGCTATAACACAGTATGACGTAAGGCAAGTCGTCGAAGAAGCAGTCAGAATAGAAAGAGAGCACGCGAATACCGGCCGTTTCAGATACCGAACGCCGTACCCGAGAGAAGTAGAAGATGTCCCTTTTCTGGCTAATTTCAAGCATCCGGACTTTTAGAAGTTTAACGGAGAAGGGTCACCTGAGGAACACTTGATGCACTTCATTACCAGCATGGGGAATTTCTCCACGATACCTCAATACTGCTTACAATTATTCGGATCATCATTGACAAGTAAAGCTTTCCGATGGTATTCAAATTTAACTCCAGGATCTATACGCACATGGGAGGAAATGCAAGACTCTTTCATGTCAAACTTCTTCTCGTCAGAGCGCAATGTTAGCATCACATAATTAACTTCAGTACGACAGCGAGAAGGAGAACCAGTTGAAAAGTTCATAGACAGATGGAAAACACTGGGGGCATTGTGTAGACAGTTGTCGGAAGAAAAGGAATAGGTCAAGATGTGTTTGAACTCTATGGAAACAAGGATCGCGTTCGGACTCACCAGCGCTGATATCGGAACCTTTCGCAATTTGGCTACCAAAGCCCATGCATTAGAATTGATGACTCGTAAGATGCCAGTATTTCATCATGAAACCGTCAGGAGGATACCTGGTAGAACGACCATTAATACTATCGATCAGGATAAGAAAAATCAAGACGCGAGAGGCTCGAAAGACAAAAGATCGGAAGGAAAAGAAGGCTGGAATCAATCAAGGGATAGATACGGCGGAAAAAGGCTCAGAATGCTTGATTCTCACGAAGGATTTGAATTCGATAAAGAAGACGTAGTTCCGATGATGCAACAATTATTAAAAGCTGGAACCCTGGAATTACCAGAACCCAAGCGCCCTGAAGATGTGACGAAGACCCGAGAAAGAAATTTTTGCCGTTATTATCACCTAGTGGGACATCCGACGGAGAATTGTTATACGTTGAAATGCATTATACAATGAATGATAAATAGGGGCGAAATAATAACCGGTGAAAGCAAAGAAAAGAGTAAGAGGGCGACAGTAAATGTATTTTCAGCCCAGGAAAAAGCCCGAGAAATAAAAGAGAAAGAAAATCGAAAGTTAATAAAGAATGCCGCAACGATTACGTTGCGATCAGGAAAGCAGGTAATAAGTCCGGAGAAGCAAAAAGCAAGAATTGCGAGGAAAGAAGTTACTGAAAGACAGAACAACGAGGATGTAAGTAGAAATGGGAACGGAGTGACAAAAGTGGCTTATGATGTAGTTAGCCACTTGAAGGGCATACCGACACGTCTAAGCATCTATGATGCGCTCAAATTATTAGAAGAGTTTCGACAGAGTTTGATCCAAGCACTATCTGATCACAATGTGAGAGAAGCTTTATTGGCAGAAATGAGACATGAAAGACACAATGAATGAGTAAATTGTCTACCAGTATACTCGTTCTCTGATGATGATTTGATTGGTGAAGTGGAACATAATAGACCACTAATGATAGAAGGATATGTTTGTGAAAAGAAGATAAAACGGATTATGATAGACAATGGGTCCGCAGTAAATCTTTTGCCACTCTCCATGATAAACAAATTGGGCTATCGCCATTCTAATTTGCGCCCCAGCGGAATGATGATACAGGGGTTCAATCAAGATGGGCAATGCGTGCTCGGTAAGATTATAGTGACATTGGAAGTGGGAGAATTAAGTACTACTATTTTATGTCATGTTATAAATGTTGTGACAACATATAACCTTCTCTTAGAAAGGTCGTGGATACATCAGTACAGTATTGTACCCTCTACTCTACACCAATGCTTCAAATACTGCAAAGACGGAATGCAATGCAAGGTGATGGCTGACGCAAAACCATAAACGGAAGCTGAGTCTTTCTTCGCGGACGCCAGCTATTATAAAGGTTTCTCTGAAGAGGTGGGAAATGATGATGAAGAGACAATCTTAAAAGACGGCCGAATAAACGATGTCAGAGAAAAAGGGACGGAATCTTCCGGGACTGCAGAAGCAAGAAAGAAGTTCTATTTGTACCCAAGCGTCTGAGACAACCGGGGCAGCCGCCGTTGAAATTGTTATCAACAGAACAGTTGAAAATCTTACAGTCCAATTATACAATGCCTTTACCCAATATTGAAAGGAGTAAGCCATTTACAGTCGCTCCAGGAAGATTTCAAGTCAGGGCTAGTGCTAAATACCTTGAGTCGATAGAATTCCATGCCGCAGTAAAAGCAAAGGATGAGATCATAAGCAATGTATATCATGGAGAGTTAACACCGCAAAATTTAAAAAAATACAGTACAGTAAGCAAGAAAATCATGAGGAATATGGGCTTCGATTGTAACAAATCCACTAGACTGAATCACGGGAAAGGAATTCAAATCCCTCTTGGGGTTAATCAGGAAAAGAGGAGAAAATTCCAAGGGATAGGAGCAGAGTCATCAGTAAATATGGTATCAGTAAATACGACTTCGGCCGCGTAAATACCAGAATAAGATTCTAAGGTAATCGAGTATCCTGAAACAGCTCCAAAACAAATAGAAGACGGGGGGCAACCGATAATAGATGGCTTACGAGAAATAAATTTGGGAACAGCAGAAGAGCCGAGAAATACATTCATCAGCGTCAGCCTTTCTGAGCAGGAATTCGAGAAATATGGCTAACTTCTCAAAGAAAATAAAGACGTCTTCGCCTGGACATATGAAGAGATGCTAGGACTGGAACCCTCTGTAGCCATGCATCGATTAAATATCTCCAAAGAAAAGAAACCAGAAAAGCAAGCACAAAGGCGATTCCACCCAGACCTGATTTCGTTAATCGAAGGGGAAGTAACAAACTGATAAAGGTTGGGTTCATCAGCGAAGTTAAGTATCCCAAGTGGATATCAAACATTGTTCCTGTAAAGAAGAAGAATGGGTAGATCAGAGTATGTATTGACTTCAGAGATCTGAACGAAGTATGTCCAAAGGACGACTTCCCTCTCCCGATAACGGAGTTAATGATCGATAGTACTACTCAGTACACTATTACGTCTTTTATGGACAGTTATGCAGGTTATAATCAAATCAGGATGGCACCCGAAGATGAGGAGGCAACGGCATTCAAAACACCACTCGGGATTTACTGTTACAAAGTTATGCCTTTCGATCTTAAAAATGCCGGGGCAACATATAAGAGGGTGATGAAAAATATCTTTTAAGATATGATGCATAAACATGTTGAATGCTACGTTGATGACTTGGTGGTCAGGTCAGGAGATCATCAAGAACACCATGAACATTTGGCAGCAATCTTTCGTCGACTCAGAAAGAAACAATTAAAGATGAATCCATCTAAGTGTGCATTCGGAGTATCTTCGGGCAAATTCCTCGGCTTCGTTGTACGGCACAGAGGCATCGAGATCGATCCAGAAAAAATTAAGGCTATTCAAACTATGCCACCACCGACAACGCTAAAGGAATTAAAAAGCTTACAAGGAAAACTGGCGTACATTGCCGTTTCATTTCAAATCTCGCAGGAAGGTGTCAGCCGTTTTCTCGACTAATGAAGAAAGATACAAAATTTATATGGGATCACGCTTGTTAGAATGCATTTGATTCGATAAAGGAATTGCTGAAACAGCTGCCGGTGTTAATAGCTCCAGTGAGAGGTAAGCCTCTCATCTTATATACATCTGCAGCTGCAAATTCTTTGGGTGCTTTGTTGGCGCAGGTAAATGAAGTCGGAAAGGAGACTGCTCTTTATTATCTAAGCCGAACATTGATGGGGGCAGAATGCAATTATTCCTCGATTGAGAAAGAATGTTTGGCGTTGATATTCACTGTACAAAAGTTAAGACATTATTGTCTCTCCCACGATATAACTTTGATCTCAAGAGCAGATCCGATAAAATTCGTGATGACCAGGCTAATGTTGTCGGGAAGATTAGCCAAATGGATGTTATTATTATCAGAATATACTATTTCGTATAGGCTGGCGAAAGCAGTAAAAGGGCAGGCCGTGGCGGATTTCCTTGCAGCACATCCTATGGCAGAAAGTGAAGAAATTAACGATGATTTTCCAGACGAGCAAGTTATGTTGGCCGAATCCCAGAACCCATGACAGATGTATTTTGATGGTGCTGCTTGAACATCTGGAGAGGGGGCAAGAGTGATATTCATTACACCTCAAGGCGATCTGTTGCCATACTCCTTCACACTGGGCACTATATGCACGAACAATGAGGCTGAATACAAAGCCCTCATTATTGGAATGGAAATAGCTCAGCAGATGAAAATAAAATTATTGCACATCTTCGGAGATGCTAAATTATTATAAATCAACTGACAACAGAATACGAAGTAAGAAAACAAGAGCTCTTACCTTATCGTCGGAAAGCACAATAGTTACTCGAACAGTTTTGTCATGTGAAAATTAAACATATACCACGATCTTAGAATGCAAAAGCGGATGCTTTAGCCAGTCTGGCAGCAGTTCTGTCCTGCACAAATCGAAGTCCTCTCCAGGTAACTACAGAAGAAAGAAGATTCTTACCATCCACAGAGGTTATCAAAGAAATCATTGAAATGTTTCCTATATCCTGTCTGGAAATAACGATAGATGATTGACGTCAGCCTTTCGTAGATTATCTCAAATACAACATCTTGCCAGAAGATAATGCACAAAGACAGCAGATTAAGTAGCGATCAGGCAAATTTATCATATGTAGCGAAGTATTGTATAGAAAATCTTATAATGGAATGCTGTTACGGTGCTTAGACAAGCAAGAAGCAAATCAAATGCTGCAGGAAGCACATTCAGGAGAATGTGGAGCGCATCAAGCCGGCCGAAATTTATGTCATACATTGGCCAACTTGTTAAAATAGAGATATGAAAGTTAGAAAAATCTACCTATAACTTGTTTAAAACCAAGTTGTGATAGCACGCTTAAACAGATGCGATATATAGGGTACACCTTGATACCAAATCTTGAGGGCGAGATTTTCTTTAAGGGGGGTAGATTGTAACGCCCCATGCTTTTCCATACTTGGTGTAATGCCCTGAAATTTGGGGGTCGAGTATGAACTCAACTCCCGAGTTCCAACGCATCACTTATGCAACATAGATAATGATGGTTAAATGTTGTCTGAGTTAAAGCAATAAACATGAGTAAGATTATACCAAAATAGTAATTCATACTCCAATTCAATTGTATAAAGGCAAGCGGAAGACTGAAATTGTATATATAAGGTATGTAAGGAAACAAAATCTTCATGAACTCCAGAGTATGAACACTCACTGAGTACCCATATACATGTATTGTTTCTGAGTCAAAAAGTAAAAAATACAACTAGAAGATGAATCCTGAAATCCCCGCGATGCAGTCGGCCTAAGCAAATCCGTCAGAGTACTACATGAATGAGAACTCGTCCTGGTCCTCATGGAAATCAGGCTCTGCCTCCTGAACCGATGTGCCATCTATACCTGTGACAGAGTCTGGTTGGTGTGTACAACACCGTCCCGTAACGTGGGAGTGAGTAGCTAACTCAGTGGAACAATAAGGCATAGGTTAACATGTTATCAATTCAGTCAAACAGTAATGATAAAGCAGTACAAGCAAACAACCCTAACTACTCTTATTAAATGCAAGCATGAAATTACATGATGAATGCCCTTGCCAAAACACCCTCATGCGACACCGTCTTATGTTCGCGAATGCGTTCATCCCTCAGTGCGATGATGAACATGATTACTGAGTATTTATTAGTTCAGTTCAGGCAGCAGTATTGGGAAACTAAGGTACCTCCCTTGTATCATTCCCAAACATGATCCATTCTAGGGTTGTCAATCCTAGTTAATCTCAGACGATGGTGTGTTTTCTAGGTCACTGCAAAGGCTGCTAGGGTTGTTACGCACAAAGGTTACACCACTCCCACATCACCTTTTTAACGGTTCATCACTATACAGATACAGGCCTAGTTCATACTCTATATACTGCAGCAAGACTCGTCGCCTCACTGCAAATTTAGAGTATGCTCGAGGTCACTACAAAGAGCTGACAGGGCTGTTGCTTGCAATCGTTGCACCACTCCCCCATCACCTTATCAATGTAGGCCGACAGCACGAATATAGTGTCCCATACCACCATAATCGGCTCATGAGTCTAGTTGTTCACTGGTCACTACGGGGAGGCACGTGGCCCCAATGTAGGTCGACAGCTCGACCACGGTGTCTCATACCACCATGTCCGGCTCATGAGTCTTAGCGGATCGAGGTACCATGGTTAACGAGATTCCCACTGGTAAGTTTGGTACCCTAGGTTCAAGCAGTAGCGACCAAACATGGTGAACATACATAAGACATAACGGGTTACTTGACGTGCTCGGCTAGCTCGAGCGCATAACAAGTTGAACGATATGAAGCGCAGAAGCACTTCGTGTGGCTAACCACTATCGCCAACCGAAGTACGACTCGGGTTCGTCAAACACATCCTTCGTAGCGACTTGAATCTCAGCCACGATCTCAAGTCTGGTACCGAATGTCTGGACTATGGACATAGTCCCAAACTCAATCAATCTTCACTCATAGCATGTGGTGTAAAGCATAATGAACAAAACAACTCAAGCATGTTAACAAGCATATCATAAAGCATGTTATAAAACATGTTACAAAGCATGTTATAAAGCATATTATAGAGCACTATACAAATAGGGATACAAACACATATATTTCATAAGTGAGTGGTTAGAGTAAACAACCACATGGAGGGAATCATACATGTCTCTAAGGTAGTTGAGAACCCCATCTCAGCACCTACTTAAGGCACTAACATCTAAGCACTTACTCTCACAAGTATTTTCACAAACACTTAGAGTACGCTATTTCAACATACATGATGTATGTTAGTAAAATATGCCTTAGGGCTATTCTTTCGCTAAGCGAGTATTTTATCCGTGTATATCATATTCATACAGCAAATAATCATGACAAATACATCTCCAAAATTTATACGTATACGGTATTTTCTAGAATACACAATTTCAACATACATAGTGTATATAAGCAAACGTGTATTATTGCGATTCCTTTCGCCAAATAAGTATTTTATCCATATACCATATATTCATATAACAAATAATCATGGCAAACTCATTTCCAAAATTTGTACGTATACGGTATTTCTACGTATACCTAGAGTATGTAAAATTCCATATTTTACATCTTTAATCGAAACAGGAAACAGAATGTACTTTGTACAGTGCATTGCATGCATGCAGATCATGAATCTATCATTATTGACATTGAAGCATTGAAAACTGTAACCTATACACCTAAAGTCCTCACCTTACACCTTAGGATTGCAACGAATCAGCTAGGTTCGTTAGGCTTCCGTATTCGGCACCTTAGTAGCCTAAAGAATGAAATAGGTTAGCTATTTCATAACCTACAACCTTCACACCCCAAAACAGATTTAGGGTTAGGGTTTCTTACCTTAAAACGGAGTCGGTATCACTGGAAAAGCGACAAGAAAGGGGTGGTGCAGCCCGTGTGGTGACTGGAAACAGTAGTAGGGAGATTCTCCCACAACTCTCTAGCTTTCTCTCTCTTTTTCTCTCTTCTTACTTAGGGTTTATCCCAAATTCATATGACTGTTAGAGAGGGTATTCTAAGGTCCTTATATAGCCTAAAAACTAGCTGAAATAGACTTAAGTTCAAGGTATACTTATGTTATAGCCAAAACGGCATTGTTTCAGCTCAACGGAGGACTTCTGGCGGGCCTCCTTGAGCCAAAAGTCGGACTTAAGCTCACCGACCATGGATCCAGGTAAAGTTAAGTTTTCGTTCCAGTAGGGCTTCCAGATCACGCGTGGCGGACCAGTTTCAGTTCAACGGTCCAAGTACATGTAAATGTTTATGAAATTTTTCCTGATCCGAGGGTATATTTGGGTCAGATTCTGACGGTCTGGTTGCTTATAAAATGTCCGCAAGCGACACGTGCCAGATCACTATTCCAGATATTTATTTTGTAAAGAAAACAAGGGTTTTCACACTCTCTCGCTCTGGACTCGAGCGAACAACCGTGGGACACTGTCTGGACTTAATTTCCGAGATGGTTGTCAAGCCCAGCGAGGCGGTCCTAATTCCTTAACTTCATATTATTCAGACTCCCGATGTGCGGTCTAGACCTGATACGGAGTTTCAATTTGTTCCCGAGAGCAGTCGGGTAATGAGTTTGACCCTAGACTTTAGGGTAACCTAGCGTCAATGATTCTACAAGTTTTGGGTAGCAGATCGTATTTAAAGTGATTCAAACGGATTTCACGGCTAATTTAGTTTAGCATTTAGTTAACTTTGTCAAATTTCTAAAGGATTTAATCCTAAGTGATTTCTGGTCGAGATGGTACTCGAGCCACTGTACGGAAATTTTCAAGTCGTTACACTTGGGTATTACCGGGTAACCCAACTTAGTATGAATACTAATGTAACTTAGTTGAATATTCACTTGTGTTCTATCCTAAATTAGACTGATAGGGTAACATGCATCCATTCCTCGAGCCACCCAACTATTCATCAACACTTGGACAATCAAGCTTACTCGAGTTCATGTCTTGAAAACGGTTAGATCACCTGACTAACTCTTTTAAACGCATGTCTTAGAATTAATTATAATGCTTGGTTAGTTAGAATACTAGGTTAGTTTACTTAAACTAGTGCTTGGAGTTAGTTAAAATACTTGATTATTTTACTTAACAAATGTCTAAAAATTAACTAAAATGCTTGATTAGCTACCAAATAAATGTCTTGGAATGGGTTAGAATACTTGATAGGTTGACTTAAACTGATGCCTTTGAATTGATTGGATACCTGGTAAGCTGGCTTAAATACATGTCTTAGATTAATTAAAATATTTGATTAGTTTAATTAAGTTCATGTGTTGGAATTTGATTTACTACTTTAAACACATGAATAGTGAATATGAGGTAATTTATAATAATGTAATTAGCAATTAATAGAATTATTTAAATATTGACATATGTTGGTGCATGTAATTGGAAATTAATAGAATTATTTAAATAGTGACATATGTTGGCGCACTTAAAAGTACAAATGACCCCGTAGGACCTTTTGACCTTTGATACTCGGATTGGAATTGATCCGACCATCGAAACAACGTAATCAGCACTAAAAGACTCTAGTTTCGTTAGTAAGGCCCACCTAAATCTTGGTTATGCCTGATCCTTAGTCGGGGGACCCATTTAGGCCCCTAGAACCTACTGGACGGGGCGGATTTCTCACAAACATCACGGTGGACCCCACACGTGCGTTGCATGTGCACAGGAGGAGCGTGCCTCGCTGTGCACCAGTCTAGGCAACCCAGTCAAAGCGGTTTGACCTGCAATTCATTTAAAAGAGGGGATTCCCTCTCTCGCGCTAGCTTCTAACAGCGAACAGATGTCCATCCGTTTTTGACGCGAGATGGCCCACCATCGTCCATTGGTTGGATGATCTGAACCATCCATATCATTTAGGACCCGAAGTTGAACAGAACCATGGTCGATCCACCATTGTACTGGGTGCACGTGCACACGATGTCAGCCTCAAATCAGGCCATAAACACACCCTTTTCCGGAAATAGAAATCTGTTGTTGCCAACAGGGTGATCCGCGTGAAGAGAAGTCCTCCAATCATAGCCCTCCATCCAGTCACATCTCAGCCGTCCATTCTAACTGTGGTTTAGGGCTTTAAAACCACGACCGGTCTCCATTTTGCCCACTATTTTGGAAACAGTTTCGGATAGAAGAGATCCTGACCACTTGTGATTGATCCGACGGTTTAGGTGAGATCTCGGCAAGCATAAAGAGGCGTGTGGATCGAGGATACAGGAGCTGGCTCCTCCATTTTCACAGTCGTAACCATGAAACCAACCGTTTCCTCTTTCCCTTGTACGCACCACCCCAACCTTCTTAAAGCTTCAAATGAGCTTATCTACAAGCTCCCCAGGGTCCCTACAAACCATCTGGAAGAAGCCGATTGGAGGATAAAGCCTTCATTTGAAATTTGCCATTAATGGCAGCCTTCGTCTCCACCGCTGCTGACGCGTTTCTAGACACGTTCGGCCTATATGTTGAGTCCAGAGATGGTTGAACTCTGCAACAGGGAAAATGGAGAGAAATGAAGAGGAAGGAGGAGAAGGAAAGGAAAGAGAAAGAAAAGAAAAGGAAAAATGGAGGAAGAAGATGCGGCTGTTGTGCAGCTGCTGCTCCACCCGCGACTCGGGCCGAGTCTGAGCAGGCTGCTCAACTCGCTGATGGTTGGGTCTGGTTCACCCAGGGTAGAGAGAAAGACAAATCAGGAAGGAGAAGAGAAAGAAAAAACATCTAAGGAAAGAAAAACGTGAGAGAAGAAGAGAGTGGGGCTGAGTACAGCCCTTGCACTCGCTGGGCCAAGCCAGGTATGAGTTGGTCCTGTCCCAGTCATGTTGGGCCTGGTTCGAATGATGCTGGGGTTCCAGCAGAGAATGAGAAAGGAAGAGGAGAGAAGAAGGAAGTGAGAGACAGAGGAATGATGGTGCTTGGAAGCACTGAGCTGAGCAGGCTGAGTTGACTCGCTGATTAGTGAGTTGGGTCAACTAAGTTGAGCTGAGTTGAGTTGAGCTTAGGTTAGTCTGGTGTGGCTGGACCTTCCAGCAAATAAAGAGAAAAAGAAAGGAAAGGAAGAAAAGATAGGAAGAAAGAAGGAGAAGGTGAGGTCGTGAGGGTTGAGCCGAGTTAACTCAGATGTCGAGCTGTGTTGATTCAAGTCGAATTAATTATAGGTGAGTTTTCTGTAAAAACATTGTATTGGAATTTTAATTAGCATATTGGTAGGTTATTTATGCTATAACTAGCTATTAAAATCTAAAGGCAGTGATTGTCAAATCTTAGTATTTATTATCATCATTATGTGGCTATAATTATTGCGATTATTAAATATGGCTAACCATTAGTAAGTTAATTCTACTAGTGTTAGTTATTATGAGCATTAGGTATTAACATTTATCATGCTACACCTATTTTGTCATTGTAGGTTATTAACAATAAGATTAGCATTGATGGCGTTAATAGGCAATTTTTATCTACTTTTACTTCATTCTAAAATTAATGTGAAAAAATTGTATGATTTTGATTTCTAAACTCTAAGCCGAGGTCTAAAGTTAGATTAGTGGATGAAACCGTGAGTCTAAATAACCTAAACCATAAGTTATGATCCTAATCATATAAATTGATAAGTTACTCTCTAAGATACCACTATAGGTTCCTTTTTCCGTTGTTATTACTATCTTGAGTCACGATCAGTATCATCATTCATGTGTTGTTAGATAATTTAATACAATATTAGCCGTTGTAATATTCTCAAAACTAATAACTAAATTATTTATTAATTTTACTCGTTCATTACTCCCATTAACAATACCTTTGATGGCCACATGAAATAGAGTTCAAATTCCATAATATAAACCTAGAACTAAATCCTAAGATGAAGCCTTAAACTTTACATTAAAATCCTAAAATCTAAGTATGGGACTAGAATCTAGAATAAAACCCTAATTCTATATCAAAAACCTAAGTAATCTAAACCCTAGGACAATACTTTGAACACAAATGGTGAAGTTAATCTAATGGCACAATTTCATAACTCATGATAGGATCCAAGCCTAAGGGCGTGTGCACTTCCTAATAACATTAGAAGGCGAGTCAACAAATAAGGAGATGATTACTTCCCCTTGAGTTTTCCACATTCCCATTAGCTTAAGTTGGAGTCTTTAATTTAATTTATAATTGATATCTCTATTTCATAGTCACATATATTAAATTATTGGAATTGAATTGTTACATTACATGCTTAATATTTATCCTGTATATTTAATTCATGTAATTGGGTTACTTGTGGATTGCTTTTGGGATTTAAACTGGTAAATTAGTGGGAAACCCCCACTTATAAATGTACACCCATACTTGGGATGTAACTCGATTGATTTTGTTTGTATGAACCTTCGACTTACGGATTATTGAGTGCTGGGATGGTTTGAATATTGATGTGGCCCTACCATCCAGTGGTTGTGTCCAAGGGGTTTTTAAGGATGGTCTTTATCTCATGGTTTTGATACTTGCCATATGTGGCTTATTTTGATATCTGCCCTAAGTGGCTTGTTTCGATTTCACCCCATGTGACTTTGTTTTGGTAGTTGCCCTAGATGGGTTCGATGTTTTATTTTGTGCAACTATACAGTGGTAAGCCCCATATACTGAATATGATTGGCCACTAGTCGATTGGGATCCATTAAACATCCTAAGGTAGTATCCTCATGAGCCAAGGATGGTGGAATAGGACACTATCCCTGAGCTGTCGGCCTACGCTGGGTTCTAAGCTCCCTGTAGTGACGTTTGGCCTTATTAAACCTGCTGATTGTTAAACGGACTAATAGCGGTTGGGCTAATCATGCATTTTCATAGCATATGGTCTTTTCCTGGTGATTAAATTCTCCTTGGGCGATCTATACTTTATGGTCTTTTCTAGGTGATTAAATTCTCCTTGGGCGATTTATATATTTTAGTCTTTTCTGGATAGTTGGTTCTCCTCGGGCGTACCTTTGTGTATTTTTCCAAGTGGCTAGTTATCTTAGGGCGACCCTTTATTTCGACAGTGGGATGTGCACCCCAGGTCGGTGATGCATTCACGCATCCATGCATTTAATAAGACTACATCATGTATTATTTTATATGCCTTACCATGTTTTTATAACTATGCTTATCTAATGCGACGATGTGTAATCTTGAGGGGAGTTACTGAGTTGGCCTCTCATCCATCAAATAAATACAATCGTACAAGTAGCACCGCTGGCTTAAGTGATTTTTAGGTTCGGGCTGATGAGTAGTCGGGTTCAAGTGCCAGGGTTGCACGACTGTATTTACCTCGAGAAGCTAAGGAGTCTTGCGGCTCAAATTTACTTACATTCTACTATTTCTCATGTATTGGATCATGTAATTTTTGTATTTGTAAATTTTAGAAACATTGGTTTGTATAAGTCATTATGGGCAGCTCTTGTATATTTAAATGATAATGCAAACTTTCCTTTATGCTTGATTTGCCCATTCTACGCTTATCTGATACTTTTATAATTGAAATATATATATATATATATATATATATATACACTTGAATTGACCATCTTTTAAGGTTAACACTCGGGTTTTTAGGAAACGGGTCGTGTACTCGGGTCCTGAATAGTTGGGATGTTATAACAAAGTCCTCGCAGGTCCACTCGAAATCGGCCACTACCACTCGGGCGACAGATGCCCACTAATGGAGAAGAAATACGGCTAACGGGACCCGCTGCTGGGTTGTACATCTCATGATGTCGAATATCTTCTCCACCTTGGAGCACCATATCTCTGCTACAGTGGGGTCTGGCTCGTCCCGGAAACGCGGGGGATCATGCTGTCGGAAGTCCTTGTGAAGGGCGCTCACACGCTCTTTCTCTACCTCGGCTGGCGTAACAGAGGGATGCCTGTTCTGCCCCTGAAGAATAGCGGTCATCACCTGTAGCATCTGTAACAGTTGGGCTGCACTCACAGGTACGGTCGGATCCACACCGGTGTCAGGTAGAGGAGTGACATCATCAGGCTAGAAAGTAGGAATATCCGGTGGTGGAGCGGAAGTCGCAGGTGGTAGAGCGAGATTCGCTGGGGTCGCTCTTATAGGTGGCATGTCCTACAGGAAGGAATAAGGGCCTATTAGCCTTGAGGATTTTCGAAGGCATAAACGTTAAGGGTGTATGTCGAAAAATCGCTAAGTTATTCAGACTCGGAACCTATTCATTCTAAGTTCATAGTAGATATCTGATGTGATCCTTAGGTATTCCTAAGTTATGCTCTAATACCAACTTCTGTCACGCCCCAAACTCGAAAAACGGGCTCACAAAATTCCCGATCGCCAAATCCGGCGCTGACAGCCTCCGTGTGCCCCATTCTCGGCTTCCGGTACCCATTTGCCAGATTCCGATCCTGGGATCCTACAAGGAGGATTTTCAGTATAAATTTTTTTATAATGGAGCATAACCACAGGCATAACTAAGTCACAAAACAACATCACCACATATCCACTATATCAAAAACTTTAAGTACAATGCGGAAAGGAAAATACAAGGTGATCAAAAGGCTTTAAAATAATCTGATGCGCACTCCTTTCTCAGCGCTGCTGCAATTCAACGTCACTTGCATGCAACGGTCATGCATAAGCTTACAAAAGCTTAGAGGGTGGTATAAGTGTGTGCGCAAGACAAGTGTCAAGTATACAATATCAGAGCAATGTAGAAATATGCGGGTAAGTCCATGAATACAATCAGTCGTACCAAGACTATGTGATGCAAGGTATGAATGCTATCGGTCATACCAAGACCATTCGATGCGAGGCTTACGTAGCCAAATGTCATATGCGAGATGCAAAGCAATCATCCCAGTCCTCATCAAGTACACATATCAGTACAATTTCTCACCTGGATATCACCGGGGTCTAATACACTTCACACTGACTGCCGGCTCCATAGCCGCATAGCCCAATAAGTGGAATAGACGACACTATCCGCCTGACCAGTAGTCTGCCAATACCTACCCGGCTCGTCGATAGCGGACTCATTTGCGAGCGGGTCAAACTCAGCCTAGCTTACAACCCCCTCACTCAGGCGGATAAGGCCACACCCCCTTCCAACCGACCACGACACAGTGGGAGACATGGTCTACTGGTATTCGGCACTCCTGCGCTCATGTATTCACTCAGTCTAGACGTTGGAGCATCTCTTAGTACAAAAAATGTTCTGGGACTTTCACCCAAGGACATCCTAAGTGCCCACAGTGCTAGAACCAAGTATTTTCGGTATTTGATACGGCCATCCACGGTGTGCCTGTTGAGCCATGACCCTGATGTCACTAGGGCGTACAATGGTCGTGTCACACATATGCGAGATGCATGAGTCGTACTATCCAGTCATGCAACAATCCTTCCCGTACCATGCGCTCATGTGGGTAACTCCTATCAGTGAGTCCCACAAATAATCTGCTCAATGGCATTTGCTATTATCTATCACTCTTCATATCAAACATACATATGATGCGAATGGGTATGAGTCGTGGAATTATACTAAGCATGTTATACGGTGATGAACTATCCTCACAACGAAGATGGGCCTAGACGGCCTACACACAACAAGTATGGGCCTATTAATGGGCCCTAGGAAAGTTACAATGCGGACATTTAACCAACATTATTCTTACAATGTGGACGTTAAACCATCATTGCTCCCAAGCATAGCCCGCCATAAACATCATTACATAAACCATGGTGGAATTACACATTGCAATGGACTTTATATACATCCCATTGGGCCTTGACCCATGGGCCATAAATACATCCAATGGGCTGTATCACATGGGCCACATATTTATCAAGGTGGGTCCACACGGACGTGGCCCACTTAATTTGAATCAATCCGATATTTGTGTTTTCCCATCACCCCAAGGTAGGGCCCACATGGCTTAGACGGTGTAGATATCCAACACATCCCTCAC